>JAXCHO010000034.1:78172500-78772500 GCA_036630365.1 Acanthiza pusilla
GTCTAAACTTCTTATAGTCAAAAACGAAATATACAGTCCTAGAGAGAAAGTGTAGTGCCTAATTTAGGGTCCAGCTCTGGTTTGCCATTCTGCATCTCTGTTTCTCCACTGACTATTTAGGGAACCATAAAGTAGAGAGGAGAGAATTTGAACACCTTAAATTTAGATGGCTAGAGTTGAAAAGGTGACTGTCCCCTGCAACTCAAAATGTGCCATTTTATTCAAACCCATTTTATTCACCTGAACATTCACACTGACTACAGTTTTTCTTTTATTGCAACATGCTATAGGATAAATGCAATGCAGCACATGGTGCCCTTGGGATTCTTGGGTTGTGCTGTCAGCCTGGGGGCTAGCAAGGGGTAGATCATATCACCTCTCTGCCACTTGCTCCTTCATCAAGCTAAAAGATGATGGTGATGATGATGATGACGATGATGAAGCAAGGAGTCCTAATACCAGTGAAAATAACAGGATGGTCAGGCACCCCTCCATCAAAAAAGGTGGTATCCAGATGATGTCCCTGACCGACAATAACCTGGTTTGGTTGTCATGGTAGTCTTTGGCAAGTCCTTGTGTAACAGTAGCCCTGGGGGAGTAGATAGCAGAGGAGCAGATGTATTCAGGCTGCAGAAATGTGAAATAATACACAGTGGCAAATTAACTCCAAGTGTTGCTCTGTGATATATGTGTACCTTCCACTCATGTCAGTGGAACTGTATCATTAACTTCACCTGGCACTCTTACCATGTAACTAATGCCTAATTTGCCTGGCTTTCCTTACACTGACAAATAGTCTCATGGACCACTGGCAATGCAATAGTCAAACCCATGGAACACTGTCAGTGCAATAGTCAAACCCACCTAACTCAGCTGTGTCTCTATCAGCCTGGATCTGGGTGCACTTTGCTAGACCTATCCAGTTTACTGTGCATTATAGTGCGTTGCTTATGGCAACAAGCAGACAGTCTGGGAGATGGAAAACGATAAATTTAAATTAGGGATGCACTTGCAGCCCCCAGACTGGCTTTTTTGAATATTGAAAATAAACTGATGAAGCTCTGAAAGGTATAAATTGTGCTTGGGTCTTATAGGCAAGCAGAATTAAGTGTTATTTTAAAACTATATTTTCACGTCAGAAACATAAAATCAAGTACAAAAAATTCTGTCTCAGGCTAGTGATGCACTACTCACAGTGACATAAAAAGGAACCTCTAATTTTCACTCTGGACTGAAACCAGATTTATTTGCTCTGCTTTTAGAGTACACACACACACACACAGAGGATAATTATAGCCAAGAAGTTGATCCAAAGCCTACTGATGCTCACTGCCTTTATAGCATTTATAAAAGCTTGTGTCCGTGCTGAATGAGGAAGCTGCTCCACATCACAGTGCTGTGTGAAGGATGCTGGAGGCATTCTGTTTATTAAGAATAATTGTTTTTGTAAAATATGGGATAATAATCAATGACTCTTTCTGTTGTCAGTGTGGAACTCACTATACTGTTTAAAACTCTCACAGAATAAATGGGACACACAGAAAATGTCCACACAAGAAGTCGCCATTAATGTTACAAAAGGCATCAGGCAAAGTGACAGAAGAAAAACAAAGAGTTGTGCCAATTAATGAAGAAAATTGCAGGTGAGGATGGACTTAACAATGTTTCACTGCACTTTAAATGTCAGTCAGTGAAGACATGAAGATCTCCAGGTGTTCCAGGCTGAATACAGCAGGCAGCTGCTGCTGAGTGCCTTCAGAAGCAGTTCTTGTGGAAACCACAGGCAAACACCGTGGGATCTTCAGATGTCATTTGTCTAAAGTAGTGGCACTACACTGACATACACAGAAATTCATGGCATTTGTTTTTTACTATCTTCTGTGTTCTCCCTTATGTACATCCTGTTCCTCATTGCTATTAAGATGAGGCTGAATAATAAGGGGCACAGCTCATCATAATTAAAACCAGGAAATGAACAAATGAATCTGCATTTTTAGTCATAAAGGGTTTTGAGTGTGCACATTCAAACCCACAGAGTACATGTAAAGCACTCACTTTCATAAAACTCAAATCCAAACATCTCAAGAAAGTGAGACTAAGGTCCAGTCTTCCACTAAATCTCTTTTCAACTATATATATTGGTTATATATAAAGTCATACAGTAACCTTCTTATATATTAAATTTTCAATTACTTAGTTTTGTTATTTGTGTTGACATAATTTTGGTCTAAAAACCAGTAACTTTCATATTGATCAGCCTTACTTGAAGGTGCTAGTCTTAGCTGGTAAGTAGAAATATGGCTACTCGATTATTTTATACATGTCTCTTTAATTATTTTGAAGCCCAGGCTGATTTGGAAAAAAGTTACCATTAACACTACATGAAAATAACCATAACTTAAAAAGCCATATTCTAATGTCAGTTCAAAAAAATAACTTTATTTGGTAAGATATAATTAATTCTCTGTGAAGAACTCATTTAATTGCATTGTGAGCATCCTGTATCACAGTACTTCATGATTAGCATAAATATACATCTAAAATGAATATAAATGTTCAATGTAGTAAAGCCCAGGAATTAAGTCAACATATTACTTCTTAATATAGAAGTAATAATATCTATTCTCTGTGAGTTTGCATGTTTATGTAGATAAAAGAAGTGAATTTATTTGCCTCCCCCATCAGACATATATATATATACAAATATGAGTATCCTTAGATGGCTGTTTAAAAGAACCATTCAAAAGTTGTTCATAACAAACAGATGGCATTTGGAAAAAAGACCATGTATGAACAATAAAAAGTCTTTTTACAAACAGGGAAACAAGTATAAATTGGATTGTGAACTGTTTATAGTAGTTTATTCCATATTAGGACCATTTTAATAGCTTGCTGCTAGGTGTGTGAGTTACTTTCCTTGTTGTACAACAAGTCTATGCAATAGGAATTGTTTATTAATTATTCCAACAAAAAGGCAAACTGAAATCCAGAGTTAGAGCCAGACTTTTGCATACCATAGCATATTCTAAAAGGATTTACTGGCAGAGAGAGTGCAGTATAAACTTCTATGATACAAGGAGGCTACAGAAAGTGAGCAATGATCCTGATGCATTTGCATCCTGATGCAAAGGGTAAACAGGATTTTGAAGGAAGGCAAAAGGGAAGGTTTGTTGTGTTAAGAAGCTGTTCCAGAGATTGTTGCCTTGGGTGGATACCACATTAGAGTGAGTAGGTGCAAGAACAAAGGAGTCGTGGCAGTGAGATGATTTACGAGCTAAGACATTATTTAGTGAGGATGCACTGACCAGATGTGTCAGATGGCTTGGGTGGCACCGCAGAAGGAAGCCCATGGGCTGCAGGGCACGCAGGCATGAAGCAGCTCTGGCTCATGCAGCAGACATCAGGGAGGCAGCTCCTGGGCCTCGGATTCAGAGCGTGAGATGTGACAGGATGGTTTGCAGGAGGTGACCCTGGTACACAGTGATCTGGGCAGCAGCACAGACCTTGCCCATGCTGACCACATCCCCAGCAGGGTGGCAGCTGCAGAGCAGTGAACGCTGCCTGCCCTGGACTGCTCATGATAATGTTTCTGAGCTACTCCAAGACCCCATAAAGCTGTTTATAACCCAAAACCTAACTTTATGACACTCAAAGGTTGGATCCAACTTCTCTGGAACAAGCCATGTTTAGTAACAAACAATTATACACACGCCTCATGTAACACACTACTGTTCTTACTCAGTAAGTAGGAACTGAAAAGAAATTACATTATGTCCTAGGTGGCTTCTCAGTGTTTGATGTGCAAACTTCCAATGACCTTAATAAAACTAAGAGCATGTTGTGGAGATGTGGATCTTGCCTCTGTACACAGATAGGGTTATACTTATGTTTACTTTCCTTTTACTGGAGATGATCACCAGTAGAAACAACCAATTTGTTTATAAAATAATATACCACTCTGTATAATTAGGGAGACAAAATCTAGTCTATACCACTTAAGACAATTTAAAGTCCTAAAAATAGATTCCTGTGCTGGTTTTAGTGCAAGAAGCAAGCCCTGCACATCTTTACTCCTCGTGGCCTTCTTAGGAATGAGGAGTCTTATTTGCAGGGTCTGTTCTTTGAGCATCATCTTTCAAATATAAATTGCTCAAAGACATAAAACAGAATAACCACGTTAAAAGATATGGACTTTCAGATGAAAGACTGATGGGCATTTCTGTCTTATTGTATGCCAGGATTTTTGAAATGTAATTTTCTCCAAAAAGACATTATTGCCACTAATTTGTTCGATGTCTCTTGGCCGCACATGAAGATTTCTGCAGGTGCACTGAAACAACACACTTTCTGCTGGAATAATTTGCCAACAGATGGTGAGTTTTTATGACTTATCTGAGTTCAGGTTTTAAACAGGACCTTTGTCATATTTTCATATTTCCAACACAATGTATACAAAAGATTTTCCTCTGATACATCTTCCACTATGTGAGAAATGGCATCACTCAAAAGAAAGAGGATATAAAGAAGAGAGAGGATTTGCAGTTACCAATTCATCATGAGGCAAATGAATCTCCTCAAAGTCTCAGTACAACTTTATCTTGCACTATTCCTTCATCTTCTCCCTTATGATTCCTCAATGTATTTTATCATTTCATCATTACTGTAGGACATTGATTGGGAGACACACAATTATACTGTGTGACTGAAATGATTTTGTACTGACATAAACAGGAAACTATAATTATTGTGTAAGCAATATATGAGTACTGCATTAAACATACATTCTTGTTAGTTAAATGACTGAGATTTCATAAAAACCAGAAAACAGGTACTTTTGATCTTTTTAGTATGTTCATATACATAGATATTAATTTGTGCATGTCTCTGCATGTGTACATTGTAATGTCTTTAGTGTGTACTTCTGCAGTTCAGGCACATTTTTTTGAGAACTTTTAATTTCTGTTTGTAATTCTGATGCCCAAGTGTAAAATATTTTAATATTTGAACTGAAAACTGTTTTACATGCCTTATGAAAAGAATGAGCTAGATAATTTGTGCACAGAAATTGTATTTGAAAAAGTAGGCTTAGTTTTATTTGCAAATAATGAATAATATATCTAAATTCAAACTAGACTAACGGGAAGATTTTTGTACTCTCATTTTAGCTGCAAATTAATGAAGGTTTACCTTAAACTTGAAGACAAAAATAAAGAAAAATTTTTAAGTGTCTGTTTATTACTCCATGTATTCCACATTCCTGTGTTTGTGGTTGATTTAGCTTTTAAAGTTGAGATCAAAGAGTGCAAAGGTCTAATGAATGGTTCTCGCCTCTTCTATTCATGGAATCAGAATATTTCTGTATCTGATGTCCTCAGGCTATGGCTCATGGATTCTTTGTCACATGAAAGAAGGTAAAATACATATACTCCCCATGAGAAAATGGTGTATTTACCAAAGAGGGATTATGAGTTCAAAATACACTTGTACCTCTATAATTATAAATGGGAGTGTTTGTGGTTGCTGTCACAGCTAAAGAGGAAGACACTGGGAATCCAAGACACTTTCTCCAGTAAGATGCCATGAGGCAACTATGAGGCAATAGTTGCTAGAATAACTAGATTCTAGATTAACTAGAATACATAGCTTTAAAAACGCTTTTATTTCTGCCTGAACTGGAGAGCACAGGGTGGAAAATAGCTGTAGTGTTGTTTGACCTCTGCCATAGAAATAAACTCAAACTCTTACAGATAGCACTTTTTATTTTTTCAAAATTATGCGAAATTTTCATTATATTTTTCCTTAGTCCCAGAAATATCATCCCCATCCTAATTGTCTGTGCCCTGGGTGTTGCCTGACAAGTAGCTTGTTCTCTTTGATTCCTGGCCAGGATGCTGACACAGCAACTGGTTTGTTTCCTGTGGAAAAGGAAGAATAGCATCAAAGGAACAGCTTTCAGATGTGCCAAAAAGGATTTAGGGACACAAGGAAGCCATAGTCCAGCAGTGAGGCGTGTAACAGCCCATGGGAACCCTACAAACAGGATGCTTCAAAATCTGGGATCAGACAGTGCCTTGCAAGTGGAGCCCTTGTTGGTGCAAGAAGCAGCTGAGGGGGGGTCTTGTTGCAAGCAAAGCCCCAAATCTTAAGTTTAATGGGCTCTTTTCCTCTTGTGCCTCTGGGGGATATGTGCGGAGATGGCATTTCTAAAATGAGTGCTTAGGATGTGCTGCATGAGCTACAATAATGTAGTGTCCACAGCACTTTTCATTTCACAGGGAGGTAAATATTTTGAAGAACGCAATACACTGCAGTGTTTCAAAGCTAAGCCTTCAGTGTCCTCAGGCCAAGCATCCCTCATTGCACTAGTGCCTTCTCAGGTGCCTCCTCTCCAGACTGGCTCAGTGAAGCATGTGGAAAAGGTACCAGCAAGAAATAAGATCTGCTCTAAGGTGCAGGGATGCAATATCTCATTCTGTCCTGTTACCACCCTCCGGTTTTCAAATCCTTCAGTCTGATTTTAAATTTGTTTTTCAGGTCACCCGTGAATACTATCCAGAGTTAAAAGCTATACTTCTGTCCATCGGTAAACTAATGGCAAAGATGGGTCATTAATATAAGATAAAAAGTGAGCTGATCCACTAGAAAATACATTTGTTGGTATATGTCACTTAATCAAGATAAAATCCAAGTTTGTTTACAACAGCTCCTTACACAGAAAAACTCAGTAAACACTAAAATCTAGGAAATACTGTAATCCTAATGGTAGAAATAGGATGTTCATAAGCAAGAAGGAAAAAGAGAGAATATAATAGCTTTGCATCTTTTTCTGAAGGATTTAAGTCCTGAGTGCAGAAAGTTGGATGCTACTGTCAATCTATCCATTCAGGATTGTATAAAATGTAGTTTTAGGTTGCTGTGGATACCTGCTTATGAAAAAAACCTGAGATTGAGGGAGAAGGAAAGAGTGGTGTTACAGGGCAGGACTGAGCCATGCTGCCAGTTGTATTAATTAGCTTTGCTTTCACACTCTTGCATTATAATCAGTATTATTCAGCTTTAATTTAATTTCCATTAACCTTTGCAAAACACCCACATGTTTGGATAGAGAAAAATATGTCTGGGGTATTAGTGCATGGATAGAAAGAACTGTTTGCTCACAGTCAAAAAGCAGCTTAAGAAAAGGCACCATAGCTAAGCAGCAGCCTATTCTTTATCAGCTATGAGGTGCTGTCAAATACAAAAGGCATGAAAATATTTATGGTCATCTGTATCTGGTTTTCCCAGGAAATTAAATACTGGGCTTGCTCATGCAAGGCAGATAGAACTTTCCAGGTCACACTTAGTAAGTGGCTTAATGTTCAGTGTGTCTGACTCAAAGGCTGATTTGAACCTAAATCACTGGGTGTCGTGGCTTGTCCACATCCCTAAAGCAGCCCTTCTGCAGTGCAGTAGCAGTTAGACACATTATTGTATTACTGAGAGCATATTTTTACCAATTCAGACATAGAGCGGGCGAAACTAAAGCTCATGATCACAACTACCAAACACAGGAGGAAAATTAGTTCTCATTAATTCACTGAGCAGCCACAATTCCACCCAAGTAGTATCATCACCTCTGGGAACTTCTGAGATGTAGGGAGTTCAATATTAATGTACACCAATAGTGTTCTATGCAAATGATATTTATTGTTTATTCATATTTCTGATTCAAAACCATCTTTCAGATGAACTAACGTGTTTTAAATCACTGTGGAGGCAAACACTTTATATTCACTCCTGCTCTAGCTGGGATTTCACACCTAATAAGGATTTTCTATCCCTTGTCTGTGCTTGTTATCATGGCAATCTTTTGACAATTCTAGAAGATTAATTAACAAATACAACAGAATAACTTCCAGAGTATATATCAGGCCACATTTTTCCAGCAGGAAATTGCTGTCATTATTGCTGCTCATCTCTCTGCACGCTGTCTTTTATTACAATGTATTAATTACTTGCATCCATGCCAAAATAGTTTCTTATGCCTTCACCATATAGGTATTTTTTGGTTCTGTCTGGTAAGTTCCCACTGGTATTTCATGTTACAAATACATTTTTATCACAGGGTGAATTTATGCTGCCAAATCCCTTAGCTCCAATAACTGCTTCTGGATTGTAGTCCCAGACCATCTGTGCTACACACAGGGCACAGGTGCATGTTGACTCCTGGTAAACACACAGGAACAACACAACCAGTTCCCTCTGCAATAAAACTGTGCTGGTCCAGGACCTCTCCAGTTGCAAATTTATGACATTTTCTTATTAGTTCAGGATACCCTCTTTTATGTCTGCTCAGTTCTTTGAACTGTTTATCTTCATATTCAAATGAGGTTTATCCCACATACTCGAACGGTCAATGCCACTGCATCCTTAGATATATTTCCGTGCTCTCAAAAACCTGGTGGAGATTTGCTCAAGCATGTGCAGATGACCACTTTTTTGGCATGTGTAGTATAATGAAATGTATCTTGACAGTGCTCTCAGACTGCCTGTTGCACTCTTAGAAATGTAATAGCACCTTCCACCTGTGCCAGGTATTTGGGATGTGTTTGAGGTCAAAAGAAATACTGATTTCCATCTTCACATGACAGACAAGTTTAAGCTTTGCTTAGTCACACCAGTGCAATTTAATATGAATTGTTTCTACTCTATGATTTTCTTCCATATCTCTAAAATAGCTGTTTGCAACTCAGTGGGGATAGGTCTACGTGACATCTTTCTCCCTCCATTAACTGACCATTTCGCTTGCATTTAGCAGAGGTAAGTTTTGATTCAAGAGACACTGATTTTCATTTCTACTAAGACCATTGCATACCACAGTCTACTTTGTTAACATAAAGGCTTTAAAGTGAGTATGTCTTGCACACTCTATACACTTTATATTGGCAATGTGATATAAAGTGACTTTACTGTGGGCTAAAATCACTGGATTTGTATTTTTTCCTAAGGTATTGTTTATGTAATTTTATACAACATAAAAGGTCTATAATTTTACACAATATTTTATGAACAATTTTTTATACAAAAAAAAATCCTTTTCTGTGTACATTAGTGAGCTCTGGCTTCATTCAAGCAACATGTATTATGCTGCTGCTGTTCTCCTACAATCCACAGTCTAGAAGAAAACATGTCACTTTACCTCAAATTAGTATGAAAGTAGAAAGCTCTAATAATGTAGGTTTGATTTTCTTCTCTTTTTATTGCTTCCAAATTCAGAAACAGGTTAAAACCAGTACTTGAACTGACACAGCTAGAGCTCCTGAATATAAAGCAAATTGGTAGAAAATTGAGAATTCGTTCCTGGCATTCACAGTTTCACTCACACAGTTCCTGTAGAGCTTAAACAAAAGCTTAGATGAATTCTTCACTTTACTCCCAGGAGTGTAGAAACGTTGTACTTGCTAGTGGCTGAGGAAAAGACACAATACAATTGGCAGAGATGCAGAAACATGTATACCTTGCCAGAAGAGGCACAGAGAGGTGAATGGAACAAGGGAACACACAAATTATGAAATTACAGAAATGTCAATCCATTGGATTAAATCCTTATGCTAATTATATCTGTGTAAATCAATGAATACATTAAAAATTTTGATATGATAACAGAACTTGTTCTTTGTCTTCTATTAAAATAGTTAGTATCTGTTTTAGAATAAATTACTCCGCACCACTTGCTTAAACAGTTTCACCTGAGTTTTTCAAAGGAATTTGAATTAATTTGGTTCAAAATATAATGAGGCATGTGTTGGTATAATGCAAGTGCAAAGAGGAGAATAGAAAAAAATGCTGTCTTTGTCTTTTATTTAATTTCAGTCCCTTTGTTCAAGAGCAAATAACTGCTCGAGTGGTTAAGAATGAAGTTTCTAACTACTTACGCTAGCTGTTGTGACATCTGATGTACGAAGAAGAGACAGTACAATTGGATTTATGAAGGATTTATGAATCCAAGGGCCAGACAGACAAATCCTAATAACATTATTCCAATTGCATTTCCATCAGAAATTGAATTGGGTGAGTTATACTGATTTTTTACTTGTCTATACATTTTGCTCTAGTGACATTTTGAAAGGGTCCCAGGAGGTGTATTACAATACATTTGGTATGGAATTTCTTTCTCTTTCTGATCGCTGCAAACAGGGTTGCCATCTCTGGATATCCCGGCTCCTCTTTACATGGATGGGTTGGCCCACTCCTGTCAGTATCCTTAGGTCAGGAGCAGCTCCCAGCCAGGACCAGCCTCTCCATCTAGCTGCTCAGTAGACCTATGGCTTCTACTACTCCACTGGGATTGTTTTGCCTGTCTTCACTTTTCACCATGAAAGTCATTGGTTCTACACAATGATACCACCGTGAAATTAGACCAGACAGAGAATGTAGTTCCAAACTTACCCCTAAATGCAACCATGAAAAGCAATGTTCCAGGAGAATGTGTATTTCCAGCATATCATGATCCAAATTGAACCTTCTGGATGGTTCTTAAACTGCCTGAAAATTTAAGTAAAGGATCATCAGTGCATGAGGTGAAAATTGGTGGCACAGGGCGTCTGACTCACTGTGGTCTTTTGTGCCCACATGGCCCAGCACAGGTAGAAATGCAACTTATTTCAGTGCATGACTGAAAGCCCTGAGTCAGACTTGCAAAACAGTTAAATACAACCATGAACTGTTATCCGTTGCTAAGTCATTGTCCTCTGCTGCTGGGAGGCTCTGAACTGTGCTCTGTTGCAGGACAAGGGCATCACATCGTGCACAAGAGTGTCTCCACCAAAGGAGACATGAACATCTCTATCATTCAACGGGTCCTCTGAGGAGAAAGATACTGATGATGATTAGGCTGCTGTTGGCAAGGAAGGCCCAAGGAGTTTCCCATGAACCCTAAGTGTCTCACAGGTCTTTAGGATCCAGGAGCTGATGGCACGAGTGCCTTTCACTTTCTCTTTGTAATAGGGAATACTTTATGGATACTTCTCTCCCATATTGCCTGCTTGGAAAACAATACCAGAGGCCTTTATAACCCAGTGCTCGGAGAAGGGTGGGTTAAGATTCCTGTGTCACAGACAGGCATAAATCCCAGCTGGTATCTCAGGCTTCCTTTTTCTTGTTGCTTATATGGCACATTTTTGCTTTGCTTTGCCATTTTGGATGCTTTGTAAGATCCTTAGCAAATGCCCACAGCTGAGCTTTATAAATTCCATCCGCATTCAGCAAGAAAATTCTCACCCAGCCTCCTCTAGACTCTTCTCAGAGAAGCAAAAAGCCTCCTGGTTTTTCTCCTCTGCTTCTCATCCCTATGCCTTGGAGAATCCTGTCCTTCTGTCACTCCCCCCCTGGCTTCTGGCCTTCCTTCTCTATCTGAAGCTTTAATTTTTGGCTTTTGGCCTCCTCTTTCACCTTCAAGTTGAACACACTCAGTTCCATGTCGGAAAGTGCAAGAATGGAAATGAAGCACAAATATGAAACCAGTACACTTTGTACAAGCATCATGTAAAAATACACAAGAGAGTAGTGGTTAGCCCCTTGGCTGCCTCCTCATCTCTCAAATTGTCTGTGGTCATAGTCGATCATATCTGTGAATTACTGAAACTCTGGCATGCCAGGTGGGATGACAAATTGAATGTTAATTACATGTAGTAAAAAAAAAGCATTTTTATGGTTAGTCTCAATCCCTTGCTAATGAAACATTTCCCTCTGTTTATGACCTACTGAGATTATTACTGACACATACTAAAACCTTTCCCATCTCATTAATTATTGGCTTTGTTTATTTTAATTTTTTTGTCTGACAATATTCCACATCCCACATCCCTGCAGGTGTTCAAGGCCAGGCTGGATGGGGCTCTAAGCAACCTGGTCTAGTTGAAGATGTCCCTGCCCATGGCACGGGGGTTGAAACTAGATGATCTTTAAGATCCCGTACAACCCAAACCATTTTATAATTCTATGATTTTATTTTTCTGCCATAATTTGTATTTGAGATGCTTTCTCACTCACACAGTTGTCTTCATAATCTGACTACAGATCCCTGGATGGAAAGGCTTAATTTCCAGAATTGACTGGCGATACAATGATTGATCTTAAACATCAAGGATGAAAAAACATGGAAGGAGACTAAGAAAATGAGGTTCATATAATTTGGAAGTCTTAACAGTGGTCAGCACTATCTCCCAGAACATGGTATAACTGGTTCCAGAACTCTATTTTGTAAATCCTAATTTAAAACAGTAATGCTGACAAAAGTCCTGGAGTGTAGCAGGTTTTATTAATCTGAGGAATGAGTTCTTATGTGGTTATACTTACTGTAAGATCTAAAGCGTGACTCATTTTTGTATTCTGCATTGATCTCAGGCAAAACTGCATGTCTCAGCTGAAAACATATTTAGTATTCTGCATGATGCTTCCATTTATAATAGCTCAGGAGCACCTGCAAACAGGCTTAGGAAAAGTGTTATTTCTGAGCATTAAAAACATTATTAAAATAATATTTTGTTATCATAAACAGTGACCAAAAATGACAGAAAATGACTTGCTGTTCTATTTGTAAAGATAATGAATACAGTGATCGTGACATTTCTAATTAATTTTTTACATATTAACAATAACTCTGCTCCACAGGATTTAAAAGAAATGCTATCAGAGGAATTGTGAAGCAATGAAAATGAAAAATTGGTGCTTCTTATCTAAACTTTTTCCTTCACATTTTGACAAACAGTGAATCTGCCACCCCAGAAATCCCACTGGGAGGAGGTGTTGAGAGGATGTACTTACAGGCAGATCCAGGTTTTTTGTACAAGGTGCTCTGTTATGCAGTTCCCCAGAACTTGGAAAGTCCCTGCAGCACAGGATAGTTCTAATGAGGAGAGATGATGCATTAGCTGGTTATGGGATGGATATAATTACCAATGCCCTGGAACAGTGCTGTGGATGCTCATTAGTCTGCCTTTAACAGGTTGACATGAATCACCTTGTAGTAGTTGCATCTGAACTTCCAAAACTATTGTTTTCTCATATCTCTAGCATCCCCATGTTTCAAGAAATATCTTGAACTACCAGCTTAAAGAATAGCATTTGAAATGTGTGTGAAGTCACTCCTGCTTTGCTAATTGCACACTGTATGGAAACAGACAGTTCAGCTCAAGTTAATGCCTCAATGTTTTGGAGGGAGCAAAACCCAAAGCTACAATATACCCCATGAAGCCAGGACCTTCTGCTTTGCTGTCAGAATCACCTATACCTTGCCTGTCTGCTCTAACAGAGTGCTTGGTTTGTATCAGTCCTTTCCACAGGAAATCACTCACGCCCTGAAACACAGATTTCCTTTTCCCCAGCCGTTGTGACATTGTCTAAAGTGAGTACCTCTCCAGCCACAGAAACAAGGATGTAAGAGAGGCTCTGTCCAGAAAAATGCTCACTGTTGCTGCTGCTGTTACTGTGGCCCAAGCAGAGAGGCTGCAGATTTATCAGGAGTGAAGGCAGCTGCTACGAGTCCACAAGGAGTGAAGTGTCCTTGGCCTTAAACTGTTAGGACACCTTACTCTTTACGAGAGTATTTCCTGTTTAGTTTGCATTGTGCTTAATATCCGAGGCTAGGTGAGGTAACCTGTTTGGAAAGAAATACTATTAGCATAATCACTGTTTTATTAAAGCAGCGCTGTGGAGGCACGGTGTTGTCATTTACAGACAAATGAAAGATGAGATCTTTCCTGAGATCTTTCTTGCATCAAAGAAATTGACATCTTCTTGTGTGTGGGTGCCACAACCCACACAGCAGTAATATTTTGAAGGACTAAAGTCTAAATAAGATTGTTCAGGGAAGAAGATGACATGGGTTCCAAGTATCCAGTAATGTGATTAGCACATGGCAATGCATCAACATTCTGGCTTTCTTGATACAATTCCTTCTCCAGTCTTCATTGCTGTAGTGAGTTGAGGTGGATGGATTATAGTTTAAAGGCTTTACGGAAGACAATGTGTTATAAACAAGGTTTAAGCTGACACAGCTGCATGAGACTGCAGAAGTACTCGAAGGCATTAACTCATCAATTAATGCATTTTCTAAATAACTGGGAAATTATTGTTACACATCTTTGTGTTCTTCCTCACAAGTTTATGTGTTCAATAACATGGTAGAGTTTTGACTTTGGAAAAACATTCTCTTTATAAACTATAACTGTAAACTAAAAAGTATAAATTACATCAATAATGCTGTTTTGTCTAATTTTTTTCATTTCCAAAGTGCATTTGAGAAAAAGACAAGAACTACACTTTTCAATTCTGAGTCTCACAACAGGATTTATTGGTGCCATCTACTGGCTATTTACTCCTTCTAAATTTCAACGAGTTATGAATAATGTGTTTTAAATGCAGAATAATAAGAACATTATGAGCCTCATAACTGAATCAGCCAACATCAAACTATGTAATTGGCAAACCTGTAACACTTAAATTACATTAAGTCAAACTTTGGTGCAATGTTCCAACAGTGCAATTCAATTATGAAGCTTTTAGATGTGCCAAGAGGAGAAAGCTCAAGCCAGTGTACAAGTGCTGGTGTGCAGACTCCAAGCACTAACACCACACACATCCTCCTGCTGTGTCAGAGGAAGGCTTCTCCTGACAGCTGCTAACCATTTGAGATCTCTCCTCCCTAAAGCATGAGTGTGTGGAGCACTAACATGCTCATGCAGCAGGTAAACATGGTCACATTGCTGTTTGCCTTTGCTGGAGGGATCTCCTGACAAAAAATTTGATGGCGAAAACACTGCTTCAGTTCATAGCCCAGGCAAGCTGTGAATGTTCTGCTGAGGGTGGGTTTAAGCAAGCTGGGTGGAGCATGGGCATGGAGGGGATGGCACACAGCCTGTTCCACCACATCCATTGCAAATGTGGTAGGAGCAAGCAGAGCTTGGAAGGGACCTGCTGTGTGCCACTGCTGAATCCCCTTCTGCTAAATTATTGAAAGACATCTGAAGATGACCTAGGATTTTAAAAAGGCTTTAAATCATTTATACTCTTTGCAGTAAAAATTGCTAAATTATAGTTGTTTGAGGCAGTGCCATGGAAAGATCAGCAAATCAATATTAAATGGAATGTTAACAATATCTCCAGTGCCAGGTGAGAAAAGTATTTACACATCCAAGTAGCTGCATCCCTAATCAGCAATATATCTGAGCACATGATTAAAATACTTAATCATATTTAAAGGTGCTTTGCTAGATACCAGTGAGAGTGCTCACATTTCCCACTCTGGTTAGTCAAGACCTTAATAGAGCCAGAAACAAATATATTTAGATCACGGCTCTGAGAACTAACCTCTGGAATAACTTGCTTAGCAACTACATTGAGAGCAAAGAAAGTATGTCAGTAGTTTGATTGAAGAAAGGGTTCATGCTTCCTGATCTCTGCCTTTTCCTGTCATCTAAAAAAACCTGAGAGTCTTTAGGGAAAGAAATGAATGTTACTTAGACGTATCTGTTTTTTAGAGATTTATGTACAAAAATGCATTCTGATGGAAGAAACAAAGTCATCACTTTATATAATGCCATACTTATACATTATGCTACTAGTAGAGCTTACAGCTAAGGCTGCAAAACTCCTCCTGATACCCTATTTTCAGATGCTTGCTACTTTCACAAATCTCTGTGGTTTGGCTGAAATTTCCCCATCTTGGAACTTCATCTGGTTTTTCAGCAAAATTTCACATTAAGTTAAAATCATTAAAATCATGCAAGACATGCTGGTTCTCCCATACTAAAATTTTAAGAGAAGCTTGTCTGAGAATTTGTCAACCCTATATAATGGGAAGCAGAGACTTTTCCCTTAGTATAGATGGCCCTAGATAGTTGTCCTGCCATTTCCATGAAATGCCTACAGATATAGTCAATGGAAGTAGAAAGGGAAGTGAGTTCATTAGAAATCTGGTGGAGTGTGAATCTGCACTGAACACGTTTTGTCCCTGAAACCTTTCAGTGTGTCTGATGGGGTTCCCAGAGCTGAGAGCAACTCTGCAACTTCATCAAAGGCTGAGTAAGAACTTCCCAAGATCTTCTGCAGAAGTTGAGTGGAGAAACCATCTCCCTTGCATGCTCCTGGGGCTCTCACTGCCAGACCCCTAGAGTATGCAGCCTCTCAGAGCTCATGAAAAGAAAAATGTAGTATTTCTAGGATGGGAGGACCTACCAAGAGAGACTAGGACAGAAGCCAGCTGGAAGATGAGAAATGAAGCAATGACAAAGGATAATGTAGGTGAGTGTTTGTCATATAGTAGAGTACATTAACTTCCACAACCTGCAAATAACATTTAATTTAACATAATTTGCTTGTTTGTACAGCAAATTTAATTCCAGCTATCAAGTTACTCCGTGTGCTCAAGTGGCAGATCTATGTGGATATGCAGCAGGTAGGCATAATCCTCCTCATGATTCATGGTGGTGCTAAAATGGTTCGGTACATGGGAATCTGGAGGAGTTTTGTGTTTCTGTAGGGTGACACAGGCAATGACACACAAAATATCTGCATGAATAGAGAGCTTCTGGATGTTTATGGTCTTGCGAATAACCATGTGGAGGTTCACACTCTCCACAATCCACGGACGGATTCTCTGGATAAATGTGCCAGACTGCACAGACTATCTCGAGGCTCATTAGAAGAGAGGCAGGGCTACCTGAACATCATCAAACCATTCCTAAATCTGGTTTGCATGTCTCGGCATCTGGTGTTTCCTGTTCCACTCCTGGAGCATGGAGCAACTTGCATGGCTGAACAGCAGCCTGATGAGACCTTGGGTGGCTCCATGCTGCGAAGTTTGGTCACCTCTGCTCAGTAACCTTCAGCATTTCTATAGCTAGGACTCATTAGCTCAGGCCTGTGTTTGTGAACATGGTTGAGCACTACTGGCGAGTACTTGTCTGGTGTGTGTGGGCTCAGCCAGCAGCAGATGTGGGAGCAGTAAAACAGTTCGCACATCCTCGAGCCGGGTGTCTGGAAGGCAGTGGTAGTTTGAGCACCGAAGTCACCGAAGTCACCACAGTGCTCCTCCTTCGCTTGAACAATCATTTCCCTTTGTTCTCACCGCAGCGTTCCTTTCCTCAGCAAATACTTCAGATTACTTCCCTTTCCTTCATTAAATTCAATCACTAAATATCGATTCCTAATATCAATCTCTTCCTCAGCTGTAGCCAAATATACTGAGTGTCTGCACCCGCCGTCTCATGAGGATTCGGGCTTTTTGTAGGATGGTGGCAGCACGGGTGGCAGTAAAAGTGGCGGTGAAGGTAGCAGCCGGGGTGGCAGGGAGGGTGGCAGTGAAGGTGGCAGCCAGGGTGACAGCGAAGGTGGCAGTGAAGGTGGCAGCCAGGGTGGCAGCACGGGTGGCAGTGTAGGTGGCAGAGAGGGTGGCAGCCAGGGTGGTAGTGAAGGCGGCAGTGAAGGTGGCAGCCAGGGTGGCAGCGAGGCTGGCAGTGAAGGTGGCAGTGAAGGTGGCAGCCAGGGTGGCAGCGAGGGTGGCAGTGAAGGTGGCAGTGAAGGTGGCAGCCAGGGTGACAGCGAGGGTGGCAGTGAAGGCGGCAGTGAAGGTGGCAGCGAGGGTGACAGAGAGGGTGGCAGTGTAGGTGGCAGAGAGGGTGGCAGCCAGGGTGGCAGTGAAAGCAGCAGTGAAGGTGGCAGCCAGGGTGGCAGCGAGGGTGGCAGTGAAGGTGGCAGCCAGGGTGGCAGCGAGGGTGGCAGTGAAGGTGGCACCGCGGGGCCCGCCGACCTCTGCCGCGGAGACCTCCCGTCTGGCAGAGGCCGAGGTGCGTTTGGAAACAAACCTCGGGATCGCTTCCAACGGCGGGACAGGTTCATGTCCCGACACTTGAATGTCTGTAAATCGCCTTCACTATTTATACAGTGCATTACAGAGATGTGTAGGAAAACCCGAGTGCCGAGTCTCTTTGAAGGGATTTTCACGCCGATTGTTTGTGCCACAGTCCCGGGCCCCCCTCAGCGGGACTCCCCTGCGCCGAGGCGCGCCGGGACAGCTCGGCCCGCCCGGGGCCGCGGCGCCACAGGCACGGTCGCTGTGCCCCGCAGCCCCCGCAGCCCCAGCCCGGGCCCCGCCCGCCGCCACCGGCCCCCGGCCCCGCCGGGGCGGGAAGGTGCGGCCGCCCCGCCCCGCCCGCCAGACGCCACATCCTGCAGGTGCCGCGGGGCGGCCATCGCGGAGGGGCCGCCGCCGGTGAGTGCGGCGGGCAGCGGGTCGGGCCCCGTCCCGTCTCGTCCCGGGGAGCAGCGACTCCAAACCGGAGCGCTGCCGCGGGGTGGCCGCCGGGAGGCGGGTCCCGGTGAGGGGGCGGCGGGGGCGCGGCCCGGGCGTGGCGGGGATGCGGCGCCGGGGCCGCGCCCGGCGAGCCCCGGCTCCTGGGCCGACTGCGCTGCCGGGCCCGCGGGCGCCGCTTCCCAGGGCGGGGCTGGGAACGGGGCGCCGGCAGCGGCGGTGGCTCCGGGGCCCCGGCGGGAGCGGGGGGCGAACGCGCCGCTCCCGGAGCGCGGCTGCGCCGAGCCGCGGCCCCGCCGGGGTGTTTGGGGCCGGGGAGAGGCTGAGGGGGCACCCGGCCCGGCCGGAGCTGCCCTCTCGCCTGCAGGCCGGCAGGCAGGCCGAGCGGTCGCGGTCGGGTTGTTCCTGCTGTTCACTCTTCTGTCCCGTCTTTGCGCGTACAGGCTCGAAGAAGAAGTGGTTTAGTAAAATCGCGCGCAGCCAAAATGGGGCAATACCTAAACCAGCTGTGAGGAGTCCGATTTGTGTGCCTTACTGCCTTGCGCTGGAGCCAGCAGAGGAAGATGTGTGTTTTTATCCTTGTGCAACGCCGGTTTGTCTAACTACTGAACAGAGCGATGTGCTGAAGTTGGAGATCCTGACAAAATGGGAGCGCTTGTGTTGTCTGCGACTTGCAGTTTACTTCTAGCTCTGGTGGAAGGGCACAGCTTATTCACATGTGAGCCAATTACTATTTCCAGATGTTCAGGAATGCCTTACAATATGACTTTTTTCCCAAACATCATGGGACACTATGATCAGGACACGGCTGCTCGCAAAATGGACGTAAGTTCTCCCCACCCCACTGTAGTATGTAACAGATTTATCATTAAGAAGTTACTGGAGATACCTGTTGCTCTGAATGACAAGGCGGATAATGTTTAGTGAGTAGATGTTTCTTCAGAGTGTTCTAGAGCTCCTTGGTTGTATAAGCAAGGAACCTACTGACTTCCTCCCTCCACCCTGCCTTGGATCCTGTATTAGAGTGGAAGAGGAATGGGTGTAGCACAGCAATGTGGCTATTCAGAGCATTTTGGCAGAGCTGATCACATATAGCTTAGGCACCTTACTGTTATACAGAGCAATTGTTGAGATTCTCAGGGGAAATAGTTTATGATATCCTGGTCTGCCTGAACTCAGTGCAAAAATAATATTTAGAAGATGCTCTTTGGTCTTCTCTCAGCTTACATCTCCTAAGGAGAAGCACCTGAAGTTATTCTTAGCCCTGTTCTCCATTGTGGCTTTTGCATTCTGTTGTCTTCTGACTGGATACTGAAACTTCTGTCTGAAGGAGTAACTTTACTCTTTTAAACTGAAAATAAGCACTTTTCTTACCTGAACTGACTCTTAAGTGTGGCTCCCTTGAGAATCTGCCACGTTGTGGAAAGGCTTTGCCCGTAGCAATACCTGTAAAGGGTGAGAGCCTCTCTGGGTGAGAGGCTTGTAAAACAAGTTTTAAACCTGTTTTAATAATGGCTTTTCAGTGGTAAGGGAAGGGGGAAAATCTTAACATGGGTCTTGAAAAGCTTAGTGTCTTGTGCTGTGCAGAGAGTGAAACAGAAGTGAGGTGAATATTAAGTTTCTGTTCTAAAAAAAAAAATTTCTTATGTGGTGTTGGGGGTACTGCTGCTGAAATCTTATTTGCATACTCTTTACTGAGCCTGGAGGAGGAGCATGGTTCAGTTGCCAAAACATGTTTTTAGTGTTGCTCGGGATAATCGTGATTCCCTGTTTGGCCACCAGCTGTCAGCCTGGAATGGCACAGGCTTTGGTCTCATACTGTTTTTGTCAGCCCGGTATAGATCTATGGGAAATTCTGGTATCGAATGTTAAGCCATCTGTTATGAAAGCAACTGAATTCAGCTGCAGATATCTGACAAATTGAGGGGTTTTAAGTTGGAAGGCAGGCTGTAGGCTTCAGTTGTGAACTGCAGTGCCTTCTCCAGTCGTCATTTGTCAGGAATGCTTCCTGCAGTGTCTGCCACTTTATCTCCTCAGGTACGCTGCTTCTTCTTACTTGGTGTGTCTTAACTGTAGCCGTTGAGCCAGCATGTGTCAGAATTTGTGCCTTCCAGTCATGCTGATGTTAGGGCAGAGAGACCACAGAGCCATTTTTATTAGGTTGCTATGACTGACTTTCCTCAACTGTCAGTAACTTGTGCCTAGTGCATGTATGGAGGGAGTTCCATCTGGGAAGGATTCATGTCTTACCTTATATATAGCTACTTATCTTCTTGTATAGCTATTTCATAAAAGATCGTGTGGTAGTGAGAAGTTTTGTTGTTTTCTCCCTTTTTCCATGCTGTCACCTTTGTAACCACCTCTGATTACTACAGTGGTTGATCACTGCTCAGCCAGCTGGCTGGGTGGCTATGGGGAACAACAATACAATTTGATTTCCCTGCCCTCTTTGATTTGCTTCCTAGTCTCCTGTCATTGCTACTGCCTGGCCTCTAATTTGGTATTCCTCACTACTGTAGTGCTGTGCAGACATTTCTGAATTGCCTCTCATGTTGTGATTTGCCTGCCTTTATTTGTGGTCCAGCAGTGATGATGGATTGTTTGGTCAAAGTGAATTTTTAAGACAGCTGCTTCAGAAAGGGAGTTTGCTCCCATTCTGTGTGAAGCTAGTGTTGAATCTGCTGCTAGTGGTTAGATTCAGAATTAATATGATAAAAGCTTATGGTGATTCATTGCTGGACCATCTTTCTGAAAGGGACCAGTGTGTACCGATGTCACTTACACGTTTTGATGTCATTCTGCATGTTGTTCAGTAACAACATCAGCTTGTCCACAGTTGATTGCAACAGAGAACCTTCACAGGATTGTCAGAGGGTTCTGCATTTCAGGGGACTTGGTGTTGCACCGGGGAGGAGGAGGAGTCACTGACTTCTGGAATAGTGTTTCATTTCATTTTGCAGCCATAAAGAGGCAGCGGGTTGGGAGGTGGAGGAGACTTCTGTTGTTTTAAGAGCTTGAATTTTTCTGTAATTTTCAGTCCAACATTCATACCAAAGAAAGAATTTTAATAGCTTGTTTGCACTCCATAGGAGTGCTTTCATTTGATCCTCAGTGGGAATGCTGAAAGGCTTTCTTTTTTAATTCTATCTTGCTCTACCCCCTCCCCACCGCCTGTTCTCAAGACTTAAATCTTAGCACGAGACTTAAATCTTAGCATGTAAGGTCTCACTGGATTTTGAGGTTGTGGCTTGCAGTATTTTTCTCCCTGTATCTTAACTGACTAGGAGAAAGATGCTTAATCATGCAATCCTAAGACACAAGGTAGAGACTTCTTCAAGAAATCAAAAATGTTTTGTGCAGAGAGAGGCTTAATTTTAGTTCAATTTTATTTTAAAATGTTAGTTTCAATTTTCAATCTGAAAACTTTTGGGGAGTGTTTACTCCCCAAAAGGACCAAGATTTGTCAAGTGGACAAGTCTCACCTGAAGGTGAAGTACATTTTCCAAAACAGTGGTAACTCACAGTGTCCCACTCTGAAGGCTCTACAGGTGTGTTCTGCTGCAAGGGAGTGTATAGCAAGAAGAGCTGTGCTTTTCATCTGCTGGTGCACAAAGTCTTCTGTACAGTTTTTCTGCTTTCTGGGAAAGTGTTAAATTGGTATTTCTGGATGGTGTCTTCATGGAAATCCTCCAGGAGAGGATGAGGTGGAGCTACTGTCTCAGGTGTAGTGGTTGTCTTCCAGGAAAGCAGCTGATACATGGTCTTACAATTCTGCCTCATGTGTCACCTGTTCATAATGATGTGCTGTAAACCAGAACAGTGAAGCAGTAGAGCAGGAAAAATACTAACTCAGTCCTAGGGCCTCTGTTATGGATGTTCTGGCTAGTGAGGATAGTCCTCTGGGACTATTTTTCTGCAATAAAAAATATGGAATTTCCAGTTACTCCCTCCATTCACGCGTTTATTTATTTAGTTTAATTCTGAGCTTTCAACTTGGCAGACTGAATTTTCGCTTCTTGAGTTTTACTTTATATTTGGATTAGTTTTGTTTACACAACAAGTGGTGATTTTAGGAAAGTAAAACCTCATGGGTTTGTGGTGTGAAGTTTTGTGTATGTTTGCTAAACAGCTGCAGGACTGTGGAATCTGATTATTTGCAGATGCCTACCGTCTCTGTATCTCAAAGCAGTTTAACAGTAGCGCTGCTCTTGTTACTCCCAGTTCAGGTTGGGAGGTGGCAGATCTAGGGTTTGTCAGACGAGGAAAATAGGTGGACATTGCAGAAGATCTGGTTCATTACAGCTGTACTTAAATAGGTGTAACTCCCCCTCGTGGTCATCCACAAAAACACTTCTAATTCCGAAGTAATTCCTACTTTAACTATCCTGGAATAGGTTGTCTACTGAAGGCATTATTCCAGCAAGGCAGAGAATATTATGGTGTTGTAACTTACATTCCTATCTCTTAATCTGTTCTGCTGCAGTTCTGGAATGTGTCCAAAGGAGACAAGCCCTTAAGACTTCCGAATGTGGGCAAGATCCACAGGTCTGTAGAAGTACAAAGGGAAAAGCCTTGCCAGTGAGTTTTTAGAGCAGACTATAGAAAGCACTGGAAAATGTTGCACAGAGAAAATTAAAATACCTCAGAGAGCCTGAAAAAATGATTCAGTAGTGAGTTTTCCATCGACTTCTGAGTTCATGGCCATGTGCCAGAATATGTGTGTGTCTATGGAGAGTTAAGTGCAGCTGGCTGCAGCAGTGGCAAAAATCGTGTGAGAACTGGGGGCGTTTTAAACAAAACCATTTAGAGAGGGTTAAAAAATACCTTCAAAAGTTTAACACTGAAGTTGCATGAGTTAAAATTTGTAATGTAGTGGCTTCATTTGCTTCCACTAAATACAAATTTACAGTTAATTCAATATAACAATACTTAAACAAACCTGGAAACCTGGTGTCTGCAAGCTTAAATTGGTATGTGTGTGCGTGCATACACACAGGAAGGAGGAAGCTGTCTGCCACTGTAGGTTGGGAGTTTTGGGGAAATAAGTGCTGTTTTGTGAGAAGGTTATTACTAGGATATCCTGCAAAATAGCACAGGTGTGAATTTACTTAATCTCTAGAGACAGCCATATTTGCTACTCCCTTGTACTCCATATGAGCAGTGCTTGGTGTAATAAGTGAACCACTAATACTTAAAACTTAGAGTTTAAATCTCAGCATCTCTTACGAAAACAGTCAATATTCTCGATCTGCTTTGAGTTATGTTTTGTTCCTGGTGCTCCCTCAGACCCTAAACTGGAGAATGTGTGCAAAGGTGTGGACATTGACCTGATGGAACAAGCACAAAGAACACTTTAATTAATATTTTGTTGGTAACATTTTTGTTGCCTCTTTACTGTGGTACTAAGGAACAGGGAAGGCTTTTGTAAAAAGTGGTAAACGTAGAACATAATACGTTACTGTGTACAAACAAAGGTAACTTTTCTAGCTTCTCAGGTTGAAGTGAAGGTCACAAAAGATCATGGTGGTGAAACAGCTAAATGGATGCTTGTTAAATGGAAGTTGGCAGATGCCAAAGTATTTTTTATATATGCTTCATATGGATCAAAGGAAACAAGGCAGTATAACTGATTTCTCTGCTGGATATGTCTGTACCAAAACGCAGAATAATTGGACATGAGTAATTCTGTTTTGAGCATCACCATAGAACTTGCAGAAAAGCATTGCCTAAGGGGTCAAAAAACATGTGAGTTATCTGTGTGATTGTGTAAAATAGCATAAAAATTTGGGATGTGTGTTTATTTTTTTGCTCTTTTGCTCGCAGGTATTCCAAAGAAACATACATCATCTTTAGTTCTTAGAGTGGTGCTTATAGTATAATGCGTAAACCATTTTTGCTGATTCCCATGGGTATAGTAAATTGCAGCCACAAAAAAAGTGTTTGTTACCTGTAGTACTGAGACCCTTCATCAAGTGTGATTGGCTTGTGCAGATTGATTGAAAGCAGACGGGTCAATGTGTGTAATCCTATTATCCTGGCTTTAAGCGTATCAGTCATCCACAAAATCTGCTGCTGCTTTCTCTGAACAGCAGTACTTGTCCACTTGTGAATAGCACTGCCTCGCTCTTTGTGCTGCAAGGATGCTGTTTAGAATGCACGGGGGGGTCCAAAGTAATGCGTGCTTGAAAAAGATATGGTAGCTGGGGTTCTTGGAGGTGGTGTTGACGAAGTGATTCCATGAGCCTCCTATTTATCCATGTTCAGAGGCTCTGCCTACACTAGCAAGTAATTCGGTGTTGCAGGAGTGGATTACTAGGTGAAGTTGTTAGCACACTTCTTACCTGTCTGCTGCATGAGACAGAGGAGTTTTGCTCTGGGCTAGATTTTGGCCAGTCTTGCTGTGCATGAGGTCTGAAGCTGGCCTGTGGAAGGCTGTCTTGCAGATCTTTCTCAACAGCAGACTTCTGGGAAATGCTGCAACATCTTGTTTGTCTCCTGTGGATGTCTGTCAGTTCTGCAATGCCCTGGTTAATGTTCAAGTGTAGCTGCAAGCTGTTGTGGTTTCTTAGTCTCACTGTGCAGCCGTTCAAATCTGAAATGTGGTCACTGGTTAAATCAAGGCACCATAAGTGTGCAGTGATGGACTTAGTCCTGTGGCCGTAGCCTACTCCAAGGTGACAGCTGTGGATGAATGGAGTCATGCAAGCTTCCCTTCCATTCTATAGAGAAGGAAACCAGGAACAGAGCTACTGACTTTGGAACTACTTTGCCTTCATTGATAGGAGGCATTTAGGGCTTGGGAGCTGAGCCATCTGGTGAGAACACATCATCCTTGGAGTTGGGGAAAGCCAGCAGTGGGTGCAGAGCTTTCAGGCATAGAAAGGTGCAATTTCCAGATCATCTTAGTGTTTTTGTGGAAGTGACTGTTGCCCAGTGGAGCCTTGTGAGCTTTACCTGGTATTAGCAAATCAGATTAGGTAGGACAGGTCTGCTGAGGGTGATGATGACCATGATTAAGTAAATTTTGAAGGTCATCTTCAGATATCTTTCTTTGAATAGTGGGTAAGTGGACAAATTTGTATCTTCTTGTGTGCAGGTGGTCCACACTGTTTTCCCTGTTGTCCATGAGTTGTCAAGCTGTGTGGGATCAAGCAGCTTAGTAACAACTCACACCCAGTGCATTGACCCATGGCAGCTCTGGCATCAGTGACTGGATTGTCTTGGAGACTTTGGTGAGCCAAGGTGCCCTGGTGGACATCTTTGCAGGCTTGTGATGTTTATGTAATCTACAAATCTAGCCTCAGAATGGCAGAGGATCCTGATGTCTTTCTGAAGAGAGCTTTGTGGTGGTCAGGTGTGAGATGTTCTTTGTCCACGTTTCTGTGTGGGGCAGGAGGCTGGATGGAGCTTGGGCCCTCGTTGTGTGCTGGTGGAGGTGGAGTGCAGGTTTAGTTTTCCATTTGCAGGATGGAGGTTCAGGGTGACAACTTGGCTACAGGATGTTACCTATGCCTTCATTGATAAGGACCATAAAAAGCAGATGGTCCAGAAAAGAACCACATGGGATGGGGAATGTGGTCAAATGTCCATGGTTTCTTTTCCAGTTTGACAGTGCAATGATTAAATCTGACGATTTCTAAAACTACTTTTGTTTCATCCCTTTAGTTCTCTACTGCATTCCAAAGGAGGGAGTGGGAGTATCTGCACCGCAAAACTTGCTACCTTTTTCTCACTTTCAGTGATGACTGTTGATTCACCAGCCCTTAGGGGCAAACATGGTTGTCTTTTTGGGTATTTTTTGTGTATTGAGTGCCTCTGTGATTGCTATAACACAGTGGTAATTTGCTTGCCAGAGGAAAAGATGCATATGTCTGTCCCCTTCTTCTGAACTATGCAGTGCAGATGAGTGGAGACTTGCTTTCTGCTTAGCTATTGGAAGAAGGGGAGGTGTGCAGAGGGGAGTGTAAGAGCTGTTTAAGTGGCTACTGTAGATGGGGGGAGAGAGGCCTGGGTAATCAGTCTTTGCAAAACAGTAAGGATGTCCTCTTACCAAAGATACCTGCTCCTCTAGACAAGAGCTTCCAGGGAAAGAGAAAAAAAAATCCATCTTTCCTGTACTTAAATTTCTGGTAGGTCTAGTTACTTCAGAGAAGAACCACATCCTTCCAAGTCTGCCTCTTGCTGTGTTCCCCAGAGGGCCTGCATAACCAGATTTCTTTAGTCTCAGTAGCTACTGCCACAAAGCACTTAGTGGCCAAACTCTCCACACAGTCGTCCTGCAAACAAAAATTAGAAGCAGTTTTTTGGAGAGGGACTGTACCCATCCAGCCTCGTGGTGACCTAGCAATACCCATTTGCCAAGATACCATGTCCCAGCTAATGCTCTTGCAAGGAAGGTACAAGGTGCACCATTTTAAGAATCCAGTTGGGTGGGGAATTTCTCTGGGGATTATACCTGGAGCTACAAACAAAACATTATATGCCGAAGGTTAACATGGCCCACAAATTATGACATGACAGAGAGGAAGAAAAGGTGGCCTTGAATTTTTAGAGCAGGAGAAATAGGGAGGATAATGAGGGGAAAGTCAGCAAAGTTATCACTGTGGGCTAACAATAAGAAACAGTATCTAATGCAGGCGTTCGAAGCTGGTGAGTATCTCAAAGTATGACCGACTGGAAATACTGAAAGCAGAAGACAAAGGTAATGACTGCAGGTGCTGAGGTAGATGTCTGCAGCTTCGTGTCCTTCAGCTTGGTCAGATAACTTGTGCATGCCTGACTAACATCTCTGACATCATAAAAAAGTTGGGGCTTTTTAAGACTACTCAAGTTTTCATTTAAGACTTCTTAAAAATGCATGAAGTAGACAAGAAAGAAATGGTGCAGTTACTACTCTGGTAACATGGGTGGTGCTTTTGTGCTGAAGTGTGTCTCCACATTCACAGAGAGAGGGGGAAGCATGACTCTGGATGACTTTTGGAACCAGAGCAGTAATGACTTCCGCTGAAATGTCTTTGAAATGAGGGGTTTTTTTAAAGGCAACAGAAAGTCTATCAGCATTATTACAGGTAATCCTCTACATTGAATTCTGCACAAAAAGTTCAGCAATAAATCCCTTTACTCCTGTAATACATGGCAGATACACGGAGGATTTAAGATTTGAAATTTTTGTGGTACCACAGTCCAGATGTGATGAAGCTCTGTCTAGACTTCAGATGTTTGAGGGCCTGCAGTATACTTTCAGTTAACTTGACTGTTTTTTATGCTCTTTATAGTTTACATAAAACCTAAGCCAGATACAATGTATAACTGTAAATCTTTGTATAAATAGTTCTGTAATGCTTGGGAAAAAGCTCTTATGTTTGTTATGGACTGTAAATTGCAGAGGCTGGAATATCTGTAATTTAGGTCAAGCTGTAATTTAGGTTAGAACAAAAAATGCAGTGCATTTTGGTAAGAAGCTATTTTGAAAAGTGTTGGAAATACTTGTACCATAGTTTGCTTCAGAACAACTTCTTAGCAAGATGTAATATTCCTCTTTGTATTGTTTATAATCTTTGCTGTCGTTAAAAAACACAGAGATATATGTATTTTTATTTTGCATGTGGAAATACATAAAGGAAAAAAAATGAAATTAAGTTGTTTTACTTCAGAAAGAAATTCTGTTGCTGGGTCCCTGCATGGGCCATTCACTTAGGGATTGGACTTGGTCCTAGTGAGTCCCTTCCAAATCAGAATATTTTGGACTCTGTATAGTTAATGCAAAACAATTCAGAGTGTATAAAAGTGAAAAAGTAGACAGGACTGCTTTATCATTCTGTATCTATGACCATTTATACTGTCAATGACAACCTCAGTGCCCAGGTGTGGTGTTGCAGTAGTTTTTTGGTGGGTTTTTTGTTGTTTTTTGTTTTGTTTGTTGTTGTTTTATTATAGTGCATGAATGCCTTGCTTTCCTACTGACCTTTATAACATTCCCCCATGTGCCTTATCCTTACTCTGGTATGATTTCTGATTAATATTCCCATCACCTTTGAATAGCTAATATGAAAGTTCAGACCAGGAGATAGACAGACAGACAGACAGATAGATAGATAGATAGATAGATAGATAGATAGATAGATAGATAGATAGATATGCAGACACATCAATGTATGTGTATATAGCTATATATAAGTATGTATATTGCAGGTGT
This sequence comes from Acanthiza pusilla, assembly GCA_036630365.1. Classification (NCBI taxonomy): domain Eukaryota; kingdom Metazoa; phylum Chordata; class Aves; order Passeriformes; family Acanthizidae; genus Acanthiza; species Acanthiza pusilla. The sequence continues at coordinate 78,200,985 of JAXCHO010000034.1, forward strand.
AGGGGTGAATGATGGCGCAGAGTTTGCAGACAGACTCGTTTTTGTTGCAGATATATTGAATATTTAGCCGCTGAGTGATTCGGCTCCCAGAGCAGCTGCACAGCCCGGGATCGGGACTGTTGCCGGGACAGTTCAGCTTGAGACGGGAGATGACCTTCAGTCCCACCGAGGCTGCCCGCACGGGTGCCTGGCTGCCTGCCGGCGGTCCCTGGGCCACGGCACTGTACGGCCCAGGGGTTCTAAGGTCAGCTGCCGTCCTTTGCCTTCCGAACAGTGATCTCCAGGCGCTGACCGTGGGCAGCTCCTGGCCGGCATGGCAGTGGGAGGAGCGGAGTGCTGGGAACAGTCCAGTCCCGCTTATCAGCCGCTGCACGTTGTGCTGTCCCCAGGCTTTGTTCGCAGCCCTTTGACAGCTTAAGTGCCTGTGTTGCCTTTGCTGTTCAGTCGAAGGACAAAAATAAGCTCGTATCTTTGCTAACATCTTTCACTGCAGAACAGCGTCGTTTGTCCCACTGGCTTGTTTACTAGCCTTTTCTTTCTCTGCATCACCCCCACCCTCTACCAGCTCTTTGAACTCCAGATTTTCCTAGGGTAGGAAACCTAAACTATTTTGTCTTTTAAACTACGGGGGCAATCTCCTTTGTACTCTTACAAAGTACTTCATTCTTATCTATGTAAATGTTAAATTGATTACATTTTAAAAATGTTCGCAGAGCTTTTAAATTAAACACAACTTCATATGCCTGTATTCTATTGTGAAAGCTGCAGAAAGTAGCGCTGCTTTTTAAAAAGTATCTTATTAAAATAGAAATCAAACTCGTGTGTTTGATGGTTTTCTTTTTATGTCTGTCAAATTAGGATGCACTAATAATGCATATTAAACTTACATGTGTTCATATTTATAATATATATCATATAAGTTTATAGCTAAAATATTTTGTTCTTATTGGTGACTTTTAGTTCTGAAAAACTTCTCTTGTTTTACCCATGTAATTTTGACTGAATTACGAAAATATAGATTATGACTGATACTTGCTGCTGGCAGCAGTAGTTGATGACTACCCACAGCTCAGGTAGGGACTTAGCGTATACGGGCCCCCAAATGAGTTCATACCGTGTTCCTTGGTAGTTTAAAGGATGGTTGACATTGCACTAATGTTCCTGAGCATTCTCATGTTTCTGTTTTGCATTCTGCTGTTAGGTAGCAGCTTTTAGCAGGCATGTAGCAACAAGACTGACACTTAAACTGCCTTGGCCTCCTGCAAAATCCTTACATACCAAATTAAGTGTCTTCAACTTGCCTTTGATCTAAATTCATCAATGTAACTTCCAATGGGAAGAACCTAGTCTTTTCTCAACGTTGCTTTGAATCTAATTGAACTTGAAAATTTCATCCTTCATTTAGTTTTGTGTGTTGAGACATTTATTTATCATGACTTAGTTAATTGTGCATGAACTAGAAGTCAGAGGTTCTTGGCAGCCAATTCACTATGGCCATCAGCAAATTGCCACAATTGCCAGCCCATCTAGGAATTGAGTGAAGGCATTAATCTCTCTGGGGATGATGCTAATCTTGTTTGCATCCACTCCAGAATAACTCTATTGTAACAATAGTGTAGGATTAAATCAACCGTGCCATACTTGTTTCACTGTTTTTAATTGAGACAGATTATCGTTGTAAAAGTGGCTAAAGCTACTGTGAAGGTTGTTAGCGTTGCTCTGTAAGTATGAAGAGTAATTACTGTCTCTTCTTCTGAGATTATTTATGTGCACTGTGATCGACAGTGGCTGTAGTTCCTGACTATCAGATCTGAAAACTTACATGTTTATAAATATATTTGGGTTAGGATTTGAGGTAGTACTTTGGTTCTGTAGTGACTGGATGGTAGGTGTGTTTGTATGGTACTGTAAATTATTAGTAATTAATTTTTAATTATTAATCATTAAAGTGTCCTGCAAGAAGCAAGCGAGTTGGTGTTCCTTCTGGGTCCCTTCCAACTTGAGATATTCTATGACTCTAATTTTTCATTATTTAGGTAGGTGTTATTTCCTGTAAAGCAGGTCTGTAGTTACATGCATAGCAATGTGTATCTTTAAAACAGGTAGGAATCTGAGGTACACCGTGTAGTATAACTGTAGAAATACAGATTTAAGCCCGCCTTTGCTTCAAGTGACTGGAATACACAGTTATGCAAGCAACAAGGTTGTAATGTCATTGCTTTAGGTCACAAGATCTGTATCAGAGAGGTGCCATGGCTTACCACTGAGACAGTTGGTGTCTGTCATTGTTTAACTTAGTTAACCGCAGTGTTAACTAGATTAATGAAGTTAAATGTTTTAACATGGTTGGTAGAGCTCAGTGGTTGGGAGAACAGGTTGTTACTGTCTGAGATATCTGACTCCAGTGGCTGAACAAAGGCTCGAGTCTTCTGTGTATCTCAGCAATTCAAGGTATTTCCTGCCTCTTACAATAAAGGTTTGCTGTACATGATTGTAACAAAGACCTTGATATTTCAATCCACTGTTTTCCATGTTATGTCAGTATCTCTGTGACATTAATCAGCAGACTACAGAGGAGTATTTTCACTTACTTGTTTTGGCATATGCTGATAGTTATCATACATCAGAACCCTAGAGACTGATCATTTCTGGTAATGCTTTTCTCTAGGATCAGACTGGGATGAGGTACAACAGAGAGCATTTGGAATGCCTGTGTGGAATGATGAGCTTGTTTCTCTTGTATCTTGGAGTTGTAAGCCTGCAAAGCACAAAACAGAGAAGCACGCTGAGCACAGGATCCACATAAAGTTCTAGGTTTCAGTTTACTTGTTGGCAAAGCACATTTAAGAACATGTTTGCACCTAGACATTTATTCTGTGTTTTGCACCATTTGTTTTCACTTGTCTCAGTTGTGTTACTGTTTGTAGAACCACACCATAACTGGATTTCTGAGGTAGCTTGGCTTTGCCACTGGAGAAGATATGACATAGACACACCTCACAAGGAACCTAGGACTTACAAAGTAAGGTGTTCATGTTTTGTTAGTGGAAAATTTGCATTCCACACTCCTCAGTTCTTCACTGATACTGCTTGAGGCAGTGCCCCTCCTGCTGTTACAGACTGCATCATCTTTGACTTTACAGTTGCTGTTAGTTTGTTGGTTTTGGGTTGTTTCATTTTTAAATTTTTTTTAAAAGGTTGTTACTGTATTATAGTTTGCCTTATATTTACTGTAGTTTGTTTCCCCTTGTCAAGAAGATGAGAATTTATGTTTTAGGATTTATATTGGCTGTGTTATATTGCTCCATTGCTGTTTTTTCAAGAGTCTGGTTTCACTCTATTTTTAACATTCTCTTCACCCAATGTGCAGATTTTCATCTCCTCATATGACAGGGCAGTGGTTGCTAATGCTTGAAATGCCAAGTGCCTTGGTTTCCTGGAAGAGCAGATTTTGTGTGGCTGCGCTACATGCAGATCCTGACCTTCCTGAAGAGGGGAGAATTATGGTATAAGATTCTGAGCTTAATCCCAGACTTGAATGCTTAGGGCACACATGCAGCTTAGCCAACTAACCACTTGGGTAAAATATGGTTGGTGGTTGGGACACCCGTGGTTCAGAAGCAACTGAATCTCGCTGTCGGTGAGCTTGTGGTCTTGGCTTTACTCTTTGCTTCCAGACCACGCAGCTGGAGGAGCAAATACTTCGGTTTTGGTAAGATTCACTTTTATGGTCCATCAGGAAATGCACACATACTATTTTCTATGAGGATACTTTTCCATATTGGTTAGCTGGAAGTGAAGCCCACATTTAAAGATATCTCATTGTTAGCATAGTTCCAGGCACAATTCACTACCACTTCTGCTGTTCTTAAATGGTGAAAGGAGGCAGTTGCTGAAAATAAATCTGTATTTTACAAATCCCATTTGTGTGTGCTTGAGGCAAAGTTTTATATTTTATAGAGTTTCTTTGGTTGAGGAGACTCACTGGCTGTAAAATCTATTAGAGTTTTTTGAGGGACTCGATACTTTTGTTGAAAGAGGTAATTCAGACAGTATATTACTTCAGTTTTCACAAACATGGCCACAGCCTATGTTTTTTTTAAATAAACTCTGCTGGTAACCTATTGGAGACTTTGTTTTCTGATGCCTGCCTAAAGAACAAGAAGGAAAGTAGGAATAAGTAAGTGTTTTTTCCCAATAAGAAGTATTAAATCCCGAGCTGATAGTTTCATGCTATACTGAACAAATGACTACAGTGGTTCCCCGTAGTTACCTGTACTGAAACCTCTGATACACAACTAACTCATAAGGGATGAAAGAATTGCAGAAAGATCTTGTGCCAGATGCGAGTAGACAATGGTAGGTGGGATTTAGGGTTGGGAAATGTGGAGAAGTAAGTATGGAGAAAAATAACTCCCAGAGTAATAAGTATGGGCGAAAAGTGGCACCCACTATCCATGCAGTATTTTTTCAGTTACTGTCACTGAGAAAGTCTTTGTTGTGACTGGGAATGTGATGTCAGTGTTCAAATGTAAAGGCAAACTGAAGGCAAAGTATATTATGAAAGGAACAGAAATCAAAATTTGAAGCATTGCTGTACTAATATATAGGTATGTAAATGATAGCAAGGACGACAAAATGACATTAAAAAAGTATAGTGCAATCTGTTAGCTGTTTGTCAAAACACAAATTAGGCTGCAAAACTAAGAGTTACAGTAAACAGATAAAATGCAGAATTTTCTCAGCTATGCCTGCTTAAATTATGCAGGAAGACTTACTGCTGTAGTATTTTAGAAAGGATTTAAGCTTGATTGAAAAAGAGGTGCGTTTTAGGAAGAAAAGTTTGTCGATGTCATATCACCCCAGTTGTTGTGTTACAACGTGCGGCTTGTTTCCTAAAGCCTTGATTGTAGTAAACTGGGAGAGATGTCAGCTTGTCTTATTACAACCTCCTTGCTACCAGCCAGGGTAGAATGAGGTGTCCAGCTGAATGGTCAGACTTGGGAGGTCAGCTTGTGTTTTCAGAACATCAAACTTCTTGCTTGTTAGAAGGTAAATATTCTTAGCAAGCTGAAAGAAATTAAAGAAATATTGTAAGAACAGTTGCCCTTGGCAGCCGAGTCCTTGGAATTCTACTCTGATTGCATTGTGGGCTAAGTATAGCATTCTTCCTAAAAATTTACATTTTTCTATTTGTCTGTTAAGGTGGTTTTGCATTTAAATAAAATACGCTATTTAAACAGATGTTTAGACAGTGTCAACATGCTTTAGTAAAACTCTTGCAAACATTTTATTTTTCCTTGTCATTCATTATCTACCTCTAATATACAGTACCATTATACATATTGTGATTCTTGTAATATTTTAGCTTTTAAATGCTTCATATGACAGAAACTCCATTGGAGTGGTAAAGCTTGGTTTTATGTCCTGACTTTCTTCACTGGATGTTTTCCTTATGCTTATTTTCTGTATCAAAGGAGCAAGCTTAAAATATGTAACCTTACTAGCTGAGCTGGAAAATGCTATTTAAAAACTGTTAGTTGCTTATCAAAATAGTTGGTAAAATACCTCTGTAGGTAAACTTGGTTTCATTGATGTAAATACTAAGATTTTTAAAAATTTTACTTTTTTAGAGCAGATTGCTGTTCTACTGGTCTGAAAATGTTTTTGGCTGGTAGTCCAAAACTTGCTCTAGAAAATTAATTTTACTTTTTATCAAGTGAGATGAACTATGGGTGACAAAATAGAAGAATTCACAACAATCAAGACAAATTCTGCAAGACTTAATGTCAAAAGTAAACTCAGTTTCTGTAACAATTGAATATGACTACTCAGGCTCTTGTCTTTATCCTAAGTTCCAGGAAGAACAGAGCAGATATAAATTAACAATTGAGAAAAAGAGAAACATCCTAATTATGCAAGGGGGATTTAATTCATTTAGGGTAAACTCCTGGCTACATTTTTTGTCTGAAACTGTGCAGTCTTTAGGAAGTAATCCAATTTACGAAACTGGAACACAGTATACCAGGACTACATTTCTCTCCTTGTCATGAAATTCTCAAATCTTGGGTTCCTGCAAAGGCAGCTCCAGAGCAGGCATCCAGAGAGGGGACCAAACTTCTGTGTGCCTGTTGTAATGGTGTGTGCAGATGCAGCACACAGCTGGAGTGCTCTGAAGGGTACTGCCAACATTTTTTTGGTTTTTCATAAAGCACTTCTGTGTTGTTCTTGCTCTGCCTTGTCTTCCTCCTTCCTCTCCACACATTCCTGTGTTTATTACCAAGGCCCCTTGAGAACTTGTAGATATTCCATTTTGTAAAGGAAAACATATTTATCAATGTCTTTCTTTTAAACTGCATATTCACTAGTAAGACTTGCTCTTTGGGTAAGGATAGGTAGATAGACAGACAGACAGACGGACAGATAGATAGATTTTTTTTTTGGCGGGGGGATACTTAAAAGCTGACAAAAGTAAGGATGCTGTTCTGGACTCGGAATCTAATCCTTTTACAGCCATTGGTTGAATGTCTGAGAGACATAGATATTGATGGGAAAGAATTAAATAAAATTCTTAGTAAATAAAAATATTACTAAAAGCTTGGCCAACTTTGAAAATTCCATGCAGTGTCCCTGTTTAACATCACATTTCACAGTGGTTAAATATTGTTTTAGCTTTCCTGACGCATGAATTTGACTATTTACCTGTGATGTCGAGGTTCCTTTTTCCTGAAATACAAGGGCTTTAATCAAAAAGACAGTTTAAAAAGGACTTAGCCTAACTTGATCCTGCAGATGGATTTCACTCTCAGCCGTGGGTTAGTTCCCCCAGAGAGGTGTTCAAATCAGCTTGTTCCAGTCTCACGAGCTGGGGCAGGAGGGTACCTGGTGTGGCAGGCACTCTTGTGAGCAGCACCTTGCAGTGCATCCGAAGGTTAGGGCTGGTTGGGGCACCATGGGATCCTTCACACAAGGACCAGCTGCCCTCTGCCCTTTTCCCTGGCACTCCTTGCAGGCCTGGTGAGCAGGCTGGAGCTGACTGATCCATCCTGGGCATCTTGCCCTGCCTGCCACCCCAGTGCTTCTGTGCAGGTCAGATGCTGTCACACCACATGTGTGCCTTGTGTCCTGGCAGTGCCGGCATGCCCAGAGTCACTAAGAGGTCACCAACACATGGTTGATGCTTTAGTTTTATTTCTGCTTGCACTCTGACATGAGCCCCTGCATCCACAGCCCTCTGGCTCTGCTCCCTTCTGTGCCCTGCTGCTGTGGAGGTTGGGCCCACATGGCATTAGGAGTGTGCCTGGTGATGCTGTCAGCATGGCAGCCCTCATGTCCAGAAGCTGTGCTTAAAACAAGGCAGAGCATTGGCAAAAATGACTGATTACTTCTGGTTTGTCTGAAATTTGCACACACAGTAGTATTTTGGCCAGAATAATTTGCCCTAATAATAAAGCTGGTAAAATGTAGAGAAGAAGCTGGAGTTTTTTTACTTAAAAGCCTGTCTGACCATGAATAATCAATTGAATGCATTGACCAGAAAAAATTAAATTTCATTCTGTGAATTCTCTGGTAAGAACAGTTATCAGTTACTGCCTGGTATTTGGTTATACAGGTAAAGAAAATCTTAATCATGTTGAGAGAGAATTGAAATGAGATGTTTGGAAATGAGAAATAGTGATACTTGGACATCATTAATCAGAAAAACCCCAAACTTCTTCAGTGTGAGAGAAGATGAGTACAACATGCTGTTTAGGACTAAAAATGTAATTTAACAGGAACTGCAGGAACAGACACACCTTGGAAAACCTCAGGGCACTTGTTTAGAAGCTGACTGGTGTATGAAGGAACTCAATGTTTTACTCTATGTTTTAAATATCTTAGGCATTTGTAATACCTTTCAGATTTCTAATGTTGTCAAATAAGAAAAATGAAGTTTGGATAGTTAGAGATTGTGCAAGATCCTGGGGCAAGGGCTGGGCTGGAAGTGCTAACAGAGCTTTTTGCTGCTCAGGCCAATACATTTTGCTTTTTCAGAACTGCTGAACAAACACTATTTTGTAGTATCTTTTCAAACCTACGTAGGATCATATGTGAGCCCTAGTGATGAAAGTTAGTTTTGATGCTTTGAATTATCTTTTTAAATTTGCTAACCAAAGCCTTTTTCTTCCCTGTAGCCTTTTCTTATTCTTATGAATCTTCACTGTTCACCAGACGTCCACACATTTCTGTGCAAAGCCTTTGTCCCTGCCTGCCTGGATCAGATTCATGTGATTCACCCGTGTCGAAGCCTCTGTGAGAAAGTGTATTCTGACTGTAAGCAGCTGATGGACACTTTTGGAATTGCATGGCCTGAAGAGCTGGAATGTACCAGGTATTGTTCATATTCACAGGTGGTGAGAGTGGTATTTTCATATTTGACCCAGACTGAGTTGAAAATCTGAGGCAGAATGTTCAATATCACCTTGCTGTAAGTTCCTAAGTATGCTGACCCTGCAGTGCTTATGTGTGGGACCATTTCTTTATTAAAACTTTTCCATTATTCAAACAAAGCATTTTCTGCCTGTGACTTTTTTTTCAACAAAGTTCTGCAGCACTTCTTTTCAATAAGCCAATCCCTGCAAGAGGTAGCTTTTTACTATAAATTTCTCAAAGTTTAAAATGTTATGTGTTACAGCATAGATTTTGGGTTGGTTTCTGATCTCTAAATTAGGGATGATCATACTTACTTTATTAGAGGTTTTAGAAGTAACTGCTCATAGATAATGAAATACAGAATATTTGGTATTTGAACAGACACAGAACATTAAATAGTAGAAACCTTATCCTAGCTGCTCAAATGTGCAAACCTAGTCTTGTGTTGCTTTTCCTGGAATGCCTGCCAAAACTCTGTTTTGAAACGTCACCTTTTTCTCAAAGGTGTTTGCCTGTCTGTTTCAGATAGAGAGCAGTTAATACTTCATTTGGGGAAAAGATGTCTATTTTCAATGGCAACCACTGGAAGCACCCCAGTATAATCTTCTTGAGATACTGACCTTCAGCTGTGGATATTTATGAATTATTAAGGCCAGATTTTGTTGTTGTTGTTTGTTTGTTAACACACATCAGGTAAAGAGGTACAGGAAAGGAGCAGAGACTGGAAACTCAGTTTTTCTGACTCACATGGGGTTGCTAGTCTGTGGTAGGGAAAGCAGAGACAGTTGTCCTGTGCATGACTTCTGGTAGGAATCAGTATTGGAGTGAATATGACAAGTGCCATTTCCCATAGTTCTGCAGAAAAATAGAAGTTGTGTGGTTTTAAAACAAGAAGACATTAACTTTTCCCATCTTGTAGTTCCCTGAGTAGTGCCCCTCAGCACAGCGAAAGACTACAAGTATTGTTTTGAAAAAATGAGGACAATCACAAGTGAATCCAATTACTCAATATATCTTTAAAGTGACATTTTGAATCAAATTATGTTTTTTGCAGGATTTAGTGCAGCTTTAAATTATTTTATTACTGCTAACATTTAGTGAAAATGAACCTTTCCTGTTCATATGTGAAGTGGTATCTCCCTGGTAGCCAATACTGAAAAGTCCCTGTCCATGTTCTGAGAAGTCCAGGGTGTTCTTAGAGCAGCAGAGATCCTGCTGCTGGAGCCCATGGAAGAGGAGCTGGTGTGAGGATGGGCAGTCACTGGAATACTGAGGTTCACACTTCTGTGTTCTTGCAAATGTGTGTGAAGCTGATTAAGACGAGTGAATGAAGTTCACTCTGTTTCCACACATGCTGCTCCATCCTGTGGTTAATGAAAGAATCTGCCATAGAATCAGTTTTCTTAACACTTCGTCTGGATTTACTTGGACAGCATGATAATGCAGTGAAACAAAAAACTGAAGGAGTTTTTAGCTCGAGCTGAGCTTGGAGACTGAATTGAGGGACTCTTGTAATGGTGTTCAACAAATAATGTTGAGATAACAGAATTTTGCTTTAAAAGCTAGAATACAAAACTTGTTCCTTTTAAGCATGTACTTAAACTCGGAATGCATTATGAACATAAATCCCATTTTGAGTAAATGCTTACCTGCTTGAGTTATACGATCTCATTTGAAGATACATCCAGCACTGTTAATATGATATTATCCATATAAAAAGATCACATCTTGTGTCCAGTTAAACCCTGGAACAATTGAGTCTTGAGCAATTTTTAAATTAACATTATAGAGCAAGAAAATTGCTAAAATATTAATAATTTTTCACAGAGCTTTTTCTGCCTAGGGTTTTTTTCAGTTAGGTACTTTATTGTTGACAATGAAATAGCACTAGAATACAAAAAATTATAATAATCATGTACTAGTCATGAATTATGATGTCAGTCTTCTTCCTTGACTGAAACTTGAATTTTGACAAGATTTTTTGCTGTCTCCAACAGTCTGTTATTGAAATTAAAAAAAAAAACAAACTACTGTAACTATTTTATGTACATATGTAAAAGCTCAGTAGAATTTTCAAGTGTAGAATGGTTGCAATCTGAGTAGTTTTTCATAAACTATAAAACAACAACTAGAGAGCAACAGTTAAATAAATGTGTTTGAAGTCTTCTAAAATGCAGATGTTTGAAGTTTGGTTTTTATAATGCCATCTGATTTTTTTAAATACAATTTCATATCATTTCGCATTTGCATTATCTATAAAATTTAACAGTGCTTAGGATCAGATTTTGCTCATATTTCTAAGAAGTAATTCTAATTGAGCATGAGGGCTATTGAGATATTTCCTCTTCTGTTTATTTATTCAGACTAATCAATTGTGATGAGACTCCTCCTGCCACTGCTGCTGTAACCACAAATGTGCATGGAACTCAGAAGACCCCAGGCCAGATCCGAAGGGATTATGGATTCTGGTGTCCCCGACACCTACACACTACCAATGGACAAGGCTACAAGTTTCTAGGAATTGATCAGTGTGCACCCCCATGTCCCAATATGTACTTCAAAACTTATGAATTGGATGTGGCGAAAAGCTTCATTGGAATAGTTTCAATCTTTTGTCTTTGTGCTACGCTTTTCACATTCCTGACTTTTCTGATTGATGTTAAAAGGTTTAGGTACCCAGAGAGACCAATCATATATTATTCTGTCTGTTACAGCATAGTCTCTCTAATGTACTTTATTGGATTTTTACTTGGGAACAGAACTGCCTGTAATGAGGCAGATGAGAAGCTAGAAATCGGTGAAACGGTTGTTCTTGGATCCCAAAACAAAGCCTGTACTGTCCTCTTCATGGTTTTGTACTTTTTCACTATGGCAGGAACTATATGGTGGGTGATTCTGACAATCACTTGGTTCCTTGCAGCGGGAAGAAAATGGAGCTGTGAAGCTATTGCACAAAAGGCCATGTGGTTCCATACAGTTGCCTGGGGAATACCTGGTTTTTTAACCATTATGCTCCTCGCAATGAACAAAGTTGAAGGGGACAATATCAGTGGAGTTTGTTTTGTGGGTCTCTATGACGTGGATGCCTCTCTGTACTTCGTGCTTTTGCCGTTGTGCCTTTGTGTGTTTTTCGGTCTCTCTCTCCTTTTAGCTGGCATTATTTCTCTAAACCACGTGCGGCAGGTCATTCAGCACGATGGCAGAAACCAGGAGAAGCTAAAGAAATTCATGATCCGAATTGGAGTCTTTAGTGGGTTGTACTTGGTGCCACTCGTAGCTCTTCTTGGATGTTACGTTTATGAACTGGTGAACCGGAAAATTTGGGAAACTACTTGGGTGTTTGACCACTGTGACCAGTACCATATTCCTTGTCCTTACCAGGCAAGTAACAGTTTCTTTTATAAATAATACTATAAGGTTAATTAGCAAAAACCCTTATGCATATCTGCCATGCGATTTGTAAATTATTTTCATGTTAAGGAATCAGTTCAAAAACATGGAATGATTAATTCAATTTTAAGCCAAAATCAATGGAATGAGACTTTTGCTTTGAAAATTTTAATCTAATTGGTAGCACTCAGCAATTAAATTCCAACTCGCAGCTCTAACAGAATATATAACTTTCATGATATTTGAACTTCTGTTGCAAATTGTATTGGAGGAGGATCATTCTTCCTAATATTTGTTCCTAAAAGTAGTTGCTCAGTACTTGGGTGCCCAGTATCAAAGTACATCAGTTGAATTTTCATCAATTTCAGTTGAAGCTGAAATAATGTTTCTTGAAAATTGAGAGTAAATTGGATTTTAAATGCTGCTTATAACCACACACTTAAAATCGTTTTTTCCTTTCTTTTTTTTTCTTCAAAGTATAGAAGTGTAAACCACTTGAAATTACAGAACAAATTTCCCATATATTTTTTCCGCAATAGCTGCCATTTGCAAGCTGATTTCAGAAATGTGAAGAATTATTTATAAATAAACCAACCAAACAAAAAGCAAATGAAGAAAAAATCCTCAGTCACACTTAAAATTGTGGAGGTGGTTTTTCTAAACATTTGCCTCTTAAAATCTAACTTCCTTGGAAAGACTTTTAAATTGAATCTGCCTATGTTCAGTGCTCTCTGTGGATTAAATCTGTTGCAGTTGCAGGGAGTTTTATGTACTTACAAGCAATTTGTAGTTTGTTTCTTTCTATTTAAGAACAAATATACAAGACAACATCGCTAAGAGAAATGCAAGTGTCTCATGTCATCTTTCATTGCATTACACTTCCCATCTATGTTTTTGCTGCAATAAACTATCATTAAAAATGAGGAATATAAACAGGGGCATTATGGAATGATAGGGATTGATCTCTTCACATTCTTAAACATTATCTGTTATCCTCTGGACTGAAGTCAGTGTCGGCTGACAGTAACACAGCTCAAAGGCAACTTGGTTATTTTTGCTTCCAGTTTCTTAACAAGTCTGTTTTGACTTCAGTGGGTTTTATTCTGATCTCTTTATAAACCTAAATGGTTTGGAATATAAAAATTTGAAAACAAGACTTCTATGCTTTAAAAAAAAAATAAATAAACTTGTTTTGCAGTGCTTAAATGTAACAGCTTGGCATAATAACACAGAGCATGTATTTTCAGCCTTTAATTAGCCTTATTGGAAGGAAGAAATAGCAGCATTAAATATTACACAAAGATCTACTCTATGGGATCTGTCCCTATAATAGACAGTGTGTGCTAATTGTGGAGTAGCTTAAAGTGGTGCGCTCGGCCTTGGCTTACCTGGGCTGGCTTGTAGACTTTTGTTATGTTTGCCAGATGAAAACCAGATAAAACCAAACTGAAGTAACCAATGTTACCTGGCTAACAAAAATAGTGACTTTCATAGATGGGTCTGGCAGATAAGCCAAGTGGCATAAACTGAATTTGTAGCAAGAGAGCAGAAGATAATGATCTCTCACTGAGTTAAATGTCTCAGCTCTTATGATACAGTTCTGCAAATAGGTGGATTAATTTTGCAATAAGCAGAAAGCTACTGTGTAGTTCCCTGCGGCTCCATGAAGATGCTGTCTAATCAGATTAACTCCCAGCTAATCCTTCCAGTACCTGAAGGGAGCCTACAAGAAAGAGGAAGAGAGACTTTTTACAAGGGCATGTAGTGACAGGACAAGGAATGGCTTTGAACTGAAAAGAGAGTAAGTTTAGATTAGATATTAAGAAGAAATTCTTTACTTTGAAGGTGGAGAGGCACTGAAACAGGTTTCCCAGAGAAGTTACGGTTGCCTCATCCCTGGAAGTGTTGAAGGCCAGGCTGGATGGGGCTTTGATCAACCTAGTCTAGTGGGAGGTGTCTCTGCAGCTGGGGTGGAACTCGATGATCTTTAAGGTCCCTTCCAACCCAAACCATTCTGTGATTCTGTGATCCTCTTGCTGTTGCTTTTCAGTTGAATGGATAAATCTTTTACACTTACCTCTGGAGAACGTTTACTAATACTGTTATTCCCCAATACGTTTCCTTTCAATATAGAATAAAAGTATTTCCTTCTGACAGATCTCTTCTGTGTGTATATTCATCTGAACCACATCTGACTTGACTGTACATGTTTGACATTTGTCTGCAGTACAAGTCTCAACAAAGAACAACACTCATAAGGGGAAACATTCTTATTTAAGAAATTTGTTTTCTTCATTTAAGAAGATTAATCAACAAGTATATTTTCTTCTTTGCATTTATTATGCTTTGTTATATTCTAGGCAAAGGCACTAGCAAGACCGGAAATATTTTTGTTTCTGATGAAATATTTGCTAACATTAATTGTTGGCATATCTCCAGTGTTCTGGGTGGGAAGTAAGAAGACCTGTTCTGAATGGGCCAATTTCTTCAACAGAAACCGCAAAAGAGAGTAAGAAATTTTTTTTCCTCTGTTTTTTTAAAGTGTATACTTAAATTTGGCTTTCAGACTTGTTTCTTTATATATAGCTCAGATAATCAAAATGTTGTCCTCAGGCTCTAAATGCTGCTTTGGTCATCAGCAGAATTCCACTGGAGTCTGGGGAAGTTTTACATATGTATTGATTTTTGACAACATTCTCAGAAGACAGAAGATACTTTCTTCTGTTGATTTCTCTCTTGTAGAGCAGAAGGTATATTGCTATCTTTAGCATTGGCTTATACATCTCTGGTTTCCAGTCGAAGGAAGGAAAATAATTTCAGCCATCAGTTTAGTTATTTTCATGTGTTGTGACCACTTCATTAGACACAGTACTTAGTACTATGTTTACTGTCACGCAATAATAATATCCTCTTTTCTTCTCTGCCGTGGTTGTCTTATTTTAAAGTCAATAGTCATTGAGCCCTCCTTACTTTTATTGCCTTAATCTAGTGTTTATTTTTTTTAAATTAAACAGAAGAATTTTGTTTCATTATCTAATTTTAGCAAATTTATATCTATGGATTTAAACAGCTTATAAATTTTGTCTCCATTTCTTGTAGTTGTCATTTTTTCAATTCTTTTTTATGCCTTGATTATTTCTTTTCAGATTATCTGTTACTTTAAAATTATACTGTGGTTTTAGATGATTTTGTTTCTTTGGATTTCCCAAGGCAGTTGTTCCTAAGCTCTTTTTGTTTAACATCTACATTCCTTGATGGTGAATTTATAGCTTCCTTTCCCTCTTGCCTCTTTTTC
Organism: Acanthiza pusilla; assembly: GCA_036630365.1. Taxonomy (NCBI): domain Eukaryota; kingdom Metazoa; phylum Chordata; class Aves; order Passeriformes; family Acanthizidae; genus Acanthiza; species Acanthiza pusilla. Next base: position 78,216,082 of record JAXCHO010000034.1, read on the forward strand.
CATTACCTGTATAATTTTTCTTGTGTTTCTGATGTTAATTGCTTTTAGCTACAAGGATTTAAAAATAATGAAGTCATTTTTATAAAGCTTAACTTTTTTCATTGAAGGAGGTTGATTTTGTATAAAGTTAACTTGGTAATGCAGCTGTTTATGAGCTAATCCTTCTTTTCTCTCATAGGTCATTAATCTAGTATAGTCATTGGACCTACTTGCAGAAGTAAGAAATTTAGAAATCTGCTTTATTTATTTGTTCCACAGACATAATTACTTTGGATCCATTATGATCAGATCTTTTTCTCCTCTTTTCATATATAATTTTTTTTCCTGTGTTCATTACCATCTGGCTCAGATTGAATCACTGGTTGTTGTTCTTTCAGGGTTTTGTGTACTAGTCTTTATTATGTTATAGCTAAGGTTATCCTCTTCATTCAGTTACATGCTTGTATTCTCTTTCAGTCCAATCAGTGAGAGTCGAAGAGTGCTGCAAGAATCATGTGAATTTTTCTTGAGGCACAATTCCAAAGTGAAACATAAAAAGAAGCACTACAAGTCAACTTCACACAGATTGAAAGTAATTTCAAAGTCAATGGGGACCAGTACGGGTGGCACAACAAATCATGGAACTTCTGCAGTAGCAATCACTAATCATGATTACTTAAGCCAAGAAACTGTGGCAGAAATTAAAACCTCTCCAGAGACATCTGAGAAGGAGATAGAGGCAGACGGAGCATCAGCCCGGAGAGTCGAAGAAGGTGAAAACAGTGGAGATCAAATGTTACCTGGTTCTAAATTGACCGTGGATCAGGTGGAAAGGAGAAACAAAGCAGATAGCACATGTCATATGGGTAGCCTGACTGAGAGCATGAAGAGAGTAGGTGAAGGAAGGTAAGGCTCCTGAGCTCAATCTTTTCTTCGTTTATACATTGTACTACTATTTTTGTTCGTTTTCTGTTCCTTCTCTCTGAAGAATCAGGGTACTCTCAGTATGTAGCTATCTCTCAGTAGCTGTCAAGACAACTTTCCGACTGTGGCCATGTATCTTTAGCATATGGACTGTTCTATATTTTTGTAGGATTCATCTTTTCCTTTTAAGCATTGTGGGCTGGAGCTTCAGCTTGTAGGATATTCTTCTCACTTGTGGAACACAGTGACTCTCAAGGTATCTGTGACTGCACTGCAATCACTCTGAGAGGCGATGGGTCTGGAAAAGAACAATGGTGACTGTAGGCTTGGAAAAGTACAGAACTGTATTGCACTCTCTTGAAAAGAATACAGCTGAAGATATATTATGATTTCACTACTCAGTTTTTTTTCTCAGTGTAATGGAAATTAAACTGTGCTTAAAATTTACTCTCTGTGTTTTATTTTTCATTCCCTACAGAATAACTCCTAAAAATGATTTTAGTGAATCTCCTTCAATGCAAAGGAGCTGTTCCCAAATACCTGATGTGTCACAGTCACCGTCCGTATCACTACTTGTCTACTCAGCTTCAGACACCAGAAGAGAGTTGGATTCTGGAAACAGTTCTAATCCTTGAAAAATTGAAATTTTATACGAACATTTGCATTCTATAAAACTGACATGAATTCTTTGTTACACTGGAAATAATGGATATTCTGTGCCTTATTAAAAAACACATGTATCCTGCTTTGCACTTAAAAAATGTATGTTGTATTGTGGGGACAGCTAGCAATAATGTACTGTATTTAATCCTATCCAGGACTAATGGAAATTGAAGTTCTATAGGACACGGCAGTAATGTAAGAAAAAGATGAGAGACAAATATTATTCCTTATATAAATAACACTTTGTAACGAATTGCATTAAAATAATGCTTAGCAAGCACTGTTACTTCTAAAGGTATAAAATTCCACCTGCCTCTTCAATATTTTTCAAAACTTGTTAATTTTTTTCTCTCTTTTACTGTCTCTTAATGGTATGACTTAAATAAGGGATACACAAATTTCTAAATACTCTAAGTTATGCATCATGCTGTATCAATTATAGCACTGGTTTATGGTAGCTTGTACACTGAATATGAAAGGGAATCTGGAATTATAGCAATTTATTTTGTACATAAAAAAGAATTTTGTAAATAAGTGACTGCATCAGGTCAATCTTTAGAACTACTGTTTTGTATGTATTGTACAAACTTGAAAAAGTTCATGTGCTTCCATTGGGGTGTTGGTGAAGCCAGCAGTCCTCTGGTGATCAGCCAATGTGACTCAGTTCTGACAAAGCAGGTTGTACCTTTATCCCTAACATGCACTGATATTTGGGGTGAGACGGGTCCTGCTACAGGGATGGTGCAGGAGGTGCAGCACTGTCGCAGAAAAATGCCTCTTGGAGCCTCTCCTGGCGTGGTGTTCAGGACATCGTGCCAAAGGAAACACCTCACACTCCTGGGCTTGGTGGGCACAGTGCTTTGGGCGTTTGTCCTGAGCTGCAGCAAAAGCTCATCTCACACTGTTTCTGTGTGAGCAGCTTCATTTTTTAAATGCTATAGAGAAATATCTTGCAGATAACTGCTGCAAATAACTGTTGAGTTATTAATATGCAGTCTTCTTTAACAATCTCTTTACTCAGAAGACAGCCTTAATGTTTTCCTACAAAGCCTAATTTTCTATTATGACACAGCAATATATTTCCTCTAAATCAAAAAGGCCTTAATACTTATAGCCTTTCTTATGATAGGTGGTTCTCAAGAGCAAGTACTGCTGATGTGGGTAAAAATTTCATTGTCTAATTTCATTTGAGTCAAGGTTATTTTAAGAGCCAATGGGATTTATTACTTGAGATAATTTGGAGACAGATTTTGCTGTTTTCTAAACCTAAATGTCAGTGCATTTTGTAAGATTGTCCAGCATTTTGCATTTGATCACTGTTAAGAATTTTTTCAATGCTTTGATATTATGCAGAGAATTTACTGTGTTTGAGTTTGGCAGTGTTCATGGTGATGCATTGAACAATGAAGATTGCATGGTACAAAGGACATGTAAATGCTGGAACAGCAGGAACTATGGTTCTGATAAACCAAAGTTATTTGTTTTATCTATCATGCATTAAAAATGAAATTTCTCTACCTTTATATTACAGTATCTCCACTTTAGCATTTGTAATTTCTTACCTTCAACAGGATATGCTCTTTCTTTTAGAATTTTCCCATTAAAAGTACACAGAATTCTTGCTGCTGAGAGGACAGTAAGAAAGATATGAAAAACCTCCAGTGAAAAGGCACACTAAATACCCTTCATGTTTCTAGTTCTGTTTGTAACCAGGTAACTTTATACACATGTTTAGTAGTTTTGTTATTACTGTATTTGTTAGTAATAAAATATGCTGTTGTATAGTAAGAGCTTCTGAGTGGATATTTCTTAGTAACTAGATGTGGCATATTTGTTGCTCTACTACTGTAGTATTTTTGCACCTAAAACAAGTATTTTTAGTAGGGCTGTGTGAGTTAATAAATATTGCAATGGTTTTATTCCTCCTGTGTGAGAAACTGAGACAGAACAGTGCTGGGAATTGTTCACATGAACACGGACTTACGAAGGAGTGAGAAACTTGTACTAGTTCTTTCATCCTGATGTTTACAGCATTTTTTCTTTCACAACCTCTAAAGACCTGCTTTAGATTATGTAGAATATGTATTTCCATATTGCTCATGCTGCCACCTTCTTAAAATACTGATTTTTAATTTTTTAATGTTATTCCCTCTTTTTAGGAAGTTCTGAGAAAAATTGCTTTTGTGGTAACTACTCTAAGAAAGATAAATGCAAAGTAATTTTGAAGTTATAGCAATACTGTGGGCTTAAAAATAGGTAAACTTTCAAAGAAGTGTGAAATACAAAGTAATAATCAAAACATTGACTGGCAGTGAATTGCATCAGTGGTAGACTGAGACTGTAGCACTTTGTGTGTTCCAGGGCAGCTGTACCAGAAAAAACACTCTGAACTCCCAGGGTGATCCTTACAGCCAGAGAGGCTGTGACCTCTCTGGGTGCATTAACCGTGAAGTACCCAAGCAGTAAATAGAAAGTGCTGTTTGAATGCTCACACGAGTGATGAAGGGAAATAAACTGAAATAAAAGGGGCACCGAGCTGAGTCAGGGCCTGGAAGACTGACTGCCTTACAGTGAGGAGCAGTGGAGAATCTCATAAACAGCCTCTCTAACAAAAGGTATTTATTTATTTGCTTTTCTCTTGTTATCTGAATGAAGTTAAAACTCAAACCATTCCTGTTAAAAGAGCTTTTCTGAACCTGTGAGAACAACTTCTCTCTGGGACATCTCTATTAACTGAAGTTGTTTAATGGAGGCTAGCAATCTTCTGGAAGATGTACTGTAAATCCAACTATTTACATTGATACAGCCATTTTAGTTTTGATTGGTGCCACTGTCTGCAAGAAGTTAGAATATAGGATACTGACAGCTTCTCCAAACCTGGAGTTATGTCTGCCAAATAGTCTTTCTCTGAATGGAGCTGTCATAAATAATTTCAAATTATGCATTGCATTGAGTTTTCAGGTTGCATATAAAATCTTTCAAAGGGCAAGATAAATTTAGCATATCAAATCATACTTGATTTGTGAAATAAACAGCACCTAAAATTACCAACATGGTACTTTTATAGTACGTGTATTTTATACTGTACCATACTGTATTTTACTGTTCAATTTTGCTAAATATGTACTGAAAACCACGGTAGACTTTACGTAGAGTATAAATCTATGCACGTATTTGAAAAAATAAATTGTCTAAATTTGAAAATATTTCTAAAAATAATGTTTGTAACATTTTAAAAGTGCTATTACCAGAGAAGAAGAAAAATACCTGCAGTATTTAAAACTTCTTTAAATCCTTTTGGTTTTTAAATTAAAAACCCCAACAATTCAGCAATGGAGCACTAATAAGCTGAAGTATCACACTATTTTCTTTGACAGCTGTTCAACTGATTTACAGAGAACTGTAGCTCCTTTTTCCTTACAGGATACAGAATATATTTGGTTTAAACAGTCAAATCCAGTTGAAACTCAGAGGAAAAATAGAAAAACCAATATGAAAACTTGAACTTCTTTAATAAAATAAATTTAGCATTCTGCAAAACACTGAGAAATGCAGTAGCTGAAGAGGATGAGGAATCCTGTGAAGTTTGACCACCCAGTCTCAACGTGCTGTTTCAGAAGGCTGCACATCAAAGGAGAAATGCTGCATCCTTCGCTGCACACTGGCCACTTGTTGGATCAGTCTTTGAAGGCATCTGGCTGCTCTCTGCCTGCATTCACTGGTCAAGCTCACTGCCAGTATTCACCAGTGGTATTTGCAGTAACTGAGGTGGCTGCCACCAAAGGTATTTCAGAGTCTCATGAGAATAAATGTTATTTCCTGCATGTTACCTTTTTTTGCACTTTTCCTTTCACTCTTTTACACTTACCATGCTTGGATTTTTAATGGACTAAAGTTTAATTAAAGCAACTTATACCATGTGTTCATTAGCTTTCTGCTTTGTATACCTCGAAGTGGAGCTCAGAATGTATTTCTGATGTACATCTATGAAATCCACTTCTGTTTATTAACTGGATTTTACTTCCTATTAAAAAGCACTTGAGATCAAAAGTATAATTAAAAGATTAAAAATGTGCCAGGACATTTATATCCGAGCTCTTTGTTAATATTTATTCCCCGCATTTCAACTTTGTTCACTGAAACAAAATGTAAAGTAGAAGTTTGGTTCATTTCAGGTTTTGCTCGTCGAAATAAAATAATGGCCAATGAGACCTTTAAACAAACGATGATCTGCCATCATTAAATGGGTCACAGCTGGTTTCTTAGCACAGACAGGAGCTGGAGAGGGGAATAGTTCCTGCTGTTTGGAAGAAGGCACTTTTTGTGGAAGGGCAGTGCTAAACCAGCACTTGGTACTGGGCGAAGTGATGTGGAGAGACACTGACCTCCCTCCCAGAGAACACACTCAGGTACAGCAGGATAGGAGAGAACATCAGGTATTTTAAGGGGAAAGGTAATTTAAGACTCATTTTTGCCCTACAAGGTGAACAGAAACAGCAAGAAGACATTTTATTGCCGTTGAGTAGGTTTGTCTCAGAGGTGAGGGTGGGATGATTAGACATGGCCACCTAAGGGGCCTTAACAGGACAAAGGATGTTCGGTGCTGGACATGTATGAAGGACTGTGAAAAGAGCATGTGTCCCAATTTATCTTCTTGATGTTCTACCTTACCACATGAAAATGGATCACGAGAAATTACTAGTAAATTAGTTATTAATTGAAGGCTTAAACTATCTAGGAAACACTCTCTCCAGACCCAGTTCTGGTAGTATCATACCTACTATCCGAGAGTGCGTGTAAGTTTTGAATGAGCAAAGCCTGAGGATTTGAGGAAGCTGAAGTGGTTGAACATGTTCCTTGGCTCTGGGTTTGAGTTACTGATGTAGCCCACTGGACACAGTCCTATCTGGGACTTGCTCTCCTTCCAGATTCCTACAGGCATGGCTGTGATCCAGACTTCCAAGTAAAAAAGAAGTGGATGTACTACAGGGATTAAACATCATTCTGTGAAATGTGGAGACATGGTACTGACAGGTGTGATGTGCCAGTGAGTGGATGAGATGCAAATGTGATGGGCTGGCTGAAGTCAGGGCTTGCTATGGAAATTCATTTATTTTTCTTAAAGTTTTTCTTAAAATTTTAGCAGGCAAAATTATCCTGAAAAAGACACCGAAAGATGCTGATAGTTGTAATGCTGATAGTTGTGATGAGGTTCCCTAAGGAGAACAATGAAAAGTCAGAAAAAAAGTAGAAAAGTAGAAAAGTAGAAAAACCCAAGAAAGCACACATACACACGCAAAAGAAAAAAAAAAGAGAAAAAAGGAAAAGAAAGAAAAGGGAGGACTTGCCTTTTAAATTAATATAACCTCAACAGCATTTCTAGGACACACATCCTGAAAGTTTCTCTACTTGGCAGTGGGAAATTACAAAGTCATAAATAAGATTTTTAATCAATCAAGAGGTGCTGTAATTATAGCAAAGTTTCAAGGATAGAAGCAAGGAAACCACACTACAAACAAAGCAGTGCCTCAAAAAAGCACAGTTTGATGAGCACCTGCTGTAAAAATATAACTTAAAGAATGGCTTGAAAACACATTTTTCCTTACAGAAACCTGGTGGGTCCTTTACTGTTCTGGCCAAACACAGTTTCATCTCCACATGAGCCAGGGATTCAGGTGCTTGAACTTTTCCAGTGCCATTGCACTAGTCAGGTGCTGATACAAGTCAAATAAGATTCCTATATTAGCACATAAAGCAATTTTAATGGAAGAGTTTACCTGCTGAAGTATCCTCAGGGCTAAAGCATGACCCCACTGAACCACTTGTGGTGAACCTCACTGTGCCTGACCCGGCAGCCCCTGTCCATCCATTGCCTTTTTGGTGACAGTGGATCATCCGTGAGCAGATGCTGTAGGTGCTGCCCAGAAGCTCCACAGCCCAGCTTGCCCCAAGCCATGGCACCTTTTCACTGAGATGAGTGAGTGTGAGGACAGGGTCACAGGGATGCCACAGGCTCCAAGCTCCACCACTACATCCAGGAAGCAGAGCTGCAGCCATCACGTGTTCCCATCTGCCATTGTTGTTGTGGCTCTGTTCATCTGTCTCTCTTCAGAGTTTTGTGCAGCTGGGCCAATTAGTTTGTTTCTTTCTGTGTTTGCAAATCTTCTTGCATCCATAGGCTTCTGTGCATTTTGCATGTGCTTGTTATGGTGGCTATAGACATCTGGTTTCTGTAAGCCCCCCTGCCTCAGCCCTGCTCATAGCTTCCTCATGCTGAGGAGCTCCTTTTCAAAGGGCTTATTGGACACAAATAAAACATTGCAAAGTTCAAGTCTATTCCTTTCATTTCAGGATTATCACTAATTCGAGGTACTACCTTCCAAAACTGGAAGGACAAAACTGTGGCAGTGCATTTGATGAATGCTGTAGAAAAACATAGATTGTTCCCTTCATTTGAAGAAGCCTTCTTGTCTGAATGGAGCACTGTATTTCACATCCTAATAAACATTTATTAGCACAGGATTTAAGGAAAGTTAGCTTTTCGGTTCTGTATAAGGCCTTTTTATTCACTGAGTTTTCATGAGGTAGCCAAGTGATTTTTCTACCATTGACTAATTCAGAGCCACTCTAATGAGCAAATGTTCCTCCTGAGATTCAGCTCTCCCCTTGCACATGACAATTCACTGGAGACCCAGCAAATTCAACTTAAAACTGGACTGAAATAATTTTCCCGTTCTACCATGTGTACAAGTCCTTGAACAACCCAATCTAAGTGGACCTGCTTCAACCAGATGTGCTCCAGATGCTCCTGCAGACCCAAATGTTTCCGTGACTGCAGCTGGGATTGCGCCAGTTGCTTTTGGGAGCAGACTTGCAGAGGTACAGACCAAACTCCTCCAGGGTCTGAAGTTTGCAACCAGCAATCAATGGAAACAGTATGAGTTCTTCATCATAAAGTTTCCACTGTGGAGATATCTGGGTGTCCTAAGTTACCCTTTATCAGTGAAGCAGACAGTTCTTCCAAATATTTCATTATTCTCCCAAAAGTTTTTATTAAAGTTCATCTCTCTCTGTTTGTGAATAGTATTTAGTTCAAGATATTCAGTCCTTCCATTATTCTTGTAAAAACACAGCTATAAGGAAATGCAACTAAAAATCGACTGATGGCTCGGACACAAAAAAACCAGATCTGCCTGGAACCCCAGCAGGCAATGGAAGGAACTATTCCCATAAGTTTTCACTGGTGTCCAACCTATGTCCTGGTCTTGACTTGTCAGAGACAATGTTGAAGATTTATGTCCATAGAAAACATAATTAATATGAGTAATAAAAAGGGCTGATTCTCTCATGTTTTCTATTGTGTAAAAATACATTTCCTACAGTAATATTAAGAACTGCTGTGTGCTTATTCAGAAGTGAAGAATTAACACTTAACTCCAGAATTTTTTTTTCTCACACTCAAAAAATGCTGTCCTCGTGTATAGGAACACAGGAATCCTCTTTTGCAGACAAGCCTCTGAAGGGTGAGCACATGCCCCAAATTAGTTTTTAAGATTAAAATGTCAATATGTGTACCTGCAAAGCACTGCCATGGCTACAGTTCATATCATTTTATGTAGAAGCTACTGGAAGATTTTTTTTTAAATAGATATATCTGTGATAGTAAAGTAATAAAATAGAGGGAGAGACATTTTGGATTTTTTTTTAAGTATTAGGCATGCTATGTGAATCACACATTTAACTTAATAGGTGTTAGAAGGGACTAAGACCACAATCCCATTGATTTTTATGCAGTTCCAAAGGCTTTTTTTGGTGGAAGAAGTTGGAATTAATTTCTTAAATCTGTAATAATTTACCAGACAGGTCTTACTTTGGTTTTCTTCTACAGCAGTACAGACAGCTCTTTGTCTCCTTGATCAGACAGGCAGCCTGCAAAGAGCCATTTGAAAAATTCAAGAGTTTTCCCTGATCTCAGCCTTCTATACCAACTTACAACTCACCCTAAAATATCAGTAATAAAGTGAAGAAAATATAAATTATGAACTCCACAAATAAAAGCAGCATGGATTGTGAGTGTTGTGATGCTGAGCACTGCAGCGCTAACCTTGAGTGCTCTGCAGTCACCCTGGGGTGTACTAATGTGCTCCCCAGAGCAACTCAGAGATCAGGCTGCCAGCCAAAGTCAAAATCCCCAGACAACCCCAGAACAAGGAAATGTATAGAGCAATAAGAGTTTAAGGCAGATGAAAAGTCCAGGTCTTGGCACTTACCTTACTGGGTCTCTTTTGTCTCGGGATCCTCAGCCTTGAACTTTCTGTAATATTTAGACACCTAAGTCTGGCGTTTCTGGTTCCCTGCAGTTATTTCACACTGTGAAGACTAAGGACTGAGTAACAATTGAATTGAATAACATTTATTTACTGGTTGAATTTAAATCAGTGTGCTAACAAACAATATTCCTAAACTGGAATACTTTGCACAGGAAAGGCAGAGACACCCAGTGACCCCATGGGCAGTCCCTTGAATTTAAACATGTATAGCTGAGGTGAATGGAAACACATGTGAGTATGGGAACATCCTCCTCTCCAGACTTGTGTGTCTGGATTTTTGGGATGCTGAGAGGCTATGTGAGGGGGCAAAAGCAGCTCAAGCTGCAGCACAGAGACTGCACTGATGGCATCAGCCTCATGTGTGATGCACTGACTGTGCCATGGTGACCTTGAGGAGCCTGCCTAGACTGTGCAGGAGCAGACTGACCATCTGGGTGATTTTAGTGATATTAAAGTGGTGGATGTAGAAACTCAGAATCTTTGCTGATATGTTCGTGAGGCCACATGTAAAAGATAAAGTCTATATCATATAGCAGTATGGATAAAATGAAGGAATCGCTAGTTGATATTATACAGATTGTGGTCTGAGGACACTCAGGCAAGTTTATTACCACAGCTCCTTTTAGCTGCGAAATAGTTAAGGCAAAGTAGATCAGTAGTTCTGATTCGAGTATCTCACCAGCATTCAGCAGTGGTTGGTGCCCTCAGAAGTATTCAAATATATCAGAAGCCCACAGAGCATAAGCCTAACAGATGGCAAGGCTTGCTTGGACTGAAACAGGCTAAGGAGGATGTTGACATTTCTGTTTCCCAGCTGGAAATGCACACTGCAAGTCAAATGAGTGCTAGGAACTGCACGATGCACTCTCCACAGCTCAAAGCAGATGTCCCACCGTTGTTTACTAAGACCTTCTCTTACAGCACTCCTCCATTTGCTTCCTCTGGCAAAACCATTTTGAATTTCAAAGCTTCTGACCCACACTCAAATTAACGGTGAACAAACCCAGCTGGGGAGTTAACTGTGGATCTCCATGCAAATTTTGTTCTCTAAAATACTGAGTGATTGCTTTAGGAAGGTGTGCAGTGCTGCTGCACTGTGTGTTTCAGCTGCTGCAACTTGCCTGAGGAAATTAATTCTGTAATGCAGAAGTTTGGCACCCTGTGAAGGGACACACCTTAGCAACAGCCCGTGTTGATGCTGGGATCCCCAGCCCTTGGTGAGGATGCTTGTGTGAACATGCAGGTGACACAGAAATCAAACATTGCCACCTTCACAATATTGCCATCAGCCCAGGCCAGAGGCAGCAGGGTTTGCTGACAGCGCTGCACAATTGCTCAATGAAGCCTCTCCTGTGTGTGTTTGTGGATGCTGACTGAGGCTGTCACCAAAGCAATTGTTACAGTTAAGGATTTACATCATTCCATAGATTTTCCCAACTGGTTTAGGGAGCCATTATCATCTACCAGCTGTTTTTTGAAGTTGGCAGGGTGTAACACCGCCCTTCTTCCCAAGGTAGGAGCCCTCACCTCAGTGGTGTGGTTGATGGCAGTCCCAGTTCTCAGGACAGCTCTGGTGGGGTTGATGACAGCAGCGCGACTGACTTGTGGTATAAATCTCACTTCACTGCTATTGTTCCACCAGTACAGACATGGAAAGGGGAGAAAGGCAGAAATGGTTTAAAATGCAGAGCCACATGAAGGGGTTCAGTCTACACAAAAATGTGGTTCCATGCAGCCTGTTTGAATGACTCAACTTCTTGTAGCATTCTTTCCTGCAGGAGAAATGTGTGGTTTTGTTAAATACTTCAGAAAAAAAAAATGTGTTGAAGCTTATCTCCCCCTTCTGGAAACTCTACCTCTACAAATCCCACGAAGTTTGCAGTATACAGAAGCTACCTCTCAAACGTTTGTTATTTCTGTTTTGAATTCTTGAGGACATATCACATCCTTTATTTTATAGTGCTTTCATTTCTAGAAAGACGGAAAGTAAAGTATGAGTTTAAATGTAAGCAAAACAAGGTGGTTTGCATTGGGTAGCCGAGAACTTGCCTTTTGTTACTAAATTGACCATGCTCAGTCTGGCAATACCAGATTTTTCGAAAGTCAAAAATTCCTTGTTGTTCAGAAGGATTTTGTGTCCTTACCTTGACTTCTGTTACAATGAACTCTGTGATTGATGCCCAGCTGATACCACAGTTTCCCCTCACGGTGCACCAGATCCTTGTGTGGCGCTACGCGGTTTCTTGCCCAGACTGCTATTGTTCCACCGACACAGACATGGGAAGGGGAGAAAGGCACGAGCGGCTAAAAGTGCAGAGCCAGCTCCTTCATCGGAAAGGAGTCCCCGACTCCCGACACCTGAAGACGTGGAAGGGAACGTGCCTGGGGCCCCGGGAGAGCCGGGAGGAGCCCGCGGCGCTGCGGCCGCCCGGCTGGGCTGTGCGCGGCTGTGCGCGGCCGGGGGCTCCGGCACGGCCCGGGAGCGCTCGGCGGGGCCGGCCCGAGGGGCGGGAGCCCCCGGCCCGTGCCAATGGCTGCGGGGGGGTGGCTCTGTCTGGCCGTCTCTCTCGGTTACAGGATGGAAATTCCCGGCCTCCCCGGGGAGGGAGCTCGGACTGCGCTCTGAAAGGCTCTGAAAGGCTCATTTATCCGCGCGCTGCCGCCCAGAGCGGCGGACCCGGGCTTTGCTGCAGCCTGCCCCGGCCCATCCCCGCCCCTCCCCGCACGGTGCCCCGCACGATGCCCCGCACGGTGCCCCGCACGATGCCCCGCACGATGCCCCGCACGGTGCCCGGCGCCCCGGCCGCCGCCGCCCCGCTGCTGCTGCTGCTGGCGCTGCTGCTGGCGGCGGCTCCGCCGCACGGCGGCTCCGAGAGCCCCAAGGGCAAGCAGAAGGCGCTCCGCCAGCGGGAGGTGGTGGACGTGGTGAGCGCGGCGGGCCGGGAGCGGGGCCGGGGGCTGAGAGCGGGGCCGGGGGCTGGGAGCGGGGCCGGGGGCTGGGAGCGGGGCCGGGGGCTGGGAGCGGGGCCGGGGGCTGGGAGCGGGGCCGGGGGCTGCGAGCGGGGCCGGGGGCTGCGAGCGGGGCTGGGAGCGGGGCCGGGGGCTGCGAGCGGGGCCGGGGGCTGCGAGCGGGGCCGGGGGCTGGGAGCGGGGCCGGGGGCTGAGAGCGGGGCTGGGGGCTGGGAGCGGGGCCGGGGGCTGGGAGCGGGGCGGGCCGGGGTGTTGGGGGCGCCGTGCGGGCGGGGGCGGCTGGGAGAGCCGCGCGGCCGCTTCTTTATGGCAGAGATGTGAAAAAAGCGATAAATCAGAGGCTTTCGGAAAACCTCTCGGCCGCTCCAGGCAGGGCAGCGCCGTCCCGCGCTGCTGGGCATCTCTCTCGGTTCGGTTAATTACACCCTTGTTGTGCTGAATCAGGAAAACGCCGGGAAGGGGCCGGACGGGCTTTGACACAAACCGCGGGCGGCCCGGTGTGTGTTCGAGTGTTTTCCCCATCGGGCAGGGTCGGGGGGCGCGGCTGGAGCCGGCAGAGCCCCCGCTCCCCGCCGTGCCCGGTGCCGGGCAGCGCCCTGGGCTGGCTCCTGCTCAGCGCACTGCAGGGGCAGCGCCGAAATCTTAGAGCCCTTCCAACATAACTACTAAATGCTGTTTAGTTCCTTCCAATGTAAGCAGTAACTGCTGTTCAGCTCCTAAAAGGCTAGTGCATAAATAGTAATGAGAGAAGTACACAAGAGAAAAAAACCCCTGCTCTTCAGCAGATACTCTGAGAACTATCTGCATGCTTACCGAGCACATCTTTCCTTGGAGTTGTTGGATGTATTATTCCCTTTGGCGGCAGGGACTGAACACCACTGCTTGTAATTCCATTGCTGCTAGAAACTTGAATGCATTGGGACTATCCCATCTCAGGGATAGATGACAGGAGGGAAATTTTTCAGTCCTTGGAATGTAGAAAGCAGATGTGAAGGTATTTCTGTGAGCTGCTGAACTGCCGTTCACCTTCTATAGAAAAGCAGTGGTATGGCCATTTCTTCCATGATTCCAGAGAGGTCCCCTGAAGTGACATGCTGGAAGCACCACTGATAGCAAAGCCCCTTCCCTTTCACACTACTTCATTGCCTTTCCACTTTTATTGTGGAAACTGAATTGCATTGAGAATAAGGAGTGTGTACACATGGATGAGCCTACATTTTCTGTTGGAGCAGTGTTCTAGGGTCCCTCATTTCTTTGGCATTGCTCGGTGCTTTTCGGGTGCAAGAGAGTGAGCAGCAAAGCGCAGGTAAATCAGTGGCAGCTGACTCACGCACAGCCCAGCTGCACAGACTGCTTCAGTAAAAGTCCTGCCAGGGCAGAGTGAAGGCAGGACTGAGGGGGGGATCCTGCCTTCAGTGGATGTTTAAAATATTTTTTATGCACTTCCAACTTAAAAAAGCATGAAAAAGATTTGATTTGGCAAGACAGAGAATTTTAGTTGGAGGGGAACCCAAAGCCAAGGCAATTCTTGTCCTCCAATTTATTTTTTGGGATGTGCCATGGCTGAGGTGCTCTCCCTGTTCAGCTGTGGGTGACAGCTCCTCTGTGAAGCCAGGCCAGTCCTTCATGGTGTCTCTGGAGATGGGGACAATAGGCCAGAGCTTTGGCCTGCCCCAGCTCCTGCCTATTTCCACATCCAGGATTTCTGTGGTGAGTAACCACATGCAAAAGCCAGAGCCAGTCACTCTTACAAATAGAGTCCAGTGGCAAAGCAACAGCAAAACCAGATAACTGGTGCTGCATGAAATAGAAATGTCCTTGCATTGTTCTCCTGGGTCAGTGCGTGCTTCGCCAACCAATCTCTTCGGCTAATTTTTCTAGAATGTGGCTTTCTTCATTAAAATGTTCCACTGTTTCCACTACCTTTAGGCAGCAGTGTTTTCTTTGGTGAAGGTAGAAAGGGAAAGCTAGCAACCATCAGCTGAACCATCCTATTGCTTCCTACTAGACCTCTCCATATAGTCACTGATTTTATTTTTGGAGTGGCTCCAGCTAAGCCTGTGAATTGCTATGTTGGTTTTTGCACTAGAGCCTGTGAAAAGGCACAGCCTCAGATGAAGAAAATTCACCAGTCCAGCAAAGGAGAGAGGGCAGGGGCTGTAGTTTACAGCTTCTGCAGTGCAGATGGGCATGGCTGGCATGAAGGGGAATAGTTGCAGCACCGTTTCTTTTTGAAACAGGTGGGGATTAGGTGGTTTAAAATAGATGAAGATGAGTAAGTGTAAGAAAGTGGAAGAGCAGAATATAGTTATCTGTGAGGATTTGGGATGAAGTCTGGAGGAAGCAGTCAGTCCCCAGATGGGAAGGAGCATATGAAATAGAAGCCATGGCCAGCCCCTGCAGGTTCCAGCTCCATTTCCGTGCCTGCTGACACCTGTGCTCCTCCTGCATCCCAGCACTCAGGCTGCTGGGCAAGGAGCTCTTGGCTTCACAAACCTGCTCTCCAAGGGCAATCCCAAGTCTCATAAAGCATGAAGGCAGTGTGTGTTCACATGGAATTTGGGAGAGCAACATTTGACCTTTCCTAATATTGTGATGCTAGGAAGGATGCTAGTGTGCCATTCTCCCATGTGTACCTTTCCACTGCTACGACCAGGGTTCCTGAGTTCATCTTCTCCAGGGTGCAGCTTCCCACATCCATATCACCATCCATTTGTGTGCATTCTGGGGTCTGACTTGTTGGGCCAATGTGGTTCTTATCACAATGTAGTTCTGTCCCAGAGGAGCAGTGACAGAAGAAAAGTGGTGGTGTTAACCTTTGCCCTCTATGAAATGGAAAATTTTCTTTTCTTAAAAAAAAAAACAAAAAAACAAAACAAAAAAAAAAACAAACCAAAAAAGCAACATACTAGCAGAGACAGTTATACAAGTAATGGTGGGTTAGGACAAAGTAACTTAACATGTGACTTCTTTTTTGTTTTTGTATTGAAATGTTCTGACTCTTCTGAGGTTTTCCAACAGGTTTTACTTCTTGGACAAGGTAAATTTTTAAATCTAGGATTTATGTATCTTTTCATTTAAAAAAATGGCATCTTAATTTACAGCAAATCCTGCTGACACTGCTTATCTTTGAAAATTTATTCGTCCTTTTTTTTTTCCTTCTGTGGAACCATTTTCTTGGTGAAGCAGAAACAGCCCATTAACTTGTGGCACAGCAGGGTTTTTGTGTTCTGTTGCTATTCATTTGTGTTTGACCTGGTTAGCCTCGGAGTTAAGGGATGCAAGGAGCAAGATCTGTTCTGTGTTTCAGTACAATGGCATGTGCTTACAAGGCCCCAGTGGCGTTCCTGGACGGGATGGAAACCCAGGAGCCAATGGGATCCCTGGGACACCTGGGATCCCGGGACGGGATGGGCTGAAGGGGGAGAAGGGCGAATGCATGCGTGAGAGCATCGAGGAGTCCTGGACACCCAACTTCAAGCAGTGCTCGTGGAGCGCGCTGAATTACGGCATCGACCTCGGGAAGATCGCGGTGAGTGAGCTCTGCCGGATGAGCTGCACCAACCACAGCAGGCGCTGGGTCTGCCTCGAGAGCTGGGCAGCACCAACCACACAGATTTCCTGCTGGGGCCTTTTTCTGCATGCAGGGTGAACTTCTCAAAGGTTTAGCTACTTTGGATTCCTCTCAGCTGTGTTTCAGCTGTGTACCCATTTCATTTCTGGAATAGGGTTTCAGAAGAATTATGGGACTGGTGTAGGAGTACATTTAGAAGACCAGATCTGGAACTGTAAGGCTGAAAGTCACACTACCAAAAAAGTACCTCCAGCTTGCCCAAAACAGGGCAAGGTTTTTACAATTTCAATCCTAAAGAGGGATGTACATCTTTAATCTGTTAATTGTACCCATCTTTATAACTCTTGCTTCAAAGAGGTTGTTCACTGACACTCAGTTGCAGGATGCTACTGCAAAGGATCAGCACTGCTCTGGAGAATTGCCAGTGTCACCCAGCCTGACGCAAACAATCTGTCCACCACTGCAGCCCTGGGTGTAAAGCTTTCCAGCACATTGGTGCAAGCCTAGAAAAAAACCCTGCTCAAGCCCAGCTATGAAGCAAAGCCAAGAGTGGTTATAGCAATTTAACTGCTGTGCTGTGGCTAGAGGGAGAACCAGCCTTTTCAGCAGACTTTTCTCACTGTCTTATACCTACAGAACTCTCCCTAGCTTTTTTTTTTTTTCCTTATTTTTCCCCATGATATCCAGCATTTTGAAGACAGAGTAACAAACACTTAAAAACCTGAAAATAATTAGTTTTCAGTTGTGGAACTTTTATCAGGGTGTAAACCTCTCAGACATCTTGTGATAATTATTAAGTCCAGGATTTCTGGAATCAGAGACAGAAACTGTACTGTCTTGTCATGCAAGGACTTGGGGGTTGGACTAGATCTTCAGAGGTCCCTTCCTATCCAATGATTGTGTGATTCTGTGCCTTGAGCGCAGCTTTCAGAGAGCTTACACCCTTTTATATAAATCCCAGAAGGTAACTAGGCTAGCAACTTAAAAGAAGGTGTTACCTTAATAAAGAATTTCCATAATCCATTTCTCCTTCACCATCTAAGAACTGCTATTCTGATTTGCATCTTTGCACCATATGGCATTTGCCAGGCTCTAATTATATTTTTTCCCCCAGAGGGGACTAAAGAGAATAGCCAAAACATTCAGAAATAAATACATTCCTAAATACGTGTCCTAAATATATAGAAAATGACTCTGTTGAAACCCAGAGGCTTGTACCAAAGCATTTTTGTCGCCTGGCAGGAATGCACCTTTACAAAGATGCGCTCCAACAGCGCTCTCCGCGTGCTCTTCAGCGGCTCCCTTCGGCTCAAGTGCAGGAGCGCCTGCTGCCAGCGCTGGTACTTCACTTTCAACGGAGCAGAGTGTGCGGGGCCACTCCCTATTGAAGCCATCATATACCTAGACCAAGGGAGCCCGGAGCTGAATTCCACTATTAATATACACCGAACTTCTTCAGGTACGTGTGCCGACAGAACAGAGATCGAGTACAGAGCAGCAGCAGTTACCCCAGGCAGAGAGTGCCATCTCTCTCACAAGGTCAGACTGAAAGAAGAGGCAAAGAGTGGCCAAGTAACACTTGTTCCTCTTACTCTGCTGCCTCAGAGCTTACTATTGATAGTAGCAGTATTATAATTATGTATTAAGTGGTACTTTCTTGCTGTGGTATTTTTCATGGTAGTGATATCCTGAGATTTAGAAAAGGAAGGCATTTCTATCCAGACAGTTCTACTGATCTCTGCCACAACATGAATACAGAGACATTTTGTGCTGTATTAGACAGTGGAGAAACAGCCTTGCTGCCAAGTAGACAGTGTAATTCTGGCTTAAAATACTGATATTCGCACATTATCTGTGCACAAAATGAGACTTATTCCTCCTGCAATTTCTAGTCTGACTTCAGGTGGGGCACAAAAGTACCTCCAAAGTGAAATGTCTAGGAACAATTATTCATTTGCTAAGCAGAGGCAAATTTGTGAAGTTATTCAGCATAAAAGGATGTGACACTAGGAAAAGGGAATGCAAAGTCTGTGCTCTTTTTCAATTTTCCTCCCTGTACAGCATGACTACATGAAATCTAATGTCTAGAGCTATCACAGGATTTTTTCAGCATAGGGGTAGAGTTGACTGGTCTTCATTACCCCACCTCCAACTAGGGGTGCTAGTGAGGCATCAGGAGTGGAACTTTATACAGACACAGTGAATTATGAGTGGAAAAGATCACAGGGTGGCAATCACCTGTACAGGGCTTAGCTGTGGAAGCCAGGTATGGCTGCACCATTCCCCTCCCATCACTGCTGGAACGATGGCTGGAAGGGCATGGAGCCATATTTCAGTTCCCAGTTTGTAAATTTGGGTATTTAAAGCAGCGGATTTAATCATCCTGTGGATTGTGATCTGCTTCAGGTATTGCAATGACAACAGAGGCACTGGATGACTCCAACTGATGTTGCCACATCTCTGTGTAATAGTTTTTATCTCTGAAATTGTTCTAAAATTCTAAAAACTGTTCACATTTAACTAAATAGCACAAGCTTGCAACGAACTGCTGTTCTTAAGTACTTGTGTCCACCTTCAGTTGTGAAATACGAAGGGATTGTCTGCTGAGGTAACCTGATTTTTGTCTTTAACCAGTGGAAGGTCTGTGTGAAGGGATCAACGCCGGCTTGGTGGATATTGCCATCTGGGTTGGGACTTGCTCAGATTATCCTCGGGGAGATGCTTCTACTGGATGGAATTCAGTCTCCCGAATCATCATTGAAGAACTGCCAAAATAACTTCCCTCCCTTTTTATAGTATCTTTTTTTATTATTATTTTTTAATTTTGTACTATTTTCTTCAGAATTTATTTCAATAGAGTTGGATGCAAGTACTGGACTGAAAGGCACCAAAGCCTTGCATCAGTAGCCTTTGTCTTGTATGGCACATGGCAGAGGCTTTTTATAATAATAATTTTAAAATACAAATATCAAACCCAAGCTCATTAACTTTTTAAATTTCTTGTTTGATGTAATACCACCACTGTTTCTAGAATTAACCATAACTTTTTGTATCAAATAAATAAGACCTTTTACAAAAAAAACCACCAAAACCAAAGCTGGCTATTTTATTGATCACTAATCGACTTAAGGTATTTATTTTACATGGTGTTATGATACACGATTTTTTTAGAAGGCTTTTATATATAAAATTCTAAGAAAGTAAAATCAGGTGCTGGCTTTAGTCTTCAGAAAACATACATAAAATCGACTCCTGTAAACCTGACTGCAGAATAAGATGCTCTGCTGTTACAGTCTTGTCTATCATCAAACTCCTGGTGACTTAACTGTGACCGAGACAATGTGTAAGTGTTAAATACCTTATTATGAATAACTAAGCAAAACCAGACTAAGCTCTCATTCACTCTCTTCTTGACAAGACTGGATTTCAGTGTAGTATCTCTGACTGGTCTCCGCTCCTAAGATGCACACACTAAATAATTCCATTGCTCCAATAAAATAATTCTCCTGGATTTAGCCTTTCAGATATATAGAATCACTTTGGTATTGGTTAAAAGCTAGATATATCAAATAGTTTAGAAGATACAGAAATAAGGCAGGCTGAAATGCCTAGGCTTTCAAAAAGTGTCCTGGTGCAGTGAAACAATGACGCCACAGTTATCAGACAAGTGACAATACTGATCACACCAGCAGACCATTAGCTTCAGTGCTTTAAGTATTTTCTTCCAAATACTTCGAGTGACATACTCAAAATATTTTTTAGAATTGCACATATTCTAAATAGAAACAAGTCATGTTTGTATTACAGAATCAATTTTACATCAATGAAATAAAAAACTCACAAAAAGCATGTACAACATGCAAAAATCTCCACTCTTCCCAGAAATTAAAAGGAAAAAAACCCCATTAAATTTGGGATGATGAATTTATTTCAGCTATTTAGGATTAAATCTAATCTTTTCTGAAGAGGCTGTAAGATTTGCCCCAGGAAGGTCTCAGATTGGTAGCTGCTGTGGATAGCAGAGGAGCACACCTGCACCAAGCGGAGCACTTGGGCTCGCCCAGTGCAAGGTTTTGTGAGATTTGCTGTGAGCCAGCAAGTTACACAGCTGCTATTCTGTCTCTGAAGAACTGAAATGTTTTCACTGGCTTGGACGAGGGTTTTAAGGAAGCTGAACACAAACACGTTACTATGAGCTGAGCTCTGGTGTGAATGTACAGAAAGTCAGTTAACATACAGTAAGTGATTGTGCACATGCTTGCAGCCTGTCTTTGCATTTATCCTGAAGCACAACTAAGCTGTTCTGGGCCTAGAGCACACTAATCCTAATGTGCACAGCTTTTATTCTTTTCTCTCTGATTTTTTCATATGTCTTTGCAATGTATTTTGGACCCTTGGTGACAAAGTTAACTTCATTCCGTGTAGCGCAAAACACACGAACCCAAGCAAGCACGCTCCAGAGGCAGAAGAAATTTGCTGCTGTTAGGGATCTACATAATTTGCATGGTAAACTTCCAGTAAATTTATCTTCAGCTAAATACACATGGAATGTTCCGTATAAAAACCAAAGCCAGCCATACTGGACCCAGATGAGATTATTATTCCAGATGAGACTATCAACTGTAGCAGTAGAGGGGATGGAGTTGTGGAAGAGAAAGTATAAATTATTAACATTAGTTATACCCAAAATGAGGTATGTGGCAATAATATCTACAAAAACAAGCAAGTGGCTCACTGAATTAATATTCAAAATACTGAGTCGTTTCTGTAGCTTTCCAGATTTTAATTTAAAATTTAAACCAATTCCCTAATCTGTTAATCTTTTATTAAAGATTGTCCTTTCTGCTTTAGGTTAGTCTGATAAACAGGAAACTTCTTTAAGTGATTATTCAGGATTATTTCACTCCTTACATAACTGATTTTTCCCCCTACCTGTTGGGGGAAAAAACTAACTTAAATTTGCTAACTTATTTCCTAGTAAAATGATACTTTCTAGATACTTCTTAGTATCTTCTTAGTAACAGCAGAAGGTAGATGGTCAATAATGTATTTTCTTAGAGAACTAAAAAAAACCCCAAACCACCAAACCCAGACCTCTAAAAACTACCTATCCTTGATGGCAGTTATTGGTGTGGAGAAAACCATTATTATTATTCAAATTTACTGAGACATACTATAATTTAATTTATCTTTAAGTTAGCAATCTATATATTCTTAACAATTGTTCCCTTAAACCAAATCAAAAGACATTAGTGGATTGTTCTGTTGTTTGGGGTTTTTTTTGAAATCCTGTGCACAGGATTTTTTAGACTAGAAACTTTTTTTCCAGAGAATAGCACTGAAAATAAGCATGGTCATATTTGTTATTACAGTGGTTTGAACACTGCATCACTATGGGATTACTAGAAAAAAATCCTCGTTTTTAAAATGTAAGCCCACTTTCAAGTATGCATTTACCTAGTAATATTTGGTCAGATATATCACTAATGGAGACAGACTCTGGCACAGAGAGAGATGGAGAGAGAATGGAAGAAAGAGAAAATGAATTAAGTGGCCAGCAATGCACACAATGTACACGTTGGTCTGGTGCTAAAACCAAGTCAAAAACCACAATGCAAGTCTGTCGTGGTATGAGACAAGAACTGAGTTTCATCAGACTTGCAATTACTCAAACCCAAGAATGGACAGCTGTTTTAAAAAAACAAATTCAGCTTCCAAACTGCACCCCACTGAGGCAGCATTTTTGTGTTGGATGAGCAAAGGAGTCTGGAGCATTCCATATCCTAAAATCTGATGAATAACACAGAGGTGGATTCAGATGACATTCCTTGTTTTAATGAGACTCAGAGATTTAAGAATGTTTTGACAGGCCCCAGAGCTGCTTTCATGTGAAGCTTTCCATTTGTGCAGGAGCAGAATCTCACCAACTGTTATCTTGAGACTTGTTGAAGCTGCTTAGTTGGTTATTCCAGGCAGGCCAGGATGAATGGAATTGCTGTGCAGCTGCCTTCACCCAGTCCCAGCACTACTATTTCACAGTTGCAGACATCTGCTTCAAGCAGACACAGCTGATTCAGAGAGGAAGGCAGCAACGCAGGAACATTCAATAGCAGAGATGTTGGCAGGGTTTTACTGTCTCTACATTCTTTCCTCAAAATAGCAGATCAATTCACAGTGTCAAAGAAGACTGCTGAACTAAATTTCTCCCAGATCATAAATATAAAAAATAAGGGATAAATTCCTTCCTAGGAACACAAGTTCGTACCTTTAATTATTTTCTTTTCTAAAACCAAGTAAAAAGCCAGACACATTTTCATAAACTACAAAGGTAATACAGCAGGCAGGAGTCACTCTGATCACATTGGGTATAATTCCTTTGTAAAATCCATGAATACCTTCTTTCCTTTAAAGACAAAAAAAAAAAAGGTTTTAATTGATGTCTTTTAATAGAAAAAATCAGACATAAAACAAAGCCTGGCATTTTTCTTCTCATACTCTCATTGAGAGAGGTACTTCAGGTTAGAAATAACAATTTCAGACAGTGTTTAAAGTGCATCAAATATTAACCCATCACTTTTTCTTCTGAACATATAATAGTATTATGTAGATCACTTACTTAGCCTAAGCTTTGAGTGGTTTTCTGTGGATTTTGTGGGTATTGTCTAAGTAGCAGGCAATTTACTATCTTTCTTCATGCTACAAGAACTGGCTGAACAACTAAGAAAAGTCAGCACTCATTTTTTGAGAATTTAAGCACCCCCTCCAGAATTTTGATTCTACTGGCCAATAAATGAGAATGTAACTTGTCCCAATTTGAATCAGTGCTTGTGCTAGGGCTGTTAGAAAGTTTCAGAGACATTTAATCTCAGCTCCTTAGTTGCAGGCTCCACAGGCCTAGGACACCTGGAATGATGGGTAAACAGAGATGCTGGACAGTGCTCGGGTGTGATTTACACTCCCCTCCCTAAGTCGCATTTGTTTCATCATGAGCACAGCAGTGGCCCCAGAGTGGCTGTATTACACTTTACAAGAACTAATAAACCTTCCTGTAGACTGCAGCACTGAAGGGCACAGCACTGAGACATCAGAGCTATTTTTCCTCTGAATTGCCTCCAGCTGCAATGGTCCTACTGCCTCTGAGCCAGGGGTGCTCCTGGAGCACCAGAGGCTCGGTCACTCGTGCAGCTGGCACCTCTTGGTAGCCCAGGGCTCCATTCACATCTCTCCAGCAATGTGCTGCAGCCCAGCAGCACTGCCCAAAGCAAGAGGAGCGCTGGATGCACATGCAGGGGTGGCCATCCTTAGGAACTGCACAGGTCTGTGTGAAAACCCTCAGCTGCACTGTGGAGCTCAGGGAAGAAGGTTTGTGAGAAGATATGAACAGGTGTAAGGTCACAGGTCTCTAAAGGTCCTACAGGAAGTTGGGGCTAGACTACAAATGCAGTCAGGCCCCAGGGTAACCCAGGGACATCAGTATAATCAGCTCTGGCTAGCTCACTGCACCTTGCCAGGAATTTGGATTAGCCACAACCCCCAGCAGCACAGCGCTCCTGTCCTGTGTGATAAGCTAAAGCAGTTCAAGTGAGACTTCATTTAGAGTCCCAAACCAGCCATGACAATGTTATTTTTTAGCCTGTAACTGAAATTTGCTGCAGAAAAGAGAAGGGAGACAGAATAAACAACAGAAATCTGCAGGGGGGCACTGACCCTCTCCTATCACCTCCTCTGCCCTCAGCCTACTGCTGTTGGTGGCATCTTGCACAATATGACTTTGTGCAACTAACATTTTGTTTGTTCTGAGCTGTACTGGTTCTGCAAGCCATCAGGGAAGCCAGTACAGGTAGCTCTGATTCTGTAAAACTCAGTTTTCAAGATGTAAGCTTTAAATTTTGCACACCTACCTCCATGTCCTGCGGATCACATCAAACACACCAGAATATGTGTTATGCTGATCTTGAAGACGAGCTCGCACAACTTGATAGGGATATGTTGCTGACACAGCAAATATTTTGGATACAGCTGCCATCATTATGTATTCCACAGTGTTCTAAAAGCAACAAAAATTGTCAGGCGTGCCTTAAGTATGGTTTAAATTAGCCAATTTCCCAAAATCTTACTTGATTTTTAAATGTTCAGCTAAACAATACTCTAGATTTCCCCACCTTCTAATACAACGCATTGAAATAAATGTCAGTGTTTACTATACACAGCACTACAAGTAATTGACTGTGAAATGTGTTGTGCCTTCTCATTCCCACCAAGAGAAACACTTCTTCCAAAAGTAACTACCTTTGCCCAACTTGCACCTGACCAGTTTTCCAGGGCTTAATATCACCACCTGTGGTTCCACAAAGTAAGAAAAAAACCCCATTCCTCCAACTAAAATTCTCAAAACACTTGACAAAATAAGCCAGTTTTCAAAAACAATGCAAACCAGTTGCTTGTTCCTAAAAAGTGAGAAAAGTATTATTTCCTTCATGTATTCTTCATTTCAATGAATGTATCAATGCTTTGTACGTCTGGCTGCTGTATAACCTGACAAATGGAATCAACTTCTATTTATTCATACGCCACAATACATTTTTATTCTCAAGCATCATACCAATTTTGTATCTGATACTCTGTTTCTATACTTGTTGTATCTCTCTTTCAAATCCTCATAGGCCATGAACTGAAGTGCTCCATGTGAAGTTCCAAACAGACCAGGCACAAACCCCTGAAAAAAGGATAAAACAAGGTTAAGGGGTAATACACAAGCCCTAAACAACTTGACAGAGCCCAGCTCACACAGATACATCTGTCCTCCCTTAGTGCACAGCCTGTGCCTGCACAGCACTCCCTGGCGCAGTCTGGGCTGGGATTTTTAAGGGCAGGCATCACACAAACATTTAATAAATGCTACTTTTCTGACACACAGCCTAAAGTCACCTACTGAGTCACTGAGATAAAACAACTGGCCCAGGGACTCCACCTCACAGACTACAAGCTGGTAACACAGATTAGGACTGCAAGAACACAAACCAAGCTGTGGTCTTGCCAATGTGCCTGCCGCTTTCCAGAGACTGGCACTGAGGGGTTTGGCTCCCACCTGAGACTGCTACAGCAATGACAGGGCTGGTAACTCAATGAGAAGGGCCATCAGGAGCAGAGGAACAAAAATCTACTGTGATTGAATCCTGGAAATAGATACGTATGTGTTTGCATTGTGTGCGTCTCTACATAAATGTGCATCTATGAGATATATATATTTCTATACTAAAAATGTTTGTGTTTATATAGAATCATAGAATTGTTTAGGTTAGAAAAGACCTTTAAGATAATCAAGTCCGGCCATAAACCTAACGCTGCCATGTCCACCACATCATGTCCCCGTGGGAGAAGAGAGATACTCCAGCACTGTCTTTCTTACACGCACCAACACACGAAAATATACATCAACCTTTTGTTTCAAAAAAGTTGAAATGAAGGGGGAAAACAGGTGCTTTCTAAAGTGTCTCCACAAGAAAGAGAAGGCAGGAGATCCCCCAGGAGCAGGATTAGCTCCATTACAATGAGCTGCCAGCTGCATGGGATCTGAAAAGTACTAATTCTCTTTCTGAAGACCTGGTCACTTACACTGAAAAAACACAAATAAATGGGGGATTAATCATCTTGGCCAGAAAGGGACTCAAAAGCTTGCTGCAAACTGTTGGGGGACAGTTATAAGGGAGCAAGTGATCAAAATGTGGTTAAAAGCACTCAAAGAACCAAAGCTTCCAAAAAAAACCCCCAAAACTCAAAACTGAACAGTTTTCTTTCCTATGATCCATTGAGGCAAGAAAAAGGAATTTAAAAACGTGCCCAGATGCCAAACTCTGTGTTAGACTAAAAGGGAAGGCCAAAATGCTGAATAAAGATTTATCAGTATACTATTAAAAGGCTGGAGAAGGAGAAAAAGAGAAGGGATCTTGGTAGGAGTCTACTGAAACACTGTTAAAAAGACAAAAAAAAAAAAAAAAAAAAAAAAAGACCATTATAAAAACACCCAAAAAACTCCTAAATTGCAGAAAAGCCCCCAACAACTACAACTACAGCAGGCATAAAAATTGCACAGATAATACACAAAATACCACTTCAGGGATCAGCCTTCTGAATGCTACATACAGATTTCTTAAGTACTTCAGTCATTCAGGAAACGATTTTTTAGAATTTCTTTGACAAATGAGGATAAATTTCTTCTCACAGTAGGAAATAATGGTCATGAACTCACCATCAGTGACCACAAACTGATGAAATGTGTTAAGGGCTAGTGAAAGTCCCAGAAAAAACACTTTCCCAAATGAGAACAAGTGGAATTAAACCACATATCTGTATTTTGTCAGCCGTAAGCATGAAGTGAATTTAAAGCCAAAGGGCCCCAACAGAGGGAAAAGGACAACTCTGGTTTTCAGAAATCTTGGATCACAGATGAAAATAAAAGTAATATAAAATCAGAAGGAGCAGAGAAAAACAAAATTATGAAAAATGTCAAAGGAAAAATTATCTGGGTCAGCAGATAAAGGAACAATACGAAACTTATGGACAGCGACAGGGAAATTCTTCACAAACATTTGCCTGTGATTAGACAATAAAACTTCTAAAAGACACTGAAAATAACTTTTCTCCACTTGGAAAAAATTACAATGATGTATTTATATCATAGAAGAATGAGGTAATACTTTCCCCACCAACAAAAGAAGAATGTTGAACAACCTTTAAGAAGGCTAAACTCCTACACTTAAGCCAGAAGATTTGGATAACTTGTACCCCAGAGTCCTAAAGCATCTACTGATGATAAATAAATACCAGCACACTTTAAGTTTTGTGCTGATGAGAAAAGCTTCCAAAGACTGGGGGACTTTTAATGTTGGGCCAATATTAAAAAATGCAAGAAGGGAGTGAAGCAACTGTCAGCCAATATGCCTCAGTAAAATAAGAGCTGACCCAGGCTTCTATTGATCATAGAAAACAATGCATTCTTATGGAAAAATATGTCAAAGGAAAACTGATTTCCTCACAGCACTGAAATATCTTGGCTGAGGAGGGTTTTGAAACATTCTATTTTCTTAGAATAATTTAATACAAAATTCTTTCTTGACACAGAATTTGATAGAACATTTATTTAGATCTATACTATGAATGTAAAGATAAATTTTAAAATAATTTAACTTCATGAATTTCTAAGGTTTTTTTACTTTAATATTCGAAATATATCTTTAGAAGATTTTTGCCATGAGGGCTTGACAAGATGAACTGTTTCTCAGAGAAATCCTGTTTGAATTATCTTTTAAAGGATTAGAACAATAGACAGAATATATAATTAGAAATTTAAATGGCAAAGCACATAATTCTGAGCAGCAGACAGTGGGAATAAAGGAGTATTTTAAAGTTGGCTTAAAGAGTTTTAAGTGCTGAAAATCCAGGACAAGAGGAAAATGCCCTGTTTGTTAGTGTTTCAAAGGTCAGCCATCCCAATAAAAAGAAACACAGGCAAATCTAAACACTGGAAAACCTGTGCTTCTTAGTAAAGAAGGGAACAAGGTTTATTTGGTGATGTGGTGTTTACATCACTCAAGCCAGAGTACCTTCTGCTTTATGTTTCCACAGAATGCAGCAAATACCCCTTGGAATCTCTTCAGTGTTGCCTTCACTTGGGCTCTCAGAGTGTCAAAGACCTGTAGTATCAGTGTCCTGCTCTGACAACTTGTGCACAAATGACACTGAAATTGCCATAATTGTCTGTGATTCCTTCATTGTGAAAAATTTTACCATCTTTTATGAGAAAGCTGCTTATGCTTATGTCTCTGTGTAGAACCTGCAACTTAAGTTAAAATCAAGATAACCAAACCTCAATGGATTTTGCTACACATACAAGTACAAAGACATAGAAAGCTTAGACGCTTCATACTTGCAAGAAGAAAAATAACATAAGGAAAAGCACTGCAAAATAAAGAGAGCTAGGTGCCTTAGCCATTAAGGGACCAGAAAAAGCACTTTACCCTCAGAGCATGGGATCTTATCTACCAAAGGTGAAATGACAACACGGAAGTGTCCAAATACATTTGACTTGGTAATGAGCACACATTGCTGGTATGACTTTTGCTGCTGTCAGCATACTACATTATTATTCTCAGTCTTGATGAACCTGGATTTTACTTTAATTGCCTTAAATTTTCTACACTTCCTATATTAACTGCTGTTTATTAAGCATTGTTCTATTTCCAACTGCTGCTTCTATATCGACTAAAAGAGAACAAAAAATGCACACACAGAAATATGGAGGGCATGAAGGATGTTAGTTGCATTGCTGACTGATGCCAGACTATATATCTAACAGTTTCTCAACAGCTCAGAGATACTTTATATTTTCCTCAAAGCACCAATCCTACAATCTTACAATTATTTTACCATGTTTGGTCTCTCCTATCTTATGGTTGAAAAGAACATCACAGTGCTTGTAACATGAAGATGATTGCATGACATTCAACTTGACAGCACAGTACTTTTCAGAGCTCAGATCTCCAACAGATCCACAGGTGTGTTCGAAGTACATAACCCAAACCTGTTTTTTAATTCAGCCTGGTGTGCAGCAGAGCAGCTCTGTCCCCAGTCACCTGGGGGATGGAGGCCAAAAGACAAAGCCTAATGGATGAAGAGTGTGGAAGATCACTGACTGGATGATAACTGAAATAATTAGTGAAGGAGACTCCTGCCTTTTCAAAACCAGGCCAAGTTCAAGAGGAACAACCTCCTGAGGAACCAAGACTCAGAGGAGCTATATTTTATGAACAGTCAATACCCAGCAGAGTTAATAAAGACAGCTTTGATCCCTGCTAGAATGATTGATGTATCCTGACATTACCAGTCTCGTGCCTCAAAGGACTGAAAGGATTTGCTCAGAGCAGTAACAGCATCTGTGAAATAAAGAGCAATATTGAATTGCTTGTCAGAAATACCATTCTTTAGAAGACAAATCTCAAACAGAAAGAAACTTCTTCCAGATTTTATTTCCAACTTGTGGTGGTACTATCTGAGATCCCCTTATCTGCTATTAGGAATGGTATCTGAAACGAAGATTATGAGGAAAAAAGAAGACTTTTGTGCGCCCTACAACTCCTGTGACTCAGGGCAATTAACAAAGCTTTAGCTGTTCAATTTCAAATAGAGCAGGAAAAATAAAAACTCCACCAAACATTGAAAATGGAGGAAGGCTAAAGTATGTACAAGTCAAAGAGCCACCTGAAGAGGTGCCTTTTTCCCCAGTATGGACAAGGTTGAGAGAGTCCTGAAGTCAAAGGGAAGTTGCTCAGTGTGAATACTTATGTAGGTCACTCAGAACCTATCTAGGTCACCTTCTTTGCAGATTTAAGCAAGTAATTTGCTCTTTCAAAGGAAGTAGCTGGTTTAGTCCCTCACTTGCAGATTAACACTACAAAGAAGTGTCTAGTGCCAAAGGCAACACAAGCCACATGCACGAATAATCTGAAAAGAAGGGTGGAAGGACATCTTAAAATCTAACAGATCCAAGGAATTAGAACTTATCTACATGGAACAGAACAGACATCCAGGCAGGCAAATTGGAAATCCTGACAATTCCAGTTTAGGAATAAGTAAGGTGCCTCGTTCCTGGTTAGAATTTGGCATTCATTGCCACGAAGCACATGAGTCTTACCGCATCAGAAAGATCGCCTTTTTCACTGAAAATAAAAGATGCTAATGTTGAGTAATCAGGACAATTTTTAAGAGATAGTGGTCTGTTTCCCTACCCCTGGTGGTGTTGAAGGCCAGGCTGGATGGGGCTCTGAGCAGCCTGGTCTAGTGAAAGTTGTCCCTGGCCATGGCAGGGGGTTGGAACCAGATGATCTTTAAGATCCCTTCCAACACAAACTATTCTATGATTCTATGATTCTACAGCATTACTTGCAGGAGAAGAGCCAGACTGAACTAAAATAGATTTCTTCACAACTTCCAGGCACTGATGAATGCATCTTGATGTCACGACCTGAAGGGAGGAGGAGGCAAAAAGTCCAAATCCAGTTGCCATATGTTCCCTAAATTAAAGGGAACAAAAAACCCACACATATGCAGACCATATTTAGAAGTCTGCAAATTTAATGTATCTAGAGCTGACACATTACAGACATCAATAACCAGAGGGCAAATAACCAGTTGTGAAACTATCCATTGTGAAAGAAAAAATTAGCAAGTACTTTAGTCATGTTATCTTCCAGAAGATGTCAGAATACAGAGATAAGGGATAAAATGGAAGAAAGTACTACTAGCAAGATAGATTACATTATTGCTGCCCTGCTTATCCAAATTCTAATTATAGGAAGACTCAAAGAAATTACAAAGCAGTTTATAGTTTACTCTCCTATCACCCACCAGAAGATGACTTAGTCATAAAGCTTACATTGTATTTCAACAGTATAAAGGCTTTTCTTCTGATTAAGCCTTTCTGCTGCAGTTCTTCAGTGGAAAAGACTCACAGAATAAAAGTAAGTGAGCTATTAAATTTTTTTTTAGACAAATATTTAGAAGTCTCACCATCCTCCTGAGTGGTGCCAGGCAATCCTGGAATTTTTCTTAAATGTGATTACCTTATATAAGCCACGTATGCCCTCTGTCTTGTGTATCTTCACAAGAGCATCACACATTCCTCTGTATTGCCGCTTGGAAGGATCAACGCCAGCGTTATACTGCAGCACGAGTCGAGTCTTCGTTACCCATATTGGGTTTGTAATGCACAGAGTCATGGCTCCTGAGAACAGACAGAAGTTTCAGTGATTGGTATACCAACTCCAAAGCCTGTCCCAGTTTGTTCAGTCCAATACAACACAGCCTTCAACAATGACAAAACTACTTATCCTACCAGAGTAGTCATATTGTTAAAAACAGGTGAAGTTTATGCCCTCCATTGCTCTGTCTCTCTCCCTTCAAAGCTCACAATCAAGTCTAATTTACTTCTGCTGAGGATACTTTTGCAGAGCACATGTATTTTTGCGTATTCCTAGTACAGCCCCTTTTTTGCTTCACCTTTCCACAGTTAGAAGTATGATCTGCAGTAGACAGGAAATGTAATTTCTTAATGTACCACTGACTATCTGAGTTATTCTTCAGTATACAGTAATTCAAAATTTAATGGACACCTCAGTGATAAGAAACTTGCTTAACAATATTGACAGGTTAATAGCAACAACCTGTTATAGCTTTATAGAATATTGAAAATACTATTCTAAAAGAATCCATTACTATTTTTCATGTCAAACAATATGCCTTTTATTTCAGCATTAAATGAATGCGTCAAAACCCTAATAAAAGGTCTTCTGAATTGCCTTTAGAGCATGTAGTGACAGGACAAGGGTAGATGGCTTCAAACTGAAAGAGAGTAGATTTAGATTAGGTATTAGGCAGAAATTCTTTACTGTGAGGCTGGTGTGGCACTGGAACAGGTTGCCCACAGAATTTGTGGATGCCACATCTTTGGAAGTGTTCCAGGCTGGACGGGGCTTTGAGCAACCTGGTCTAGTGAACAGTGTCCCTGCCCATGATGGGGTCAGAACTAGATGATTTTTAAGGTCTCTTCCAACCTAAACTGTTCCATGATTCAACAGGCATTCTCCTTTCCAGGTACAAGTGTTACACATTTAACAACCTAACAATCTGATAGCTGTAGACCTCCATAGTTACATTTTGGGACCCAATAAAGTACTAAATACAGACAACACGTATACAGAATCAAAACAAGAACAAAAGACATTTTGACAATTGCTAATTCTGTGCAAAACTGGAGGACCACAGTGACCCACCTGTTTGTGTTAGACATCTTTATTTTATTTACAGACAATAAATGACTGCATCGGGCTGTAGCACATACACTTGCCACCAGTAAGAAAATGCTGCACTGACACAGAAAGGTGTCAGCATATGGAAAGGCTAGAAATGAATGTTAATCCTTGCATTTAAACTCACCAGCCTCTGCAGCTGACACCAGGTGCTCACTTGCACTGAGATTTTCCATCTTTCCTTCCTTCTTGTAAGCTTTGATGGCATTGTAACTGGAAAACATAAAACATATTTCAGTAATGGTGAAAACAGACCTATATCACAAAAACCCCAAGCCCAGAATGACAAACTACCTGACTTAAGATCATGGTGGTACTCAGCCTTTGAAGAAAAGGTATCTAAACTACCTTTGTTTAACTAATTAACTGAGCAGTTAGCTCTTTAAAGTGAACTCTGGTAACACATATTTAAATTGTATTATTAAACTTTCAGTATCAATGGGACTGTGTCTTGAAAATGACCAGGTATCAGGAATTAACTCGTAAAAGAACTGATTGGATAGCCTCCTTTTTATTGTGAGCCACAGTGACAGCTATCTATCCTCTACCTCAGAAATACACTGAGCTTTCTTCTCTTGATCCAATTTGCAATCTTTGTGGACTAAGAAATTGTCCACAGAAGATCAACTGTCAATAGGAATCTACAGCAAAGCAAAACGACTGAAGTACAACAATAACAGAGTCTAGACAGCTTGATGAGTGAGCTTTGCATAGGCATACCAAAAAATTAGTCCCTAAAATATTTCAATTAATAAGGATAGGCAGTAAATCAGGTCACAGTAACACAGTAAATAAAGTAGAATATTAAAAAACAGGCTTTATAAGCAAAGCCCATCAACTGAAAAAAAACAATGAAAAAACTGTCACTAAAATGATTAAAAACAAACATTTAGTTTTAGTAGAAAACATCATGCTCTTTAATTCTTAAGAAATCAATTTAGGTTCTTGCTTTTTGTGAGGTTTTAAGTGTATTGGCACTTTTAGATGATTCTTTATGAATAGTATCACCACCTCTCAAGTTCCTCTCAAATATTTTCACAGCATCAAGGGAATACACTGTACCTGACAAAGGAACAGGTCTCTGACCCAAACTGCTGAAATTCTAAAACAGCAAACCATAGTAAAGGGTAACAGACCTGGACTAGCTAAGAGAATCACGAATTTGTAAGTCACTTAGCACATTTTTATACCCCACAAAGAAGATGCAATGTGTATCTGAACACTACATTGTGCAGGGCATGACACATTTTACAGTTCTACTTACAAGAAAAAGTAAAGTCCCCAGGAAGCCCCTGCTCCCACCATGTTTGGAGTTACCCCTTGATATAAGCCTCGTAGTCCTTCATGCTTCCAGACAGTGCTCATACAGTGGAGAATCCCATTGTACTTTGGCCTCAGCTCCAATCCATCGCTTACTGTGAAAGAAAAAAAATTATACTGGAAAACATTTCGGGAAGCATAAAATTCAGCTGCATCCAAGCCAATAGAGAATTCCACAGACACCAAAGCAAGCTCCAAATGAACACGAAACTTAACTGATCAACTGCATTACAAATGTATTATTTCACAAGTATGCAAGAGCTGGGGTTCACAGCTTTATAAGTTGAGAGTTCCAGGACTTCAGAAAAAAAAGGGGGTAAAGAAACAAACAAAAAAAAGAAAGACAACCCCTTAGATCAGTAAGATGAAGGTTAAACAAATGCACTTCAGTGCATTTTTGCTGAGCAGCAGATTTGAAGCTTTCGGTCTCTTTTTTCTAGCACTCCAGCAATTTTGCATTTTTTAAGCGCAAAGTGATATTTTATAAATTTATAAAGCAAAATTTTAAGTGACATGGGTGGGGTCCTTGACTACACGCTTCTCCAAGTTGTTTAGCTAAATCCCAAATAACAACTCTTAAATTCAAATTTTCTCTTTAAAATTTTCTATAAGGCAATGGGTCATGTCTTACTGATTCCCAAGCCAGTTTTTACCAAAATATTCAAAGGTTACTTTTCCCACCTAATAACCTACAAGCTGGTTGGCCAAATACTCATCAAAAACGTCACTTCAAAAATATAGAAAACACACAAGATTTTGTTTGACATACCATGTAGAACATGGATGTCCAAAAAACTTATAGTGGTAAGCACTATTGCTCCTACCATAACAGCAAGGGAGTAAGTTGGTCACTGATGACATATGTGCTATGGTGTGTGGTGACACTACAAGGGGAAACAGACACAAGCTGAAATACAGGGAGTTCTGACCACAACTTTTTATCCAGCAGAGTGGCCAAATACTTGAACAAATTGCCTCAAGAGCATCTTTGGAGCTACTCAAAACTTCAGCACACAAGACTGAGCAAACTGATCTAAGCAGATCTTATCTGAGTAGGGGGTGAACTCCTTAGCTCTCTTCTGGCCTAAATTCCTCTATGATGCCAACATAGCAGCAGCTTTCATTCTTAATATAGACATAAGGCTAGACTGCAACTGTACTGAAAACTGATCTCAAAGTTTTACAATCAGTGAAGCTTTTGTGTTCCCATCAAGATTAAGTCTGGTAACCAGACATTTTCTGTTCAGTGCCGCATTTATTATTCGTTCCCGCTGAACTCTGTATATGGTACTGTACATTGTGACAGACTTCAGCATTGAAGACAAAATGCTTTTTCTGAGCACAGTGTGACAAGGCCTCAACACCTAGACAACCCCCAAAACTAGAACACAAACACCTCTTTTCTGCCTCCTGAATGAGTGCTGCTAGTCCTTTCCCAAAGACATTTCTGAATTATTTTACCATTTGGCCACTAGATCAAGTTTATAAACATATTAAACAACATGGCAAATCAGAGACATTGAATGCAAGTCTTTCTGTCAATGATGCTGCCAATTACCTTCACAACATTAATTTCTGATATCGGCTCCTACTCCCTGATTGAAGACAAAGCATAGAAATTGTTATTTTCAACCCCAACAAGCATGTGAAAGTACATGACCTCCAAAAGCCACCTAATCCAAACCTGTACTCAAACCAGCTTTAATTAGATCTGGTTACTTAGGGACACGACCAGTTGGCTCCTGAATGTTTCCATGGCTGACGAGATCACAGCCTCTCTGGGTAACCTTTCCCAGCACTTGACCACTCTCACAGTAAAATCACGGGAATTTTCCACATTCACGCTTGTGCCTGTTCCTTCTTGCTCTATTAACTACCTCCAAGAAGAAACCGGCTTTGCCTTCTCTGTCATCGGCTGCAATTTTAGCTCCCCTCAGCCTTTCGTTTCCGAGGCCAAACTGATCCTGCTGTCAGCCTGTTCTCCAGCCTCCACTGGAATCACACCAGTATGCCATTGTCTTCCTCCCTTGTACTGCAGAGCTCCACACTACACACAGTACTTCTGACATAGTATTACAAGTGGAAAATAGAAAAGAGCACTTCTGCTGGCTGTGCTTTTCATAACACAGCCCAGGATGTGCCCAACTAAGAGATGCAACGTTTAAAACTGTGTAAAACGTCTCTGTGAGAGTTTGCTTTTGAGATCATAAAAGACCCATGTATCTATTTAAGAAAATAATCCTAAGATACAGTACAATGTTTCAACCTCTCTAAAAGAGTATACGATAAATGGGGGATGTGTGTCTCAAATTAGCATTAAAGTCAAGAGAAGCTGCCGTGTTTTCCTGTGGAAATAAAACTAGTTAAGGGTTTTCTGCAAAACAGTACCTCTGTTGTTAACAACCAAGGTTATTCCAAAACTACCGCTACGCTTTGAGTGTTGAAAATCTTTGGCATAAAGGTGAACTTTGAACGTGGGCTTGGCACAATCCGCCTGTCAAAAGCAGGCAGTCCCTCCGGCGTCCTCTGGCACCGGTGGTCACGGGAGGGGAGGAAGAGGCTGGCCAGCTCTCTAA
This sequence comes from Acanthiza pusilla, assembly GCA_036630365.1. Lineage (NCBI taxonomy): Eukaryota > Metazoa > Chordata > Aves > Passeriformes > Acanthizidae > Acanthiza > Acanthiza pusilla. Next base: position 78,252,281 of record JAXCHO010000034.1, read on the forward strand.
TCTGCCTGGGAACAGCTCGAGGCACACAGCACATTTTACAGTCCCTAGAAGTGACAAGACGAAGCTCTGGGATAGCAGAACCGGAGACCGTCCCTTTCGGCTTACGGCCAGTTTGTTCCAAGCCGCGGGGCTGCCCCGCCGGCACCCGCGGTCCCACAGCCGCACACGGGGCTGGGCAGAACCGCGCGGGCTTTGTGCCGAAAAGCCCGGCAGGTCCCGGGCTGGGCACGGCGAGCTCGGGCACGCCGGTGCGCCTGTAGCACGGAACGGCGGGGGCGGCCGGTCCGGCCTCACCTGCGAAGCGGATCTTGACGAGGTCCAGCGGGTGCAGCGCCAGGGTGGACAGGACGCCGCCGCTCATGCCCGCGGCCAGGTTCTCCAGCCGCACGTGCCGCAGCACGGAGCGCGCCGGCGGCTCCCGCGACAGCGGCTCGCGCGCCGCGCACGCGGGGCCCGCAGCGTCCATCGCCGGCCGCGCGCGCGCAGGGGCGGGGCCGGACCGGGGGCGGGGCTCGCGCCCTCTCGCGAGAACGGCCCGCGCGCCGCGTCCGGTCACGTGCGCGCGTGGTTCCCGGCGGAGCGGGCGGCGCGATGCGGGTGAAGGTGCTGAGCCGCAACCCCGATGACTACGTCCGGGAGACCAAGCTGGACCTGCAGCGCGGTGAGCGGGGCTCCCGGTCAGCGAGCGGAACGGATCGGATCGGATCGGATCGGATCGGATCGGATCGGATCGGCCCGGCCCGGCCCGGCCCGGCCTGGCCTGGCCTGGCCCAGCCCGCCCGGAACGGATGAGGCCAGCGGCGGAGGGAGGGAGGGAGGGAGGGAGGCAGGCGTTCGGGCGCCCGTCGGCTCCGCCCCGCTCCGATCCCCTCCCCTCTGCCCGCTGCGAGTACTGGAGAGGCCGGGCAGTGGGCTTTGGGCTTTCCTCCTTCCCCCCGCCGGGAGTTTTTCCCCGCGGGTGCCAGACCCGGGGGGGATTTGCGTGCGGTGCCCGCCTGCCCGGGAGGAAGCCTTCCGTTGCCCGGCCCGGGGCCGGGCGGCTGCCGGAGGCTGCATCTCGGGGTGCCAGCCTGGCCTGAAAGCGGCGTTAGATAAGGGGTGCGGGGCTGGGCGTTTAATCACTGTAATGGTACCCCGAGGTTGTGCTTACTGTTACCGAGTGCAATACCCTTTGCGGTTTTTTGCTCTTAATGCTATTTTATTCCTGGTACATCGCGTTTTACTTCTTCCTGTGGCAAATTGTTGATTGTACGCTGATTTCACACAGACAAAATAGAGTCATGTAGGTTAGAAGGGACCTCTAAAAGTCGTCTAATCCAACCCCCTCACCCTGCCCTGTGGTGAGCAGGGACACCTTCAGCTAGATCAGGCTACTCAGAACCTTGATGGTGCATGTGCCGTCTCATTGTAAGAAACTTCTTACTTCTATCTAGCCTAAACCTATCCTCTTTTAAGTTTAAAACCTTTACTCATTGTCATATCACAACAGGCCCTTCTAAAAAGTCTGCCCCCATCTTTCTCATAGCCCCCCTTTAAGTACTGAAAGGCCACAGTGAGGTTTTCCTGGTGCTTTCTCTTCTCCAGGCTGAACAACCCCAGCTCTCACAGCCTTTCCTCGTGGGAGAGACAGTCCATCCCCCTGGTCATGTCTCTCCTCTGGACGTGCTCCAGCATGGGTTTCTAATGTGTGTGCTTTCTGTTGCAGTTCCACGGAACTATGACCCTGCATTGCATCCATTTGAGGTTGCACGGGAGTACACAAGAGCTCTGAATGCCACAAAGCTAGAACGTGTGTTTGCAAAACCCTTTCTTAGTTCACTTGATGGCCACAGAGATGGAGTTAATTGCATGGCCAAACATCCAAAAAGTTTGTCAACAGTGCTGTCTGGAGCTTGTGATGGAGAGGTAAGCTTACAAACCACAGCAAAGAAGGTACCTTTGTTTCTTATTTTCTTGTTTCTTTCTCTTTTATGTTTTGTTGGGTTGTTTGGTTGGTTTTGTCACACCTTACTTTTCTGTCTTTGTTCAGCATGTTACCTTTATCCTCTCTCAGAAGGTGAAACTTTCTGCTGCTCTGTCACTGCCACTGACAGGGGAGACAAAATGTAGTGAAAGGTTCATTGGTTGAGATAAGGACGGGAAGAGATCACTCACTTATTACCATCAAGGACAAAACACGCTGAACTCAGATATATTGATTAAATTTATTATTAACAAAGTCAGAGCAGGACAGGAGAAGTAAAATAAGACCCTAAAACTACCTTCCTTTCACCCCTCCTGCATCCTGGTCTCTACCTCCTCCCCCCCGCAGCACAGGGAAGTGGGGAAAGAGGATTGCAGTCAGTTCATTGCAAGTTGTTCCTGCCTCTGCTCAGGGAGAGGAGTCCTGCTGCTCCACCATGGGGTTCCTCCCATGGGAGACAGCTCTCCATGACCTACTCCAATGTGAGTCCTTCCCACAGGCTGCAGCTTTTCACGAGCTGCTGCTGTGTGGGTGACTTTTCCACAGTGTGCAGTCCTTCAAGAGCAGGCTGCTCCAGTGTGGGTCCCCCGCAGGCCCACAGGTCCTAGGAAACCTGCTCTTCAGTGTGGGCTCCTCTCTCCATGGGTCCACAGGTCCCTGCCAGGACCAGGGAGGGCTTCTTGTGGATTCACAGCCTTCTCTGGGTGCATCTGGCCTTGGTCTTCTCCATGGGCTGCACGGGCTCAGCTGCCTCGCCATAGTCTTCACCATGGGCTGCAGGGGAGCCTCATCTCTTCCCCCTCCTTCTTCACTGACCGTGGTGTCTGCAAAGTTACTGCTCTCACATATTCTCACTCCTCTCTTCTGACTGCAATTACATCAGCCCACTAACTTTTCTTTCTTTTTAAATGTGTTATCACAGAGGCCTTACCACCATTTCTTGTTAGCTTGGCCTTGGCCAGTGGTTGCTCTGTGTTGGAGCGGGCTGGTGTTGGCTCTGCTGGACATGGAGGAAGCTTCCAGCAGCTTCTCACAGAAGCCAGCTCTGTAGACTTCCCCCTACCAAAACCTGGCCATGCAAACCCAATGCACATTATGATTTCTCTTTGCTGTCCGCATGACCCCTCCACTCCTCCCCCTAAAGAAGTTAATACGTCAGATTAGCTAGGGGAAAGGGGCACACAACCAAAAACTTGTTGGAATAACAATTTTTCATACTGCCTAAAAAATGCTAACCCTATATAGATTTGATTATTTTACATAAATATTATAAATAGCAATCAAGGACACTTTAATTGGAACTTGTTTCAGAAAAAAATACCTGTCTTCCCTGAATTCCCTGTCTTTTCTCACCCATACAGTGTTCATTTTATAGTACTTGAATATTTTAGAGGTGTCTTCTGGGTAGTTGTTTGCTTTCTGCCTTTTGTAGAAAATGCGTATGTCATGCAGTAGTGTAAGGGAGGTTTACCTTTTGAGAGAGAAGCAGAAGAAATTTCTGTGAAAGTTCAGCCAGATTTCTTGTGCACTGATAGAGTATGGGTACTATAAACACATAAAAATATAAAAGCTGACCTCCATTTCTTCATTGTTTTGTTGGGTTTTTTAAAATTAGCCCAAAAGCTTTGAAATGGAAACCTCTGTGAGAGGTGGACATCTATAGAAAATGTAGTACAGCAACTGGACTGAAAACATTTCCTTGGTTTCAAATTTCTTTTGTCTTTAAAGGGGTATTTTTTTTTGCTAATTTTATAATTGCTGCTGGTTTTTAGCAAAAATTCTAGTTCAGATATAGGGGAGTGCAAAATGCAGAAAGTATACAGCTTAGGTCAGGGGAGAGGGTAAGAAGGAAAGAGCCTCACTTTTAAAATTATTTTTCAAGAAGGGAATAATGAAATAGTTTTTAACATTATAAAACCTGACCAGTGTTCAAGCCAACTCCCCCATTTCATTGCAACATGTGTGATCTCTTGTACTTGAATTATGAACTGCAGTTGTGGGCTGTAGAAAGCTTACAGAATATTTGCGTCTCTGTTTTTAACAGGTTAAAATTTGGAACTTGACCAAACGACAGTGTATTCGCACTATACAAGCCCATGAAGGCTTTGTTCGAGGCATGTGTGCTCGTTTCTGTGGTACATCATTCTTCACTGTAAGTATTATGTGTCTCCTTAATACAGTGCAGCAGTACAGAGTGCCTGTTCACCATCTGTTTTCCCCTGAGAAACTTGCTCTCTGCCATACAATATTTAAATACTGTGTGAATACGCTTATTAAATTTGTCGGTCAACCCGACAGTTCTAGTTACGATGAAATTTTTTCTGATGCTGGGACACGGATGTCATTCAAGACTATCGAAGGGATAAATACCAGAAAATGGCTAACAGATGGTCATGTAATTAAAACTCGAGTAAACTAGTTTTCATTAAAATAGCAAATGGATTATATTCATTGAAAGACATAGAAGCATGTAAAAAAGTAACCATTTGCATATACTATGATTAAAGATAATCTGATTAAGTCAAGATCGTTCCATGTGAACTAAGCTTTATTAACTTACATCAACCACAACAGATTCAGTTGCATGTAAACTGCTTGGAAGTAGTATGTCTTCCTGCATTAAAAGAGTTCTAAGATGACACAATAAGAAGAACTGTGTTTGAAAACTGAAATGTCCTGAAATTCTGCTTCATTTGAACTGGTCATAGAAGAGCTGTTTTTACTACAGGATATTTATCTTGTCTGAAGTATAAACCAGGTCACAGGGATGGTAGTTAGGGTATAGGGGAAGTCATAGTGAAAAATCCTAAGTGGTTCCAAGTTACTGGCTCCCATTTTGACAATCCCTCTGTCTGAAAGTTGAGAGAGGGAGAGAAGAAACAGTAGTAGTGCAGTCAGGGAGGCGAAGATAAAACTTGTAAAGCTAACTTTTTTTCAGGCCTGTTTGCATGATCCAGGTCACTGCACAGCCATGCAAAAGCTTGTGCTGGCATTAGTGCAAGAGGTAGAATAGAATTTGGAACAGGCACCAGAGCAACTGAGGTGGAAAATGCCTCTTAACTGATTACATGCTCATCAAAGTAACTTCCAGAAGATAATTTTCAGTTTCAAGGTGCCAGTTGATTAAAAATCACAAAATGTATCCTTAAAAAATAGCCATCATTCCAGCTCACCTTTTTTATATTCAGCCATCCATTTCAGAAAGTGGAAAAGCTTTGTGGATCAAGGTAGACATTTGAAGAGGTGAAGGAAAGGTGGTGGTGGGAAACAAATGACAAACTGGAAATGAATCACCTGCTCTCACAAGCAGACAGATTCCCAGACAATCTGTGCGTAGCAGCCAGTGTGGAGCCAGCCCCTACCTACTGTTTATGCTCCCACCACCCCAGCTTTTATGGCAGAGCATTGTGCTGTGGTGTGGAATACTCCTTTGGCCGGTTCTGGACATCTGTCATGCCTGTGTCTCCTCGCAGTCTGTTGGCCACGCCAAGCCTGTTTGCTGGTGGGCGAGGCAGGGATGATGGAGGCAGAGTGGGAGCAGGGGAAATGCCTCCGCACTGTGCAGACACTGTTCAGCAATAGCCAAAGCCTGGGTGCTGTATGAGCCCTGTTTTAGCCACAAATCAAAACCACAGTGCCAGATGGGCTGCTATGAAGAATGTTCACTCCAGCCAGACCATGGACATGCTTTAACAACATATTATGACCAGGAGAGCTAATCTACAGCTTGGTGGTATAAAATGGAATGGTGAACAGGCAGGAGAAAGCACTTGTGTATGTCACAGAACATTTTGTTTGAAAGGCTGCCTGAATTTAAAGTACATCTATCTAAAGGGAATATATTTACATTAAATTGCACATGCTTTGTCCAATATTTCCAGGTTGGCGATGACAAAACCGTGAAGCAGTGGAAAATGGAGGGCCCAGAATATGGAGAAGAGGAAGAGCCTATTCATACAATTCTTGGAAAGGTAGTAAATCTGAGTTTTGATTTTCCCACATTCTTCCTTTTGAATCAAGTTTGAATCAATTCTTATCTAGCTTTTGGAGGAGAGAGAAATAGTTTGATATCACCCGTTATCATAATGGATTGTAATGTGATGGCATCAAATTCTATAATGGCACTTCTCAAGTATCTTCATGTTCTTATTACATTTATTTTACATGTAACCAGAAAGGACTACCTCAAATGCTATCAAAGACTGCTTATCTCTGTACTAATTATCCCTTTCCGGCAAACTGGTCACATTTCTCTGTAGTCTCTTCAGACATGTGTTGTCAGTGCTTAGTCTGCATTAAATAACTTTCTTTTCATGCCAATACCTCAAGCCATTCATTACAAAATACTAACTTTACATATTTCTTTTTGACAAAAGCAGTCTGAAAATATAAACTTTGGCACTTCAAATTTATGATAAGCTTATGTTAGGAAAAACATTAAATGATTTTTTTCAAATAGATAGTTTGAAACTCTTTAGTTATTGCAATGTCTGTGGTATCCATTCAGCTCCCCATTGAAAATTCAGTTGCACTCTGAAAGTTTTTATTTGCTTTAAAGTCAGTCAGGATTTTGTAAATATGCCTTTAGTGCCAACTCCATTGTAAATTTAGAAGAAACGCATACATGCACGTTAAATGGAAAAGAAAGCTTGCCTACTGGTAGGGGTACATCCAATAAGATATAGTTTCTGGTAGCACTGGTGACTTAATTTTTAGTAATATAAATGAGTAAAACTATGGGAGACTCCATACACAATGATTTGTTGACCTTTTTTCTAACAGAACATACTTGCATATTTATGCATACAATTGAGTTTTAAAATATTTGCTTTGTTTTTTGTTTTTTTCCCTTAAAGACAGTGTATACAGGAATTGATCACCACTGGAAGGAACCTGTTTTTGCCACCTGTGGGCATCAAGTGGACATTTGGGATGAACAAAGGACAAGCCCCAAGTGTTCTCTGACTTGGGGTTTTGATAGCATAAGCAGTGTAAAATTTAATCCCATTGAGGTAATGCTTCTGTTATATATTTGAAATCAGTATTTTTCTTAATCAGTATGAGATCTAAACTCTGTTTACACCACCCTGATTTTTTTTTCCAAATTTAGATTTTGATTTGTATTTTAATGGATTATTTAGGGGGGCATATGCATAGACTTTTATGGTTCTATTATTTTGGAATGTAGTACCATTTATTTTTATCTTCCTGTCTTTTGTCTCTGTTAGTGGGGGAGAGGAGAAACAAAAGCAGGGCAGTCTCCATTCTGCCCACAACAGTACATACCTGGTACCTCAGTCATACAGTGTAGCAGTTATGTGGCTGTGGAGCTGCCAGTTCATCAATTCCAGTATTCTGCTACCTGTGACTGAAGACTTCTCACCCTCTCCATGGCAAAACAATTCCATTTGATCTTTTACAGCACTTCCTATTATACCCCTGGACTGGGTTATGCTCATAGAAAAAGTGTTTATGAGGAATTGCCTCATAGTTTTAAAGCAGAAGGCACTGGATGGATTCTGAATCTTGCAGGGAAAGCTATTTAAAATGTTTGTGCTGGATAATTAGCTGCACAGAAAAAATGATGAATGTATTTCCTTGACTGAAAAATAAACTGTTGACCAGCTTTGTGAAATAGCTTAGGTATCTGATGTAAGCTGTTAACCACACTCTAGAAGTATTTCAAAGATCATACACACTGGTTTTGCTTTTTCTTTTTAGACATACCTTTTGGGAAGCTGTGCTTCTGACAGAAATATTGTGCTATATGATATGAGAAAATCAACTCCATTAAAGAAGGTAATATTTTTCTTTTTAAGATCAATTAATGGTGCTAATTGTAATGCTGAATATGTTAATAGCCTGTAACTGTTGGTGACAGTAGAGCATGGGAAGCTCTGAACTGCGAGTTCACCGAGTTTTCATTGTGTGAGTCTTCTGAGTTTGAATTAATTTTGGGATTTAAGCAATGCAGAGTTAGAAGCCCTTTTCTGCATTCAGACGGGCTGTCATTCTCACTCTGTTGTAATTCTTGATCAAGTGCCTGACTTGACAGCAACTTTACAATAAGAACTTTATGTTCCTGTATTGCATTCTGTCTATGCATGTGTGATGATTTTTTTTTTTTTTTTAATTTTTTTTTCCATTCTCCTTGCCAGAAGGAAACAAGGTAACTTCACCACTGGACAGCTTTGCTCTGTATTTGAAAAGGTGTTTTTCCTTTGCAGGGAGATAAACCCTTCCCTATGCATCGACTATAAACATTCAGAAATCCTTTGCAGTGTGATCAAAATACTATTTATATGTGGAACTTACCGATGACGTAAAGATTCCTATTTAACAGAATATATGTATTTATTTTAGGTAAGAGGCCAGTAATTCATACACACATATCAAACCTCAATCAAGTCCAGTAGTTCTGAGCCCCAGAGCTATCCTAAGAATACTCTTTTTGAAATACAATATTTGGCTTGTGAATATGCACTCAGTGTTCTCCTGTGTTACATACTGTCTGCAGTGTCATTGACCTGATACACACTAGAACGTTATAATGGCATTTAGTTATAAAATAGGAATCTTGTTGGCATAACAGTATTTCTTTCCCTGTGCCCCAACAATTTTTAATGAAGTTTCACTTGGACCACTGAGGCAGTGCTTTTAGAAACTTGTCAGTGATGGCTGCTGAAGGCCTGAATGTTGAAATGAACATAACCAGTGCTGTAGAGCTGCAATTACAAGGTCAAAAAATGAAGTTTGATCCTTTGTGAACTAAGTTTGAATCTAACTGAATATTTCATGTGTATATATGCTAAATATATAATACTGTACATAGATGTGCATATAGAGCTGTGTACACATGTTTGTATATTTGTATCTCAGGTGAGCAGCGTGCTTATGTGCATTTCCTGCTCTGGGAATAATAGCTGGTTAGTACTTCCTTGCTTCCATGGACAGTGTACTGGGTTTCCTCCTGCGGTAGGGATGGTTTTTCTGTGGAGAGGAGGTGAAATGTTCATTTCTGCATTAAGAGCTAAGGGCTCCAGAATTTCTAGGACTGTGCTGCTTATTAGAGGTACCTTACTTATGTATGGGCATTGGTTTCTGGCACTGCTGCGTTCCTGGGATTTGATCAGAAAGCATTTGGAACTCAATGGAGCCCCTTCACTAATGGAAATAGAAGTACAACTTCTCACACCATGAAGCAGTGGCTCTCTTGCCCATTTGTCCTGAGTGTGGGTTTTGAAGCCTTAAGTTTAAAAGAGGGAGGGATAAGATAGTGACATGCTACCTATGTTCAGAATAAGAACTAGTCTAAAAAAAGCTGGGAAAAGATGAATGAAACCAATTCTGTTGAAAAACAAGAGGAAAATGTTTTGGTAGGAGTTAGGACCCTTTAAAACTTAAAGTCCTTCTTGTGCAACCTGTGGGATCAGGAAAGCTTAGGGTGTTTTGAAGATAGACTTTAGCATTTCAACAGCTGATGGAAACTTTGTTTTCTCTTGCTGGTTACATTCTTAGCTGTTCATCTCAACCAAATGCCTTGTAGGTAGTAAAGGAAGACAGATTAATTTTTTGGGTAATCTGTTTTTCTATTAAAATAGTCTCAACATCTCCAGGCTGACACTCTTTGTAAACAAGTGTTCACAGTTAAAATAAATAAACCAAGAGAGCCAAGTCTTCGGGGACTTCACAATTTTGAGTTGTCTTAATAAGGACTTAAACTGAACGCTTTTATAAGAAGATGTACAATGGATTAAAAACAGCAGTAAAAGATGGCTCTGGTATGGGTTTAGATAGTTCTGAAATGCCATTATTAAAGTATTTACTGCAACTTAAATCACTTCCAGCCCAGGTTGCCTTACATAGTTGATGCTGAACCTGATACTAGAACTGTATAGACAGTCTCATTTCTTAGGCACTATTTTAATTCCAAAAGCCACTGCTGAAATGAACTGAAGGCTTGTAAATTTCGGTGAAAAAAATACTGATTCAGAGAATGACAAAACTTGACTCCTTTTGAAAGAGCTGGATTTTCTGGCAATATTGGAGTTATTTTGTGACATGATTTAAAGTACTTATTGTACATGTGGCGGGTTAACATCAGTTGTGTGCTCATTTTGCAGTGGCTGATAAACTTGTACAGCAAGGAATAAAGAACACACCTTGATTATTAACTTCCCAAATTTGTGCAAGGTTTATAACTAGGACAGTACTGAAATCTGAGCAAATTCTGGTTGTCACATTAGTGTAAGCAGAGAGCATCTCAGTGGCCACTTTTTAAATTAGAGATCACTTTGGACATCTGATGATTACATTCAGTTCTGGATGCATGTAGTTTCTGAAAATGAGTGGTGTTCTGCAGCACAGACCTTATAATAAACATGGTAATGTCACCTAGGAAATGAGGGCTTCGAGAGAATGAGAATTATGAGACTAGGCATACACTCATTGCAATCTTTTGGAGGGGTGTTCAGTAAAGTCATCACTATTAACTTGTTTTGAGACTGTGTTTATTCCTGTAAGGGTTATAATTGTACAACTATATTCTGAAATATGTGTGTAAATTTATGGGGCTTGGTGTAGTAAGCCAAGAATAAAAATGAGGTTTGACTACCATAGCTTTAAACACCCAACTTTCAGGGTTTTGAAGTAGGATTATAGCTGGCCTAGAGCATTGTAAAAAATCCTGTTTAGAGCTGTTCAGTCTGTTAATGAGTTGCTCTGTAATTACACACCTGCTTTGTGTCAGGCATACTGTATAGTTCTTATTTTTAAATACCATGGATGGGAGTTCCTCTCAGTCTCAGCAGAAGCCAGAGCTGCTGTTTGTGGTGTGTCAAGTGACCTCCTCCCTGCCTTGCCTTGTCCCACAGGGTGGGGACATCCAGCACACAGCTTCCTGAGGCCTCATCTAGTCTGCAGTTAGCAAAGGGGAAGGGTCGTATCAGTCTGTTATCAGCTGCCTTCCTCCCACTTCAGGGCCAGCCAGCCTCTTTATTGGCCGTGTGCTTACAGGCAGCAAGCAAATCTTACAAATGTGTGAGGAATGATTCACTGCTGATACAGTGATAGTGCTGTGTAGATGACAGCACAGTAACTTCTGTATACATTGCTCGGCAATTCAGCGAGAAATGGCAACTGTCCAGGAGAATTCATGAACTGCAATTTCAGACATAAAATAATGAAGGGGTGATAACTGGGAGAACATCAAGATGTAGTAATTGCTTTGCAAATGCTGGTTCACAACTTCAATTAATGACTATGTCCCTTGAAATAACCATGTCATTAGGTGTGTCTATAGATTACTTAACTGAAGGTTCCTGTAGATAGGATGGAGAAGTGAAATGTCTCAGAAGTTCCAGATTTACTTGTTTACCACTAGCAGGTTGCTGTGTTAAATGACCACTTAAAAGGATTTGATTGTAAGGTGATTTACAGAGGAAAATTTTATTGTTGTATAGCTCAAAACAGTAAGCATGTGATGAGGGACAGGAGGTTCTTGAGTTTCACTTCTAACACTGCTGAGAAAACGTTCTGTCATGTCACTGTTCCTTTGGCATAATTTTCTATCTACAAAGTGCTTGTCTTCAGTGGTATATAGGAAATTTTGAACTACAATATTTTACTGCCTGTAACAAGGTAGTAATGTGTAAATATATTTCAGGTTATCTTGAATATGAGGACGAATACATTGTGTTGGAACCCTATGGAAGCTTTCATTTTTACTGCAGCAAATGAAGATTACAAGTAAGTGTGACCTTGCTTTTTGATAATCCTGGACATATTACATTTTTAATTTGTGTCTTGGTGATTTATGATCATGCTAAAATAAATTTTTAAAAGACTACTCAAAGCCTAAACTTGAATCACTTAATAACCTAGAGAATTATAGGCATACTGATTATAGGAAATATGAATTGATAGTAGACTGCCTCTTCCTATGTGTGTCAGACTTTGGGGGGTAAAAAGATGTGTAACTTAGAATAAATGCAGCTGAACCAATGCAAGTGTGACTTGAAATGGGACCTGGAAAATACGTACTATTGGCCCTGTCTGAGGCAATATAAGTGTTTATTTTCTTGCCAGCTCTTGTGAAGCTTGATACGTTGTACTGATCAGCTATTTTGATGAGAACATTTCTTAAAAAAATAAATTAATCTTTTGTGAGAGAGTTCTGGAGACTGCAGTACTTATCCTTTCAATGTCTCGGAGCAGTTTTTTACTTTTGAACAATACTATTCATGTGAACAGCTAATCTGATATTGAAAAAGCTGTCTCTTCAAAACTAGGCCATTGCAAATGTGCTCCATATCCTTTTTTCCAGGAAGTCAGTGATCTAACAATAGATCACTGTTTTCTTCTAGAACATAGGAATTTTATCACTTATCTTAATGCTGTTTTTCCAAGGAAATGGAATCTGGCTAAGACCTTGAAAGTGGGTGTTATATTCAATGTACTGTTTTTCTTGTACTTGGTATAGCATAGTAAAACTATTAGGTTTGTTTATAAATTTAGGTTTTTTATTTATGAATTTACTTTTTGGTTGGTTTTTTTTTTTTTTTCATTTTTTTTCTGTCTTCCTCTTGCTAAACTAAAAAATATAGGTTTTACTGTCAGGGACAGCTGTTCTCTTGCATCCTGAAGCAATTAATATACAAAGGCAAATGCATGTATGAACAATGCATACGCAAGTATTTGCTGATTATATGGAGTAGCAGTTTTGAATATGATGTTGCATACTTTCTCTTCAGGACTTTAAAAGGAAAAAGCAGTAATGGCTATTATAGTGTTCAGTGAGATATTTGATTTCAGTTATGCATTCATCTGCAGAAAGGAGGGTGATAAACTTGCTGAATTAAATTTTTTTAACGTAATAGTTCTACTAAATAGTATATCTTTAGCAGGTTTCAGTGAATGCATTGTCTGTAAAGCACATATGCTTATCTGATGATCTACACAGTGATTATGTCTGGCTTGTACCACTTGGCTTCTTTATTCAGAGGTAGTAGGGGCAGACCTTGTCTGAGCTTTGAAGTCCTCAAGAGCAAACCAGCTGTGGCCCAGCAGCTGGGTTTTTCCTTTAAACATAATGTTTTTCGATGGATAGTGTGCTCTGCTGAATTAGCATCTCCCTGTGTAAGGACTGAGCTTCCCCTGCACTCCTACACTTGCTACACCAAGCTTTCCTTACACTTGTCTGGCCTAAGATAATTCGGCAGTAAGAAAGGGTACCAGTCAAATGGAACTTTACAGTAGACTCTGAATTACTAGGAGTTCACAATATGGGAATATTTAGAAACCTTTCAGAATTAATAGGCTTGCTGTAATGATTCAGAGATGCTTTTACAAGTTCAGGATGCATACTTACGTCTGAAGGTGGAGTAAAGGAGGCCATTGTGCTGCTTGGAGTCAGTGACCCATGAACAAATGATGAAGGGAATTGTGGTGCCTATCTGTCATTTGATAGTGAGCAAGAAACCCAGGTCTGATCCAAAAACTAAACTCTCTGGTTAACAAACTTCTTTCAAGCCCTAAACAATGCAGTTTTCTTTCTTTTCACATATTATGAGCTGTTTTAAGGAGTTCCCTCTGCAATATGGGTCTGTCTTTAAGTGGGGTTTGTGTAAAATGTCCTGTTTACTTAGAAATTGTAGTGATATTCAGCTATTGATGTATTTATTTTAAAGCCTATATACTTTTGACATGCGCTTTCTTGAATCACCTGTGATGGTGCATATGGATCATGTGTCTGCTGTTCTTGATGTGGATTATTCACCCACTGGGAAAGAATTTGTGTCTGCCAGCTTTGATAAGTCCATCCGCATTTTTCCTGTAGACAAAGGTCACAGCAGGTGAGTAGTTTTACACCTTTCTCTCTTGCTGTCATTCATTCCAGTGACTTTCTCCCAAATCCTCAAAATTACTAATTCATTCATTAACATCTTAGTTGGGGCATTCACTTCCTGTGAATATTGGAATTTTACTCCTTTGGTAGCTTGAAGCTGACAGGCTGTGTAGTTGACATAATTCTGGAGTTTGGATCAAGAGCAGAACTACTCAACAAGTAGCAGTACTTCCACAATATGGAATTAAAATTAGAGTGGATTACTGTGCTTGGGTGTAGTAATTGGTTTTTTACCAAGGTGAATCCCATTTGATTTCTGTCTCTGTGCATCTTCAATGTTTTTATGTTGCTTTCTACTGTTTCTGTCACCACTTAAGTTTGTAGTGTATTGAAACATTGTAGCATTTGGTTTCCTAGGGATTGTCTTCCTCCTCTGTGGATGATTGCTAAAGACATTATGTAAAATGTATTGCTGTTTGAATTCTCAAGGATCAGTTTGGGTCACTTTTGTGATCTGTTTCAATGCACTTACTACGTTTTGTTTGTATTTTGTTAACCTGGTTTTGATTTGTAATACAGTGCTTTGAATACAGTTCACTTGGATTTAGTTTTTCATGTAAGATTTCATAAGTCAGTATATTAAATATTTGGCTGAAGTTGAGATTGTATCTACTGTGTCTCTGTTATTTTTTATTTTTCTTTCAGTTTGATGAAAACTGAAGCAAGTTATCTGATCTGTCTGGTATCATTTGATCTTCATAAACCTACCTTCATTATTCTCTCTTGCCAGTTCTTCCTCCTTTTTTTTTATTCTTTATTTTACTTCTGCTTGAATACCTCCCTCCAACCTTGTCCCCCCAAAAAGTTGTTACTAAGTGAAGTTCTAGGTGGTTTGAGGGTGAAAATGTTCAAATATTAGTTGGTGAAGGAGTATATTTTTATTATTGAATGATGAAGTTATGCATGCTGTGTAACTGTTTGTGCTGCTGTGCTGCATTAAAGAGTGAGAGGGGCTGTTTACATTCCCTCTATAACTAATCTGCAGATAGTTTTCATTTTGTTTTCCTCTTGCAGTTATGCCTTAAATGTAATTAGGTAGTGCAGTTCCTTCAGAGGTTTGTTTTGGTTTTTTTTTCCTAACTCTTGCATTATAAAACAGTATGGTTAGCAGCTCCTTTGTATGGATTAATAATGTTCACAAAGGTGGTGAGATGCAAAATTAACACACGTTACTGAGGGGAAGTTTGCAGACCCCACAATGAAACAGCAAAAGGCTTTATTTCACATTTTAGCAGATTGTTGCCAAGGTCAATGGAAGATGTTTTCGTCTTTGTCCCCACTTTTTCCTCTTTTGTGTAGTAGCCATAAATCTACTTAGGAGAAGCCTTACAAATGAAAAATTTTACCTCATGTAATATGACTATAGTATTCTGGTACACGTTAAATTCTTTAGAAGCTGGGCTGTTTTAGAATTGCGCAGTTCATATTAATCTCATGGAATGGAGAAAAATCTCTATATAGAAGATCTGATAAGGAAGACTGAGAGGGCAGTTAAGAATATCTGTAAGTAAGAATCCTGATGCTATTCTAGTTTTGACTTCTGATGTCCTGCCAATCTGAAAAACTCCTAATTTCAGTTGCGTTCTGTTTTATTTTTAAATGAAAATTTAAATAATGAAATTGTTTAGCCCCAAGAAATATGAGTTATTATGAAGTTTATTAAATTCAATAAATGCTTAGTAAACAGAACTGTATTTCTGTGCAAACTTTTAAATGACAGATCCAGGTTATTTGGCCATGTTTTCTGTTTTTCCTGTCCCTGAAAAATGATATTTAATACCTTGAGATGACAGCCATGGGATAGCCAAAGGCTGCAAATTCCAAGTATAGAAAGGAAAAATATTTAGTTCCCCAAAGGTGGCTGAAGAAAAACTTTGTTATTGAGTCATGTAGTAGAATGAAGGTAAACATAGAAATACTTGTGGAAGTGCAGATGTGCACATAGGCTATTAAACAGTGAAAAGCTGGTGTGAGTATTAATGTTTTCTGATGCTTCTTGTGCTCAGTCTTCCACGTAGTTGTTCTTTTAGAGTATCACTTGCTGGTGAATTACAAGAGGTGGTTAAGCTTATTAAAGCTTATTTATTCTGATATATTGATTACCTTCCTCCTCCTCACAACAACTTCAGCTCAGCCCCAGTCTAGTTTCTCCACAACACTTGAGTAGATGTTGTTTCCATGTTTCTTTTACATTATGACTTGGATTTTCCTTGCAAAAATAACTGAGTAGAAGAAACATGATAGCTTATAAGCTGTAGTACGTGACTGATACATCAAAGAAGTGGCTATTGGTGGACAATAAACAGGCCTTACTTCTTCCTTCCTTTCAGAATGCTAATAAATAGCTATAATTATCAGAAAAGTATATTTAGTCCTTTATTTTTATAGCAGAAATAAAAGAATAGATTTGTTTTATACATAAGGAAAATTAGACAAGAGTTTACCTTAAATATTGGTTTAAATGTGGCATGCAGAAATATTTTTCAACAGCATTTGTTGAGCAGGATTCTGATCAGAAATTAAAAAAGAAATTGAGTCTATTTTTGGGTGGAAGGAAATCACAATGAAGAGTAGCAAATCCACTGACATGTCATAAATGGACAGCTGGGAGGTGTTCCTTTGCTGTTCTTTTTCTTACTCACAATGGTGGTGTCAGATTCTTTGGCACCTATTTTTCTGCATTCCCATTCTGTAATACTCCTAATGTAAAAGCATATTATTTTCCGGAACAGTTGCGTATCACTGTATGTACCCTTGGCGTGTTTTGCAGAAGGAGTTATTATTTAACTTTTTACTGTAATTTCTATGAAAGCACTTACTTAAAAAGCATCTTATCCTAGGTGGTCCTTTATCAATCTATAACTCTTCATTTGTATCTCTGTCTATAGAAAGAGAAGATCAGCACAGTGTTTTTAAAAAGTCAGGTTTTTTTAAAAAGAACAGCAACAAAAAGTTAAAAAAAATGCTTTCAACAGATGCTTTCTGCTATTTGAAAGGTAATGATGAGAAAAGTGATGGTAGAAAATTTTAAAATGTTTCTCTTTGCTTTAGGGAGGTTTATCATACCAAACGAATGCAGCACGTCATCACTGTAAAATGGACTTCAGATAACAAATACATTCTATGTGGCTCAGATGAGATGAATATTCGCCTGTGGAAAGCTAATGCTTCTGAAAAACTGGGAGTGGTAAGAGTTGCATTTTGCTTTCTGTGATCACAAGATATTTGGGATTTTTTGTTGTTATTACAACCAGTTAGCCTTTTCAGCTTTTAAAAACTTATTTCTAAAGGGAAGCTGTAAAATTATAGTTTGACATCTGTGTTTAATTTGCAGACTGACGTGCAGTATAGCTCATTGCATTTACTGCAGATAATAATAATTATAATGATAGTAATACATGCCTCGTTGCTACACAAGGTAACTTTTTTTGGTCTTGTTTAATGTTAACAATAATCATCAGTTCTATCTAAACTAGATTTGAGTTTTTTACCTGTGTGCTAATGGTTAGAATTCATCCCTTATCACTAGAGAAAAGGTAATAAAGTCTGTTTAGCCATACTTAAGTAGTTCTATTGAAGTTTACTGTTACTACTTTTAAAGGTTTTGACTGGCATGTAATTAGTTCATGTTCATTTAAGATTGTTTGTTCAGAAAAAAAGGATAAAAAATACCATGCTGTGATAAGCGTATGTATTGTGAAATAGACTGTTGGCGCTGATGTATAGCTGAGATTGTCATTAACCGGTATAACTTTCAGATACCGAATGGGTAAACTCGTGTGGTATCTGAAGTCCACTTAACTCAGGGTAAATCTGTTTGGTGGAGGTGTTCCCAGTGTGAACCATCACCAGCCTCATTATATAAGACTTTCAGTTACACTTGTTCAAATGTTTATGTATAGACAAAGCCCAAATGTTTCTTTTCAGTTCCCAATTGCATAGATTTACCTGCACAGCTGTATCAAAGTATTGAGTGACTTTGGAGAATTAATTTGGCACTTTGTCTGCTGAGAGTAATCCCTTTGTGTAGCTTTATATCGTTAGGGTATTTTGGAGGTGCTTACATTGCCTTTTCTGAGCCATCGGCAGAGCTGTCAGATAATGCCTGGGGGACTTTCTGCTTGATCTTGTGAAAGAGTGTGGGGAGAGGAAAGGGAAGCTGTGATTCAGGGAAGAATGTTGTACAGCTGAGGTGATGGATCTGTTACATACTTATGTCTAGGACTGCTTTGATTACCTGGAGCTCCATCAACTTTGAGTATCTGTGGGAGGGAAGTGGAGCAGAGCTGGGAGAGGTGGCAGGTGGAGGGAGTGGTGGGAATACTTAGGGCTACACTGGAAGCAGGATAATTCATGGACTGCTGTGCACTGTGAAGCACTGGACATGGAGCAGCACAGCTAAAATAACATGTATATCTTTAGCCATGGCCTACCACAGGTATTGGGAAGTCCTGTTATTCTCATTTTTGCTGTAGAGCATTATATAAAAACCCCACAGCTTTGTGGTCTTTGCAATAATTGTGATTACAAACTACTATTTCAGTCGAATTTCTAAATTTTTTTTTTTTAAAGGATGCATCTTTTTTTGAGGTTGCCTTATTTTTTTTTTCTTTCTCCCCTTCTCTTCTGCTTTGATTCTTGGGATTTTCCCATATGGTGTTTTGATCAAACACTTAAATATCAGTTCCATAGTTGCTAATTCCAGGGATTCCACAAAGCTCATTAGAGACTTTACTTTTTGATTTAAATTTTATGTTGAATTTGTTTAGATAGTGCAGTGTTGGGTAGAAATATTACCCGTTTTCCTTCTGTTATATCCATATGCTCATGGCAACACCCTTTTCACCTGATTTTATGATATTAACTGGAACTTTCTCTGTTCACTCACTGTGTTTTTAGTGAGAGATCATGGTGTTTCTCTTCAAGATGCTGTTCTGTAACAGAATTCTCTGGCATTTTTGACGTTCATCTTTACTCTGAGCCCTTTGTGTGAAGGACAAGTGGGTGAAAAAGAATATCACAAATAGCATTTTCAAGTAGAAGGGTTCCTAATATTTTCAGATGTGAACAAAAAGTTCACTGTATTGACTACTAGATGGCATTGGCTCCTTTTCTTATGAAAGAGTAAGGATAATTGACTCTGGGAAGTAATAGGCAAACGCAGCTACTCCTGCATTGCAGAAATGTTGCATACCAAAAGGACAACTTAGCTATTAAGTATTCAGAATGTAGACTGCTGAATGACAGTGAATCCTACACAAAACAGCCTTTGTTGTTTTCCTTTGCAAGTCCAGTGTTGTTGTTTGTTGTGCCCCTTGCAGGCTGCACCCGTGATTCCATTCTGCTCTTCTCTTATGGGACCGTTCCAGTGAAGTGTTTGTAATGTGTGTAAGGATGTGCATTTCTGTCAAAGTGCTTTGACTGTCAGCTCCCAAGAGAAGTAAATCAATAACTATCTATGACACTGGTCAAGTGGCATGTGGCTTACTATTTGATTTTTTTTCCCCGTTTTTGCGTTATTTTTAGGGGATTTTGGTTTGGGTGTTTTGTTTTTGTTTTGGTTTGGATTTTTTTTTTTTTGTTTTGTTTTGTTTTGTTTTAATTTTTTTACTGTTAGAGTGAAAATCCTCCCATAATTTAGAATACAGAATTTATCATCCTGCCTTAGAAAAAAACACCTTACAACATCAAAAGACAGCTTAAGAAAGCAAAATTATTTAGAAATACAGGAAGAACTTAAAAGAGACATAGTGTATTATGTAGAAGACTTGCTCTCATGTAACAGGACAGTGATGAACTTGTGAAGAATTACATTATAATGAGAAGAGAACATTTCACATCCCCATATCTTATGTAGAAATGTGTTCAAGCATGGTGTTGAAGCCTTGAATTTAGCAAGACACAGAATTTGAAGCTGTCTGAAGTGGCTATAGTTGTTAAAAGTTTTAGAAGCACTATGAAATTTTATTTTTCAGATGTTTAGGGAGTAATGGTTGCTAATAGGACTCAGGAGTCCTCATAGCTTATCATGCCCTTGGATATATCTTGGAAACATTGCTTGGATTCAGGCAACTGTGCCAATCCCTGTTCAATCCAACCTGGTAGTTCCTGTGATTCTTAACACTGCGACTGTTAATGGCTGTTTAGCAGGTTCCACTGATTTCTTTAGTATTTGCTTCTTTTTTAGAGTATTGCTGTTCTTATCTTCACAGGCATATGCTGGCTCATTTTATAAATGTCCAGTTCTTCCACAGTCTGTGGCTATTTTTTGAATGTTTTGAATATTCAAAGCTGAACATTCAGTAATTCTGTCAGAAGTGTCAAAATATGTCTTAAATGCTTAGTTGCTTGGTCTGCTGTTTTTCTTTGCTGAGAAGATTTGATTGAGTGACTCATCCAAAGGTCACTGTATTTCTGATATAATGCTAAAATCTTGCAATACATTGTATTTTAAGATGGCTATTTTTGGTCTGGGGATGGGTAGAAACCAACATCCTGAAAGAGAAAGAGAAATAGTAATCAAACATCTTTTTTCTTTGGTGAGTACTTAGTTGATTTTTTGCCTTGCTGGGTTCCAAGGAAGTTACAGTGAATATATAATACTCATATTGTGGCTGGTGAACATTTATCCAGTTGGAAAGTTGTACTTTCTGAACCGTAGCTACCCGAGCAGTCATCAGTTCTGACATGCATGTTTCTTTTGGGTTTTAATGTATTTGGCACTGCACTCATTATTCAAAATCAGTGAAACATGAAAGAAAGAAGAAAAGTCTGCGGAGGAGCCAGAGGCATCTTGTGTCTCTACTCCACTGACAATTAAGTCTGCACAGGTTTTATGTAGGGGTAACAAAACTCAAATCTCTCTCTTGGAGCTACTGCAGAGGTTGCTTAATAATAATTTTCAACATTTAGTTTTTAATAAAATTCCATTAATTGATAAAAACATACTATTAAATAGGACATACTGCTTAAATAAGCAGTAAACATCTATCTCTGCATGCCCAGAAGCAAAAGACTCAATTAAGACTTGAGAAACTCTAGACTGTTCAAATACATACAATATGGCTTGTTAAGTATGTTTGATGCATTTTTACCTGTGCTTTTGAACACGTTTGGGGTTTATGAAAAAGTAAATGATTTTGAGTTTTGAGAAGGAAAATAGAGCCTCATCTGAGTGAAAAGGCTGAAAAAGCAGCAGTAATAGATTTCAGTTACTATTGTATAATTAATGTAATTAATTGAAAGAAAGGGATAGACTTGGGTTTTTTTTTAATTGTACTGAAAGCAATGAACTATCAGTAAAACTTCTAAAACCTGTATTGCTCTTCAGTCTGCTGCCACATTAAAAAAGAAACTATACCTACAGTTCTTAGAGTGTGAATTCTTAGTAATATTACTTCTGTGACTAACAGCTGCAAAATTTGTCTCTGTTACTTTTCTTAATTAAAACAGAGCCGTGGGTTAGGATGCTTAGGATTTTAGTAAAACTACCAATGAGTGAGTGAACAGCAGTGGAGCATAGGTTTACTGCTTTCTTAAAAACGCAGAAATAACAGATTTTGAGTATGGGCTGGTAGAGATAGGAGAAAGTGCAGTTAGAAATCTTGGTTTTGATCTAGCAAAGTGCATTAGCAGGAGCACATCAAAACTGTCTTAAGCAATTGTTTATCCTTTCAGTCTGTTTCTAGTATGTGGTTCCATTTTCTGAGATAATGCTGATAACAAGCAGTACCAGATACTGTGGGACGTGGCATTCTTTTCATGGTGATTTTGGGCTTGTGATTCAATGCACCTGTAACTTCAGCCCTGTAGCTATGATTTTTTGCTCCTAACATCTACATTGCCTTACATTACCTTTCTGTTTTTTGCTTTTGTCGTCCATTTAGATGTAAAGAAATCAAAATTTTTGGTCCAAGAAAGAATGAATAATAAACTTCAAGGCAATAAATTTAGAAAGGTGTTTCCAGCAGAGCAATGGAAAAATAAATAAAGACAAGCTATAGTGTAGAAAACTGCTAGGATATGTTTGGATTCTAAAAATATATTGCATCTGTCTTCTTGCCTGCCCTAACCTAGAAGGGCAACCTGAAAAGGACAGATAAACATTCATTTCGTATTCTCATGCTGAATTACAGAAGTCTTAATAGTGTGGAGTTTTAAATACTGCTTAGTACAAATTCAGCCCTCTTGAAGAGGAGAATTTTTTTAAGCGTGATTTTAGCTTTTAATCAGGGCTCTGCAAAAATGCTTACTTTCCTTCTACTTAGATGGGAAAAATACGCAGTCTCTGTCATCAGGAGGGTGGAGAAGTGGCATGGGCAGTTTACTCGAGGAGGCATTTTCCTATTGCTGACATCTTGGTTGCTTTTAAAGAGTTCTTTTTCCTCTTTTTTCACCCTCAGTATTTTCTGTGAAGTCCTTCTTTGGTAGTGACACAAATCAGCTGTGTTTTTACCACATAGCCTTCATTTTCCTCATGTAGGAAAGAAATTGCGCGTTCATTTTTGGAACGTATATTTGAAGGTGACATATGACTATTTTTTCATGTCTTCCCCTCGTGATGTCACACAAATCCTATTTTGTTATATTTATTAAATTGTAGAGTGTTCTGGTCACTATAAACGAAATCTCCAATCCTGCAAATCATGCTGTGCACCTTCTCCAGCCCAAAACAGAATGGGAAGTAAAACTGTTCTCTTCAGCTGTTCACAGTGACCTTTGTAAAGTGAGAGGTTGGAATTCAGTGCGTTACTGCAGTGTGCTTTCTTAGCTATCTGCTGTCTCTCATGAAGAGAACTCGTCATTACTGCAAAATTTTCTTTTACCATTGTGTGGATGAGGGTGCACTTAGCACAGCCGGGTGTGCTGGCCTCTGGCATCCCATAGTCGGGTGGAAAGTCACCAGCTGTGTGCCTTTCCCTATACTGCATTACCCATAAAAATGGAGTCAGGCTCCACCACCTCTTAATCTATATTAATTTTTTAAATAAGATGTCCTGGATGTATTTTTAATTTACAGATTCACCTCTTGTCTGTAGAATCATCAAGGTTATACTAAATCGGCAGCGATTTGGTCTTCTAAAATTAAAGGAAAATCATTGCATTTAATTAAAATAAAGCTCTTTAATTTGGATTATGTTGGCAGTTTTCTGCGGAGTGGGAACACCTGGGATTTAATGAGAGTGAACCAGCTATTCAGGCCGATTGACAAGAAGGAATTTCAGTAAAAGGGGGAGGGTAGCCTTAATGGGCTAAGATTGCAAAATTTACTCAATTTCAATTTCAGAGGCCACAATGAATGTAAGTAAAGCAGAAGGATTTGGGTTTTATGAACAAGAGGGTGTGGAGAAACAGGTTAAGAGCATCATGTATCTGATGCCTGAATAAGAATATTTTGAGCCATGAGCAACTCTGCATCTGGTACCTGGTTTCTTTATTGTCCCAAATCAGAAGCTCCTTTGTGGTGCGTTTTATCAATAGTTGCTTTCAGACCATTTATGATATTTGGACCAAAATCATCTGCGTGTAGTATTTGTTTATTTAGAATTCATGAAAAATTCTATCAGAAGTCACATACAAAAGTGATCTCCAGAGAGGAGAATAAATAGTCAATTGCTGATTTCAAAGGGGATTGTTTCAATGTATTGTAAGTGGAATTTCCAGCTTTTGGGAATAATAAATAAAGTTGGTGGTTTTGTTACTGCTTTTTTTTTGTTAGCATCTGAAACTCTGGTTCTGTCTTTTATTGAAAGTAAGAAATTAGTGACACTGAGTTGTTTACAAAGGTGAATAAATAGAAGTTGCCTGAGCTATTATTTTACTTTTAATATGTCAGGTGGAGATAGTAGTGTATGACATAAATGTGGAACGGCAAAAGACTGGTGCCATGGTTTTACTGAAAATGTGAAGTGTTTTAGGATGTCTGAAATATTGGAGTTACAGAGTCTGGGCAGGAGGGTAGGACAAAGAGGATGGGATCATCATCATCCCATATTTAATAGCAACAGATTTTATGTTTATTTGAAAGCTTACCAGACTGAAATGCAGCTAAAATTCCCAAAGATCCCAGCAAATCCAAAATACATAGAGACTGCTGTTCTCATGAAGCAATGCATGCTTTAAACAAGAACACAGCAAACACATTTTTTTCCTTTTGGTAAATAAACATTAGGGCCAAAGAAAAAAAGTCTAATTGAAAAAAAAATCTTCTGTAGATTGGCTGTCAGGAGAAGGTGTTTCTTATTTTCAGTGTCATTAATGGTGGCTCAGACAGAATTTTAAACATGAATTAAAAATGAGTCTTTTGTGGCAATACCAGCTCACCTGTATTTCATGTGTTTGTGATACTAAGATGTTTTTTAGCTGCTTGATGAAAGCTGGAACTCCCTGTATGCCATGTAGTCAAGCTAATACTTGAAATCTGATACGTGCGTAGTGCTTCCTTAAGGGATCAAGGTCCTGGGTAAGATTTAGGCCACCTGAAGAGCTGTCTGTAAAGCTCTTCATGAAGTCAGTTCCTCTATAGCATTTATACTTACATTGGCTAGTGATTAAAATGCCTGCAAATCTTTGTTTTACAAGGAAACACAATCATCATCAGAGGTTAGGAAAGACTAATCAAAGAATGTTAACCACTAGCTATTTATGTTCTCTTTTGTTTCTCTACAAAAGAGAGCATAAATAGCTAACAGTAAACATTCAAATCTGAATATCAGGAATTAAATTTGGTTACTTCACTCAACTTTAAAATTATGATAAACTTTAGTGTTTGAGCACTGGGATATTGTTGGAATTTTAGTTTTTTAATACTACCTTCCCTTATTCTAAAGGAATTTGCCAGACGGAAGCCATTTGAATGAAAAGTTAAAATTTTGTTTTGAGGGAAGATTGGCAGTTAAATCCCTGTTCTTTTCTAACGTGCTTGTCTGTGTTGTTTTCCCTGTAGCTTGCACCCCGAGAGAAGGCAGCCATGAATTACAATCAGAAGCTGAAGGAGAAGTTCCAGTTTCACCCACAGATCCGGCGCATAGCTCAGCACCGACACTTGCCCAAGAGTATTTATTGCCAGATCAAGGAGCAGCGGATCATGAGAGAGGCTCGGCGGCGCAAGTACGTGTTCCTGCTCTGGCTTTGCTTTCTCTCCCTCTTAACAAAGTGCATCACTGCAGTGCTGCTGTGGCAGCAGTGTATGGGAGTGATAGAGCTGCTTTTAACATCTGAATGAGTGATCATGAGCTACTGGATTGATTATAAGGAAAATGCGGACAAGTGCCAGTGAGGACTGGCTGCTTCCCAAAAGTGCAGTGAACACATGGCAGCAGATACTGTGTTGGAAAGAGCCACAGTGCTCGGTTAAGCATGACATGATGCCCCATTGCAATGGAAACAGGTTGGGCTGTTTTGGGTGTGTGGTGGGATTTTGTTTTTGTTTGGTTTTTTGTGGGTTTGTGGTTTTGGTTTTTTTAAATCATGCCAGATTCCAGGATGAATGCTTTATGCCATCTGGACCATTGCCATAATGGAATTTCTAGGAGCAGGAGGTGGCATACTTTGTTGTAGCCATTGAATTAACAGTAAAGTGGTGGGTCTTAGTCATTTTTATGAGCTAAAAAACTCTACAAACTTGAGCAGCTGATTCTGTTGACATGAAAACCAAGCTGAGCTCCCAAGAAAAGGCTCCATTTGAAACCTTTCTAAATTCGCCAGCTTTAAAGTTACTTTTAAACGGGATGGTCCTTCTTCCCAAAGGAGTATGTGGCTTTTGAGTAATAGAAGCAGAGCAATTCTTAAATTTTTTGTAGAAGTTTTATTTGTAGAACTCCATTAGTAGCTTGAAGAGGAAGCTAATATTAAACATTTTGTGCTAACTACTGAGTTTCATTTTTCTGGGTTTTTTTTCCTAGGGAACTGAATCGTCGTAAGCACAGCAAGCCAGGATCTGTGCCACTTGTGCCAGAGAGGAAGAAGCATATTGTGGCAGTAGTGAAATAATTGTTTTCACATGTACAAAATGTCACAGTGAAAGAAAAATGTCACTATTGAAAGAATACGCTATACAAAATTTGATGGACATTGGTAAGACAGCATATGGTTCTAGAAACATGACTTTTCTTCCGGGTTTGTGCATCCTCTGACTTCTCAAGTCATCATCTGCTTTGAATAGTTAGGAGAATTTGCCCTGTAATCTTTTACTGCCATTTTTCTGATGTTACTGTCCCAACACTGTGTATTGTAGTGGAGTTTGACCCTTTTGATACAAGCAGATAACTTGGTGGAGGATATCTGTAATTCCAGTTCTATTCCTTGGTATTGTTTCTACAAAAAAAAAGGATGAAATAGGTTAATATTTGTAAAAGCAAAAAAACCTGCTCCATACAGAGTTACAAAAGTTATTTTCCTTACGCTGTCTTTTTTTTTTTTTAAATTTTTATTTAAATAAATTTAATAAAATAAACAAGTGACCTTAATCAATGGACTAGATTTTGATTATTCCAGCTGATTATTCCAAATATCTTGCATTATACTTCCTACAATACATTTTTCTTTTATCCAAAAGAAATTCAACAGGACTTTCAGACATCTGTAAACATATTTATAATTTTGCTCTGGCTTCTTAACTGTTGTTATATAACTTGATCAAACTTCAGACTGTTAAGTTGCTACTATTGATAGTTACATAGTTGAATTATTTTCTCTCTTTAAGACTTATAAAATCTGGATGAAAAATGACATAGGTGAGATTTATTATAAACATTCTAAGTTGGTTGAAGAAAAATGGAAGTTTCACACTCCACAAGGTATCTGTAGTGCAAAATTCCTTTACAGTTTGCCTGGGAAATGCTCTGCTTCTCTTCCAGTGGGATAAACAGACTTTTACTGAAGATACCAAGGTGATCAGAAAACTATACAGGAATTAAACTAGGCTGTCTAGACTGAAGGGAGATATGAGATATGTAATAACCCTAACGTTGCTTAACATCATTTGTAAAGAAAGATCTTTTTAAGTCTTAGCACTACAGTCTGGAATGAGACTCCCCTTGCCCTGAGCTTATGCACAAAAAAAAAAAAAAGAAAATTATGAACTCGATTGGAGTAAACTTAATACTTTTTCTTTTTTAAATCTGGAAATTGAGCACTTGCCTTCATATAATATTCTGCTTAATATATCTATTGACACTAATCCATATGCATTTCTAGTTCTTACTCTTTAACTTGTCTCTTGCAGTACTGTTCGGGCAAGTTTCCTGAATCGTCATGGTAAAGCTATGGCTCTTTGGTGATAAGAGGCCATAATGTATCTTTCACTCTCTGGATCACCTACCTTATGGGGTGATGCAGGATGAGAAGCAGATCTGAAAAGCTGTAAGTGGGATGATGAGAAGGACTGGAACAGATCAGGGAATAGGCTGATGCTGGCTGTGTGCCTATTGTACTAATATGGTGCACTGTGTGCCAAATACAGTTTATTTTCTCCCTGAAATACTGAAAAAAATGAGGGAGAATATGCAGTCCAAAGTATGGCTTGTGACACAGCTGTAGTCAAGTCTTGCACAATTTGCAAAACAAGACTAATCTCCTGAAATGTGATTTAAAAATTTTCAGCCTTGTCAGTTTAGCTTGAGTTGAAGTTGTTGATTATTGATTTGTTGAGTCGTGATAACCTCTGGTGTGAGCAAGCCCTGCTGCGTGGAATTCACTAGCTTTGGTGCAGAACTCTGAACGTAACGAGAGCTTTCATTTCTGAAGTTAGTTAGGTTAGTTAGGTTAGGTTATTGGTGTGGATATTGGTGCGGAGCAATCAGCATGAGCCGTGTCCAAAGCATCTCCTCATGTTCTAGGACTTCTGTGCACTGTTGCTTTCAGAGAGGACCTGGGTGGTGCAACTCAAAGGATCAGGGTTGGCTAAAAATTGCTAGAAACATGGCAACCATGCTGAAAAAAGGAATTTTAACGTGAAGAGGGTACTTGGAGTCTCTGCATTCAGTTATGAATTCCTTTTCCAAAATCATTGGACATAGTTTTACACACACATTGGTCTTGGCATCAAGTGGGGCACCCTCTTAGCATTCCAGGAAAAAGTCTGTTTTCCAAAATCAAATCTTGCCATGACTTCTAGAAAAATGCTAGTTGTAAAACCATTGTAGGTCTGAGCTGGAGCGTCAGACATTCAGAATTTTGCAGGTGGCAGTTGCAGTCTGTCAGTTCAGAGGATCCCTGGCCATGGATTTGTACACCGTTGGCCTAGCTGCTGTTGGTTTATCCCCTTTTGGAAACCATTACAGTTTGTGTCTGACACTTTTTGTAGTCATCCACCAAAAGTACATAATGCCACAATACTCAGAGTAGGGGTTTTCAAATTTACTTAAATGTAGTAGTGGCCAGGTGGTAGCTGTGCTTGCAAGAAGTGCTCATTCATGTATGTCTGTCACAGGCCATTGCTGAAATGGTTTAGAAATTAAAATAAAGGAGCTGGAGTCCTCAATTGTTTTTTTTATTTGGCAGAGTTTTTTTTTATTTTTTCCCCTCAGTGATTTGAGAGGTGTAATCAGACCTAATCTTAATCACATTGATGGAGTTACCTAGATTTATTGAAATGTTTATATGTAAAAAGACTATGGATACATGCATCTGCAGGTATGTATACCCAACTGTATGCAGAATAAAATTCTTAGCACCACATAAAATACTGAAAATCTAAGGAAAGTGGTAGTGTTTCCCTTTGAAATTTTGGTGCTGTTGATTGAGGAAAAAAGGGAGGTGATAGATTATTTGCTAAGCCAATGCATTGCCTACAGACCTGCTGATTAAAAAAAAAATATATAAGTTCCGTATATGTTCTTTCTTTGGGAAAATACTTAAGGAGTGGTTTGAAAGAGAAATATTTTTTTTAGTGCAGATATACTTAATTCAGTATTCTGAATTTTAGCTGTTTCATGATACAGCAGCTCTGGACTCATCAATGTTTTATTTCTGTTTTATCATAGCCAGACTATGTAATGAAACAGATATTTGAATAAAGTAATTTCTTATACTCTCCGTATGTTATAGATAAACTAAATGGCCACTAAGGTATGTGGGAAGATATAAACTTTTTAGACCAACTAAAAATTTCAACAAGTTTTTTTGCCAGTATCCGTGTGGCCCTTCACTTTGCTCATGGTAGCAGAACCCCCTGGCTTTTGGGACTGGAGTTTTTTTTCCCCCCTCCCAAGCCAGAGGACCCCAGGTTGTTGTGATTCTGGATCATCAAGCTCACAGCAGTATAAAACAGTACCTGTGTGCACACCTACACACAGTACGAACCATAAACACAGGGGCAGAGTGCGGAGCCTGTGCTGGCACCTGTGCAAACAGGGACTGCGCTGCCGATTGCTGCTGCACCCTGCTCCTTCTGCAGCTGGCCAGGGCTGAGCCTGCCCTGTGGCTGTGCACAGCCTGCAGCGTGGGCTTCTGGCAGCTGCTCTGAGACACTCCAGGCAGTGATTGGCATCCAGCCCATGTTCCCCACTTGCAGGCCCTGGACCTTCAAGGCCCTCAGGCATGTGGTCCTGGGTCATAGTCCTATTGTGCTGCTTGTGGGCTAGTCCCACTTGCAGTTTGCTAGCCTTGGCAAGTACATGCACACACGACTAGTTAGAAATAGGGTGCAATAATAATATGAGATGGACTGCAGCAGTGCAGTGTCATTGGTAAGCTGTCTGCATGGGACTGGTCCCCTGTATCCTCTCTGTCCTTGGTTTTTCCATGCCTCCTTCTCTCCAGTCTACCCTAGTCCCTTTATAAACTCCCTTTATGCACTTTGGTGGTTCCCTTAAACATCCCAGAGTAAAATTTGCACATTGCTACAATCTAGTAAAAAAATAATCCTCTAATATTTTACACAGTCCCTAAATTCTTTTTCTTCTGAAGTCTTACAACCTTTAGGTAATCCCTCAGTTGGCACAATTTTTAGGGAGTTTCCTACACTTGTTTAGTGGGTTTTGTACTTGGAGCAGTCATCTGGGTCGTTCCCCTTCCATGTTTTTCAGATGGGTGAATCTGCTCTTGGTTTTCGCTAATTGCTCCGATCCTTGCCATGGCACTGTGTTTAATTGCTTATCCTTTAGTCAGGTAACACACTCTGTTATATGGAAATATCTCTGCAGTACTTTCCCAGCAACTGGACCAAGAATGTGGCAGTAGAATTAATCGTTTAACCTTGGATGTCTACAGTGCAGGCCCAGTGAACAGCTTTACATACCTGATCTGTACTTGGTGGAGGTAAATACTTATTTCAGGAGATGTTTATCCCATCCTTCAGACATCTATATTTTAGTTAAAACTTTATATATTTTTATAATTAACATTGTGGTGTGAAATATGACTTGTTAACTTACGAAAATCTGTCTAGGTTTGGACAGAATTCCACACAGATGAAACTAGGTTTATAATGAACAAAAGCAGGGACAAGTGAATACCTTCTGCACCTTCTGGAAGTTTCTGTCTGCTATTCAGTGCCGTGGAAGTCTAAAAATGTTTGAAGAGAGATGAATGAGGTTTTGTAACTGAGGACAAGAAATTTCTGTGGATAATGGTTTGTGGGAAACAAGCTCAGTGTTAAACCAGAGAAAGATGGAAAGGTGTAAGAAGAAGAGGGACCTTAATTAGAAAGAAAAGACTCTGATGTGTTCACCTATGACTTCTGGGGCTTTAGAAGGTATGTGAACAATTCTAGGACAAAATCAAAGATCACAGTTCAAATACCACCAACTAAAAACTGTTGAAAGTGTCATTACTATATTAAATGAAAAAAACCCCTTAACTTCCTTTCAGTTGAATATTGTGTACTTTATATGTATTTCGAAACAAATTTAAGGACTTATTTTCAAAGATAATGAGTAATCACTGGTAGACTAAGCAGAGCTGCTGTTTTCCAGTGCCTTCAAAGTTTGATCTGTGATCTCTGAGATTTTTAGAATACATAGTGGAATATTGAGTTTTTTCATTTTTCTTATATTAATGAACGTTAGTGTACTTAATGATTTCATTTGGTCTAAGGCTGGAGCAGTTTCAGAAGCTGCAAACAATGTGTTCTCAGTGGGTAGATGGAAATTATCAGGAGCCTATAGCATGTTGCATCATGTTTTCTACTTTACAGCTTGTGTGGGCAAAGCACACAAAAGAGGATTGCTGATTATTAAGAAGATAAATGGATGGAGGTTGTATTTTGACTGTCATTGTAAAAATGTGATTAAAAACCATAATATGATAGAAACCCACAGATTTAATATAGATTCAGTAGACATATTGTGTTCATGTATTTATTGCAATACTGACATCCACGCTTCTAACTTGTAGTCAGACTGGAATTATTTGAAGGTCTAGCTTTTTTTCTAAGAGCCTTCTGTAGAATATTACAATTTTTTTCAGCAACCTGAAAAATGCCATTAATTTACAAAACTGTCAATGAAAACTGTCATGGCATAAGGCACAAGTGAACTGTGGGATGTAGCAAGGGACAGGGGATGTGTTACGCTGCTAAGAGAAGCCATTGCATCAAACAACTGCCTGAAACAAGTCCTTTGGTTCATGACAGAGCCGAGCCTTCAGTCCCAGTCTGGGCACTCCTGCTTTTGCTATCTGGGGCAAACATCCCTGGGTAGCTAAGCAGCAGCTTTTGGTCATTACTCATTTCCCTTTCACTCTGTCCTGTGAGAACAGCTGTTTGCTGTTTTTCTGCACTTTGAGATCTAGGGTAGAGATTGAACAGGACCTGAGGATGAAATCACTTTTTCCTATTTGTAAAACTGTTTAGATTTGAGGATTCCACATTTTCCAGCATTGTGGTTTTTCCTTCTCTTCTGTTTTTGTTCTCTTCATATCCCTACTTTACAAAATAACACCTCAGAAATTCTTGCTTTCTCTGTGGTCATCTTTGACTTGGCTGTAGCACTTAGGTTTTGCTAATCAGAAAACATAAATACTTCTTTCTTGAGGTTATTTCTACTATATAATACCTGGGGCAATATTAGCCTGAATCCCTCTAAAAATGAGGATTGTTAAGCTTTTAAAGACCCATGGTTGCTTTAATCATTTGCAGTTGCCTAGAAATCTACACTATGGTGTATATAGTATTTAGGATATATTAAGGGAAAGGAAACCTGGGCTCAAAAATGCTTGGAGGATGAGAAGCCAGGAAAGCCAAAGGGGAAAGATTATTACCAGAATATAGTTGCAAACTGGCAAAAGGGGTGGAGTTTGGCATGGCAGGAGATGGGGGAGCTATAAGGCACAGATCAAAAAGAAAGGAGCACGTCAGCAGTTTTTTCACTCCGTTTGAGTGGAGACGAAAGGGAAAATTCAATCCCTCTTATGCTATAAGAATGTAAGGTGAAATATCTAAAATGCCTAATTTTTTTTTCTCACAAATGGGATAATCCAGCATTTAAGTCTGAAGGCAAAAGAATCATTGGCTCAGCTGGGTATCTAAAGGTATCATATTTATAGACCAGCTATTTCAGGAATAGAGCCTGTGTTCTTTTGCATCACTTAAGGCAAAATATAACCTTGGCAAACAAAACCACTGGCAATATTTGCAGTTGCGTCATTCTCAAGTGAGTATTTAACATCAGAAAACGTTAGGACATTCATGATAAGCTGCTGTTTTTACATAATCCTATCAGTTATGGCTGTCCAGTAGCTATGGTACAATATCTCAAACAGAAAATGTTCACTATCATGAGTTAAAGCACCATGGGGTACGTAACTGGATTATGATACTGATGTCAAACTGTGGAATAAACTTAATGCAGTAATTGGGTGTCTAAATGTGATTTGAAACTGAGGTTTAGTCAGAAGAGGGTTTTTTCCCCCCAGGAATAAAAGGAATAAAACCAGAAATCTGGCTCGGTTACAATTCTTTAAATTATGGACAATGTGTAGTAATTTGCTTCAAAAGACAAATACCTTTATGTGTTTTGTGCGTGATTCTGTGGAGAGTCTTTTGTGTGAACAGCCCTAGACGGAGATTTTGACTGAGCTCTTTATGTTGAAGAAATGTCATAGTGAATTTTGGACCAAGCCAAAATTCAAATGGATGGTCACACTAAAGGATGCAGTCACAGTAGCAGACATGGGAAAATGTGGCAGAACAGATTAGAACTAAATTCTCAAAAAATCTATTAAAATGAGTTTTGTTAAAATGTTTAGTAACAAAAGATTTTATTCACAAGATAGGAAGAGCTCAAATAATATGCAGTAGGTTGCTAAACTAACCAGTTAAGTATTTCAGTGAGAGATACCTGAAGGAAGAAACTGCAAATCAGTCAGGTTCTCATTTTATCTGTCTGTCTTAATTCAACCTACTTTTCATATCGCCAGAAGCATAAGACTTCAACTGCCTTGAAGAAGTACTATCAGAAGCCAATGCTGTCACAATTTCCCAAATTTTCTTGCAAAACTGCTGCTTTAGTGAATGCTCTGCTGAAAACCTCTCTCTGGTTTTCTTGTCTTTGGGGATGCCAAAGGTCAGGTGTCCTGGGCCACAATGTCCAGTCCAAGATCAGGGCCTGCTTTGTTCTGTGCAGCTACGGCTTTGAGTGGCCAAGGGGAATACCAATGCTGACAGCAGTTTTCCATCCGGTCCTTCCTGCCCGGCAGATATATGTTTAATGCATAGCTACAAAAGACTCTTAGCTTGTCATGGAGGGCGTTAGATTTCCCTGTTGGAGGCAGGCCATGGCAAAGCAAAGCTTTCCACTTGAGTCATTTGCTCACAGTTTAAATCATGCAGAAGTTGCTGTTTTAGTGAGGTAATATAGCACTTCCCACTTATACAGACTTCCCACTTATGGAGCAATACAATTATCTGAGGTCCTACTGGTTTTCACCACCTTTGTTTATTGACTTTCTGACTTCAGGACATTTTATTCAGTTCTGACAGTTCTTAAGCAGCATGTTTTTTATCAATGTCTCCAGGAAGCAGATACCATCAGCAATGTCCAGACCTACATGTGCGTGACCTGACCACAGAATTTCACTGTCTTGAAGATGTGTTGCCTCCAAAATACAGTAAATTCAGTATTATCTTCAAGCCAGCTGGTTATGGATCTTGGTCCATCTGGTGTCTTAATGAATACCATTACATTTTCTGGGTATTGTACAGATTCACCAAAAAATTCCAGAGATCCTCTTGAAAGCTTTCTGGAAGTCAACACAGTCTAGGTATGTTTGGTATGTGCCATGTGTTCTGCTGTGCATTGGTTGTTCAGTAACAGAGCACAGCCTGAAAATATAGTCAGCACAAGATCAGGCTGCCAGAAGTAATCTGTTGTTCTGAAAGTACCTGAAGATACAGTGATATTGCAAATCCAATTCAGTGTAAGTATGTAGAGTAATTTTCTGGAGAGGACTTTGACACTGTGTCAGTCTTACAGTCACTAAAATTGACGTTCAGGTAATTTTGTAGGTTTTTCTTCTACATTCTTTTACAGTGGATTCATTCTCTTGTGCTCTGTTCAAGAGTTAGCACATCATTTTGTGTTCCTTTTTGCTGCCTTTGAGCAGAGTTGATCTGTTTTACTCTACACTGTGCCTTCCAGTTCTTCACTTTTAAGCCACTTTCAGCTTAATGCAAGATGATTTTCTCACAGTTATTGTCTTATTTAAATTAGCCAAATAGATTATTTTTCAGTTTCAGTTTCAGTATGAAGTGGAAGTCTCCTGTTTAATTTGGGGTAGGTATTATTTAATGGTAATGGTATGCCTCCCTTTAGTTAATTCTAGCTATTATTAAAATCAGGAGCCCCTTTTTGCTGCCTGCCAATGTGATTATCTTTATAAACATTTTTTCCCTTTTTTTATTTCAATGGAATTTTGTCCTGAGCATTTGGGAAGTTCTGCCTTGCTGATCCCTCTCTGACACTGCCACTCTACAGCATTGCAGTGACCTAGCTCTCCTATTTTTATTGAAGAATACCAGGAACGTCTTAGTTGTACTAACATGTTTTGCTGAAGATACTCAAAATTTGTTTCTGTGAAACCTGAAAATTACGCCTTTGCATGGAAAAATTGCTTTTTTCTGACAAAAACTT
Organism: Acanthiza pusilla; assembly: GCA_036630365.1. Lineage (NCBI taxonomy): Eukaryota > Metazoa > Chordata > Aves > Passeriformes > Acanthizidae > Acanthiza > Acanthiza pusilla. Next base: position 78,287,220 of record JAXCHO010000034.1, read on the forward strand.
CATTTTCTGACAGAAGAATTGACATTTAAACACCATATATTTGCATGGCTATTTTCTTATTTGCTTCTTCCACAAGTATTTGATTTGAATTTATTTTCCACAATGGCAGCACACACGTCACGCTTACTGTTTGCACCTAAAGCTTACATGCCCAAACATTCAGAGGAACAAATAAAAATTACTACAGGTTAAAACCATGTTGTGCCCATGTTTTATTACCACTAGTCTGATGTGATTTTGTGGGCAGAAGAATATGTTCTTGCCATCAAGGGATAATTTAGTTATCAAAGTTGGATAAGGTCTTTATTGGTGCTGCTGTGTGACCAAATTCCAGATACCCAAGCCATGTTCAGTCCATAATTAGTTCTCCCTACTTTCCTATTTATGCCCAGCCATGTCAATGAGGGTGTGCTGCTGCTAATAAGGTTCTGTAAGATGTTTTAGAAAGTGGTTTTGTATTATGGTAGCATTTGGAGGGTTTTCATCTTCACCTACTTGAACTGTGTACCTGCTGCTCTGCTGCTAATTGGATCCTCATCTGTCTCACAGGGCTCTTTACGTGGTGTCACTCACAATCAATGCAACTTCTCTGTTTTCCTCCAGCAGGGGAACCTTGGTAGTTCATGATTTTATTATTGTTCTTCAATTTGATACAATCTGTTCCTGACCATCTGTACCCACTCATGCTGAGAATATCAATACTGTAATTTTCCATCTCCCTCATATCTTGAGCTGATTTTTCCTGCTTGCAGCATTGTATGTACATGCCAGGATCTTGTACATAACATGGAGCAGCAGCTACTTCAAGGTTTGAGCTCGTTGCTGAGATGGGATTGGCCTGATGCTTGTTGCACAGATTCATTTGGGGCTGTCCACTAATCCAAGGAATTGAGATGGAAATTGTCATGGAGACAAAGTGAAGGCTTAGCCAGTAATATTTCTAAAGTGGAAGGTGGTCAGCCTTGCATCCAGCTTCTACACTTGAAGAATCAAGAGAGAAATTTCTGTCAAGCCTCCATCTTTGATGAATCCAGCCTTGGTAGACCTGTCGGGAGCTTACATGATCCTGCTGACATAACTGTGGATCAGCGTCTGCTGAGCAGCCCAGCACAGCAAGGTACTAGGTTCAGAAATGGGGAAGAATGTGGGTTTGCCTCTGTGTGGGGTGTGTGTGCATGCATGTGTGCGTGTGTACTTTGCATAATTCTGGCAATTTGTATTCTACTGTACTTAGAATTAAGCAGGTTAATTTAGCTTTTCCTCTATTTGTTCATATCTGGTGCTTAGAGGATTTGGAAAATCCTATTCTCAGTCATCAGCTAATTTCATAGAACATACTACAACTGTTATATGTTTTCTGGTGGACTATTTTAATACTGTTTTTTTGAAGTTTATTCACATAATGTCTTGAAGTAAAATGCTTCTAAATGGCATGTGATTAGAAATCTGATAAATTAAGTCCTTTCAGTATTTAAGTAATCCTTCAGGTCCTGCACACTCCTACATTTGTGTGTGTGAGAATATGAGGGAAAATAAAGACATATCATGGACCATAACAAGAGGTTTCAGTGATGTTGTAAAGCACAGGAGTGAAGTTCAGATAATTTATGGTCCACTTAACAGAAACTCTCAATAGAATAATACCTCTATAAATCAAAAATTGTCCATTGCTTATTTTATATATGTGATTCTGACTCTTGAATCCATGCCCTGTAGAAATTTCTATACCTTCTTGAGTCATGCAAATGTTGCCTCCTATCACCACAGATCTTGCTTTCTTCAGTGATTCACTCTGTTGCACCCTACTGTGTTGTCATGTATTTTTTACTTCATGTAGCATCACTGTTTTGGGGAAAAAAAGTACTGTGCTAATTTTTCTTCTTTTCAAAAATAAGGTAGAATTTGTTGTACCAAAAACTGGAGAAGTAAGGAGACAATCAGTATATACATGATGTAAAACCAAATAGGAAAATACACACAAACAGAATAATTTGTGCCACTTTCTTCATGCCACCTTCATCCTGCTTTGAAGGTCTGATCACAACAAAATGTCATTTTGAAGGACATGTGGACATTGTCCATTAAGGAGACAATATACTCTCTATGAAAGATTGTAGTCAGCTAGTGAATGGGTTTATCTTTTCCTCTTTTAAAGATATTCTGTGAGAGAATAAAGCAAAACTGAGACATCTTTGCATGTCCTACTCATCCTATGAACTGATAGAAAGAAACATGACATAGAACAATGGAGTGAAATGCTTGCTGGATATGAAATCATGGACAGTAACAGTGTAGGGCAATAGCAGATGAATATATGAAAGCTGAAGATGTTACGTCTGGGGACAAAGTCACAGGAGGTAACTTTCTGGCTAGAAATGAGTAGTTCCTGGTGAGAGAAGCAGACAGCCATGTGTCCAACATGTCCTCTCGGCTCTCAGGATGTGAGTCAGCAGTGTCACAGTTGTTTGCAGCCATGTGCTGCTGCAGGTTAGGCGCTAGGCTAAAAGGCTTTGCACAAGTGCAGGCAGACAACATCCCCAGCCTTTGCCTTCTCCACTGAACAGGTCACACCATCGTAGAAGGAGATAAGGTTGGTAAAAAAGGACCTGCCTTTCATAAAACCAACCTTGCCAGGCCTGATCCCCTGGTTGTCCTGTATGTGCCCTGTGGTGGCACTCAAGATGATCTGCTCCATGACTTTCTCTGGCACTGAGGTCAGGCTAACAGGCCTGTGGTGCCCTGAATCCACGTTCCAGCCTTTCTTAGGCACAGGCATTAAATTTCCTCATTTCCAGTCAGCAGAGACCTCTCCAGTTACCCAGGACTACTGGTCATGACTGAAAGCAGTATGACAAACTCTTCTGCCAGCTCCATGAGTACACTTAGGGGGATCCCATACAGCCCCATAGACTTGTGGATGTCTAAATTATATAGTCAGTTACTGGCTATTTTCTCCTGGATTATAGGGATTCATTCTGCTCCCCATCTCTGTCTTCCAGCTCACAGGGCTAGATATCCAGAAAACAATTGGTCTTGCTATCAGAGACTGAAGCAAAGGAGGCATTAAGTATTCCAGCCTTTTCCTCATCCTTTGTCACTGTTTCCCTCTGCATCCAGAATTGTCAAATGTTAATTTGTCCTACACACTTCCTGGAGCGCAGTGATTTGTACATAAGAAGCAATGCTTTATTTTAGCATATAACTCAGTTTTCTGTATTTTCATGGCTGAGTTTTGAATGTGTTACAGACTACTTTTTATAGGTTTTGAACTCTTGACAGGCATAAGTACTTTTGAAAACGATGTTGAATGATTGACGAATACCTATGAAATCCACAGTATCACCAACAAAACGCCATCAGCTCTTATTGATGTTTTTTTGCTTGGTATCTTTTGAAGTAGCTGGCACAGGGGAGACTACACACGCAGAGGGCGGCTACTCATCAGAACAGCTCATATTCAAGACAGAAATATAGGAAAAAATGCACCCAGATAACGAGATGGATTTATTTGGATATTTACTGTTCACACTTATATAGTGGGAAGTAAAAAAGATTATTATTCTACCCACTGTTATGGAGAGAAGTAGAGCAGTAATGAGACAAGCATTGTAAGGACAGGGTTGCTTTACTGAAGCAACTATAGACATCTGCCCCTCAGTGCAGCTGGATATTTTCTTTCTTTTGCATGTGGACCAGGTTTATTAACCCCCTCCCCCCAAATTAATGTGTAGAACAAATCCTATCCACTGTGTGGTCAATGCTAGAAAGTGGCAATGCCTGCTCAGTTTCCTTTGTGGGAGAGCATGAATATTTGCTGTAAATTTGCTGTGAAAATATTTCCCATGGAAAAGCAGAGATGAGGTTGGTAAGTCTTTCTGCACAAGTGTGTCATCTTTGGCTTGGTGGTGTATCATTTCTGTAGCTCTAATCTGAACTGTAGTGCAGTGGTTAATGACATACAGGCTAAGCAGCAGTGTTAGCTCAGTGTTTCCTACTTTACTGCTATTTGGGTTGTTACTGGTTCTGTTCTTTTCCTTTCCAAGTCATAACCCTCCCCCCCCACTTTTGAAAGTGTCATCCACTAATTTTATAGTGGATGTAGTCCCTTTTGTAGGAGACAAGGCAAACTTTAGCAGATGATAGTCTATTGTTTCTCTAAAAGATTCTTTGCACACTGGCAGTGAAATAACTCCTTTTGCATTCAAAGAAGGAAATTCCCTACACCTTCTTTTTTTAATATACTTCTTTGAAATGCAAGATGAATTGTCCAAAATGAGCTCATATTTTATTATCCCTTCCCTTCCCTCCTTTCCTTTGCAAGACCATTTTTCATAGAGAATTATTTTTTTCCTGTCCACTATAAAAACAGACTGTGTTCAAATGCTGATGCTCATACTTTACTATCATCAGCAAAAGCTGGAAATGAAATTATAAAATTATCATCCATTAATATTTTAAATACCATTGTCTGACAGCAATCCTACATACACTTTTTGCATAAATTTATAAGATGCTATAGCCTAACTCAAAGGTTATGTATTTTCTGAGACTAATATTGCTAATAAAAATAGCCAAGCTTTTGTGCATATGAATCTCTTCTCATAATGTTTTGATTTTCTACTTGTTAGAAAATCATTATGAATGTAATTATACTAATGTAACTAGTGAATGAATCTTGTTTTAATCATACTTGTACTTTTAAGTATGGCAGAATCCTGATCTGGAGAGCAGAACACAAAGCAGCCATCATCATGTTACTATGTGTTTGCTGACTCTCATTTGGCCTAATGCAATTTTCCCCTTAGCCTAGTAAAATGCCAAAGTTGATTAACGTTGATTAAGACTGTTCATAAACTTTTCATGCTGCACAGTTTGATTTTATCTGAGGTATGTCAACTAGGATCTCATGGGGAGCCTTTTCAGGGAAACAGTACTAGAAAGTGTCAAATAAGTGCTAATGATCTCAATATACAAGAAAGAAATTGTTTTCCAATTAGACTTTAGCTTCTGTCATTCTAGTGCTTTCTGTCTCTGGAGTATAAAATGAACTTTCACAAGATACTGGCTGCTTTCTTCATGTACTGGAGCTAAAATTGTAATGAATGCTCGCTTGAATTAAAAAAAAAAAAAAGGCATTGCCTGTACTATTATGCTTTTAGGAGAAGTTTCACAGTGCTACCACTTCTGCCTTTACATATTATTTGAATTAATTGAACTTCCTGATTAATTTTCTGGTCATTTGGCAGACGTGAAACCTAGAAAGGTAGGTTTCCGGATAGAAAATATCAGATGCTAAACTTTGATTATCATCCTTTTCAGGCATGTTTTTGTTATCAAAGCTGCTATAGTCCAGGTCTGTGAGAATTAATTGTAGTTGAAAATCCAAACAGCTAAAGCCCTGCTGCCTTTGGATTTTGAGGAAAGCAGACAGTGAAACCAATATTTTCTATCTCTTGCCAACAGAGAGGTCACAACTTAAACTGGGTGCAGTGAAAAAGGGACCTCACTAATGGGCTGGTTTTGCATGAATGGATGTTACCTTGAGAACTTCCCGCTCAAATGCTACTTTGGGAAAACTCAAAGCAGTTCTACTCCAGCACTGATGCTCTGTCTCCCAAACTGTGCCTCATTTTTCTTCAAAGATCTGTTTAACACCATCTTGTGATAATGTCCATGAAAAAAATAGTAATCTTCCACTTCTCTAGTGTTGTTACCTTTATCTTACTGCTGTCTTCTAATTTCAGCTGCATTTGTCTGAGTTACCCATGTACTGTGTTTTGTCTATGGCTCTCTGAGTTTTCTGTGGCAATGGGCTGTTGCCTGTGCTATTTTTTCTATTGATTTCTAGGGCACTAGACTCTTGATACATGACTAGGCTTTCTAAGCATGACTGTAATACTGCTAATACTAATATTAGTAATTCTTCAGGATAGCATTAATACTTTCAGTAATAATAAATTGAGAGACAGAATCACATAGCACAGTCCACGGGGGGAAAAAAAAGAGCAAACGGTCATTTCTATCTTGTACAAAATCAGGAGATTTGGGACTTTCAAGATGTCCCTACAATAGGAATGAATATATTCGTGAGATCTGGAACAGGATATTCTGTACCAACTCTGGAGGACAATCTTGTGACAGAATTAAAAAAAAAAACCCCATCACATGGGACTTAAGAATACTGGTGTTTCTTCTGAAGCAGCTTGAGTTTCAGAGATGTAGGAGGGGTCAGGGAAGAGGGATTAGAAGGCAGCAAAGAGTGATGACAATGCTGCATCCACAGCTTACGGGAACATATGATAATGTTCTAGGCACCTACTGTGCTAATGTGAACCTGTGCTTTGTGTGTTGAATAATATCTATATATTCATTGGTTTGAAACCAGTGTAGTACCTGGCAACTCAGAACAATTAAAAAGAAAACAGAGTGCTCTAGCTGAGGACCATTTTTAATACCAATAAAGGTATTAAGTAGCAATGAATGGCCTGTAATTGACCAAAAGAAATAGATTCTTAAATGCTTTTGGTAGGATTCTTGATTCTACCATTCTTTTAGCTGGATGGCTGCTACACTGTTGAAAACAAAGTCCTTGATTTATTGTTATCAGGACTACTGGATTATAAGCATTAACATGCTGCCCAGTTACTTAGAAACATTACTGGTACGGATCAAGAATCAAATAGAAATATATAACCAGAGAACTGTCATTATACAGGAATTTTTAGCTTCTTTCAAAACTTCCTCCTTTGAGTTTCAACTGACTAACTGAACAACAATCAAAATTGAACTGTCAAATTCAGACAGCAAATACTGAGTTAAAGATCCTGTAAAGACTTCAGGCTGCACCTTTAATTCAGCATGTTTTATGTCACAAATATGACAGAATATTTTGACTGAGCATGGAGACAGAATTGCAGGAATGAGACATGATAAAGGTTTTAGCATTGATCATATTTACCAACTTATGTACTCTGTGTGTAATTGTTCTGCACAAAAAACTCCAGAAATCATGTTTATCAAGTATCCCATTCATAGAATCACAAAATAGTTTAGGTTGGAAGGAACCTTTAAAGGTCATCTAGTCCGCCACCCCTCCAAGTAATCTGTTCCAGTTTTACTACCGCTACGATAAAAAAAAAGTCTTCCTTTTATATATCTACTTTGCTTTAGTTTAAAGCCATTACCCTCCATCTATTGCAACAGGCTGTACTAAAATATATTTCCCCATCTTACTTACAGACCCTCTTTAGGTACTGAAAGGCCACGGTAAGGTTCCCAAAACCTTCCCTAGGCTGAACAACCCCAGCTCTCCCAACCTTAGACCAGAAAACAATCTAACTGACCTGAGCCTCTCTTCAGTTTTCAGCCAGCTGTGCTTACAGAAAACCTCTGTGCCAGGGCCTCTACCATACCACATTTCAAAACACAACCTGGATACCAGCTCCTCGGTCCACTGAGAGAAGGCAAAGCAATCTCTTCCCACCAAAGCTGATTCAGGAATAAGGTTGAACATCCTCCATAACCCGAGCAGCTACCATGACGGCCATGGAGAGCCCCCAGTCCTCTCAACCAAAAGGTTTTTGTTAATGTTACTTCTTGAGCAGGGAAAGGGTTTGAAAGTGGGTAAGGATTAAGTTATACTCTTCAGCACAACTTAAGAACTTCAGCCTTCTGACTCTGTGAAGATACTGATCCTATCATAGAGTGGATGAAAAAGTGCTCTCTAGCTAAAAGACCAGTATCTTTCCATCTACTGCAGACAGATCCTTAACACCAATGAAATTGGGAGGGACTATTTAATTGAATATAGTTGGTTATGGTCAGTACTGTGTATACTATGGATGACCCTCTTTTATAGGGACTGAGAGTAACAAATAAAAAAATCTAACTTCTATCCATAAATATCTAGCATTCTTCAAATCACTTGTGAGGAAGTGTCCAACTAATAGAAATTTGCTTGGAGCAGAAAAAAAATTGCATAGAGAGTAGCAAAATCCTCCTGAAAGAAATCAAATGACAATTTGGTGACATTATATAATATAATTGGCTTCCTCAATTTAGACAGGATAAAGCTGGGAGAGATCCAAGACTGCACCAGAAAACCAGCCCACGATGGTTTGATAGCACTTAGTGTAGGACCTGGACAACACAATTTGTTGCAGTGTAGTTTTGTCCTTCCTCTATGGGAATTTGAGGAGTCCCTTTCAGATTACTTCCAGGACGTGTCCTACAGGATACATTTCTTGCTAGTTATCCATCTGATTTGATCCACTGAGAATCTGAGTACTGGACATTTTCAACCAAGAATATGTTTTTAATTTCCTCCGTTCACTGATCCGTAACAGAATACTTTAAAATTCACTTCATGTCAGCTACATAAAGATGTTTTTGAAGTTTCAAATTGGGTCAAAAATAACAAATAATTAGTTACACTGGATTTTTTCCCTTATACAAAACATTATAAAGCAAATGTTAGCATTTCCTTTTCAGAGAAGACTTACACTTGACATGCTTAAACAATGAATCTACCAACTCATTTACTCTTGTAGTTGCTATGAGGAAGGAAATGGGAGTAAGTATAATGAGACCCTTAGTGAAAGACATTTTGTAGTGATATATAAAACTGGGTTACAATATCACCGTTTCCTTGGGAACCCCTCATGTCTAGCAGAACTGAAAAGGAACAGATTAAAAAAGGGTATCAGGAAAACTATATTAATAACTCTGCTGGTGTCAGTACATTTAGATGACTTAGAGAAGACACCAAGAGAAAGTATCACATGCCTTTGATATACAATTAGAGTGAATTTTCATTTATAGATTTTGCAGTGAAGAACATTTTCAGCAGAATATTGTAAACCAGGAATGGGAATCTGTTTTTTTGGAGGGTGGTAGTGAGTTCAGAATGAGAACTGAGAACAGGAAGGGTGGGTATCTTGAGACATATGGACAGAATTACAAATTAATGCTCTTTAAAAATAATTTTCGTAAATAGTCATACTACATGATAGTAATTTGTCTTGTGGGTTGATTATAGATTATTGTTGACACCATTACTCTGGAGCAGGTAGAGAAGTCTGTGCTGTATGTTTTCATCAATATGTTGCCTGGGTCATGTAAATAACAGTAACAATATGAGACAATTCTGTGCAGGCTGACAGAAATATGAACAAATAATGTTTGATTTTAATTGCATAAAAATGTGAGGAATGATAGGTGGAACTGATTGTGAGAAAGGGAGGTAGAACCATAGAAAGGTCAAGTTAACCATTTTTTTATTGGCATCAAGACAGGATGTTTTTTGCTTTGAATCATCTCTCTCTTTTAAAAACAAGTAAATAGATAACATATGAGGATTACCATTCTTGTCCCTGTATTTGTTTGTTTATAGTTACCCACGTAATGGCTGGGGATTTAGTGGAAACAGGGCATATACCAAGGAGAAAAGAAAGTTCTTGAAATTCTATAGTCATGCTGAGAGCAAGTATTTGTACTTATGGGTGAAAAATCACAGGCACATTGAAATGAAGCAGTCACTGTAAATCCAGAAAATTCAAAGGTTGGAAAGAATCTCAGATGAATGAGGAAATGCACAAAGAACTTTAGTGATGTCTTGCAACCAAAAGGGCAGCCTGAATACTGCTTGTGTTTATGGTTGAGACATGGCATGAAATATTCTTGAACCAATGGTGTAACCTGACAGGCTGGAGTGACTACTTTCCATTGCTCTGGTTCTTTGTAATAATTCTTAGAAATGATTGAGTGATTTCTCTCATTCTTCACTTCCAAGGGATAAAATGCATTTTCCCAAAGGATTCTGTACAGTTAATTCTTCCATTCAACATTCATAGATTGATAAGGAATGTACTATCTTTGGTAATCTGATGACACATGACTACATTTCCTCTTCTTTTTGACTTCGATGCCAGATTTATCTAGTGCCTGGAAGAAACAAGGAATTTGGTGAGAGCCAGCTGGCTGGAATCCAGTCCAAAAGGTGAAGGTGATGTGAACTGGAAGAGCAGAATGCTTTCAGGACTGAATGAAAAATCATACAGTTTATTTTACAAGGATAGCTGCTTAAACATAATATGCTCAGTGTCTTACACAATGGTTTAAGTATAGTAATAAAGGGTCTATTACACACAATTTTACATCAAGAAATGGAACAGTCTCCTTTAGCTAAGAATGCCAGTGACATTTCTTAGACAAAATTAAAATTTGATGAATAGATGTGCCTAATAATAGGTAGAGATTATTGTTAACACCTGCTTTGCCACAACAAACCTCTCATGTCTTTCTGACAATCTGTTCCTCCAGAATTTGTTTCCACAAAGGAATGGTGTTTTCACCAATATTGCAGGCAGGACTCTTTAGTTAGTTGAGCTGCATCCTATTTATTCTCTGTGGAAATACAGCTAATGAGGGCCATGATAATTTCAGGAAGATGACTTTTTTCCCCGGGTCTTTGCACCTGGTTATAAGTTGATGTCATAGCAGATTACAAACAGCACCAGCTCCAAAACTGTGTGATCTGGGCTGAGATTTCAAACTGTTCAAACTAAACCTTATAAAATCACTTTATTATTGCTGCATAGCAGCATAGATGTTATCCAACACTGATGTTATGTCTCATGATGTAAGAGAACAGCAAGTAGAACTCCATTGTCTCTTACAAAGTGAAAACATACATATTTGAATTGCTTCTTTGGCATTCTTGGATAGGGTATTTCCCATTTTTGGTCTACATGGCATTTTGGGTACTGTAGGATACATTTTCCAGCAATTATTTCTTGCCACAAAATGACTGCTCAGGTTTAGAGGTCTCAAAAGAGTTTTGAGAGGTTTATTCCACCACTATCTCGTGTCTGTGTGGGAGGAGGACTTTCTTCTCCAAGCTTCTCTCATGGGTGTCACACTCTTGCTCTTCTGGGTTGCAGGGATCTGTCCAGACAGAGGCTGGGGTAGATTTCACACCCTGTGTGGGGTGAAGGACACCCCAGCAGGACCTTACGTGGGCCATCGTGGAGCAGCAGCTCTGCTGGGCTCTCTCGCACGGCTGAACAGCGATGCCGTTCCCGGCTCGGGGGAGCCGGAGGCTGGCCCGGCGCACGCCCCGCGGCTCCCTTGGTATTGCTCTGCGGTTTTCCGCCCAAACTGCGCACCGTGCCGTCGGCCCTCCGAGGGGACCGGGATATGGGTGCTCTGCCGCCCTCCCGGGCCTCTTCCCCCTCGCCTTTCCCTCGGCCTCCATCTCCTCCTCCTGGGGCCGGCGCTCCCCCGCCCCAGCTCCTGCACCCTGGGGCTGCGCTCGGGGACCGGCCCCGCCGAGCGGGTGTCCCTCCCGGCGGCCCCGGAGGCGTGAGCGGCGTGAGCAGCGGGAACGGCGAGAACGGCGGGAGCCGCGGGAGCGGCGGCCGCGCAGCATCTCCCCGCCCTCCCCCTTGCCCCCCCCGGCCGCCCGGCTCGGTCCTCCCAGCGCGTCGCCGGCGCCTTGGCTCCTCCTTGTCCTTCCTCGCGTGATTTTTATCGCGTCCATTTTTCGTGCGGGGATAAATAAATAAATAAGGGCAGCTGCCGCCCGCCGCCCCCTGCCGCCAGCCCGCGCGGCGCCGCTAGGGGCGGCAGCCGGGCCCCGCATCGCCCCGCGCCGCTCGGCTCCGGAGAGGGAGGCGGCGGGGCGATGCGGAGCCCCCTCCCGTGACTCCGGCTCTCCGCCATGCCATGGGTTAGGCGGACTCCATCCCGCAGCCGAGAGGGCACCAGCCAAGCGAGGCGGCGGCAGGAAGCGGCGCGGTCCGGCAGAGGAGCGGCGGGAGGCGGCGGCGGCGGGAGGCGGGCGCGGCGCCCCGCGGCCCCTTCCATGGACGGCCGCGAGGAATTATGAGCCGCGGCCGGCGGCCGGGACTGGCGCTCGCCCGCTGGGGCTTCCCCCGCTGCGCGCCCCGGGGCGCCGGGGCTCCGCTCTCGTACGGCACCCGCCTCGCCCCCCCCGGCAGCCGCTGCCCCCGTCTCCTGACTCCCCGCCGCTCGCTCCGTCCCCCTCTCCCCGCCGGGCGCTCGGGGTTGGGATAATCTCGCTCGGACCCAAACCACAGCGCTCCCGCGGCTAATCCTGCCCTCTCCCCTCTCCCTCCCCACCCCGCCCCCGGCCCTTCCTCTCCCGGCGCTGCCCTCTCCCCTCCCCGCTCCCCCTGCTCGCCCCCCGGGGCCCCTCCGTCCCCGTCCTCCCGCTGCCGCCGGCGGCCCGGCGGGTGGGTGCGAGGTCGGGGCTGCCGGGCACCCCGCCCCTCCCCGGCGGGGCCGTCATTAGGCTGCCGGTTGATTACAGGGTATTGATTTGTATGTGCTTCTCCCGGCGCCGGCGGCGGCCGCTCCCGCTGGTGCTGCTGGAGTTCGGGCAGCGCTTCCCGTAGCGGCGGCGGCAGCTCCCACCAAACATGTCGGCTCCCGCCGGGCCCCGGAGCGGCCCCGCCGCTCCTCATCCTCCTCCGGCCGCGCAGCCCGAGGTGCCGGACCTCAGCCACCTCACGGAGGAAGAGCGGAAGATCATCCTGGCCGTCATGGACCGCCAGAAGAAGGAAGAGGAGAAGGAGCAATCCGTGCTCAAGTAAGGGCGGGCGCATGCCTTTCTCGTCCTCCCGGGCCCGCGGTCGCGGAAGTCTCTCCCTCGGCCCCGGAGGCGGCACGGCCAGGGCGGGAGAGAGGAGTCGGGCGCTCGGGGGCGGGTAGGGGTGCTCGGCGCCGGGCGAGTGTGGGGCTCGGCGAGGGGGGACCCGCGGGAGCGGCCGGAGACGGGGCAGGGCGAAGCGCCTGCCTCGGTCGCGCTCCGCGGGGCGGCTCCGGCTCCGCACGCCCCGGCGCCGGCGGGAACCAGGCGCCCAACATGGCCGCACAGGTGCCGTCCTCACCCGGCGTGTGCCATCGGGAGGACGGGGGTGGGTCGGGGCGGCGGTCGGCGCCGCCGGAGGGGGCGGACCGGCAGCACCGGGCCCCGTCCCGGGGGCGCGGCGGGCTCCGCGCTGGCGGCGGCGGCCCTGCCGGGCGGAGCGGCACCGCCGGGGCCTGGGCTCCGGCCGCCTGGCTGGGTGGGTTTGCCACAGCCGCCATCTTCCCCCGACAACGTGTCTGCCGCCCGCCCCCGCCCCGCTGCTCTTTCCAAGCGTGAGCCCCGGTGCTGGGGGAAGCGGGACGCCCTCCGCCCGCCCGGCGCGGGCATGGGGGCAGCCCCGGCTCCGGCTCGGGCACCGGCAGCAGGAGCTGTCCGGGGCGACCTGGCTCAGCACCGGGAGCTGTCCACAGCCGTCCTGCTCAGCTCAGAACAGGGAACTGTCTGCGGCCACAGCTCAGCACCGGGAGCTGTCCACAGCCGTGCTGCTCAGCTCAGAACAGGGAACTGTCCGCGGCCACAGCTCAGCACCGGGAGCTGTCCACAGCCGTCCTGCCCTGCTCAGCTCAGCGCCGGGAGCTGTCCGCGGCCCCCGGGCTCGGCCCCGGGTGTGTCCGGGACAGCAGCGCGGGGCCCGGGGAAGCGCAGGCTTTCCCCGGCACTGTACCCCAGCCCCGGGGTCGCGGCGCTCCCTGCGGGCGCACGGGTCCCGCTGCCCTGCACGGCGTGGGTCACGCCCTTCCCCAGCCGGGCTGGCAGACGCTGAGCAAAGTCGAGAGGACTATTCTCCCTTCCTGATGGGGTAACGGCGCTGACTTCCAGTGGCTTAAAAATAAGCAAACCTACTGCTCTTGTGGACGTGACTTTGATGAGTGTGGTGAAGCTGAAGCTCTAAGCGGTTTTTTTTGTACCAAAATTAGTGTTGTGCCTTGGACATGTTAACTGCAGCTGGCCTTTCACACTCAGTACCTGGAAGCTGTCTTCTGGGCTTTAGTTGCCGACTTTGGAAGTCTGTTTCCAAGATTCATTGCATTATTGCTAGCATCATGCCAAAACCTTCAGAAATCATTTGTGTGACAGCTCCGAAGTGTTGAGGAGATCTAAAAACATTTCAAAATCTGTTTAAAAACGTTTTTTGTTGGATGAACATTCTGAAGCATGTCAGTGTAATGTGAGCACTGGAAATAAAGTGCTATACCTTCTTTAGTCACCAAGTCTTAGTCGCTTGCTCTACAATTCATTTGCTGTTGGGATACTTTTATTTTGAAACAATTTAGACTCCGTTATTAAATTGTGTGATATATCAAAATAAATGCAAATATTTGTCTAAAATTTCTGCACTCTTAAAAATTTTTAACAAAGGAGGAAATGGAAATTCCAGTTGGAAGTTGCAGGAGTTCGAGGAATTAAAGTTGCTTTTTAAATATATAATAATAGCATTACAATTTTAAAGAAGGCTCCTGTCCACTTTTGCTGTGGGCAGTAATATTTATGATTAAATATAAAGTTCAATTTCAATACAATACTAGGATCAGCTTGAATGGTTAAACTTACAAATGAAGAATAAACTGTTCTCAAGTATGGCAAGGTAAAACTAACTTAAGAAATGAAAAAAACAGAACTGTTTTCATTTATAATATTCAGAGTGTTGGAAGCAGACAATGGCCAAAAAATGGTTTTCATCAAATATAAAGAAAAGCTTCATGTGGGGTTTAGTTTCTCATTATGTCTCACTAAAGTGTCCTCTTGAGTTCTATGTAAGCCGCGAGGGAAATGGTATGGTGTAAAGTTTATACATAAAGGATAGCCTAAAGCAGCTGTCTTAGGAAAATGCTGTTGTCAATGGAATTTGAATAGATGGCCCACAATATTTTAGAGGATAGCGAGAAGTGATCTGGTGTCAGATGAATAACTCACTAGTTTCATTTTTCTTAAAATGAAGTGTCTCCTTGAGCCATCAGGTACATGTTTATTCTAAAAATATCTACAGATTTGTCAAGCACAGCCCTCCACCAAAGTCATACCAGCATCTCTATGTAGATATTACTGAGTTTAATACTCTTGAGAGATGTTTTCCTGCTGTCAAAAGAAGAGAAAGACGAAAAAAAGAATCCCCCCATGTTTATATGAATGAACTACTGTTATTGCATAGAGATAAATATGGAGCTAAATCCTGCAGTCTTTGTTCAAGTGTAATTCTCCTCGAAGGCAAGCTTCTTTTGAAGTGGAAGGTATTTTTGTCTCAGCAATAAAATTGTGTCATTTCATTCCATGGAGAAATATAGCAGGATAAAAAAAAAAGATGCTGAAAACAAGAGTTGACATTTAGAGATATTAACACAAGAACTGTTCAAATGTTGAAGAAAGCAGCAAGCATGTATTCCCTCTAATTTTTCTTTTTAAAAATAATTTATGGTGATTGAGTGTCAGTATGAATGGCTAGTCTCTGGGCTCTACTTCCTTTCTCCATTCTATTTCTATCTTGTGTTTTTCAAAATTCTTATGCTGTGCCCATCACTGTGGTATTTGAGCATTTTCCAAAAGAGCATTAAGTAGTGTGACTCACATCTGTAATGTGGACTATTTATTCTTTTCCTTTCACTCCCTGGGGTAAATATGTGTGGATTTAAAATAGATACTTAACTTCTCCTTATGCTTGTTTTACTCTTTTTGGGGAAAGGAAATACAGATGGTATTGAGTTGTAATCTGTAGCAACTAATAGTGATCGGGTCAGCATGAATTCTTGCCAGGATTTGATGGAACATGATGGCATGGAAAGCAGAAGCCTTCCAGATTTGCTCTCTCCTTTGGCCTGGTTTGGTCTGTGAAATACGCTGAGCTACAGTTGTGCACTGTGTTCCTGTGGTGGAGCTTCTGCTTTAAAAAGGATGGGTGGCAAACTCTGCTGCTTTGACTGTCTCTCTTCTGGAATTTTTGGGACCCTTGGACTGCATTTTGAATGTTGTGTACTAAGAAGGTGTCTTTTCGACAAGGTTATGGAATATATATTTTGCATAATATTTAATATGCATAATGCGTGACAGAGTGAATTTATGTCTCTACTCTGCATGTAAGTCTTTGCTGTTTTAAGAATATTTACATATTTTCAACTTCTTTCTTTGTGGATGTTTTACTGACTTGGATAGAGCATAGAATTTTTGATGATGACTTTTCCTTTACATTATGCATATCCTTCCTCTTATAAGATCTGGTTTTGTGTGTGTAAGCTTTTAAACAGATTTTAGACAGCAGATTTCCTCCATACAGATTGATTTATGGGATCAGTCTTATGCTTTTTTTT
Organism: Acanthiza pusilla; assembly: GCA_036630365.1. Classification (NCBI taxonomy): domain Eukaryota; kingdom Metazoa; phylum Chordata; class Aves; order Passeriformes; family Acanthizidae; genus Acanthiza; species Acanthiza pusilla. The sequence goes on from JAXCHO010000034.1 coordinate 78,303,411, forward strand.
CTTTTAATTTGCACTTTATTTCTATTGCAAAGAACTGTATTCAGAGGATGCACACAGGAAAAAAATTATAGGAAGTGTTATAATGCAGCAATTTTTTAAAAAGACTTCTGTTTCAGCCTGTATGATGTGCATCTACACTTTCCTACCTGAAGTATCACGAGTTTCCAGCTCCTTTGCTGAGCAGTTCTAAAGATAAAATGCTTTCCTCATAAAGTCAGACTCATAGCCCTGACATATATTTCAGCTTTTCATGGATATGGACAGTTTGGCCCAGTAGAAGACAAATTTTCTCAAGATAAATTTTGTTGTGAAAGCATCCAACTTTTCATATATTTGGAAAGCATTGCAGGTTTACCTTGAGGTCCTCGTAAAAGATTTCTATTAAGTGTGTGCATAGCTTTGTCAGCTGATTTACTTAAGGGGACAAGCAAGGTGGAAACACAGTGGGCTGGCTAGAGAATGGTGGCTCTGTCGAGTCACCACTGTCGAGTCCAGAGTGAGCTTTAGGAAGCTACAACTGGCTGGAGGCTTGTGTGTGCTCAGTTACTGTAGTAGTGATTGCACAGACATGGGAAAAATGGGGTAGCTCTGTATGACATTGTGAGTGAGCGAGATGTGGGGCAGGATCCCCGCCTGGGGAAGGGGAAGTAATAGATTGATGGCCATGAGTCACAGAAGTGTAAATATCAGGCTCACAAAGTTATTGTACTATTTTATAAATAATTATCCTACTTTATAAATAATCTGCTCTGATTTACACTGTCTTAAAAGCATTGTATGTGTCAGATTTGGATTTCAGGGTTGGAGAGAAGAAAAAGATATACATGGTGATTACTGATTTTGCTTTTGGAAAATGGACATATATGTAGGAATTCCTAAAGTTTATAGAGTAAGGCAAAAAGAGTTGCTTTTGACCAAATAGTTAAACTAGGACTCCAGGCAATGTTAGTTAAGTTATGCTTCCATAAGTTTGCACTGTGTTTTGCCTGAATTTGGAGTGTTGAGTAGAACAGTTTATTGCCACACCACTCGTCATTTTGCTCTTGTTTCTATGCATTACAAAGTAAAATATGGTCAAAGTGAGTTTAAAAGTAATAACTTCAGGCAGTATAAAATAAGTGATAGTGGAAGTTACACAAAATACATATATAGTTGAGGAAGAGAAGAAGAGAAGTTGCCCCCTTTCCTGCCCTGCCATGTCCTCTTCCCTTCCTACTACCTCATTCTGCTCCTTCATAGTATTCTTTATCATCTCTCCTTTCTTCTGTTTTAATAATCTGTACTGCTTTTTGGGCTTCTCTCAAAATTATCATTATTACTTGCTCTTCACCCTTATCACATGCTCAGACATTTTATACTGTAGATAATACTTGTCAGGTTGTTACAGCTTGTACCATTTGCTCTTCAAGAAGACTCAGTGTTTACCATTGTTCTCTAAAGAATCTAACACACTTTTAGGCACTGTCTACAAATGATTGAAGTAGTACTTCCTCTTAGTGACTAAGCAGAATATATTTGGAGATTTTACAGAGTGGCAGTTCCCCAAATTATTTGGCTTGATAATATTTTTGTTGAGTAAAGTTTTAGAAGACTGCAACAGTGCTGATGTTCCTACATTCAAGAAGTACAAGTAGGATGGGTTGGATGTAGAAAGGCTTGACATCATATGGGCTGAAAAACAGTAAAGCAGATACAGGATTTAGTTAACAAAGAATCCCAAAACAGACATTCAACACCAGACATGTGCTTTCTGTAATCTTGTCAAATAAATACCTTTCTGCACTTCTTTGGAAAAAAAAAAAAAAAAGAGAAGAAAACGTATAATTTTACATCTGAAAGAGAAGAGTGGAGATCATAATTTTAGGTGCTGGGACTGTATCCTAGAAAGCAGTGACTGGGTGAAATGCAGTGGTCTCTGGACGTGAGGTTAGGGAACTGAATGGTCCATTCTGGGTTTTGTCTGCGTGCATCTCTGAGCTGGGTAACATCTAAATAACTGAGAATGTCAAATAATTGATTTTTCCATTGAACCAATGGCTAATTAGTGTGGATATTTTAAGTGTCAAAATACACAGAAGTGATAGGTTACTGCAGAACTGGTGTAAAATATGTTTTTACCCTGCAAGTGAAGTTTTAAAATACTTGCAACATACTCAAAGCTCCATGATAGGGAGGAAAAAGTAAAATCATTGTTTGAATTTGGAATTTTAATCCAGTGCAATGGGATTTTCTTCATCTTAATGCCACCTCTCATCCCTTTGCTTTAGTGGCAAGCTTTGCTCTCATATGAGCAATCAGTCACAATGCTAGGGCAGTTTCTAACACCATTAAGCCAACCTTTTCCAAGGAAAAGGTCTTTCCTTTTTCCCCAACATCTTCACTGATGATGCTTTTTTGACAGAAACTTTGGGAGCTAAAACTCTAAGAACACACAAAATGATGAGTTATGATCTCATCTATACCTGTTTGACTGCAACAGACATTGTGCATTAACAAAGAGCTTTTAGGTGAGGATGATTTTTTGAGTTAAGTTTAGATCACATTGGCTGTTTTAATCATATGTCTTTCTATATCAAGGTTAACAGCTACAATTTACCATGGACAACCTAATCTCTCTGAGAGTGGGCAAGTCTTTCTTTTAATTAAACTCTCAAGCAGGAAGAATCTCTTGAAATTCTAATTGTCTAAAAATGGCATTCAAAAGCAGTTGTCATTCAGGCAAATTCATTTGTATTATAAATCTGAAGTTCAAATCAACCAATATTGTTTTCAATGCTTACTGAGTTTAGATCTCTTTTGGAAGACTACATGGTGTAACAGGAGGAACGGTTACATCCTAGAAATAACTTTCCATTGAGGGTATGTTATAGTTTATTAATAAAAACAGTTTGCACCCGATCTGGTAGTGCATTTGTAAACTCAGCAAACTCCAGCAACTTCATTTCAGGAGTTGTTATACTTCTGGTGATACAGTAACATTGCAAAATCAGTGCTGTGTTGAAAAGCTGCTTCTGCATGGTATCATGTTGTGACTGTGTTCTCATGCAGTTTCTCCAAGATAAGGTCTTGAAGCTCCAAAGGGACTGAGACTGGAAGAGTTAATGTAACAGTAAGAGATTGTTTAGGGGAGTAGCAGTGCATTTAAGAAGTAAATACATATAATTTTTGGAGAGTAAGAGTTCAAAGCAATTTCTGCTGATTTCTGTCATTGATGGTGGAAGGCAGTTCTTAAACAGTCTAGAATTTAAATATCAGCTGTCATCACATTACATGCTTGCAGAGTGATATCAGTTGCATTTTGAGAAAGAATCAAATTCATGCATTTTGATAGGGGAAAAGTAATAGTTATAATAATTGAACTCATATATCTGTATCTTTAGGAGTTTTTAAGTTTTTATGTGAGGCCATAAAGAATGTTTTTGATTTAGACTTTAAACTCTTTTATTAAAAATATAGTTAGAGTTCTAGCAGGAGTTAGAAAGAGTTGAACCTTGTGTTTCAAACAAGTCTGAGTGCTTCTATTTAGAAAATTCTTAAGAAAATATTTGAACTTTAAATAACACATAAAACTTATTATTTTCTTTGTTTAATGTCTCTGTGGGGTTGATTCTTCCTTCTTAAATCTCATATGAGGTTGCTTAAATGCTTCCTGATGACCTATTCTTTATTTGACATTAATATTTTTAAGGCAAATAGTTTCTTATAGCAAATATAATACTGTATTTGTACACAGAATATTTAACAGGTCATAGCATTGCTAGGTAGTCGATATAATGTGGCATTTTGGTTCTGTGTATTTTTGAGGGCAGACTTTCTTCAGAATGTGTACTCTCTTAAGCATAGGAAGGACATAAAATGTTTTCACCTTTAAATAAAATTGTGAATTAGAAGCAGTCAACCTATTTTGGAAAATGTTTTACAACCATCTTCAATATAACTTTTCAGAAATGAATACTCCAGTGTGTTTGCAAGAAATATTTTTCCTTATAGTGTTTATCTAACTCTTGGTGCATTTATACATTTTTCTGATTACAGAAAGGATGAGTGAGAAGCAATGCTTTTGAAGCTGTTTAAAGCCCAGAGAGCACATAGAATAATCGAAAACATTGCTGGGTGGGACCTCAACAGGTCTTCGAATTTATCCCTTGCCTCAAGGCATGACCAACTCTTAAGACAGCAGTTTCTGACAGTTATTTGCCTAAACGAGTGATTTGCAATTGTGAGACCCCACCTAAGCAGTGCAATAAATAGCCTTCATAGCCGAGGCAAGGGCACAAAACAGACTGCACTGAATTCAAGCTAATCATCTCTGCAAGAGCTGTGTTGCCTATGAAGCAGAAGGTGAACAGCGGGCCAAGTAGATCTTAGGGTAAAGATCTAAATATAGTATGAAAATTTGTGTTTTTTCAAATGATAGGTTACTACTGAAAGGTATGAGAACAACGACTCCACTACTAACTCAACCAGGGGTGGAGATTTCTTGAATTCCCTAGATAACTTGTCTCAGTTACTAAAAGTTCTTATCCTTTCCATTAGACTTTTCCCTTTACTGTTAAACCTAAATCTCTTCCCTGCCTTTTGCTACTTACTCTGTCCCCAGTAGAAATTCAATGTAGTCTGTTATTTTTCTGTTTGCAGCAACCTTTCATGTATTTCACAAATGTGATTATATCTCCTCCTGTGCATTCTCATCACTCCTTTCTGTAGACTCAACAGGTCATATTTTCTGGACTTCTGACCGCTCTTGCTGCTGGTCTTTATATGTACTTTTTGACTGATCTTTTTGGAAATACAGTGTCTAAACCCAGACACATATTCCAAATGAAAGTGTATGGGGAGAGCATGAGGATAAAACTGTGTCTTGCATGGAACCGTTTCCTTGTATAGACAGTGTCACGTGTGTTAGGGTTTTTGTTGTGATATAGCACTTACGGATTCATGGTCAGCTTGTGATCTACTGTCTCTTCACCATGCTTTTCTGCAGAACTCTTGTTTAATCAGTCATTCCTCATTTGGTATTTTGGATTTGATTACCTCAGCTTTGCACAGTGTTTGTCTTTATTGCCATTGAGGTGTATTCTGTCTGTATCAGATGCCTCTTACGAATTTTGCATTTGTGTGCTTAAATAAAATGCACTACAGCCCTTGGAACAAGAAGGAGGACTTGTCTCTAGATAGAGAGTATCCTAATCACAGAGTTATTTAGACTTTCTCTTGCCTGTCCATACATCCACGTTCCTGACTGCACAGTTGTACACCTTCATTGTTAGGATGTAGAATAAACTTTTCCAGTTTTGCCCATAACTTGTTCATTTGGGAAGAGAGAGCTGTGTTAAAGGATCTATAACACAGGTTTTTTACCAGCTTGGAAATACACGAATGCTATATTATTGTAAGGGAAACAGTTGCATATGCTGCCCTACTTATTCAGCAGGTGCAAGGTGTTAGTTAACTTACAGAAAATTTGACAAAAATGTGAGGTCCCAAAGTACATAATTACTAGGGGTTTAATGAAAATAAGATAGGTAGTGGAAGGGATTGTCCACACTCCTGACTGGAAAAGTCTACTCACACCATTCTACATATCAAGGAGTTCTATGGGAGAATCAACACTGACTTCAAAATAAATCCATCATAAGGTGTGAGTTCTCACAAAATCAAATTAGACTTCTATAAGTTCAGCACTCGTAGAACTATTTGGTTAATGAAAATCATTGCCTCCGTTTTGGTATCTTTTTCATTCCCATGCTACATAATTTAGAGCTTGGATTATGCTATTGAGCCCAGAAATTCTCTGGCATTATTCTGACCAGGTCTGAATACCTACAGAGGATAACATCCATGTCTGAAATCACTTAGATTCAATTTGAAGCAAATGGAAATAAAGAGGTGCCTTTAGTATGTGATCCATCTCATCTTAAATTAGACATTTCAAATAGGCCAGATGAATTGCAGAGCCTATTTCTGGCTGTGGACTTAAAAAGAAGATAGAGTGAATATGTCAGATGTAGAGGGCTATCTCACAGACTTCTGGAGCTAGGTAAGTTGAGTCTGCCCTGCAGAATTCTGCCTTTGAGAGTAACTCTGCGCTATTTGGTCTTATAAGAATGCCATGGACACTTTGTCTGTTGGGACTAATGTTTATGGTTCCCTAGAAGTTAGTCAATCTGCATATTTTGCTTATAGTTTTATCAATTATTAATTAGGGTATGCTCATTTATCCACAAATTTACTATTTGAGACTCACTGCTGGGAACATGAGTATGCTTCCCTTCTAGCCCAAGATTATTCTTAGGATTTGGTTTATTTTTTGTACTGAATTCAGCAAGTCTTTGAAGGATGAGATCTAAAAGAAGACCTTGGAATACAAAATCTGTCCAGCACGTGGGATTAAGCATACCCATAATCAAACGAACACTGCAAAGAAACCCTTCTTATGCCATTCACCATTATGAATGCTTAACACGTATTTTAAGTTAAAATCTCATAGATGAAGCTAGTCAGATTGCTAGATGGGAAGTTACAAACAGGATTTGTCTACTACTTATAGGCTTAAAACAATGTAATATTAAGACCCAAAGAAAGCTCTATAAACTCAATTTGACAGTTTCTTCCCATAACTCACACACCATCTCGCTTTTGCTATGTATTGTTTTAATGATATTTGTTTAGCTACAGTGTATTTACAAGTTGATAGGTCACTTTTGATAGTTGTCTGTTAAAAACATACTGTTGTCTTGCTATGCACTCTGAATTCATCCTTTTCTTCCTTTGAAAGTCTGGATAAACAGGTGTCTATTGAATATACTGTACGGTATTGAAATCAAATATATTTTTGCTGAATCAGGCCCTAAGACAGTTTGGGAGCATGGGTTTTGATTCAGCATGCTTTCATTAATTTGGCTAGCCATTGCGATTATGATTCATTTCATTCTGTGTAACTGAATGCTGCACAGTTAGTGACAGCTGAACCATGTATTATCTAACAGCTAGAAAAATAGCGTCACTGTCACGTTTAGAAGGCTGAGGATTATGCTTTTATCAAACACGTGTTTTTTACTAAAGTTAAAATGCTTTGGGAATATCTTACTTTTTTCAAACTACTTGTAATGTTACAGATATGAAATATCACAGTAAACACTGTGAACTATTTAAAATTAAAAACCTAATTTTATTTTATGGATAGAATGAAGCAGCTTGTTCTGTTTTTTTAAAATGTATTGGCTTTTTGGATTGGTAGTAAGATTATGCCTATTGATATTTTGCTGATAGTCTGATTTACGTATAAGTAGTAAGTTTGAGGAGCTACGTTTAAGTGAATGGTAAATATTTCTCATGTGTTGATATTACTTCCATGCTAATATATATTACATCAGAAGACACTTGAAGTAAAGCAGTAATTTTAATGTTTTTACTGAACTTTACCAAAGATTCCACCAGAGCGTAAAGTTCAGCAAAATCCCAATATAATTGAATGAATACTGTATTTTTACTTAGTATCCCTGTTAAAAAAAAACCAAAAAACAACCTGTATCTTCCGTGTTTAAAAATATGTATCAAAAAATCCAAATGTATGTTTTTCCTGCCCTGTTTATGGTTCATCTGAAAAATTGCTGTAGAGGGTGCTGTGAAGGCACTGGGCCAAGAAAAGGTGCTCTCAGGGTAGAGTACAGAGAAAGCACTTGTTATTTGAAAGCCTTGAATTCTTCCATCTGCTTGATATCTCAACATGCAGGTGGCCAAAAGCTGAATGAAATGTAATGGGCTATAGCTGAGCACTAAGGTACATTTGTATTTGGAATTTATTTAGGCATGGTTGGAAGATAAATGTTTTTAGCTACTTTGTAGAGTTCATATGCACATGTCTTCTGCAGAATTTGCGGAATATTCTTGTCTAAAATTTGGTCTGAGTTATATATTCCCAAACACTCTAAAACAAAGATATTCTCATGTATAGAAGAAGGTTTTGTTTGGAGAAAGACAAAATAAATATTTATATATTTAAATTTAGTATGAATGGTCATATTTGTTCTGCACAAACAAGAGTGATAAAAATTATAGAATTAGTCCATGATAACACTGTGTCCTAGTTTAATGTCTCAGATATAAATAACTATTTAACTCAGTAAGACCAGTTACTTACAAGTAAGAAGTTTATTTATTAAAAGGAATATGGGTTAAAATAGTGCCTTTGTTTAGATTTATAATTTTGTCTAGTAGAACTTTAACAATCAAAAAACATTCACTCAGTATGGAGTTTTACTATGGAAACTAAGTCATGGCTCAATAGTTAACGATCGCATGGTCATTATAATAAGTAAAAGCACTGATGTATATTTTTTCTTGTTATTATTGAAATAATTAAATGATATACTCCTCATTTTATTCTTAGGCTAAATAAGAAAGAGCAGTTTAGGATTGGTAACATGTTTTGTCACTCTTCATAGCCACAAGGTTTTTCTTTGATAAGGGCTTAGGAGTGTTTTATTATAGTAATCCACAAAAAATTTGTATTTCAAAGGGACTGCTGGTCCTAACATGAATAAGACTAAGCATGATGACCTATTTTAAAACAGCTCCTGCCTCCCATTGGAACTTCTGGATTTTCAGTAAAGCTGCCCACAAGAAAGATGTTGGTTTGTGTTAAAAGAAGGAAATTGCCATTAAATATCTTCTATCTTGGACATAAATACCTTTTATTCAGTATTTATAAAGTTTCTGAATGGTATTATGATGTGGAAGGAGGTTTATACCAGAGCTCTACTGTGACTTTTTTGCTTACTGTGTTTGGACATCCTTAGGATCTTTTTTAGGGACTGTTTGGACATCTGCATAATAGTTCTTGTAATTACATCACTAAAACATATTCTAGCCTTAGTTTCAGTTTAATAAAGTTTCTCTTCAAAAATTTTCTGAGTATGTGAAACAGAGGAAGGAAAGGAGTTATTGAACTTATGCCCACCAGTCCAACTCTTCTTTGCCTTTTACTTCATAATAAAGTTCATATTGCCATAGTAAGTAGAAACTTACATAAAAACTTAGATGGAAGCATGTAGCTCACTAGATTCATAACTAAAAACGGTATCACTTCTTCTGTGGTGCAAAGTAAGTATTTGTACTACATTTACGTGTCCAGGTATTGGGGTAAAGCTGCAGGGGTGGCAGAAGACACCAAGACTTGCCCTCACATCAGAAAAAATTGGTTTCAGCCAGCTCCAAAATGGATCTGCCACTGGCTGTCCATCAGTGACACTGCTGGCATCTCTGTGGGTAATGTATAAGAGAAGATAAAAAGTCCTGTGCTACAGCTGTGAGAGAGACGAGTGAGAAAAACATGGGAGAAACAGCCCTGAAGGCACCAAGATCAGTGAGGGAGGAGTGGAGCAGGAGTGCTGCAGGCGCCGGAGCAGAGATTGCCCTTCACCATGGTGCGGCAGCTGTGCCCCTGCAGCCTGGGGAGGACTTCATGCCAGGGCAGGTGGATACACCCTGGATGAACTTGGGACCTCATGGAGAGCCCACACCGGAGCAGGCTCCTGGCAGGTACTGCAGCCCATGGAGAGAGGAACTCACACTGAAATAGGTTTTCTGGTAGGACTTATGATTCCACAGGGGCCCTGTGCTGGAGCAGGCTGTTCCTGAAGGACTGCACCCCGTGGAAGGGACTATGATGGAAGAGTTCTTGAACAACTATAGGCTGTGGGAAGGACCATATTGGAGCAGTTCAATAATGACTGTATCCCATGGGGAGGACCCCATATTGGAGCAGGGTACAAATCTGAGGAGAAGAGAGTCACAGAGATGAAGAGCTATCAACTGACCGCAATGTCCCTGCCCCCTCCACCTGCACTGCTCCAAGTGTGGAGGTAGAAGATTCATAAGTGAAGCTGAGCCTGGGAAGGGAGGGGGGACAGGTGTTTTTAGTTTTATTTCACTGTCCTACCCTGTTATTAAGTGGCGATAATTTGAATTAATCTTCCAAAATTGGAGTCTGTTTTTGCTTGTGACGGTAACTGATGAGTGACCTCTCTGTCCTTATCCTGACCTGTGAGCTTTTCCATCGTATTCTCTGCCCTGTCCTGCTGAGGAAGGGGAATGGCGGAATATCTTGGTGGGTGTCTGGCAGCCAGCCAAGGTCAATCCACCACAATATTTATTTAGCAAACACATTTGCAAAGGCTAACTTGAGCCTAGTGATACTGCTCTTCCTGGGTCCCTGTGGAATCAATACAGTAAGAAAAGAGAGGCTTCTCCAGAAGGCAGATCTGAGAGGCTAAATTGAGCTCCAGAGCCCCAGGCAGTTCCGTGCTGTCAGTGCAGCACAGGCAGCTCCATTGCCAGCCCAGCTGCTCCTTCCTGCCTCCATGACACCATCATGGCCCTGGTGCGAGTGTCTGCTGAACTGTCTAGTGAAACTGATTCACGGGGGTTAAGCTAATGAAAAAATATTTTCCCCCTTCATCACTTTGGCAGAGCATCTTTTTAAGCTACGGAAAAGAACTCATCTGATTTACTGTACAGTCCTACAAAATGCTGAGCCAGCACAGCTGAGGGGCTGAGAGAGATTAGCTACAGTACTTTTGGAGTCTCTGAGAGCAATGGAATTATTCCACCATTATTTTCACAGTCTGCAAAGACTGGTTATGTCGCAGTCATCGAGAAAAACAGCAGTCAAACATGTACAAACTAATTTCTGATTTTGAAGTTGCTATTTAAGGTCTGTGAATCAATGCTGCCAAAATTAGTGTTCAGAGACTTTTTGGTGAAGAAAACAAAGAAAATGCTCATAAAATTTTTCTGTTGAATATCTGGAAAGCTGTTACTGGTGTTACTTTAGATAGAGTTAGGTTTTGTGTCTCCATATCAAACAGCAGCTTTTCTTCTTAAACATTTTTAAAACTCTGATTTTCAGCCATAAGTTAGTTCAGCTCATACGATGAAGAAAGTAAGGAGAGAGGAAATACCTCAGATGACTCTGGTTAAGTGAATGAGCCCTGTAAAGCTGTGTTGTTGCATTTTCCAATGTGATCTGGGACATAAATAATGAAAGATGTGTAGCAAAGGCCCCAGTCGTAATTGCTGCCCACACAAGCTCTTGTATTTTCACAGGTGACTGGAGAGTCTTTTTGTCGTGTAAAATCGTCAGAGTGCTGCTTCACCCCAGTCTTTCAGATTTTGTATGGGCAAATCTTCTGATTATTCAAATTGTGCGATGGCTTCGGCTCTATGTTTGTTAGCAATTTACTTGAAATTATAGGCTACATCAATATTTTTAAAAAGAGAACACATAAATAATTTTGTTCTAATTTAATCTGTTACTAAAACATGATTTTAAATAGTGAATTTTGTAGATGACAAAAATTATGATTGACTTGCAATATGCTAGGGTCATGAATTCGTTAACTACTGAATGTTTGTAAGATTAGTAGAGAAATACAAAGTCTGAACTTATCATTTCTACTGTCTATGTGAACACATAAGATAAAGATAGCCCTTGCATCAAAGCATTTATTTTTTTTTCTAATTGCAATAAAAGTAATTGATTCTGCTAAGTTACAGACTTGCAGACTTGTGCATCTGATATGTAGCCTCATGGACTTAATTGAATTTTTAAAAAAAATGACCGAGAAATGTAGCAATTAAAAATATTGCCATGCTAGTAGCAATTTTCTGAATGCCTACCTAGCAATCTTATTTTTAAGCAATGCTATATTTAGAGGGACATTTAATTCTTTCAGAAGAGAAATGAATCTATCAGGACTAGGACTATTATGTAGGAATATTAAATATTCACATATTTTGTACTACTTGGTTGCTAATATTAGCCCAGTATTCATTAGGACCTACATTCTACTATTGGTTAGAATTTTTTTTCTCTTGGATTGCTATAACTATCATCTTTGATCTACATTGTACTGAAAAATAAAACAGCTGTCCCCATTCTTTTCTTGCCTCTCTAGAATGCTGGTGAAAATTACTGTAAAAGCAATATTTTAACGTGTTAACATGTGTAATATCCCCAAATGACTGTGATGGTCCTCCTTTCATAATCAAACCCCACTCTTCTGGAAAGATTTGCTGCCCCCAAATCTGAATAAATTATACATTTTATAAATGTCATATTCATTCAGAAGCCAGTAATTTTACTACAACTCTGTTATGAACATTTTTGCTATAAATGTCAGACACATATTTCTGGAGGGTATAGTGGGCCTGTATTTTTTCACAGGTTAATATTCAGACTGTTTCAGTGTCTGGTTAAAAATTTCCAGTGCCTGACTGGGTTACAGTGAGTGCATTACTGGTTTGTAATGCTGCCTGTTCATGTTCATGTTCATGTTAAACAAGAATTTTTTTTCCACACAAGAAGTTATATACTTCTTCCAATGCTGCAAATAAATTTTTAGTTAAGTAAATTCTAGTTTGATATTTTATTTTACTTTCATTTAGGTTATACAAGATAGGATTTTCCAATTTTTTGTCATTTTATATCCATTTTGTATGTAAGTGTCCTTCGAGATGGCCATTGAAGTCTGTCAGTTCTTTATATTCTAATAGAGACTAATTTTAAGTTGTTCGCTTCCTCCAACTCATTTTTATGGATGGAGCTTGTAAGAAAATATTTGGGTTAGACCATATCACTGGCAAATAAAACACTTCATGGCTTTCTTGTTTTGCTTTCTTAAAAATTTCATTTCCATAATGAAATAATAGACCTGAATTTTGGGTTAACTTACATTCTTTTATTCTGTTAAAAGTCTCCTAATGTCATTAGATCACTTCTGATTTAATCTTATTGTGAAAGAAAAGTAATTACACCCATCATTCCTCATCATTTATGTCAAAAGCTATAAGGGCCATGTGGGAGTGAGAGACTGCAGACACCCTTGCTCCAGCCCTGCAGAATTTAAGCCATGAATTTGTACTTCCTGAGCTGTCTTTGCTGCCTGCGTGAGAGAGGGGAGAACAGCAATCTGAAGTGAGGTGTAGTGCCCATCCTGGTGAAATCTTGAAACAAAGAAAAACACAGTCTGTCACACTGGAATTGTGTTCTTTGGTCTTGTAAGATTTTTTTTCCCTTCTCACTTGATACAAAGGACCCTTATTATATTATCATAATCAGTATACAGGCTTCCAAATTTCCTGTTAGCAGTAAATGAACATTTACTGTTACCACTGATTGAGCAGGAGGTGCATGGACTGGAAGCACGGATTGTAGATTGGCTGCTGATATTTTACTGATGTCTTTATTTTTCTTACACAGTAAGGTAATTCTGGTAATTTCTGTAAAGATTGATAGTATTTTCCCTTCTAAGAAGTGGATAAATATCATGATATCTAGTGTTCTACTAGATGTAGATAAATAGATAAAATATGTAAAATAAATGCAGAAGATTGAGACACCTTGCCCAGAAATGTCATAGCAAGAGAGTAAAATGACAGTTATCTGTTATAACTATTGAGATTAATTCAGCTATTCACTGAAACTGTAAAAGGTGAAGAAGTTAGCAAGCCTTGGAGTATCAGCACTTAATGGTTTTTGCTGTTGCTTTTAGAATGTGTTCTTTTTTTTTTTTTTTAAAGCATAATTACTTCATTAACCTCATACGTCTTTGACTACTCTGCTACCTCTGGATATTTTTGTGTAACATCAATGTGTGCGATACACACAGTATAAAGGTTCATATTTTAATAAACTGAAATTAGTGTACATTTCACAAACATGATAAGGCTTTGGGTTAAAGTTCAAGAATAATCACGTGTAGCAAGTATTCTGCTTACAGTAATAAAAAGTGAAGGGGTTGAAGGAAATTGCAAATTGATATCTTCACTTACAACATCAGCTTGTAGATGCAGCTTTAGGTTTTTGTTTGTTTACAGTAAAGACAGTAGGACTTTCAGTAATTCTTGTTCTCTCTCTTTACAGACAGTTAACTCCCTTTTAAGAGCATGCACACTATTTGAGTTACATGAATCAATTTTTACACGAATGTTTCCAGAAATAAAAAATATTTGAAGAATATTTCTGATTTAAAGCTAAAAGAAAGCTATTTCAATAATAAAGTGCAAAGTAGAAGTTATGAATGCACTTAGCTATTAAAAAGCTGAAATATCCTCTATGTGTATATTATTTTAATTAAAAAATACAGCTATTTTTGAAAAATAAACAATAACAACTCAATATCCTTTGGGGTTTCATTAAAAAAATTTTCTGATACAAAGTTTTTTACTGTGCTACAATGTAAAAGTCCTTAACACTATTTTATCTGTAGTAGACAATATGTAAATATAGTTGTTGTATTGTCTAGAATTATCTTTGTCCCTGTGTCTTTCTTCTAGCTCTTTTTGGTGGCAAATTCCTATATTTCTGTTGGTAAAGAAATGTATGATAACAAAATTAACTCCTGTCCTGATAAATTTAGCCAGTTTGGTCAAGTAAGAATCAAAGTACAGAAATTTGAAAAGGGCATATTTAATTAATATTATTTCTAAGAGCTGGCATCTGATAGCTGAAGCTTTTTTTTTTTTTTTGGTGCTGTCAGCTGCACCATTTCCAACTGAAATGCTGTTTTTAATTTGCTTCTGACAGACAGCCGTGCCAGTCAAAATGCAAGAGCCTGGTTCCTATCAGTTTCTGTTCATTTGCTTATTCCTTCCTTTGCTTTGCTTGTGCTTTCTCAGTCTGTCAGATACACTTAAAGGAAGTTATGGTCTACATTTCTACACTAGTTTTGTTTCTCCATGTTTCTTTATTTTAACAATCTGTTTTATCCAGTGTTAGTTAGAGCAGGTTGATCTACATTCTTTGGAGGATGGATAGATTGAGTCAAGGTGCTTGTAAGAATGATACCAAAATGCTGAATGTACAGTGAAATCACCCAGCCCTGTTTCTGCCTGTACTGGAGAGGAATACAAAGTTTTTTTCAAGACTGCTACTTTCCATCTCCAGCAGCTATGTGGGTGTTTCTTGGGCAGAGGTGGAGAGGGAGTTGACCTTAACATTTGTTAGCAAGTTTTGGAATTGTCTGTACTCTCACAAAGAAGGAAGTGATTAGAAACAAGAACAAATCTGACTTAGATTATCCTTTTTCACTCCCAAAATACATTTTTACTGCCTTGAACAAATGTTGCCCCTGAAGCAGCACAAGTAGGTTTTGTTCCTTTCTCTGGGCTTTTGGTAAAAATAGAGCAAAAGCGCATCATCCACGAGACTCATATCTTAGTGCGCTCATCTTTGTCTCTCTCTTTCTGCTTCTTTTATTTTCTGTCCTTGAGGAAGGATGTTATTATTGCAAAAGTTTTCACTGGGAAGTCTAGTAGTTGAAAATAAATAAAGTTGCAAAACTTGTGTTTCAGACAGAATACAATTCTCAGTAATGAGAATCCGAGAGCTTCTCAGAGCACATTTTCCAGTATCTGCAGCATGGTCCATGTTCCATGTTCTCTGGATTCACATATGCAACTCAACTTTGAGGTATTACTCCATTATAGCACAAAATTAAAGTGTATACCAAGTGTCTCCAGTTTCCCTGTGTCTTGGTTTCCACAGAAAGGAAGCATCTCTGTGGGAGCTATGGTGTACTATAAAAAACAGCCAATCACAGAGGTGAGGATATCTGTGTCCTGATGCACAACAAAAGACTTGCTTAGGTTTACCTTAGGTCCTCTTCTAAATTGCATTACCTGCAGCGTGCATGGCTTTGTAGTATCTATTACCCATATAGTATAGCAGGATCTATAGCAGCAAAACCTGTAGCTTGTCCTGCAGGCATGGTTTTAACTGTAGTGTGTGGTGAGGTGGGTTCTCCCAGGATATTCTTGTTTCTTTTTTGACAGGGAGGTAACTGAATTTGATATAAATTATGCTTTCTCATATTTTAAAGGAAAATTTGAAATACTCTGATTAGAATATTTGATTAAACCATTAAAAAGAGTGACATTGTCCTCATTTGAAAAGAGCAAGTTCAGCCTCCTGGATACTTAAGGTTTTGAAAACACTATTTTGCCATCAGTACAATTGTGCCTCCAGGAGAAATGAGGAATCTAGTATGACCCCATGACAGTGCACTTGATAATAATTTCACTCTTAATAATCTAATCCATCCATTGTAATGAAGCAATTAGCTTGCTCTGCCCCTAGCTGTAATCTGAGAGTGAATAACGATGTTTATTTTTGTTTCAACACTTTTGCAGTTGAATACTATTAGGTGGGGTTTATTTGACCTGTCCTTTCAGGCCTTGTACATAGCAGGAAAAAAAAATATTTTTATATGTCAGGAAATCTGTTGCAAGGGCACTTATGATAGATTAATTTAGCTTGCTGTCATAAATTTCCTTGGTTCAGAAATAAAGCTAATATAACATTGGGGGAAATACAAAGTAAAAAATAATAAAAAGGGGAAGGAAAGGAGAAACCATAGCTGCTATTAGTTCCTCAGGTTTCATTTGAAGTGATCAAAGAAGTGATCTGTGACAAAGTATTACTCATTCCTCTCATCAGTGAGCCTTGGAATCTTCCATGTGTTTTTCAATTTCTTTTATGATCTAACACTCAATTTCAATATATATTCTTTTTCTAAGTCTCTCTGGTTAAAATAGGAACAAAAATTCCCTGTATACTTTTTAAATGGGATAAATGCAAGATTTTATTTGATGAATAATATTTAAGGATAAAGTATGTATGTCTATTTTGACTTCACAAGAATTTAGTAGCACTTGTTTTCTTTCTTACATTAATTTTTTTCTTTCCCCTGTGGTACTTATTCCTTGTAAGAGCTTTTTATGACACAGGCAGGTTTTGTCAAGTGCAACTGTTACTCCACTCCTACAATGACAAGGAATTGCATTCAGTGTCAGATATGGCATTCAGGAGATGTGAGGAGAAGGAAGGCGGAAGGAAGAGTGTTTGGCTTTTGTTCACTGCAATTGTTGAAAGGCAGTTCCAGGTAAAAAGTGACATTAGGAACTTTTTGAGAGGAGAAAGCACCTTTCTTTTGTGCAGAATTTTTAAAGTTTTATTTATTTTCAAATTCTACAAATAGATTTTTCTACTGCAGTGTATTGTGCATGTTCTTCTAAGCTCACTGGGATCTTTTCACATCCTCAGTAAGGTCTTGATGTACTTAAGGCTTCATTAGACCTTCTCAACCTTTTGGGGAATTTGCCTGTTCACCGAGGTAATGAAAGATTATTTTCAATTTTTGCCAGGATTTTTTTTTTTACAGAACTTTTCATGATGCTAAAAGCCAGACAAGTTTTGATATCTGGATTCTGAAGGAAGAAATCTGAATTTCTGCCAGGTCCTCTCCCCAGCGCCTTGGCAGCTTTGCTGGCAGGCTGGTGGGAAGCCACATTCTGCATCCTTTGACTCGTTCAGTCCCTGATTCTTCAGCAACAGAGACAGCTGGAGCTTCTAGGACCCTTAATTCTGGGCAGCATATCAGGCAGCTTTTTGGAAAACCCGAACTCCCGATTAAAGTGGGTCAAAAAAAGTAATTCCAGTTTGTGGGAAAATTCTGAATATGTGGTACTCATGCTTCCACAAAACAGAATCACTGCTAGGTTTGGACCTTGTATATTCCTTTCCTTATGTGAATTTCAAATGTTCTCCTCTGAATTTTTTTGGTATCTCAAATGAATGTGACTCGTTCCCCTCATTTATCTTTCTGTCTTCCATCAGTTACGGAACAGTGTTTATGGTTAAAGAATACTTTCACAAATGAAATATTAAAATGTTAAGAATGTATGATCCGACATGTTTCTCAGGTAAGACAAAAATTGCAGCCCAGCTAGTCTGTTCATGGAGAGATTATTATTAACTTTGGCTACCTCTCTTTTTAGTGGGGACTGAAATTTCCGAAATAACCACTGAAACTGCCTAAACCAGCAAAGTTTTCATCCTGAATAGGCATAAAATGTTAAATTTGCTTTATTCTATTATTTGATTAAAAGCACCTGCTGAGCCAATGCTTCATTAATATATTAATCAGACAGCATAGTGAGCTAAACCTCTGCTGTGAAAACTTTGATATTATCTATATTGTATAGTATTTAAATATACTTTCCTGTGTACTCAACACAGACAACCAAAAAAATGTACTTCTAATTATTGTTATCACTTAACAAACAGCCTTCTGCTGTCTAATTTAGATCAAGAAACTTCTTAACTCCTCGGAAATCTAAATTAGTCCCATCCTTACAGAACACTAAAGAACAAATTTAATGGCCTACCTTTCCTTATTTTTCCTTGTCTAATTTAGATTGTGAGCATTTGGGGGCAGCTCACTGGTGTTATTATTATTTTAGATGTTCATGGCTACATTGGATAATGCAAAAATTTGTGGTAACCATTTGCCTTTAAGATTTCTTTTAAATGTAACTGTGATTGACATTCCCCAAAGGAACTGCTCTTAAATAAGCCTCTTTGCTTTCATGAATTTTTGGACATTCCAGAAGAGACCTTATGCTGAAAGCATACCAAGAGGCCAAAATAAGCATTTATAAATGAAATAGGAGAATAGTAAACAGGACTTAGAACTAACACAAATTTCAACCTTAAATTTCTCTGAAGGTTTCATCTTTGTTAATCAGTTCCTTTAAATATGATTGAGGCAAACTACTAAGTCAGACACACAATGCATTTTTTTCTTTTTCCATTTATCATCAGATATTCAAAGACATTGAGATAAAAAGTAAGTAGTTTCACATTTCCACCTGTTTTTTTTTTTTTTTTGGTTCACTGTCACCATCAGAATTTGAAAAAAATTTGAAACAGTTTTCTAAAAAAGATTGAGGCCTGAGAATAATACCCTTCTGTTTCCTGGTTTATAACTTCCTCCACCATCTAAATTTCATGGTGAGCTATTCTCCCAGGACTGCTTTTCTGGAGCACTTTCACAAACTCAGACAGCTGCCCTTACAGTCAGGGGTCAATCTCTGAAAAAAGAATAGGTAACTTCACGAGGAGAGGCAAGAGAATCAGAAGGGGAAGCTCTCTGAGCTATTCACAGATAAACAGTTTGGAGAAAAATGCAATTTCTTCAGTCCTATCTTTTGACTTTGTTCCAAATGTTGAAGAGCAAGTGTTCTAGTCAGAAAAATGCTTTGGAGGATGCTGAGGATGTGGTCTTACACCTATACTGTAAGACTAAATTAAAGTCTACTCACACTTTCCATTGAGGAAATTATCAGAAAAACTTAAATTATCCTAAATTATCCTAAAAACACTGGAAGATTTTGTTTTCATATTTTTTCCCAAGTTTGTTTAACATTCCAAGTGAGAAACCTTGAAGCTTGACTTGTGGGTGAAGCAAATTTCTCATCTATACTTGGAAGAATGTAACTAATTCCCTCTGTTCTTCACCATTCTTGCTTCAAGCCAGAGTGATTTTATGGCATGTTTTCCCAGAATTGTGTTTATTCCTTTTTTCAGGCTACACATAGAAATCTGCGTGAAAGGCTGGAGTGGTGTGGTGTTGCTGCCAGACTCTGTCATAGACATAGCAGTCATTTTCTTGGAAAAAATAGTGTTTTTTGACTGAGGAGGGATTTTTTATTATCTTGGAATTAATTTGGGCAGTGGTGATCAGTTTTGATGTTCTGAAAGTTTATGGCTTTAATCTCTTTAATTCAGGGCAGACTGAAAACATATTAGGAAATTTTGGATCAAACTGGGCTTTTCACCTTTTAGCCTGATAATTCACATCTGGAACTCCTTTCTCATTCTAAATAATGAGTTGGATTTTCTGGGAAGGGTTATGTGTCTGGATGGTGCCTGACAATCAGAAGCTCATTGTCCTCTGTGATGGAAATCCTGTCAAGAAGATATTTAGGGCTTCTCTGTGGAGTAGAATGTAGTGATGGAACTGAAAGCATGTTCTCTCTGTCCTTCAGAAATTCTGGTTATTTAAATTCCTTCTTTTTTTCTGTTTCTGTTATAAAATGACATGCCAACCAAAAAGTCTGAAGGACTAAAGGTCAAAAGATTAGGCTGGACAAAGAGACCTTGGAGAATTCTGAATAAATAAAAAATTTGAAACTTCCTTGTGTCCTCTTCTGTTGTGATGAGGTGGAAGGTTGTGTTGTGCCTCTTCTCCCAGGCAGCTAGTGATAGGACAAGGGAAAATGGCCTCAAGCTGCACCAGTGGAGGTTCAGTTTGGATATTATCACAATATGGTTTAGTGGGTGTGGTGGTATTCAGTCTAAGTTTGGACTTGATGATCCTGGAGGTCTTTTACAACCTTAATGATGCTATTATTCCACTATTTTGAAAAAGGAGGTTCTTTTCCTCCAAGTAAAAGTTAGAAAATAAGAGAAGACCAGTGGGAAATCTCTGGCTTTCCACCAAACACCTTTGCAGAGTCTAGTTGCTGCCCATTTCCAGGAAGAGAATGAAGAAACAGAGGATATCAGATCATTATCAAATGTTAGCATAATAAAATTTTTATAGGCTTACTTTTTGAGAAAAGATTTCTGTTGAAATCAGGATTTCTATTTAATTTTTTGTTCATCTGGTGTCTTCTATTCAGTCTACAGAACATTTAGAAAAGAGGCCACCCAAATGGTTACGGTCATAACCACTTACAAGAAATATTTAGTGCTATGCTATGCACAAATATTTTAAAGGATTTCTCAGCACTTAGAGAGGTTGGTTGTTTTTTGTTTGTTTTGTTTTGTTTTATTTTGGTTTTTTTTAAGTGGCATAGATCAGAAAGTCTGTTCGTAATTTGACCATATAAAATCACTAAGCATGTTTTATAATTTTTTTAGTATTTAATGTAGCTATGCCTATATTTAGCCCATTTTTAATCTGTTTGCTTTTTATTACCTTATTGATCTAAAGCTCAACTGGCACATTATTGTCACTTGCGTTTGAATGACTCTGTGGGTCTTTCCAAAGCGCTATTTTGCCACTTCTGGGATCCCTGTGGACCTAGCTTCACTTGTAAGTTCTAGCCTTAACAGATTGTGTGTGTTGTTTTACCTCTCTCTGATTATGGAACCAGGAAAACCTTTCTGTTTGCCAAATGCACAATGTGGGAGTTGGGATTGCTTTCATAGGCTTACAATACCTGAAATAAACTCAGCTGTTAATTTTTCCTCAAATTTTTCCTTAAAAGCCAAAATAATTATAGATTAAAAATTGTCAATTTATGAGGCTCAAGTGTCTTAGGAACAGTAGGAATTTCAGTTTCTGATTTTTCTAAGTAATCATTTTCCAAGCTAAGGGTATAAGATGACAGAGAAAACAGTCACATTTGCTAGTATGCACAACTGTCACAGCTAGGAGTTTGGTTTAATATTGCCAGGAGTTTATGGAAGAAAATGTAAGAAAAGGGATATAGTAGAATCAGAGACTGAAAAATCCAGGGGGAAAGCTAGAGGCCTTTCTCGTGAGTAACATGACACCAAAGAAATGCCATGACATCTCTGAAACTTTGCAGGATATGCTATGGTAAAGGCCATAGAAGAAGCTAATGTGGATGAGACTCAAAAAACTAATTCATGGGACAAAATAGTCACAGATGCGTAAATGTGGGCTGAGAAAAAGTTTACTAGTTCTAGACCACTATTGTCACTTCCTACAGTGCTTTACAAGGTGGCACTACAACTGAAGGGGTTTCCTAACCTGATTATGTTTGGTAAAGCCTATCAACAGATCTCTTTTCTGGGCACAAGTCAGGAAGCTTGCAATATCATTTAGTATCAGGTCTGTAACTAGCCCCTCGTGCTGCCCTGCTTGGCGAGGAATGGAATTGCAAATAATGTGAAACCTTTTGGATGAAGCTGGGGATTTAGATATCTATTTATTATTTTTGAAACACATGGTGTATTCATAGTGGGATATTATTTGTTATGGAATGATATTTTATTCAAGAGAAATGTTATAGAATATAGCAGATGTATGTGAGAAGTTGGGGTTTTGCAGAAGAATAAGTCTCTATTGGTTTGGGGCCAAAGGGGCTTTCACTAATTCAGTAAATGATACAGTCATGTGAACCAAGATTAACAACCTTCAGCATGAGGGATGTCATGTGAATGCATCCTTAAACTTCTAATATTTTCACCTCAAATAGTTTTGAAGAAATAAGTAGAATTTGTCAACTTCCGGGGGAATGAGATACTATGTTAGCCATTCTCTTGAGAAAATAATGGATGGGCAATAGTAAAATGAAGTTCATACAGATGTCATTTACTATGTAGGTAAGTATCTGAAGTCCTGTGCTAAGTAATTATTGATTATTCATTGATAAATGTGCTGGGAAAGAAATGGTGCACTCAGAGTCTTCTAACGTATAACCTGATGTACATTTTGTAAAGATTGGAGACATCAGGAGTTTAAATAGTAGGAGAAACCACAGTTTCCCTGATTTTTAATAACCTGATGTATTAAGAACTTCCGGGGGAATTCAGGAACTAATCTTTAAATACTAGAGGAGATGTGTCTTTTGCTCCGTCGCTCCACAGAACAGGAATACATTTTTTTTTGTGTTTTTCTAGTTTTTCTGTAAGAGTTGGAATGAAATCTTATTTGTTCCATCTTGACTGTTAATGAGGTTTATCTACACTTGTATTACAGTTCATTGCAGAGAGGAGAATGATCTGGATTACCTGTAGATAATAAATCTCTTTGAATTTATGTAATAAAATACCTTGTTTTTTCTCACCTTCTCAATAACACAAAAGACAGACAAAATAATTTTATTTGTGAATGACAGACTAAAAGATTGATATGTACCATGACAGACTAAATGATTAAAACAGGCAAACTACCAAATTGGTCCCCTGCACCCAGATATAGACTGTCTTTGACAGTGGCTAAGCATAAATAGGGAAGAAAGAATATCTCAACAGGCAGTTTTATAGCATTTTTTGCTCTATATGAAAACCTCCACTTTGACCAAATTCATTGCGTTTGGGTAGAATTTTCTATATGCCCCCTCAGCTGCTTGTTTTTACAGTTTGAATATTTTTGGTTTATCTCAGTTTGGTCTTGGATTCTTAGAAGTACCATGCATGTATTTTTCCAGTATGGAAATCATTCTCCACTTCTGATGACCCTTACTGTCTTTCTTGTTAGTTTTTTTAATAAATTTTCTTCTTTCTGAGGGGTGGTAACTAGATGTGAAAGGTTAAAGATGGGAGAATACCACATATTTATTAGGTGATATAGTAGTATATTGTCTTTCATAATGAACTCCGAAGTTATTGCTTTTGCTTTTCTTGATTACTACTAGAAGCTGATTTTTTAAAAATCTGAATATAACTGCTACTCACCTGCCTTCTAGTTTTGCAGCTACTGAACTTTAATTTTTTTGGACCTCAGAATTACAAGACAGATTTTCTTATTAGTGTTAGACTGTAATAGTTACATACACAAGAGAAATTCTGAAAAATGCGGTCTAAAAATTAATATGACTTCGTGTAGTAAAATTTATCCCCTTTTTTCTTTAGAATTTTTGTAAAGTCTTTGGTTTGCCTTAGAAAGAGCAAAGCTGTACTAAGTGGAACAAACAATTTAGAGAATATAGACATATGTGTATATGGTCATAGTACAAGATTTATTTACTTAGCTGGAAATCTTGTTAAAATGGTATATGTGACTATAATTTAGATAACAGAACAGATGGAGTGCTGTTCTTTTCAGGTTAAGATTTTAAAATTTATTTATTTAATTCTTTAATAGCCATTTCCATCTCTGGATTTGGTTTGGGGTTTTTTTTTCTTTTGGTTGCTTGGTTGGTTTGTTTTGGTAACATTTAGAAAATTTGGCATTACGGTGCTTTCTGAATAGTTTTGGAAAGATTATAATGCACCTATTGTGTTGCATTTGCACTGTATTCTGTGAGAGCAGTGCTTGAGGAATGTACAAGGCTCCTACAAGCCAGAGGAGTCCATGTAGCACACAAATACTTATTGAAGACTCTTTCCTAGGTCTCATCAATATGTTTAAATATCCAAGGCATCTTTGTAGCTGACTGTTGAAAATGTAGATATTTTGGGGGGGAGGGGGCATGCATACTTCAAAATATGTGGAAGTGTTTGAGAAAAAGGACAGAAATGCCAAGTTTCTGGCATTGGTACATGTATTTAGTACCAAACTAAAAATCCATTGATTCTTTTTATTTTAAGGGGAAAGATGGTAATTATTCTTCATTCCTATTCTTTTAGTATGTATGGAATGAATGGAAGATGAATCCCTAGACAGGATGAATTATTCCTAGGTCAGCAAGTCCAAACCCTAGCTCTCAGACAAGCAATCTTAATAGTCTCTTTCATAACTATTTTATAGGTAGAGCTTGATTAGTTTAACTGCATTTTGCTCTCACTTTCCTTACTTGAAGATGTGCTAGTATACCATTCTTTTTATAGCTAGAAGCCATCTTCTAATTTCCGGCTTAAACCAATCCCAGCCAATTTATGCCTGTTTTTATTGTTTTTCTTCTTTCTCTGATATGTGGCTGTACTTCAACATCTTTTGGTCTTATTTTTCTACAGTTCAGATGTCTCCCCCTGTTTCTTAAATTATGCTCTGTATCCCCTAATCATCCTCCTATCTCTCGAGGTGTTCAAGGTGAAGTTTTACCAGGATCACTGTGTTGGCACTAACGCTTCTTTCTTTAGCATAAGTGGCTGGATTAGTTCTCTTTCTGCAGTTGCTCTCCTCTTTTATTCTGCAAATTATTTGTCATTCCTAGTCATTCTGTGATATGAACAACTTCTGTACAGTGGCTTCTCAAAGACACGATCTTGTACTGGGTACAGCTGGCTATAGCACTTCAAGAAGGAACTGGGAGCATGGAGACTAAATGAGCTTGTATACCAGCAGCACACTTAATCACAGATATATTTGATGTTAATGAGCTATGTGACCTCCCTGCTCCGCCAAAGAGAGGGCAAGGCCTAGGAGCAAAGTGAGGAGTCAGCATTACAGTTCCTTACATGACCTTCTGTGAGCAGAGATTATAGAATCACAGAGTGGTTTGGGTTGGAGGGGACCTTCAAAATCATCTTGTTCCAGCCCCTTGCCAAGAGCAGGGGTGCCACTCACTACATGAGGTTCCCCAGGGCCACATCCAGTCTCACCTTGAACAATCCCAGGAGTGGGGCATCTATAGTTTCTCTGGGAAACCTGTTCTGTCTATCCACCCACACAGCAAAGAACTTCTTCCTAACATCTTACCTAAATATGTCCTCTTTTACCCTAAAACTGTTTCCCCTTGTCTTATCACTATCTGCCTGAGTAAAAAGTTGCTGTCCTTGCTTTACAAACTTCCTTTAATAATGAAAGGCTGCAATGATGTCTCCCTGGACCCTTCTTTTTTTTAGGTTGAACAATCCAAACTCCCTCAGCCTGTCTTCACAGGAGAAGCTCTCCATCCCTCTAATCATCTTTGTGGCTCTCCTCTGGACTTCCTCCAGCAGGCCCACATCACAGTAATACTGATGACTAAGGAAACAATTATTTCCTTTTAGTTTGTGATTCTATAGTTCCTAAGCCATACAAACCCATGAAATTCAACAAGGCCAGGTACAAGATCATGCCCCTAGGTCAGGGAAACCCGAAGCAAAGATGCGGATTGGGCAGGAAATAGATTGAGACAAAACTGTGAGGAGACTTTGCGGTGTTGCTGGACGGAAAGCTGGACACAAGCTGGCAATGTGCTCTTGCAGAGCGGAAAGCCATCTGTATCCTGGGCTGCAACTAAAGAAATGTGGCCAGCAGGTCAAGGGAGGTGATTAAATCCCTCTACTCCTCTCTTGTGAGACCCCACTTGGAGTGCTGTAAGCAGCTCTGGAGTCCCCAACATGTGAAGGACATGGATATACTGTAACAAGTCCAGAGAAGGGCCACAGAGATGCTTGGAGGGCTGGAGCACCTCTCCTGTGAAGAGAGGCTGAGAGATTTGGGGTAGCTCAAACTGGAGAAGAAAAAGCTCTGGGGACACCTTATAGAACCTTCCAGTATCTAGATGGGGCTTATAAAAAAAAAAGGGAGAACGACTTTTTACAAAAGCATGTACTGACAGGACAAGAGGGAATGGCTTCAAACTGAAAGGGGGCAGGTTTAGATTGTACATCAAGAAGAAACTCTTTATTGTGTGGGTGGTGAGACACTGGAAGAGGTTGCCCAGAGAAGCTGTGAATGCCCCATCCCTGGAAGTGCTCAGGGCCAGGCTGGTTGGGGTTTTGGGCACCCTGGTTTAGTGGAAGGTGTCCCTGCCCATGGCACAGTAGCAGGAACTTTAAGGTCCCTTCTAACCCAAATCATTATGTGTTTCTATAATTCTAATATTTACTGAGTGATTTTGATAATGGTCTCAAGAACTTTGTTATCCTTAGTGACTTCTGTGCAGCATACTCCTCTTCAGATCTATATACTTTCCTCAGAAATCCAAATAAATGAGGCACATCCTGGATGCTATATCTTTAAGCTGAAATGACTTCTCTTAATTTGGATCCTCTTCTGAGGCTTTTTTTTTTTCTTTGTTTTTTTTTTTCTTCTGTATTTGGTTTATTTACTTATGTTTTATTGACTCTTTTTTCCTTTTCTCTCTGTTCATAGTCAGTGGGAAAGTTCATTTCTTACAACTTTTTCCTGGACTTTAGTTTATTTTCTTCAAAAATCTGCTTCTTAAAAAACTCCTCTGGCTTCTGGCCTTGCTTGGCATGCAGTATAGCATCCTTCTGTCAGACAGCCATTCTTACCTTCTTGGATGTGTGTCTGGGAGAAGACATGTTTGGAAGAATTCAGTGATTGCCAGACGTTTGAGCTCAGAAATAGGAAGGAACTGCAAAAGTCTCAAAACTACTTGTCAGAGAGTTTCACTAGATATTCTCCACTCTGGCAGTTCAGGTCAATCTAATTAGAATATCTTAAGGGCTTCTCTCTGGACTTATGCTTGAACAAGTGAGGAATTTTCAATACTAGTCTAATACCTAGTGTGTTTAATCTGCAAATTAGTCTTTAGAGTATAATTTTGATCCTATTATCATGCTCTTTCCCATTGCACATAGTCATTAGTGGATGCTCTTCCTCTTTTGCTTTGGTGGGTTGACCCTGGCCAGCAGCTAAACATAGCTGCTCATTCCTTCCCTTCTCCTGTGGGATGGGGGGAAAAATAAAAGAAAGGCATGAAGATTTGTGGATCACAATAAAGGCAGTTTAATAGGTGAAGCAAAAGCTATACTGGCAAGCAAAGTAAAGAAATTAGTTGACTCCTTTCCACTGGCAGCCAGATATTTGACCTATTTCTAGTAAGCTTGACTTCAGCAGAGAGTTTGAACATCATAACCATGACTTTCCCTGCTTCCATATCCCTTTCTTGAGTTTTTATTGCTCAGCAAAATATCATATGGTATGGAACATCCTTTTGATCAATGTAGGTCAGCTGTTCCAGCTGTGTGTTCTTTCAGTTTCTTGCCAACCCCAGCCTATTTCTGGAGGGACAGACTGGGAAAAAGCCTCAGCACTGTGCAAGCCCTGTTCAGCAATAACCAGGATTCTGGTGTGTTATCAACAGTGTTAGTCACAAATGCAAAAATCTCAGGACCTTACAGGCTGCTGTGAAGAAAATTGACTCCATCCCAGTCAAATGCAGTATACCTGCAGAGATCCTATCTAAAAAACTCCCCAACAGAGACAGGAGAAGGGGGAATTATTTGGACTCTAGCAGTGTTGTGTTGAACAAAGTGTCTTTCACTTGTGACGCACAGC
Source organism: Acanthiza pusilla (assembly GCA_036630365.1). NCBI lineage: Eukaryota > Metazoa > Chordata > Aves > Passeriformes > Acanthizidae > Acanthiza > Acanthiza pusilla. The sequence goes on from JAXCHO010000034.1 coordinate 78,331,130, forward strand.
TATTCAGGTGGTTGGGAGATTGTTGAAGCTTTCCTTTGTTCTACTTCCAGTTCCCCAACAGTTCTTTTTTCCATACTGTGCCCTGAGGTGACCTTTCTCTTCCATTTAGACATTGATAAATTCTATCAGTGATGGTAGGTTCATTTGGTGCCCATGTGCTTCACTGTGTTTTATTGTCTGGCAATACAGTCATTCCTTCATCTCTGGACAAACAATTCTTTTTTTGTTGTTGGCTGCCATTTTTGCCTGAAATGTAGAAAAAGTCTTATGGAAGATTATCCCTATATTTTTTTCTCAAGATTTCACATAGAAGGGAATCCAAGATAAGTTCTAAAAGGTTTTTCAAGTAGGATAATTCTTCCCTTTTAGAATTGTCTATTGTTCCAGAACTGAAACATTGCTTCACATCCTGGATGTCACTTTCCATATGAGTTGTCTAGAATAATCTGTATTTTATATATATTAAACAAAATTATTTCATCTTACTCTCTCTGAATCAGAGGCAAACAAAGACCCTCACAGTAAAGCACATAAAAATTGTTTCTTGACTGGCATGAAAGCACTAAGAATGCAGAAGACCCACCAATTTTCTCATCTATTTTCTAACTCTTCGGGTTTTCATTTTATAAACAGAAGTGAAGGTGTACAAAGATACTACATCAAGTTGCCTTGCACTGATCTTCATAAGGATGGAACCTTTAAAATGACAGCTCACCTTTGTAACAGGAGCTAAGAAAGCATTGGCTGTTCCTTGATTTGTGTCTGAATGCATATAAAGAGTATGATGGGATTTGTTGCCAGTGACTGTCAGCTGTATTAGCAGGGGAATGCTTGGGTTCTGGGTTGTGGGTTCTGGGTTTGGCCGAGTTGGCAAATAAGTGTAATACATATTAGAATTTATAGAGGATTATAATGCACCTCCTGTAAGATGCCTGAACCCAACAGGAAACTCAGGAAAAAGAGCCTTTCTATTCTTATTTCAACTGTCTGGATCACAACCTGATATGACTCACAGAATCTCAGACCTATCATTTTAGATATGGTTGTGTTCAGCCCAGGTTAGAAGACTCTCCTTGCAGATGAAATGTCTGGAGGATTTGGCACCTAAAATATAAGAATTCTCTTTAGTATGTGATCTGAAGTTACTCTCAGAGTGACTTTCTTTTTCCCTGGTTTCTGTATGATGTCCAGTGGCACATCCTTTGTTAAATATTAATGCTTTCCTCAAAAGATTGTTGCTCAATATGATATAATAATTTCTTTTTTGGTAATTTTTTAAAAATAAAGCAGTTCTCTTGAAGCTTTGTTTTTGTAAATAGAGACATTTATCGAAGTATTTACAGAAAGAGCAAATTAAAACCTGTGATGTAGAATGTCAGGTTGAATGGTTGAAAGTGACAAAGTTTTATGCAATTGAAAACAGTATTTTGTAATAGGAAGCACATGATCTTTCTTGTCTGTTAATAATGAAGAATATTTGTTTACCTAAACCTACACGAATTAATATCTATGTATATACCTTTTTTCCCCCTTTAAAATTATAATGGATTTATCTTGGTTTCTTACAAAAAAATGAGGAACATGGCACACATATTGCTAAAAAAAAAAATAAATCCATAATCTACTCTCAAAACTCAATAAGATTAATTTGACATTTGGTAGGATGTAGGGGCTGATGCTCTCTGTATGAAATATTGTGTCTTTTGTACAATGTATGAGAACAGAAGAGGCTAAAGGCAACCCATCATGTGGTTATGTTTGAAAAATGGCTAAGTGAAAATGACAGTATGGAGTTCCACGTATGTGTGGTTGAGTTTATTACCTTTCAGAAAGCAGAAAAAAGACAAAACGAAACCTCTGAAACAAAATCTTGGTGCTTTATAGTTGCTAGACTTTAAATCCGGGGAATTTTAAATTAAACTCACGGCTTTTTTCACCTATGTTCTTCATCATATTCAAACTCATGTATCAGGAAAAGGAATGTCAGTAAATAATTTTCCTAAAAATGAATAGAGGTTAAAAGTAACATAAAATATAGCACATTGAAAAAGTAGGCAGTAAATTGAAATAGAATTTATTTCATTGTCAGAACAATGCTGGATAAATTAGTGAAGGTGAAAAATTCATGAAAATGTACTTATTAAAGTAGGAAAGTGACTTAAAAACATAGAGAGAACGTATTAAGACAGTAATTTTAACTTCAAAAATTTTATACATTGTTAACAAAAATTTGCCCTTTTTACAATCCCTGGCTGCACTGGGAGAATCTAGAACAGCTTAAAATTGTAAAGGAACATTTTTTTCCTCTCTGGAAATGTATTTGTGGGAGAAGGTTGTTTGTGAATGCATACTTATGCTACAAACATGGTATGCCTGACATATTACAGAATTGATATGTACATTCGTGAAAAGAGAATTGCAAATTGTTTACAAGAGTGCATTGGAGAAAACCTTTTGTTTTGTGAAATTAGTTTTTATGGAGAATAGATAGGATAGTTTGCTTAAATGTCAGTATTACATACATAAATTCCTTATGTTTTATATAAAATTTTCTTCTGTTTTATTCAGGAGTACAAAGCAAGAAAAAGTGGCAAATTTTTAAAGAATGCTAAGTGAGGCAGGTGTAATCAGATTTGAAGTTAAAAAAACACTTAGCTTGGTTGGTGTAAACATGGAATAAAATAATTTTCTTGGTGATTTCTTATTTTTAGAATGCATATCAGTGTTACTCTCCGCAGCAGCCTGTGCCTACAGAGGTTCTGTGTTTCTTGGTGCATGCTCACCACGAGCAAGTGTGGTGAGTGTGGACCACGAGTGGCCATTTCCCATTGATGCTGCTGGTTAGGAGGGCAGTGCTGTATCTCAGCTATGATGCACACAGCCTGTTTAAAGCACAGAATGAAACAGTATAGCTAGATATGTGTATTTGTAGATTTTCTTTCTAAGATTCAAAATAATCCTGAAATTTTATTGAAAAGTTTTTGCAGTGTATCAAAGGCTGTTTTTTTTCTGGTTTTTTTGATTGAAAGGGCTTAGCATTCTGAAGTATACTTAATATTTATACAAAAATTAAATAATCTTATGTATTTGGCATTTACTCTGTCTTATATCAGTGTGAAAATAGATAATTTTAATATTTTGTTAACATTGTAGTGGTTGGTAAAATGGAAACCTTAAGTAACTGTAGTTCATGGGCCATTCTGTCTTTGCAGAAAACCAGTAACTTTTCTACATCATGATGTAATTGATAGTTAAGAGACATAAATTCCATTTCACTTCTTTGTTCATTAAATTCTTTTGATTTTCCAAAATGGGGTTATGAAACCAAACATTTTGCTGCTTGTTCTTCAGTTAGCAAGGTGTCCTTCTGACCTGATGGCGGTTACCCACCCTGTCTGTATATGGTATTACTAATTTACTGAGTACTGGATTACTTTCCCCCATCGTCTTTTCTGTTTAGAGATTGAAAATTGTGCTTTGGTGTAGGAGAGGTCATGCTGTCTTATACTTCATACAACATTAAACACTTAGAAGGCTGCCAGAGTGCAGGTTAATAATAATAATAATAATAATAATACAGACTAGCTGAGCTGCAATAGAGGAGTGATATTCTGTCAGTTTTGAGGGGATAAATGAATTTAGCAAATGTTTTAACAGGAGAGCAGAGCTCAAGGCCTCGTAGGCCTGGAGTACCTGGTTCTTGCTGTTGTACTCAGTGCTGGCTCATGGGGGTGCTCCAATCATGAGTTTGGGGCTCTGGAGGAGGTTTCTGACCTGGTGGAAATGGGAGGTGAAATGAAAGAGGAAGTAAAAGACAAAGAAAGAGATAGGCAGGTTATCTGTCTTTCCTCAAAGTTTTTTCTGTGATTTATGAGTATATACTTGAGATGCCTTTTATTGAAATTTTGGACTGGCTGGGATATTTCTGAGGATCAGTCCAATAAATGCTTGTTACTGATGATTTGGTTAGTGGGTTGCAGGAGATGAAGGGATGCAAATAGTCCTTCTGGAAAATGATGACTAAATAAATAATCCAACATAGCCCATTCTTCGGCTGGTGTTTTCCCATCATTTAAAGCTTGTTTCTGATCTTCTGTTTAGTTTGCCATGCACCATTAACAAACACATTGTCCTTTGGTGATGGAAGTATATTTTGAAATAAAAGTTTTTTCAGTTCCTAACTTGCTTTATCTGCCTATTGTGTCTTTTCCTGTCAATGTTAATTGTTCTAAGACATTTGAAATTTTAAGAGTCCTTATAGTAACTCAACAGAATTACTAGAGTCCTTATAGTAATTCAGTAGAAGATTTCTGATTTATTGCAAAAGTATGATTTCTTCTTGTTCTGCATCTTCGTTTCCTAAGTTGATTAGGAATGAAGCACAGTGACAGAACAGCTGAGACTTCAAGAAGCACATTTCCAATACAATAACACAACCAGATATTTTAAATTGAAAATTAGGTCTTCAAACCTTGTCAGATTCATATGTACACTAGTCTTACACCTAGAATTATTTTTGTTTTTTTTTTTTTGTTTACAGCTATCATTGTATCAGTTAAGATTTCACATTAACCTCCTACTCAAGACAGAGAAAACTGCATGCTTGCACTGGTGTAAGGGAAACGTTTTCATCCTTCAGAATTTGTTCTTTTTATTTTCATACCTGTGAATGTAAAAGAAGAATAAAAGAATGTTTACATTAATTATATACAGTGTAATTATTACTTAATCAAGAGGGGGTTCAATTTTTTTGCTGAATTCCATTTTGTTTTGTAGAAGATTACAAAGCAAAAATAAATACATTTTAGTGGAAATAAAAATATTTGATAGAAATAAGTTAATTCAACCAAATATTTAGGGGGAAATAGTTGTGCTGATTTATTTATTTAGGATAACTTCTAAATATTCTGCTTACCAGTGTCATTATTTTGAAGTACACTTCTGTATTAAATTCGCAGTGAAAGATCAGTATCATTGTATGTCATAACTAAATAATCATGAAAATTAAGAATGACTTGCTATTGTAGGAGAGAATTGTTTTTACTTTATTAAAAAATATATAGCACTATTGAAACAACAGTCATTGTTTGCCATAATTAAGATTTTTTTTCGTGTGACATCTTAGGCTTCCTCTTCAGAAAGAAATACGAAATTGCTGTCACTAGTCAGTTCTAGTCAAAAAGTTTCAAGCTGTCATAAACTTAATTCACCATGCATCCTAACATTTTGTAATTAAAATGTTCAGTCATCGATTTTACAGCTATGAGAAACTCCTCCTAAAGAGGTGTCATTATGACCATATGGTCTAACTTCTGTATAACAGATTGTAGAATTTTTGTAGTAGTCTGTGATAAAAACTTTGGCTATGAGAGCTAGTTAAAAATAAATAGCCAGTCTTCTATATCTTCACCTTATTTTTAGATATTCAGCTTTGTGGTTTGAGTACTAGAAGAATTTATCTCCTTTCATTGTAAAAAGAAATACTGATAATAGCCAGTACTCATTCTTTTATCAATGCACATCACAGGATCTCTTGTCTTCCAAATGCATATTGGTGTATGCACATAGTTTTAAACATTTTTGGCCAATTGGAAAAGTAATGAAACACAGTCTTTCATAAATTTTATCCAGATGCCCTGAGCATGTGTCATTTGCCTGCTTATTCTAATTCCTAGATTTGAATGACTTTTCATAGTGGGACTGCCATTGGAACTCTGTTGTTTTCTATTAGAAAGGAAGATGTCTTTTATGTATCAACTCATTGAAACCTCTTAGATAACTTATGTGAACTGCTGTGAACAGGCAAAGGTGAAATGTCTGTTTGATATCCATGAACATGAAGATGATGAATTTATTCCGTTTGTACTGTAAGCTTTGTAAATAAAAATAATTTAAAAATGGCAGCAACCAGTCCACTTCTTGCCAGTTATAGTGAAACCTTTGCAAAGTGTATGTTAGGAATGTGCTTTAGTGGTGGACTTGACAGTGTTAGGTTAATGGTTGGACTGGATGATCTTAATGGTCTTTTCCAACCTAAATGATTCTGGGAATGTTATGTTCACTTTGTCACATAGTGATAACTTGCTCTGTATTTAACAACGAAGGATTGACGGTGTCTGTTAGAACCCACCTGTCATGTGGCTGGATATAGTAATTTGTTAGATGAGCTTTTGCTTTAGGTAAGAACAATTACAGGAACTATGTTTGCACATTTCAGTACAAATATTTATTACCCTATTTAATTTTTTTACAGCTAGTACATTTTGTAATAAGTTCCAACAATCACAAAAATGGAACACGCATAGATTTTGCTGTTTCAGCTTTTTAGATGAAAAAGCTAACTCTTTCTTTTGGACAATAGGTACTTAAATGAAAAGCACAATTAATTTTTTTTACACTAGTACTTATCTATCCTTTAGCCAAATGGCAAATCCTATTTGTCCAGAAGGTTCTTTGAATCCTCCTTCAAATATTTGGTTTTGTAAACTGCAATAATATATGGGAATGAATGAGTAATGTAATGAATGATGACAGAATAAAATGTAATATGAAAAGTGGAGCTGATACTTCTTTGTGGAATGAGCCTTCTGTTTGGAATGGAATGAAAACAACACTGATACTAGCAAGGAACAATGAATGTGCTACTTTGCCTTGAACAGCCATGCTTATTAACCTTAGAAAAGTGAATAATCTCTGATATTGTTAAGGTTTCTCACAGTCTTAGGAATATATGTAAGATCCAGATGTCTAAGAAGACCTTTAAGAAATTTACCTTCTGACCTATGCCTATCTATCACCATGCAACCAGGTATTTGCTCTGGAGCTCCTTGCATGTCTGAGTTTGGGCCTTAGCATGTTGCACAGATGTGTCTTAATGGGAAGAAACAGGAGATTCAGCTTGCCATAATCAACTAGCAGTCAGAGAAGTTCCTAAACTCTGTCGGAGCATCGTCAGACATACAGCAGGCTGACCCTATGAAAACCTATGGTTTTGAGTTTGCCATAAGAGATATTTTAATAAAGAAATGAAAGAACTTGGCCAGAATACAAGCCCAGACAAAAAAATTCCTGGGACAATATCACTACTTCTGGGCTACCACTTAGACTTCAATGCCTGTTCACCACACCTTGAGCCTGGCAGTCCAACCAGTTTTTCATTTTTCATTTTTCATTTTTCATTTTTCATTTTTCATTTTTCATTTTTCATTTTTCATTTTTCATTTTTCATTTTTCATTTTTCATTTTTCATTCAGTCCAACCAGTTTTTCATTGTCCAGTCCATGTGTCCCCAGTTTGTCTAGAGGGATGCCATGGGACACCAGGTCACTGGTCAGTCATTTCATCTGAGGTACCAATCACGTAATTCAGACATGTTTGCATTCTCCTGTGCTTGGGAATGGCTTCCACTAGGATATGTTCCATAACCTTCCATGAATGTCTGATAGGACAGTCATTGTCCCAGGTGTTGAACCTATGATACTATGCAGACAAGGCAGAGGCTGACAGGAAAGCAAGCTCTGTTGTCCTGCAAGTACATACTTAATCTGAGAATGCAAAACAATCTGGGTTTCTATCCCATTACTTTCATTTCTGGCCAGACAAGCTATTAGCTAAAGGATCAATACCATATTTATAAAAAAACCCAAATTTGTTCACTTAAATATTGACTTCTACAAGAATATTCTGTAAGAGGACAATTTATGGTACTATTGCACATAATTTATAATTTCATATGTGTAGAGAGGCTTCAGTCAGGTACCCACATTCATGGAATAGACTGAAATTCAGAAGAGTAGTGTCCTTGTCTTCTGTTGGCTAGATCTATAAAGTTTATTTTTCAGATTTTCAAGTGTCTGGATTATGTTTTGAGGATACTTAACTTCCTTAATTGTACTTAGTGCATAATTTAGTTTTCTTGAGGTACTTTTTAGGCCTCATAAGAGTGCAGCACAGTAGTTGTTAAATCTTGCTACTAATCCTTGTCTGTTCAGGCACTTGTGTGACGTTAGGGATGTTCATAAATATTTGCAGTCTTTTGCTGTATCTATGGTCGTTAATATAAAAGTGGAGGAAGGGAGTTCCCTGTGGCCTCCATGTTATATCATTATGCAGAGAAATAATATTTTTTGTTGGAATTCTAACTCTGTTTCTTGAAGGTTGATTTAGCCTTGCCTTGTGTAAGACTTGCGTATTTACTTTCGTTATATCTATGTCTGTATTAGAGCCACAGCATATGGATTTGTCCCGGATAGAGTAAGGCATGTATAAGATAATGCAGCTATTTTTTAATGAGAAACCTGGAAAGTCTAAGGCTCTTGCAATAAGATCTTTGCCTCTGAGTGCTAAAAAGCTCTAAGCTATCAATTGTATACAAGGCTAGGAATCCTGGAGTAGAATTCCTTGCAAAAATGATTACAGGGAATTTGCCCTTCTTTCCTGGGGGATGAATGATAATGAATTTGTGTTTTGTGTGTTTTAGAAAGGCCTTGCAGTATCCACAATCAATTGATTTATATGTAAAGAGCTATATGAATTTTAAGTAGTCATTGACATTCCAACCAGAATATATTTTTGTGTAGTTATCATAGAGCTGACAATTTAAGATAAAATACATTTATTATAACAGTGTCATCACAGATGCTGCTGTTCTGCTCCATTTTATAGAAAATAGCTTACATTTCCTGTCTACTTGAAGTTTCATAACAGAAAAGAATACAGTGGCTATTCCACATGTAAGTTTGACATCATACATATTTTTTAAATTGCTAATTGACCACCTGCTTTAATAATTCTCTTAACTTTAACTAGTATTTACAAAAATGGATAGCAGTTAAAAATATTTTTAATGATATTTGAAGACATTTAAAATTTATGTACTCTTTTTCTGGGTGTTTGTGTTGAACTCTGAAGTTTTTAGGTAACTGCCAATAAATACAATTATTATACAAGTTTTTTAGACATAACTTGTAATATTTTTTTAGATTATAGCTTTTTCAAAGCTACTGTTAGTGATGCACAGAACAAATAGGCTGTTTTTTGACCTGCTGTAATAATATCTGTAATTAATGAGACAGTGACTATAGGAATTTTGACATTCACTTGTAGTTTCAGTGACTAATTTATATAGTCTTTATGATGAAGTCTCCCCATTTGCATCCTGCAACCATACACAGGAAGAATAGAAGATATCACAAAGGGTATTATTAGTGTCAGGAAGTTTGACCACAGTGTTGTGATGTGGTCATCTGTGGCTGATTTAATGTTCATTTTGAATTATAGGCTTTTGGGGCTTTGACAGGATTTATAGCAAATTAGAAGTTCTGACATGCCTTTGTTGGTCATTCTATAGCTTTCAAATTAACTAAACATGAAAAGAGAGTTGGCTTTGTTTTTATTTTATACTGTTCCCTCATTTTAACAATAGATACTGAAGCTCTAATCCCATTCTGCTCTGCAGAGGTTCTTATGTTGTCCTCATCAACATAGTATCTTTAGTCTTTCAGTCATGCATTAAATGATATGACTAACATCTGTTACATTTGGTTTGTTGTCTCACATTCTCTCCCTGGGGGAGGAATTTCATGTGCAGTTAGTGGGGTTTCTTACAACATGGAGGGTTTTTTTTTTGAATATGTGTATTTCTTTGTGCTCATATTAGAAGGGGTGAGGTCAGCGCACTTTGTACTTACAAGAAAAGACAGGATAGTTTAGGAGTGGATGGTGTAGGAAACTTCTGTCTCCATTCATGGAGACAGAATGGATTAGAACCATTATTATGTCTGAGGAGGGAAATTGTTGACCATGATCTTTGTCTCAGACGTGCTGGACACAAGATGCTGATCATTTTGAACATAAGAATTGAAATGTCCCACTCAATGCTCTCTTCTGTTAAAAATCAGTGCAGGGAGTAGAAAACTAGGCTACAGTACTTACGGTGGAAAAACATAGATGGGAATATGGTAATGGCTGATGGCTTCTTGCTGAGGAATTTTGCTTTATTGTGGTAAAATAAGTAATGATAACAGCAACGGATAAATACAGACACCTGTAAAGATGAAATGGAACCTCCTAGCAAACTAGGAAAGGAGAAAACTGCTGTAGGTGCTGTATTGTAGGCCATTGTCAGAAGGAATTCCAAGAGAAGTCTTAAATATTTGACTGATTTAACAGTTTGAGGATATATATGTCCAACAAAATAGAGCAACAAAAAGTGGTCTCTTGTGCCCATTCACTTCTGTTCAGCTTGCACCAGCTGTTCTTTATTCCTGAGGAGATCTTGTTTGAGTAGTGAAACCCTATTATTGCTATAAAAGTGATAAGAATCAGCACATCCAGATGCTAAGCTGGGCTTTGAAACATCTTAGAAAAATTAGGCAAGATTTCTAAAGCTATGATCAGTGCAACTCTTCTGCTTATTTGCAAAGATATAAATAAATTTTATTTATAGACTGTCTTTTTATTGAAATCCAAAGAGCTTGCTATTTCCTTCTGAGAACTGTGGAAGATGGCAGAGTACTTCTAGCACTGCTTTCTGTTCTAAGAATGTTTTGCAAATCAGTGTTATTCTGCACTGTTATTGTATTAGCAGTGAGAAACATTAAGTGTAATTAATTAGGTAGTAATTTTATGTGCTTTTTATAGGTCAGTCTAGAGTGCTTGTATTTTTTTGAGAAATCAGGTTGCTTCCATATGTCCATTATCTAGGTAGTGTGCTAACCAGGTATGGTTTCTTCTTCGAGCTGCAATATAAGTCACTGTACACGAGTTCTCTGGAAAGCAAAAAGATCCTTTTTCTCATAAATTGGAAGAATATGCTAATTTCTACTTCTAAAGTTCAGTAATTCTGTCTTTTTATAGTCTTATTAAATGTAGCCCTTTCTTTTGTGCAGTGCTACTGTTTTTAGTCAATGCAGTCAGTGAGATAATATTGCATTTATTTGGCGGGGGCATTGCTTGTATTACAGGTATTATCAGAGACGTTGAAACAATTTTCGGCAAACTAAAAACTGACTTGTATCGTTTTAGCTACGCAAACTACAGAGATTTGTTCAATGAGCAAAATGAACACATAACCCCCCATATATTTTTACATAATGTTATTAAATGCAATTAAAAATATCTATATAGTATACATTTGAAATAGCTTTAAATTTTGTGGTGGTGGTATTGTATTAACATAAAATATGCCTTATACATAGAATGCAACCTTTATTTCTTTTCAATGCATGTTGTCATTGATCCTTCTTAAAATGTTTAAATAACTGTGAAAACTACTCCCACAAAGTTTATTTCAAGTACATCTCACTTTTCCATTGGGTGGCTGTTAATTTATCATTAGGACATAGATGGTGACTTATATGAGAGGGTGTGAGCAATTGGAAAAGGCTGCATATTTGAATTCACACAGAGGAAAATTTTTGAGTTCACAGTAAGTGAACGGGAGAGTGGTTGAGTAGATTTTAAAGTCGGATGAGGGACCATTATGATCTGATTGCATCACATATGTAGTACAATCTCTTTAAGCAATTATTGCATCAAGCTCAAGAACATGAGATTGAAATAGAACATATTTTCAAATACACCCAATATTGACTTAAGTTTCTCTACTATTATGAGTAAAATGTTTCAATATTTACAAAACTTCAACTTTCAAAATTTGCATTTTTGTTCTGATCTTCCCCCCTCCCCCCTTCTTTCAAAGTCTCTTCCCTGAGAATAAATTTTTCAGTTTATATCAATCCTATTCTATGTTAGGAAACAACCCCAGGCATACAAGGCAGCTGCTACTTGCCTTCACCATGCAGACCAACCTGTATTATCTTTTTATCCATAGCTGCTTTTTCTGAATCAAGGTGACAGCTTGGTTCAGTCACAATGGGCCTGGCTATAAACTAATACATGCACACTTTGAATGATCAAGGGGCTACAGTGCCGAAGAGAAAATGGACCAACTTCACAGTCAAAATTCCTGTTAAAGTGCCTGTGTCTCCTGTGTACATAAAAATTGATAAGATTGAAATGAAAATAATGCTTTTATCACTTTTCCAATAAAGTTAAAAAATCCTGAACTCAGGTCTCACATTTTCCCAATTCTCATGTCACTCTTGTTCATCTTTTCTGAAATCTTTGATATTGTCAGTCAGTTTTCACCCCTCTTTTGCTGTACATGGTTTGGAAAGAAAGGTTTAACTAAATGTTTGAATTGTGTACACTGTTCATTAATTTTGGGATTCAGCTGCCTTAGCTGCCTTTGTCCTTTGTATAGTTGATGTCTCTTTTAAAGGGACTGTATTATTAACCATACGAAAAAATTGAGGCTATCAGTTTCAAAATGTGTTGTTTCTGCAGATGTGACAAGCACATCTGTATCTCTGCATTTTCTCTTCTCCATCAGGGCTGGTTTCTCAAGTAAGAGTTCAACTGTGACTAAGAATACTGAGATCTTGAGGGAATAGACCAGATAAGGTAAAGAAAATCTGGAATGGTTGCTACAGGCAAGCAGTGCCACAGACAGGCCTCACAGGGTTATGATAGATGTGCTTGCTCTGTCTTGGGTGAGTAGGGATCATCTGTAATAGCATGAAAGCAGTGTGCTTTCCAAGACACTGTTGCCCAAAAGTATTAAACAATTTTAAATTTTTTTCATTGGTTAGTATGAGTGTTTTCAGAGAGAGCATTTAGTACCTGCACAGGACTGCACAGGACTGTTGCCTTTTTTTTGATATTCTATACCTTGTTTTATTCTAGAAGGTTGGGTTCACAATTCCTACTAATTTTTTTTTATTCAGGCCAAGTGATCTGAATAGATAGGGCTTTAGAAAGTAGTTTTCTATTGGCTGAAGTAGTAGTAGTAGTAATTTTAGTTTGCAATTTTAATTAACGGAGATGCTAAGGTTGTCTCTAAAATTGTGAGGTTAAATGTATTTGTAAGTCACAAAGAAATAATGAAATTACTGATTATTTTGAATAATAATTGTCTTGTGAATTTTGTTATAAGCTATTTTAAGACTTCAGAATATCTGATGGAATCTATTTTCTGGATATGCTCTTATATAAGCCTAGAAAACAGCAAGAACAGGATCCCCCTTTAGAAAATTGGGGTGGTGTGAGTGGAAGAAGAGGCAGAGTATTAGCAGTGATTCAGCCTACTTAAGTTCCAAGAAAAACAGTGGAAGAAATAAGCAAAGTTCTTGTAAGTATCTAGAAGATAAAAAAAAGAAAAAAAGAATAGTAGTCAATGTGGATTTGTCAAGAACAAATCATGCCAGAAAAATCTAATTTAATTCTGCAACAGATATCAGCTTCTGTAGACATAGAAGTGGCAATAGATAACATATCTTGAGGAAGGCTTTAATAACATCTTGAAAAACATATTCCTAAGCAATCCAGGGCAGGTGATATAAAGAAAACTACCGTGGAATAGTAATATGTAATCAACCAGAAAGCTTTGCTTAGTATCTGTGGATGGTTTTCTGTCTAAACAGAAAGATTCACCAAATGAAACTTTGCTGAAGTTGTCAAGCACATCCATTAATGCTCAGAATGATGGAATAGAGTGCACTTACAAACATGATAGAAAAGTTTTAAATGATTTTGAGAAATTAGAGATATGGTCTAAAATTACTGAATGATATTCAACAAGGATATTATTCAGTAAGTACTATGCTTACATGTAATCATACATTTAAATTGCAGTTAGCTCCTGACTAATGTATCAATTCCCAAGTGCAGTATCAAGGCTCTGAACTGCCTCTTTTGCTGAAAATGAACTTTAATTGCACATGTGGTTATGGGAAGGATACTTGCCATCATAGGTTGCATAAATGTTACAATGTCTTACAAAACTGTGAGGCAATAATGAGCACCACTAAATGCCCAGCTGGAATGAGTCTAGTTTTCCAAACTGCAGCTCAAAATAGCACTGGATAAGCTGGCAGTAGTCCAGGTGAGATCGCTAGAAAACATGCCATGAGAAGAGGCTAAACACTTTTGATAAGCTTTAGGACAGAAGACTTAGAGGAACGTCAAGATTTTCAAAGAAATGAAAGGTTGCTGTTTCTCATGCCCAGGGTAGATGATGGGACAAGAAGCACTGAGCTTAACTTGCAGTTTAGGAGATTCAGGGAAGATAGAAAATAGAAGGTCTAAGTTCTTTAGACATTAAGCTATTTAATGTACTATTTTTCATGTTTGCCTCTCACACAACTGAGTGTATTGAACTTGTGCTTGGGGTAGACAATGACTAATGAGCCTAACCATTCTGAAACATAGAAATCTGATCTTTCCATCATTAATTTCTGCGATTTTGAAAAGTTTACTCCTTGGGTTGATTTTGGGTACGTTTTTCATTTAAAAAGTACATTTTTTCTCTCTTACTGTCTCTTTAAGAAAAAATGCATTCACCTCTTTCCTCAGAAGAAAGGGGTGAGTATTTTTGTTACAAAACAACAGCATAGAATTTATGAACTGATTTATGAACTTGAGAATCACTTTGAAACTTATTTTCTGTAGATTGCCTTTACCTCTCATTTATACTCTAATACAGGTATAAGAAAATACTGAATTTACAAAATTTAGTTTCATACTCGCAACTGGAAATTGATACTGGTGTAGCTCTGCAAAATCTGTTAACTAGTGAGTTTTTCAAGGATGTCTAGCATGTGCTACATTTTAAATCATAGGACTATTGTCTGAGCTGGTTTTGATGTCACTTTGTGTTTACTAATTTTCATTTATATTTAGTGTCTTCATGAATGGGAGTTCTGTTCATTTTAAATGTACTCTAATTGCAAACAGACATGAATGAATGTTCGTAATTAGCTAGAAATGAGAACAATGAGTGTCTGCATTACAATAAAGACTTACTAGTTAAATGATCATCCAAAGCTGCTATGCAGCATTCCTTTATTAAACATTTAGAACTTCTGTTCAGAGTGTGAGTAGCATATGTTTATGAAGAATGATGCTCACAAAGTAAGTATTTCTACAGGTAGCGTTCTGTTAAAGCCTCCAGTCCAGGTGTAGTTTTGCTGAAGGAAGAATGTGAGATCTGAAGTTTATTTTTCCTATCCCTTCTTTGCTACAAATGCCGTTAACCTATTATGGCTCACCCTAAGTTTCTGGAATCCCAAACTGATCACTCTTACATAGAAGTAATGAACATTTCAGATAAGATGTGTGTCAGGGAGAGGATTCTGTGTTCTATATTTGTTCCTAAATTTATTCCCGGGAAACAGAAAACAAAGAGGGAAAACTTCAGATTCTATTTTATAATATCATACAAATGACATTGCATCCTTTCGGGAAGTTTAGGTATTGAGTCAACACCAAAATGCTAATGGCTGAGAGAATACTGTATTCCTAATTAGAGTATGATGTTTAATTGTACCCTTAAAATTTTCATTGCTATTGGTGAAAAGCTTTAGAGGTTACCAACGCTTGACTTTGTGTCTCACTGTTGGAAGATTTGTACAGAGTGACTAGGAAAGTTAATCTTAGTAAAAATACAGAAAAAAGTAAAGTCAGACAGAAAATTATAAGACTTACAATTTCAGGGATACTGTATTTGACTTTAGAAATCTAAGTTAAAAGTGATCACACAATCAAACTTTTTCATCATTGTGGGAGAGAATTTTCATTTTTATAGAAATGTATGTACTACTTTCAGGGACCACTGGGATATACTTTTTGAACCAGAAGGAAAAGAAATGTTTCAACAACTTCTGTTGATTTGAACTCTAATTTGTATAAAATCTCAGAGGTAAGAGGGTTTGCTCAGAGGAATAGTTATATTGTTCTCTGAGTAGTTGCCCTATGAAACCCAAATAAAGAAGTTTAAATAAACACAGAATTTACTAAATAGTAGTACAATTTTTATTTGATGGTGGTCTCATATTTTTGGAATCCAGAGTTCTTTCCTGGAGCCTATTTAGAGAACAGATGTTTCGTTTTCACTGAGAAATGGGAATAGTTACACAGATCAGATTGTCATTTCATTCTTAATTCTCTGTGATGCAGGGAGAGGTGAAATTTAAGGGTTTTTTTTTCACTGATTGTTAGACCAATTTTCTGAATAACACGTAAAAAGACACTGAAGGAAATTTAACAACCAAAGCAAAAATAAATGTACGATGTCACTACAGCTTTGAAATTTAGCCTGATTCATCAACCTGCATTGTTCTCTGGAATGTCAAATCAAAGGGACCCAAAACAGCAACATTTTCATAGGCTGAGTAAACCCACAACTCCCTCGACCTGGAAATGTCTCAGATTCAGCCATTGGCCACTGCAGAGGATCATATGTGGGAGGAGAAAATGCAAATTAATCAAAATTATTAATATAGTTCAACGATTAATACAGTTTTAGCTTTTAAAACTATTGACATCCTCAGCCAAGATATTTTGGTCAGAGGCCCTTACATCTTAGATTGAAAGAAAATATTTTAATTAATTTTATAGCAGATCATTTAAATGCCCTGAAGCTTCTGCTTAGAGTGTGATTTGTGACATGGAAACTATTTGGAAACTATTTCTGAGCTAAAAAAGTTAAAGTTGTTGAAGATTAATTTTCCCAGTATGTTCTGTAGGGGTTTTTCTTTCTTTTTTTTGGGGTAGGTGTGATTTCCTTCATTAATTAGACCAAATGAGTTGTTTTCTGTTTAGAAGGCATTTACTAAGGTAGTTCCTTTTATAAAAGACAGCCAGTATTCTCTGAATACAATTTTTAAGACCTTAAATATGGATGTTTTAAGTGCAGAGAGAGCAA
The DNA here is from genome assembly GCA_036630365.1 of Acanthiza pusilla. NCBI lineage: Eukaryota > Metazoa > Chordata > Aves > Passeriformes > Acanthizidae > Acanthiza > Acanthiza pusilla. Next base: position 78,347,895 of record JAXCHO010000034.1, read on the forward strand.
AATGTATGCAAAATTGTCCCTAGTTTCAAATCTGGCTGTGCTCATAGGATTGGATTATGTTCAACTCCGGAGCCCAAAGCTTGCTCACCAAAACAAGTACAAACCCCAGTTTAATTGGTATGTATTGGTGGTACAGCTCTAGAATCACTTTGTTTGCTCTTTGTAAGTACACCTGTACAATATGAGAAAGAAAAATGTGCCCAAAAATTATCAATTTTAATAAACTCTTCAAAATAGGAGAGCCTTATTTATGCAATAACTACAGGATAAGGGCATGGAAACAAAGCATCAGAAAAAATCTAGAAAAAATAGGTGAGTTCCAAATTTTATCTAACTTTGGTTCACTTCAACATAAAGGTGTAAATAGCAAGCAAACCCCAACAGAGTACTGATAAAAAGAGAAATGTAGATGGAAATAGCAAAACATTCTGAAAAATGATACACTGGAATGTTTTTTTTCTTAGGGGAGCACAGATTCAGACATATAAAACCAATGGAAAAGAACATTTCCACTATTGTAAACTGTGTTACTATAACTAGCCATGCAGACAGTTTATAATAATATTCTATTTATGATTCTAGTTTTTCTATGCATTGAATGAATCACCAGACAGCATCTGTTTTTAAAGAAATCCGCTTGTATTTTCTCTCAGTATCACAAAACCTGGGCATTTTATTTACCTCAAGTATCTCATGTGGTCAGAGACATTGCATCACAGGTAGATAAGATTATATCGCAGTAATTTCCAGTGACTTCCAGATACAAACAATAAATTTTGTTGAATATGTGAATGGAGAATTCGAAATGATCTACAAGTATTCCCATTTTTATTTTTATTCAATGAAATATATTCTCAGGAAAACCACCAGTATTTTATGTTTTATTCTCATAAAAGAGGTCTTAATTATAGCATAATAATGTCACAATATAATGATATTATCATCATAGTACCATCATCATCATAATAGATAATGTATAATATCTTCTATATAATTATAAAGAATATATAATAGATTAAGGTAATTATATAGGCACGATTTAATCAGAAAATATGTAATAAAATTTATTTAATAATAATAAAATTTCTAACTCAAGATTTCTGTGAACAGCGACACCAAATCAGCAAAAATTAATGATTTTTTGATAAATAGACTATTTGAAAGTACTGTCACAAAATTTGTATGGAACAATAGACTCTGCATTACTGTTGTATTTCTCATTTATTTTTCTTTTCCTGTTTTTTCACTTCCTGTTTAAATCTTAGATTCTAATCTTGTTTTTGTAGCAGAAGTTATATTGTGTTACTTTTTTGGTAAGGAACTTGCATTTTTCAAGGCATTTAGTAAGCCAGCCTTACAGCTGAAGTACTTGTGCTGCCAACACCCTGTTTATTATGCAACAGGGAACCAGAGCTTCATGTGTGAGAGGGTGCAGGACACAAATCTGCTCCAAAAATGGGCTCTTTGTAAGGCTGGTTTTGAAGAGAACAGGAACAAATTCACGATATCTGTTATTTCTGTTCCTGTGTGTTTTTCAGTAATCCTTCTCTAGGATTGCCTGCACTCTGGAAGAAATCTTAATCCATTTCACACAATTAAATGTCACAGTCTGAGAAACACTAACTTAGTGTCTGCTGCGTAGTTTTTAAGCTCTAGTGTATATGATTTTCACCTGGTTGATATCTTAGAGATAATAATATAAAATTGCTATTTAACAGGCAAAATAACACATCAAGTCCAAAGTAATTACCAGTGCATTTAAAATTAATTACAGAATTAAAATGAAATTTTTAATTCACCTACTAGCAGCTGAGCCCAGGGTTGCATATTTCACTAGCAGCTGGTGACAGAACAAGCATCTATGAAAGCACTTTCTGCAGGAGATGCTTGGAATGCCATCTACTGTCGAAAAAGTAAAAATCCAACTCAAAAGCAACTCAGAGCCCTTAGGAGGAACTTCCTTTTTTTGTCTTTGGTGGTTTTTTTTCTAAAATGAAACTCTACTTACATTAGAATTCAACTAATGTTCTGAAAAGGTCCTAGTTGTGTTTGATTTCAATATCCTAGCTTTTGTATCAATTTTAAAACTAGACTCTCTGCTTCATTTTATTAATTCCTTGAGAATTTCAGTTAATTGCAAAACAGTTTGAAGCATAAGTAAAAAATAAAGTCTCATCTTTCCAATACAGAATTAATGTAAATTGCATTAAGTAAGGAAAGTTGTGATCCAGAAGTGAAATAAATATCCTGTAAAAATCCTTATGATTCAAATTTTAATTTAAAATATTTAAACCTTTTTTGAATGCTTTCTAAGAAAAACAATTGTAGGACAAAACCTTGTGTGGTATATGATTATCTGTTACTGAAGTTCCCTCTGCGAAAGTTCTGTTTGGGGCTATAGATTTACTCAAGTGTGAGTAGTCTTGTACACCTGTATGTTATATTTGGATGTATTTATGCATGTGTTATTACTATAATAATGGGAAATGTTTGCATTTTGGTCATGAACAAGACTATACAATTCACAGGCATCTTACAGTCATCCTTATTTCCAGAAGTAAAATATGGCTTACTGAAATGCAGCTATTGTGGTACATTTCACACGTTCCATAGGCAAGAATGTAAAACTTTTTTTTTTCTCTTTACACAAAATATACTAGATTACACTGACAGACCTAAGTGCTATTCCCGCACTTCTGTGTAGAAATCTGATGTTTGAAAATAAATATAGTCAAATGAGTGCTAGCTATCAAAAATTAATCTTTGCTAGAATTTAGGTTGTAGAAATATCTGCATCTTTTCTGCATTTTTTCAACGAAAATCTCACCTAAGACTTGCTATGAGGTCCCCATAATTATTGAAAATTGCGTCTAATAACAAATGTTATGTGATAATTGGACAATTTTGTCTCTATTCCTTCTTGGAAAATTAGAGGAAATTCCAATATTTTTCCGGATTTGATGCTCTCTGTCTTTTACTCTCTGTAAGTTATCTGCCTGAAATATCCACATATCTGTAGGATTTAGGAGAGTAACACTTATTAAATTGGAGAGAAAAAATTAAATCCAAATGAAACTCTTTTCCCCCCCATTGAATTTAAATACTCATGTGCTTAAACCTCAATCTGCTAACACATCTTGAGCGAAAGCAGTTGTTACCTATCGAGAGGCTGTGAACAAGTGCAAGGCTCCCATGGGAGGCTTTTCAGCCTGTATGTAATATGAGCATATGATATCAGAGAGAAGTCAGGGCCTTTCACATTGTGTGAGGGAGACATTAGTGGGACCAAATACACAGCAGGACAGGTGACTGCTGGCTCACAGTGGAAATTTTTAAAGAAATTAAAAGTTATTTGTAGGAACATTGCCTTCTTTTTTGTATAAAAAGGGGTCTACTGACAGAACAAAGTGGTCAGATTCAAGGAGGTATTTACTTGTACCTCATGTCCTTGAAATGGATTTGGAAATTCATTATAGTGAAGAATTATGTAACATTAGCTACTCCTTTAATGAGCTGATAGAAACTGAATAGGTAAACTTCTATTAAAGAAATAGCTACTACAGCTCAAGGATTCCTTAAACCTGTGTGCTATTTTTATCTGCTGCCCTTGACACCCTTCATATGCATTCTTTTGATCTTTGTTTTGCTCTTACTGCATTTCGAACACAGGCTAATTTTTGATTTTATGTGTTGCAAGTTAGCTGGTCCGATATTGCAGCTATTGTATATGATGTTAGAGATGAACAACTCTAACAGGCAGGTATTGGACGCTTTACCCAGAGAAAAGCAAACCTGTGAAACTCCTAATTCAAGAATGTTATTAAAAAACTTCTGGAGCTTTAGGATTGAAAGACACAACTTGACCCAGTATAATTCCTTTGTTAAGATTGTTTATACTGTTTTCTAGTTGTTTTTGCTGCCCCTCTTGGACAACTTTGCGTGATCCAAGACTTTCTATTATTTATTATTTTATAATTTTTGTTTTTCCAAGTTTTTGTACATACCTCATTCCCTCAGCAGACACAGGATACCTAAGTGGGAAGCATCTGGCCTATTCCACATAGCAACAAATTATAATGCTGATGACTTACAAACTCTGTCTTAGAAGTTACCACTTACTCTGTGATAACCAAAGTACTCTTTTCTTTCCTAAATATAGGAAAAAGCTGCAGTAGCCCATTTTAAACTATGTGGTATGTTTGGGCAACACCAGATTTTTAACATAGACCTTTTAATATCACCTTCCTGGTCTAGGCCTCCTGATTGCAGTTTTGGATAACCTTCAAAAGAGAGCATTGATCCATGAATTAATTATTGGAACTGTATATAACATAATGGCCACTGTTCATGTAGTACTTATTTATTATTACAGTTGTGCTATAGTAATTTTCTCGTGTGTTGATTTGTGAATTTGACACTAATTTTGGTGGTTTTACTATGAACACCATAACAAATAGCAAGGATGAAGTCTGGCTGAGTTAGGACGTGTGAGAAGCGAGGGAGCTTTCATTAGCAGAACACAATGTCTCTATCTCTTACCCCAGAAATGAATGATAGGCAACGTTTCTGCCCTGAAGAGTTTATATCCTAAGATAAGCAGAACCTGATTTATTTTGCTGGTTCTGAAGTAATGAAAATATACTATCAGTTTCTTCAGTTTTAGAGTGGAAAGTGCAGGGCTGTTGAGCACTATGTTTTTGGTTGCAGTGATCCACATTTTAGTTGATAATTTATAAAAATATTAGGATCAAAATTTCACTTTTACACTTGCTTGTCTGGAACCTTAGATAAAACTATCACATTTCTAATGACAATGTAAATGTCAGAGTAGTCTTTATCTTGCAGAACTTGTTATGTTTATGGGTATTGTTCATCTGAGGTTCATTCAGCCTGGACTTTTATACAGGATATGTATATGTCTGTGCTTATCTGTAAAGTATGTGTGGTGCTTTCTTGTTGGTCTTGCATCTTTAAGATAACTTTAGCTTGGACTTCAGGAGATGTTTAACCTCTTAAGCTTGGATTTAGATAGATTTCAATTTTATTCTGTGTAACAGGAATTACTTCTAGTCCAGCTTCTCCACCTGCAAATGTCTGATTGCCTCTCAGCTACTGACTGTGGAGGTGCTTTTCTGGAAACTATTGGTACTGTTGTTACACACAGAACAAAATTAGTCAGTAAAATCACCTGCATATATCTTCAGGAAAATATTCCTTTGGAAAGACATTATTGTCCAAAATATGATCCTTCTCAATTCAGCTACCTATACTTTCTAAATTAATAAAACACTTGGAACAGTAGCATAAATTAAAGACTTTAATTTTGATAAAAAATAGTTAAGCTGAATGTTCTTCTGTGTGTATTCTTATAGCATCAATAGGGTAATCAATGCAAAGATTCAATTCAGTTAATACGTAATATTTTACAGTTATGCAATTGGCATGAATTTCTATTTGACCTCCTTTCTTGGAGTTAAACATACTTACATAATTTAACTTAATTAAGCTGGAGAGGTGCCTTCTCAAGAAAATAGTTGATTGTATTTGAGGATATGTCCGTGTTAACTCCACTGTTTTGTCAAGAGTTGCAGAAAAAGTTGTATACTGTGCTTGTGTCATGTGTCTTGACTTCCAATGTGTGAGTGTAGTCACTGCAGTCACTGAAGCTAATCCTTCTTTTTTTTTGGTCATTTGGTGCAGGGCATATAATGCAAATACTGTTAAAAAGATCTAGGAGAAAAAAAAGAAAGAGTCTACAGCAGGCAATCTAGGAAAATGGTTTAATGGGCTTTGCATTCTAGGACAGGGTGGTGGAAACCTCTGAATATCACTGGAGCTGATGATCTTCCCCCTTTCTCAGCGCAATTAAACTAAGAGAATGGGTATTCCCACTGTGGTTTGGATATAGTTATGCACTGAATGCAATATTTTGGAGAGAAAGAATGAGAGGCACAGGGAAACAAAAGGGAAAGGAAGTTAGAATTTTATCATTGTTTCTTTAAATCTATTTTATTTTCAGTGTTATTTTCAAGGGTGTAAGTTTCAGGGGAGGAAGTTTTTCTAAGTTAAGTAATATTGCCAGTGGTAAATACCTTCAGAGATTATGATATTCATGTACTATGACAATGGGAATATATAAATTCCAGAGAAAGCAAGTTACATACCTTCAATAAAATCTTTTCACTAGTTGTGCATTGAAAAGACATTTGCTAATTATCAAATTATTTTGGAATATTTAAATCTGCTTATAATTGTAGACAGTTATTGAAGAGAGACAGAAGACTTCAAAGATTGTGTGTTGGCACTTAGACTCTTGAGAAAGCTGCATCTCTGTACTGTCACCTGTGTTTGTGGGGTCTAATCCTGAGAATAGTATTCAGTTTAAGTCACTTTATAATACAAGTGGTTATGAAGTAGTTAGAATTCATGCTGCTGTTTTTATTTGAAAGACAGGCACTTTATAGATGTTTTATGTGTATAATATAAATCTGGGTTTGAGACAAAATTGCTTGCTGCTGTCTTCTCTCAACTATTTCTACTTATTTATTGTGAAAAAAGCTGGAGGTCAACATCAGTATGGTATCTGCAGAGGAAGCAAAACGTGACGATTCTTTTTATAGATCTGAGACTATCCCTCATCCTTCCTGTATGATTTGCTCTGGGAAAACCAGATAGTTTGGTGCATTAATATTTAATCATATGCTGATTCTTAATCAAGTTTAGTGTAACATGCATTGCTCATTGAGACTACTGCACATACATCCTGCTTTGCCATTAGGATCTGTGTTCTCTAAACTTAAAAATTTCATACAAGTGTTTGACTCTCTGGATTTCCTAGGCAATATATTTAATAAAAAAAACTTCTCTAGAGGCATCAACAGCTTCATTGAATTGATACTAGCAACATCAATTACAGCATTAATAGTGATAATAAAATATATTTAAGTTTTTTCATGGATGAATTACAAGCAAAAGATTGACTTGCTTTTCCAGTCTTCTCAATTTCAACAAAAGGCCTAGAAAAAGCTTCCATCCTAGTCTATTCTGGTCGGCCGAGTTGGTTAGGAAATAAGGAAAACAGAGAATATTAGTGAGCAAAAGACTGAAACAACTGGCCTGTAGCATTTTAAAATGAAAGTGCAATAGTGTGTTATATGCTTTATGCTCAACTCAGTGTTTCTAGGAGACATTAGGTACACCCAGTTTATTCCGGCAGATTAGATCTCCTTGTGCCTGTAGGCCCATGGATGGCAAAGTTGTGTATCTTGAGAGTACTACTGGGTTAGAGGTGGATATTAAGATGTTTATCCCTGCCAAGGATGGCTGACTCTGAAATCTGGATTCCCCAAACTTCACTTGAAAGGAATTAATACAGATATCTAGGAGGTGTAGAGTGTGTTTTAAGGGTTATTTTCATAGATTGAGGCACCTGAAATCCTCCCCCATGTTCTTGTGGCTATGCATCCACGTATGTTAAAGTAGAGATGAGCTCTGGTAACAGAGTGTGTATTAGTTTACCTGTCTCCAAAGCACCTTTTGGAAAGAATGTTCTATGGTTTTGACAGAGTAGATTGTAGAGAGAAGCTTTTACTGGTGGCAGTAGACTGAAAAATAGAAAAGTATTAGGAGTTTAAAGGGATAATAATAATTTTTATATTGATGTTTTCATTACTTAGTCTTCTGCTTCCATTTTTCTTGTTCTCTTCCTTCTTCCTTCTGTTCTGTTCTCATATTAATTCTCTGTGCCAGTGGGAATAGCCTTAATCTTTGAGGAAATTTTTAGTACACAGAGAGGATCTAACATCAAAAACTGTTCAGTGAGACTTGAGATTTAACTTAATTTAACTGGAAAAGATCAAAGGGGTCTGGCACTTGCACTGTGTAGGTTTGCAGAGAAACACAAGAATAATGGTGACGCGTGTTTCAAAGGGCAGAGGCTTCTGATAACAAAGTGCAAGGTGTAAAAATTCTCTATTGTTGGCAAGTAGAAAAATCCTGGCTTGTTTTCAAATGGAGTAATGTATGGAGTTGTGATCTGTGCCAAAAAAAAATTGTGACAAAATCTCCAGACTCCTCTAACATTTTAGAATAGGGGGTAAAATACTTATTATTCTGCACTGTTAGAGTGCATTGTCTCAGTCACTGTTGATCAGAAACATTAACTGCAGCCTGTTGGTGGTTTTAATAAACAGGTGTTGATCAGAATTTGTTTCTAGTGAACAAGGAGAACTGGCACCATTCTTGGTAGAGTTTTGAGTGGATAGGATTGAAAAGACGTAGGAAGGTTAAACAAAGACAGGTAATCTGTAAGGAGCAGAATGCAGTTACACTGCTTGGGGTATTTCAGTTGGTCTGGTGAGAAAATTGAAGTTCAGGGGGTTTCTGACCTGGCAATACACTTCTTTTAAGCAAGTGTTTGCTGCTGATTTTTGAAAGGAGCAGAGAAAGCAATGCACAAATACGGGAGTACACAAACCAGCGAAACACAAAGCAGCTCTTGTAACCAAAGGAAATACAACTCTATGTGTACATGTAGACAGGGTTCAAATATCTGGAGTCTCTTCAGTCCTTATCTGTCTAGAAAAAGATATTTAAACCACAGCAATGTTAAAAATAGATTCAATGCATTTCATCTAATATATCATTATTTCTATGAGTTGCTACAACTTGTAATTTCATCTGAATGAAATCTTTTGGAAAGAAAGTAGGAGAAATTAGTCTGTGGTTTTCTGTTTTAGATCCAGAATCTGTATCCGTTCTCTGACCTTGAAAGATAAATACCTGTGCTGTACACCTGAAGGGTTCAGGCCTGTTGATCCACAAGGTTAATATTAATTTAAAATCATATGGTAGAATCTATTAATTCAATCGATCTTTTCATAATTTATTTTAAAATTGTAGTTTGCCTTCCATTCTTGTTATAAAGTCAAGGAAGATAATTTCCTAATCCAGGGACTGAAGGATGTATGGAGAGTGCTCAAGGAATGCGTCACTGTTATATAATAATGGAAGATCTTGTCCTCACATAACTGCAGTGTTGGAAAGTGTATAGTGAATGAGACACAGAATTGTAGGAGGAGAAAAGATTAATTTCTAAGAGAGATATTTTGAATTGTAGAGTCATATTATATCCTGACTTAGAACACAGTGTTCCTATAAAATGCTGAGAAATTAATTTTAAATGCAGGTTTTCAACATGTCTCATAATGGACAATGAGTTTTATTTAATGGTGCAAAACTAAAAATTGCTTGTAAGATTTTCAAAAATACCAAGGGTTTGCAGCTGCAATTGAAGTCACCATATATATACTTCTATGTAAAGATGCCAGATCCTGTCGAAAAAAACATATCAAAGATTTCAAACTGCTCACTTAGGATTTTAACCCGATTTGATCTCAGTTTCACATGTGAAAAGATACTGACCATGACCACTATCCAAAGGAAAGATGTTGGTTGTAACCTGATTATGTGAAGGGTTAGTTTAGTTAGTTCAATAGAAAAATTCACAATGAAGTAATAACTTAAAAGTAAGTGTCAAGTAAGTATATTTGGAAATCATGTATGGGAAGGAATATACAGATTAGTGATACATTCAGTTTTCAATGCCCAGGGAGGCCACATTTGTGTCTAGTTCTGTGTATGCAATTTAGGAGCTCTGGATTATTGTCTGAGACTGTTTCCTTCTCACAGCTGACCACAGAGCTTTAAGGCTCATAATGTTGGGGCATCTAAATTAAATGTCTTGAGCTACCTAGTGGGAAAAGTATGGACATGCTTTGATTTCCTCCCATTTCTCCTGCTTTGAATTTTCTACATTGAAAAACTAGTGTGGATTCTCTTGGTTAAATATAATATTATGACTGAGATGCATGGTAGAGTGGAATTGCAATGGCATGAGAAATTTTTATTTTTCTTTTTTTTTTAAATATACCTGCTTGGTTTTGTGGGGTTTGTTTATTTATTTATTTGTTTTGGTTTTGTGCTGGAATGTTACTTTGTATATACATTTCTAAAGTGCTGAAGAAGCAAAACCATGCTAGAAGACATTTTACTGTGTGTTGCATGTTCTGTTTTCCCTTTCTGTATCAATCTTTGGAAAGGTTTTAGTGCTTCTTATTGTCCACTTATTTAATTCTTGTGTAGTCACTGAATCCTATTTATGGTGATATTTCCTGTGATATCATATGGTGGAGGAGATATGGAGCTATTTTGGTGATCTTTAGTTTTCTGTGCAGCACTAAGCATCCACTTAAATTATGAGTCTGCACTTCCTATTTAGTTAGGTGAGAGTATTCCCTATAGAGACATTCAGAATATCTATTTAGGAACCTTTTTGGGTTTTTGAACATATAGGGAAGATAGAGCCTAATTTGATATTTAAGACCAATGCCTGCAATTAGAGGATGTAAATATTCCTGTGGGTATTATGTCTCTGTTCTTGGGTTTTGTCACGACTCAAACCCAGTCAGTAAACCAGGCCCAGGCAGCCGCTTGCTCACTCCCTCACCAGTAGGATCTGGGAGAGAATCAGAAGGGTAAAAGATAGAAATCTCGTGGGTTGAGATAAAGGCAGTTTAATAGGGAAAGTAAAAGCCACTCACACAAGCAAAGCAAAACAAGGAATGAATTCGCCTTCCCAGGGGCAGGCAGGTGCTCAGCCATCTCCAGGAGAGCATGACCCCATCAGGTGCAACGGTGGCTTGGGAACACGAATTCCAGCATTCCAAATGTGCCCCCTGTCCTCCTTCTTCCCCCAACTTTATTTACTGAGGATGGTGTCATATGGTCTGGAATATCCTTTTGGTCACTTTGGGTCACCTCTCCTGGCTGTGTCTCCTCCCAGCCTCCCATGAACCCCCAACTTCCTCACCAGAGTGGCAGTAGGAAAGCAGAAAAGGCCTTGGCTCTGTGTAAGCTCTGCTCAGCAATGACAAAAACACCTCTGTATTATCAACCCTGTGTTCAGCATAAATCCAAAACACAGCCCCATACCAGCACTGTGAAGAAAATTAACTCTACCCCAGCTGAAACCAGCACAGGTTTGGTATAGAACATCAGATTGTTCACTTAAGTTAAAGCATGTATTTTAGATGGAATATTTTCTTAAAGGCACTAGACAAGTACTAAGCAGACCTACTGTATGTATTATCCAGGTATTTCTTTAAGCAAGTCTGAGTAAAGATCACTCATGAGTAAAATTCCTTAGCCTTCCTTCCTTAGTTTTTAGATACATTGCCTTCAGATCCTGACATCAGTGTAGTTTAATAAATGTAATGCAGAATTCCCTTTAATCTATTAGCTCAGTATATTGCATTTTAAATGGCATGTTATAAATTCACCATGAACTATGACAGGCAGTTTGGTTGCAAATAAGAATTAAAAAAAATAGATTGTAGTTTACATAATCAAAGCACCTTCCTTTGTATTTATAGCTGAATGTATTGCTGGAAAAGTTTTAACACAGTATTATGTGAAAAAAAATGGAAGTCAGATATAGTACATTACCAATTTAATTTTTAGTTATGTATTAAAGTTTTCTATATGTGGCACTCCCCATTTTAAAAACTAAATAGAAATAAGCCCATAGTGCAACTTGGTATAAACATACAACAAATATTAAAGGAAATCCTTTTAACTCAAAGTAGGAACTTTCCCCCTCCTGTTTGATAAGATTTTAGGACTTTAGAGTAGTTGTTTTCAACTTGTTGCACTCAGTTGTGCAAACTTATCTTTTTAGGGTCAAAGAAGAGCAAAAACCACAGCCGACACAGTAAGTAAAATATCTTAAAGATGCTATAGGCTTGACTTTTCTACCTTTGCCATGTTCTGCTCTCTGCACCTTTGATGGTATTAGCTTTCACTGATACCTGATAGGCTGCAGGTAGTTTGTCATCTGCTTCCTGACTGGCTTGTAAGAGAGCTGCCTGTAGCTTCTTACTCCATCCACATGTTAGCTGGATGTAGGTTTTTGCTGCCTGCTTGTGAACTGGTGAATTGTAAAACTTTACTTCCCTCACATCCTTAGTGGCTGACTTAGTTCTGCAGCTGACATTCCCATTGGCTCTTAGCTTTTCTGCCTCTGTATTTCTCCTAACGTTGGATAAGAAAACATTTAAACTAGTGTGGTTTTATTGGTTATTCAGTCACATTATTTGCTTGTTTAAACAGGTGGTTTCCCTTTAGTGGGATCACTGAGCTGGTAAATAACGTTCTTCAACCACAGCAAAAACAGCAAAATGAAAAGGAGTCCCAGACGTAAGTAAGCTACTCTCTGTAGATTAAGTAATATCTGTACAGCATTAGAACATCCTGGAGAGTGTGTTTAAAATAATTGCCCATTTAGAACATTTAGCTGAGGGCATTTTACAAGCTGAGCACCACTTGCTTTCCAACTCCTCATTTGAAAAAGGAAAACTGAAGATCAGGTTTTACTCTCCTTATCAATAACTTAAGTGACTGCATTAGAGTACAATTTAAGAAGTTACTACTGCTCCATTTTTAAAAATATTTTTATTTTTTAATTTTTTTCCCCCCCCAACATGTTCTGCATATGAAACTCCCAGTGAAGTGATGTGTCTTCTGTGCATGAGGAACTGGAATGATAAGATATGTAGAATTATTTATAGCATGTCTATGCACATGCATGGTCTGGGTCGTGCATAGAATGCTATACGAATCTACATCATATGTATGAAGAGCTTTGTAAGGACCAGGAAAATATCCTGCCATTTTTTTCATACTTTTAGAATATCTGTAAAGTTTCAGAACTTTAGCAGATATAAGGAGAAATCTTGTGTCCATCAAAGCTGATGAAATTTTGACTTTGATGGAGCCAGTATTTCATCCATGAACCTTTTATACTTTTAAGTCAGTACTTTTTTTTGCTATCTGAAAATTTTAACATTTTACAGAAACTGGCAAAGCTAGGACATTCGGTCTGAGAGTAGAACTTAAAGCATGGAGCTGAAAATATTCCTTTCATTAAGAGGAACAAAAGAATATTTATTATTCTAAATTTTCAAATTCTTAAAATGTACTTCAGATGTTATTTAAGGTTTAAGCATTAAAGTTGCTGTCTTTTCTTTCTTCTAGAGGTGAATGCCTTGTAAGTTCATGTAATAAATGTTTGCTTTTGAACTCATGCATAGCTGGTTTAAAACATGCATATAACTTGTCAATTATTTTCCAGGTAGAATCAATTTTTGTTTATTTTTTAATATGTATATTTAAGTGGACCTTCATACTTGTGGATCATAAAAGCTGTGATGTTTTTTGAGAATACATAGTGAGAAGTTTTCATGAATTAAAAGGGAAAAATAAGACATTAAATTGGTATTCTGTAAAGCAATGTATTATTCTGGGCTCTGTTTCTAATATTCTCACTTAAAGGCTTATAAAATTGTATGTAATATTAATGATGAATATTTTATTTTTTGGTTATTGTTAGATACTGGTAATATTACCTTTTGTTCACAGCACCTCAGTATTTTGTATTCCCAGTTTCCTTAACTCAGCAAAATTTGTTCTGCTTACCAGTGTTGTACATATGAAGCATATGGCTTTCAAGCATTTCAAACTGAAAATAGTGTATGGGCAGTGTAAACAGTTGAGTTATAGTCAACAAAATTATTTTAAAATGGTTGCTGTTATTATGGAAGGATTTTTTTGAACGGTGATCTCTTTGGGAGCCACTTTTGTTCTGTGTTTTTATTATATAATTAAGAAATTAATTAATTCGTATATTCAACTTATAGATACACTTCTCCCAGTCTTGTGCTAACATGTAAGGCAGAATTATATTCAAAAACTATTCTGAAAAACCCAAGGTATTTTTATGATGTTACGATGCCATTCAAAAGGATAAAATGATGTTGTGTAGGGGTCGTTTCCGTGGTTGACACAGGACAAAGAAAAATGGTGTAGGATAATATTCCTTGGCAGAGAATCAGGAAGCCATAATAGTATGCAAGTTGAGCTGTAGCCAACATCATGAAAGAGATTAATGTCATACAGGAATGTACAGACACTAGCCTGGATGAACTGTGAAGAAGTTTGCATGCTGCTGGGCTTTGGTAAGATCTTACTTGGAATAGCATGCCCTTCAAAAATTATGTGGAGCAGTTGTAATTCAGTGGAGAGCAATAAGAATAAATAATTAGGTGTCTAAGAAACATGGTATGTATTAGGAAAGAATCAAACACATGAGTTCATTTAGCTGCCTGAAGAGAAAATACCAGGGGCTGAAGGAGATGGACAGAACACTGCTGAAAAATGGCAGGAAATAATCACTTTTTCATGTTTATCTCATGGTGAAGCTGAAAGGAGTAAACTTAAGTTGCGTTAGGGAGGAATGAAAAATGGAAAGAAGACTTAAAATACTTGTGTACTTTGTTTAGGGCTTGTGTGGAAGCTGTGAAAATCTTAAGGAGCAGATTTGACAAATACCTGTTAGAAGAGACACAAGTGTAGCTGTTCTGTGCTGGGACAAGAGAATGGACTAAGTGACTTTAAAAAATATCTTTCAGCACTGTTTATTTGTGATAATTTCATTTATGTATTAATTATCAGGATTTATTTTTGTGATTATTGTAAACTTTCCAGGAGACAATTGAACAGAAATACTAATGGTGCACCTTTTAAATTTTATTTATTTTTCTGACATTAATGACTTGCCATTAATGAAATGAAATATTGTCCCAGGGAACACTGTAGCAAAGAAATGCTGTACCGGGGAATATTGTGGGACAACGGGGAGAAGAATAAATGCCTGTAGAAATTTTTACCACTATTCACACATATTGGGGCATTTTCCACTTGAAATCACTGTCAATATCTCAGTCTGATTTGGAGATATGTCTGGTTGTCCACCTTTGCTGATGAAAAAGCTTTTTTACAGTGAATCTGGGGGGGGGCAAAATGTGGTGAGAGCAAGCAGAAAAGAAGTTAGTGGTGTCTGAAAACAAGGTATCATGTTACAGATTTCACTTTTGCTCTGGAGAAGGTATTTTTGTAGAACCATTGACCTCGTGTCCTTATGGGCAGAAGTAGGATTAGTCTGGTGCTCTTGGACATGAATTCTGAGGTTGGAAGAGACTTCTGGAGGTCATCTCGCCCAACCCTTCTTCTCAAACTGGGTCACATAGGGCCATTATTTACTGCTGTGTCTAGATGGATTTTGAATATATCCAGGGATGAAGGAAGGCTCTAGAACATCTCTGGGCAAGAGATACATGTGCTAGTGCTTGGTAGCCTCTAGAATGAAAAGCATTTCCTTCTGTTCAGAGGGAACTTCCTGTGCTTCAGTTTGTGCCTATTGCCTCTGATCAGCTGAGCACAGCTGAAGAGCCTGGATCCTTTCTATTTGCTCCCTTCTCTTCAGGTATTTGTATTTATTCATAAGATCCCCTCCCTGAACTCTAGGCTAAAAAGTTCAAGCTCTCTGTCTGTCCTCGTGTAAGAGATGCTTCAGTCCCTATCTTTTTGGCCTTTTGCTCAACTGTCTCCAGTATGTCCATGTCTCTCTTTAACTGGGAGGCCAGAACTGGACACAGAACTCCAGGTGTGGCTTCACCACTGCTGAATTAAGGGCACAATCTCCTCCTTCTGCCTCATGGTAATGCTTTTGCCTAATGCAGCCCAGAATGCCATTCACTTCCTTTTCCTCAAGGCATGCTGAGCCATGTTCAACCTCATCCAGGACTTCCAGGTCCTTTTCTGCAGAGCTGATCTCCCGCTGGGCAGTTCCCAGCCTGTACCAGTGCATGTGGTTCCTCTCCAGGTGTGGCACTGTGCACTCCCCCTTGTTGAACGTTGTGAGATTCTGGTCAACACATTTCTCCAGCCTGTTAAGGTCCCTCTGGATGGCAACACAACCTTCTGGCGTATCAGCCACTCCTCCCAGTTCAGTGCCATGCACAAACTTGCTAAAGGTACCCAGTGCCCCGTCATCTACATTGGTGAGGTATTGAACAGGACTGGACCCAGTATTTATCTCTGGGATAAACCACTGGGAACTGGCCTCCAACCAGACTTTGTGCCGCTGATCCCCCTGCTCTGGGCCCAGCCATTTGGCCAGTTCTCAGTCTACTTCAAAGTCTGCTCACCCAGTCTGTGCTTCATCAGCTTCTCTATGAGGATGTTATGGTGGGCAATGGAAAAAGTCTTAATGGAGACACGACAGACAATATTCACTGCTCTCCCCTCATGCAGTAATTTCATTGTAGAAGGTCATCGCATTGGTTGAGTGTAACTTCCCCTTGGTAAATGCCTGCTGACTCCTGGTCACTTTTTTGTATTTCATGTTCCTAGAAATGGCTCCCAGGATTAGTTGTACCATCAATTTCCCAGGGATTGAGGTGAGTCTGACCAGTCTGTGGTTCCATAGGTCCTTGTGCTTCTTCAAGGTGGGAGTGACATTTTCTTTCCTGCAGACATTAGGCACTTCTCCCAGTTTCTGTGATCATTGAATATTGAGAGTGGTCTTGAATATCTTGTCTTGATGAAGAATACTTCTATCTCCAGCATGTGTGTACTTCATAATGAATTTTATCAACAGTGTTTAAGATATTTCCAGATTTTAATCCTTACAGTGTAGAAATTCTTAGCTGCCCCCTGAAGCAACTGCTTTTGATGTGCAGCAATCAGCCTATCAATTTTTATTTCTTCAGATCCATAAGGCATATATTTTTTAAAAGGTGCATTCGGGTTGTTCCTTGTTAGGATATGGTGGTCTTGTGCCTAAGGGTTTGACTTGGAGTTTATATTTTTCTTTTGCATGAATCTTGGAATATTATGTAGTGGTGTTAAGGTCCAATCACAATAAAGGAATTCCCATGTTAGATGGCACTGAAGATTCCACTCTTGTAATATTGTATGTTGGCAGAGTCCAGCAATGAGTACCTTAGAACACACACAGGGAGAAAGGTATGCATAGGCTGGTTCTGATACAGGTATTTTAGTGACTTCCTGAGGCAGAGGCTGCATGCATTCTGCTGGATTTACTTCCTGGCAATAAGGAATCTGTTTGCTGGAGTTATTTGCAGTCTTGTTTTAAACCTATTTATATTCTTGGTTTCAGAACTTGGTGAAAATTAATTCCACAATTTAATTATGTGTATAGAGAAGTTGTAACTTTTTGTTTGCTTTAAAACATCTTCCTTATATTTTCAATGGGAAGTGCTAGTCTTTTGTTATATAATTTGTCTATACTATGTATAACCTTTAAACATTTCTATTATGTTCCGTGCAGTCTATTATACTTCACACAGTTATCCCTTAAAGCTGCAGAGTCAGAGTTTTTCCTTCCATTATGGGAACTCTGCTTATGGTCATCCCTGTTGTCTTATCTCCTTTTAAAAGCCCTATTAGATATTTTCGAGTTAACAGTGATCAGTGTCGCAGAGAGCTCTTTGACTTTCTGCAGTGGTTTAGGAAAGAAAGTTTCTAATGTTTGGTGCTTAAAGACATCCAAATATTGAAGAGGTGGCAGGTTTTTTTCCCCTTTTCCCATGAATGGTTTTTTTTATTTTCAGGCTGGAAGTTTGGTTGCTTGCTAAGAAATGTAGGATGTCATTCATTGATTCTAACAGCAGAAATTGTGCCTCCTTTCTTTGATAGTTATGAGTACCTTATCAATAAACAATAGACGAAGCGTCAAAAGTTGTTAAACATAATGCTTTAAATAATAATTTTAATGCTTTAAATAATTAAAAAATACATTATTTCTTTGCCTTTTTGTACTTTCACTAGACTGATTCTAGGAGAGATTAAAAAAAAGTACATTGCTTAGCACAACATGAGGTATCTTTTTCTGCTAAAAATGGCTTGCCAATAAATAGACATTTATGTTTTTCTGGAAGTCATGTTGTCACTGTAAGGAAATGAAGATTGAATATTACCGTAAAATGATACCTAGTAAAACCTTTTTCAGCATATTTTTCTGATAATTAAATTAATTTTCCTATTGGTAGACCACACCAGCAAAACAGTGAAATTTTCTGCTTATAAGAATTTCTAGTATAATAACTAGAATAATGAATTCTAGTTAAAATAGATTGACATTTCTCAAATACTTAACATAAATCAATGGATCATTAATTTAGTATTCTAAATTTCCTGCATAAAGAATATGTCTGCCAACCACTAGATAGTTTTGAATGTCTTCCAGTTATCTAACCCACATGTGATAGCAAACCCACATCAACAATTATTTAACACCATTTACACTATTTATAGTCAGTGGGTTTATTTGCAGTCAGTGCAGCTCCTCTTCAGACTGGTTTTTAATAGAACCTGTTGAAAATAACACACTCCACTTGAAGGAGTATTTTCTGGAAAGAGGAAAATAGGTCTCTGCAGCCACACTTGTGACTTTGGAGTCATGAGAAGTCTAGCACTCTACTGTGTTTATATTCGTGGGCAGTAAGATAGAAAATAGAGAGTAAATGAGTTAAAAATAAAATGTTAATTTTCAGTATATAAAAAACCAATATAGGGCGATTGTAGCTATTTCAAAGTAAAATAGAAATGCACAAAATACCTCTTAACTATGAAACTGTTTTTGTCTCCATAATGAAGTAAATATGAGGTACCAAACAGATGACTTATTAAGTCTCTTACTGAGACTATTCAATTTATCATTTGCAACATGACATTGTAGTTGCCTGACTGTATGGTTGCCCTGGACCTTTTCCTCAAAATATTTCATAGAAGAAAACCTAAGTTATGTTGGTTGGATTGTTCATGAGGTTGGATTGTTCATGAGGAATGTTAATGAGGTTAAGATAGCCATTTATTCACAGAAAGGATTGTTAAGCATTGGAACAAGCTGCCTGGGAAAGGGATGGACTCACCATCCCTGGAAGTGTTCAAGGAATGACTGGATGTGGCACTCAGTGCTGTGTTTTAGTTGACACAGTGCTGTTTAGTCAAAGGTTGGACTCAACGATCTTGGAGGTCTTTTCCAACATTAATGATTGTATGACTATGGTGGAACTCAGTTTTATCAGAAGACAAACAAAAATGTTTGGGAAAGGTAAATATAGTGATCGTAAGAAATACATTTCTATATTTAAATTGGAACCCAACAGATCCATTTTAATCCTACAGCATACATGGATTTGTAATTCAGCAGAATCACAGATTGTGATTAATTTAAAAAATATTAGATTCTGCATTTTTGGTAAAATAAGAAAGTTTATTAAAAAAATTTATTAATAAGGAACTGAAAAAATGTCAGGAAAAACATATGAAGCATATTGTCTATTTGTGAAAGAGCTAAACTTTAAACAAAACTGGAGTGTGATATAATGAGGAATTACTTGAGGATCTGGGGTTATAAAACAGACTTGCATATAGAAAGAAGAATACAATCGGAACTAGTTAGCTGACCAACAGTTAGCATCATGGGCAACGAAAAGGTGAAAAAAGTCCCCCAAACTGACATAATCTATGTTTATATACTTTACTCGAATGGGGAATTGGATAAAAGAGTATTTAATAAGGGAAAATATTTCCACTTATTTGTAAGGGAGGGCTGAATTGGAGCTATATCTGACCTATTTTGTGTACTAAAATCTCTAGATGTTTTGTGTTATGCAGCATAATATGTAAAAAATATTATGTGATTGAAGGATGGAGTATTTCCATATGTATATGCATATAGATATAATGTGATGCTGACTAGACAATACAGGCTGCAATACACTGTAACATAGACCAGCTCCTAAAAGATTTGTGGGAAGTATTTTCTCTCTAATTTTTGCAATTTCTCAGGGTTTGTGAATGTCACAGGCTGTGGCACTACTAATATGCTGACAGCATCCTGATTTGAACTGCTTTCCAAAAGAAATAGACAGTACCCCTAGAGGGATGACAGGTTGTCTGAATGAGATAAGCAAATAGATTTAGAAAATGCTGGCTTAAGCTTAACTTAAACAAGACAGAAGTGATACTCTTATAATAAGAGGAAAGCATGTTAAGCCTGCAGCTGAATCAGTGACCTTAGTTTCCAATGGAACCTGAGGTTAGGGCAGAGGCAAAAGGGGTTCTTGCAAAACGTAGAGGGTATAAACTCATTTTGGCATTAACTGGAACCGTAATGAATGATTGAATTTCCATTTTCCACAGATGAATTCCGCATTTCATTCTGTGAAGAACTGATGATAAAGATCATGCATCAGTTTATATGATGTTTATCAAATCTTGTCTTAGGAAGGTCAAAACTTCTAGAGAGGAACAGACCCCAGATTCTGCACTCTACTGGCTTTACATTATTAATGATAATTTAATGTCTCTCTTCTTAAAATGACTGGGCATGTTGTATTCTGTAAGTAGAAGTGATGTGAACCCTATTTTACGTGCAATATTACTAGTTCCAAGTAAGATTATTCCAAGAAGTGGCATAAGATGGCTTTGACTTGCTAAATGAAATCTGAACTTCTAAAAAAAATGTATCAGGGACTAAACTGTCAAAGGAGTGGGTCTTATTGCTGAGGCACTCTGACTAAACTATGGTGAAAATAAGAAAAAAAAAAGGTAATTTTTAATTATTGAAAATATAGACATCAACATCATAGAGACATCTTTTTTTTTAATCAAAGTGACTATTCAGTGCACCCATAGCTGCTACTATGTATAGAGTTTTTTTCATGGATTAACTATAAATTTTCAACCATTCACAGTACATAAGTTTTTATTTATGTCAGTTTGAGGGAAATTCATGTTTGTGGAAGTAACTTTTTAATAACTGCTTTTTTTTCTTTTAACCAAGGAAATATTGTTATAAGCAACATATTGCTAGCTTTCTTATAGAGTTTCTATTTTGTTAAAATAATCTCCTAGTTACATTCATGGAAATGTCTTGTCAGAGACTCAGCAAAAGAAAAGAAAATGACAATATCTTCTGGTTCTTATGTTTTGTTTGCAGGTTGATAGAAACTGTTATCAGCTTTTTCTATACATTTGCCTTTCTCTTCAAGCAGGGAACAATTGTCTTCTCTTAATTGGATGGAAAATTAAAAATATGTGTGTGACATTACACTGATGAATTGTGGTCAGGTTCATGATGCTCATTGTGAACGTAACAAATACCAAAATTTGAACTTTCATGGGCTTTATATTATCTGAATCACTTTGCATAGCAAGCTTTAAGTCATTATTTGCCCTCTGGTAATTTTTCTTATTGAATTAATATTCCCATTAGGAATATAAGACCAGCACAAAAATATTATGTCATGGGACAACATTTAGGGTGCTTGAAATGAAGGGAAGCTTGTGAGCTCAGCAATTCTACAGCCTTCCTGCATAGACAGAGTCCTAGTCTGAAAGCTAAAGGAGAAAATCAGAATGTACAGCCAGGCTGTGCTTGGTGTACATGATTTCTGGGCTGCAGTTAGTTGAGAAGATTCCTTTTAATACACAAAATTTGCTTTCATAGACCATCTTCTTAAAACTCAAGATTTCTCTTTTTTCTAGTTTAAAGATTTTCTGATCTCTCTCTGGCAAGCTCCCAATTTATTTTATTTTGGCTCTCTGTGCTGCTTCACTCTGTTACAGTTTTCCTCACCATGAATATTTGTTATTTTTGTCAGTACTTTCTGTATTCTAAACATTTTAAATTTAAGTTAATACTATTGGATTTGAAGAACGGATCAACACCTTATAGTGTTTTCTGCATTATCTAGTTTAAAAATAAGTCAAAATAGATTCTTATAGGTTAGTATTCTTTTTGGTTGAATTTTCCAAGAGAAAATAATAAGCTTAGCAGTCAGAATGATGAAATCAAAGGATGCTGGAACTAGTTAGACTTTAATGGAACTGATCTCTCTTCCCTAAAGCCATGTTTCTGTGAGTCATGCAGCCACCCTCATAGTACTGTAAATGTGAAGAGTATGCTCAGGGTGCACTCACACAAGGCAGCAGAGTTATGACTGACTGTTTTCAACACTTGGCAAATACAGTTATGACATAGTTAACTTGGGCTTGTTTTGGCATTACAGATTCTATTTCCTAAAACTGCTGACTTGAGCTTTCTGCTGTGTTCAATGCTTGTAATTAGGCTCACCTGGTATTATAGGCTAAGAGCTACTCTCTCCAGGGATCATTCTCTAGATCTTTTGCATGAGAACGTAGATCAAAGCAGTCCTTCAGTAACTCTCCTCAATATATTTCTCCTTATTGCCTTATTTCAATCTATTTCATCCTCTCAACCTTTTACCTGGAAAAACTCAGCATGGCTTTTACCAAAGAGGAATAACCTGCCAGGATATTGAGTTTCACACATGAGTAATGTAAAGGTCCTAACTTGTATAGTTTTTTGAGAGCAGTATCTTTATCCCAGTGTAATTCCCATTTTGTTTTGGATTTTTTTTCTGTATTAACTGTTGGTACAAAAACATGAACAAAAGATACCTATGTTTCTTCTGCTGTACATGTTACTGAGTGATTGAAAAATTTCTGAAAATAACGAGAAGATATTTTTAATTATTGGATGAATTGGGAAGACAGCTGATAAAAAATTTGAAGTCAGAGATGTATAAAAGATTACTTAATAGTAACAAGAACATTTTCTGCAACAAAGTGGCTTTCCTGATGACTTTTAACTGTCTGTATCAGATACATCAGACTTCTTAAATCGGTAGTGATTGGTGCAATAAAAAAGTCTTTCAAAGGCTAGTTTTAATAAATGGTAATTTGATATAAAAAGACTCTAAATATTTTTATTTTGCACTGCTGGTAGAGCTATCAAGATGAGAGCAAAATGAAAAATATTGAATAAATATTCAGGAAAAAGGAGAGATTCAGTGATCATGGTTGAATCAATTATAACATTATAACTGCATAAATACCTTCAAGATGTTGGATCAAATTCTTGGAAAATCAAAAATTAGGTTTATGAGCCAATACCAAATTTCAGAACCCGGAAGCAAGTTCCGAAACAGTTAATGCCAGTAAATCCAGAAATGGATCTGGTGGATATCTTTTAACTCTACTGAGGTTCTTTGTACTGGAGATGTTTGGCACTTCAAAAAGGCTGCCTGCGTGGTTTAAGCCATACCTCTTAATGTTTGCTGCTGAATGCAGGTACTGAGTACCTTTGTACCTCTGGAATGACTTCTACAAATGACCCAGTTGTGGGTAGTGCTGACTATGAAGTATTGGGCACTTCCAGCTGCTAATAATACCAGTGGAAACAGTGATTGTTTTTCATACTAAGTTTCATATAGCAGTGGGTATTTTTGCTTACTTGCAGGTTGAAAGCAGAACCAGACCTGTCAGTCAACAGTGTCTGGGGAATGCCTGTCCCCTGGAGTCAGGAAATACAATTAGACTTGCTGAAAACACAATTAGGCTTCCCAGCTGCAGAGCTTTTCAGATGAAAGTTCAGTAATGCTAGTTACATGCTTTTAAACTCTCAACTTCTTTCAGCAACATTTCTGTTTAATTGATAGCCATGAGTCAATGTTGTGTTTGTCTTTGGGAGGGGTTTGTTCTCTCAGTTGGGTACTTTTGATGTACTTACAGTGGTTGATTGTGATACAATTTTCATAGTGAGGGTGAGTAAAGTGCTCTTATCACTGTTGTCTCGTTTTATTCCTTTGATAAGGACTAGTTGTAGGGTTCGGTCAATTAATTATATAAAATAGAATTAAATATTCGTTCCATAGTTGAAGAGGTGTTGAGGGGCAGCAAGGCTAGAGAAAAGAAGTGTCTATTTATTGTCCCTTATTTAAGGCAGGAAAGGATTAGACTGACTTAGAAAGGCTGACTACAGGATGTGGAGCTCTGCCATGTTTACCTAGGGAAGACATACTAGATGAGAAAATTGTCTTTTATCACCAGGAGCAGAATTTTGTCATGTGGTGGTAGTAGTCTTCACTTGTGGTTTTAGAGATTTGAGGAGAGTTGAACAGATAGTCAGAACATTCAGATATGCTCCACAAGTACAGTCCTCAAAATATTTCTATCATGAAACCCTCCATCAGCTCTTGTATTTTCTAGATGTATTTATCACTTCGCTTTTTCAACATCATCATTCCCATTTGCTTTTACTTTTGCACTCATGTGTGGCTTTCTGTGATCAAAGCAGAAGTAATACTGATTTTACAAAAGTAGGAAATTTACTTATTTCTTCCAAAAGATGTTTTTCTGATTATGTTCTGTATAGAGAGAAAGTTGAAGTAAATTCATAGTGATTTGGCTCCTGGAGTATCTTGGACTCAGAACAAACATGGACAGATGGTGCCAGGGTGAGTTGATCTGAAGCCTGGGGTGAGGAGGAATACTACTGGGTACAAAGTCTCATCCATGAATAACATTAACAGACGGTGAAGATTCTCACAGAGCAAAAAAAAGGCACTGTCACAGAAACAAAAATCCAGTTTCTATTGGGGCCTATTTGGAGTCTGGATTGTCACTAACATGATTCAATGACTCCAGAATTTGAAAGAGCCTCAGTAACTCTGGTTACTCATTCTACACATCACCTTTTTCTCATCCTTTAGGAAGTTTTGTATATTCTCTGGTTCCACAGCTGATTACTAAGAATAGTTTTTTATAGGAAATTGATTTTCTTGTTTCAGTGTGAGGATATTAAGCAGAGAGAACTTTGATTTTGTCAGCAGGAACACACTGAGAACTCTAATCTCAGGCGTACTTAATCCATGTATACAGACCTTGTCAGAAAACAGTTTTGGGACAGCTGGGGACACCCCCTTCTCCCAGTTATGTGCCTAAGAGCTAAGCACATTTTATTGTTTCTAGTGCACTGTTCACCAACAGGGTGAAAACCACTAATATTTGTATGACAAAAATCTGATTACAGGTAACTTCAGAAGCAGCAGCACGTTTTCTGTTTCAAGATTAAATGTGAATTTAAAGTAACAAGCATGTTGTAGTCATGTTTCATCATATCTAGCAATGTTGCTGCATTCTTCTCTTTACAGTATCTATATTGAATCTCGTAAGAAAATATTATGCTATGTGTTCTATTGGAAAGTATTTTAAAAAAGATTTTCTATTGAATTTGGGACTCCATTGTGTATATTTCCCAGCTATTACAATGATAATTACCTATGTACACTAAATGAATATTCCTTCTTTGGTTAGACATGCAACATTGATGAGTTGTGATGACGCCGGGATCACAACTTTGTCTCCTCTGGTGATTTGTTCAGGTGTTGGCTATGATATCACAGCCCTGTCCTTGCCTCTCTTTTGGCTCTTCCTTTAGAAACCAAGGAAAGACGAAAGTGAGATGTATATATAATAAGCTTCTTCTTTGGGTGTCCATATTTAAGGAAGGCTCTTGCTTCCAATGTTGGAAACCGACTGTTAGAAGGATCCTATTGTAGCAGCTTGGTTACAATAGCAGAAAGAATTGGAAATATATCAGTATTGATATTGTGTCATCTTTAAATAGTGATGTCTGGTCAGTCCTGGATACAAAAGACAAAAAAAAAAAGAAGACTGGCAATTGATTTTGGACAGGATTTATTTTCTACAGGTGGAATTGACCAGGTTCTGCAGGAGGGACAATACTGAATTAACTATTTTTTTCCTTCAAATTTTATTCCACAATATTTACAATTAGGATAGTAGATTTTTAAAAAAGTCATGGTAATTGAGGATACCTCTGTGCGAAAGGGTAAAGGGAAAACCACATTATAAAGTAAGGCTTTCCTTCTGCCACAGTCTGCCAAATCTGATTTGCATTGAACCCACTCAGGGATTAGGCCTGCAGATCTAATTATCAAAAAAAAAAAAAAAGAAAAAAAAAAAAGAAAAAGAAAAAGGGGAAAAAAGGCTTCTCAACAATTTACATGATGACATAACCATATAATAATCTGTGTGCTCTGATCAATAATATGAAAAAATAAAACTCATGAACATAAGAACTACGATGCAGGAGAATAACTGCTTGATGAAGAGCAGAACAAGGGCAGAACTAAGCCTTGTTCTTCTTGTTTAAGTGCAACTGTGCTAAAACAAATGTGAGTAAAATCTGTTCATGTTTACTACAGTATTCAAGTTTTGCAGGAAGGCAGATATTCACAGAGCTGTCAGTGTCTTTTCTCCCTCTGGTAGCTCCTGGGGCTGCTGCTGCTGCTCCCTTCCCTCTGTGGGGCTATGGCAGCCGAGGTGGGCAGCAGGCCAGCTGGTGGCCTGCCTTCATTCTCTTACAGCCCTCATGTATACCCAGTAACTCTGAGCTCTTAATGGTTAATTAATAGGCTTTAATTAAGAGGTTAAAGGATTTCAATATAGGATTAAATTCTGATCTTCTCTCTGACACTGATTAGTTGGGGCGGTTTTGTACAACTCCACTTATTTGGAAAACTCAAGCATTATCTGTCAGAAATGAGATTATTTATAGAGTTTTTGATGCCCAAATTTCTTATCCTTTACCAAATAATTTTTATCAAGTCCTTTCAATCTTAAATGTAGAAATACTTCTGCAACCTAAATTGACATATTTTTTACTTCTGAGAAGAAAAGTTTGAGTTCAGTGCACTTTTTTCAGTAAAGGAGGCATGGATTTAGATATAATTGGTGTGGGGAAAATTGTTACACACTTTGTTCACACACTTACAAGAGGACCCTTCTGCAGGTGAGAATATTTGTCTCTTTTTATGAGCTCCTTCCTCATTAAAAAAATTACATTAGCAGGATGAAAATAATTTGTGTTTTGGTCTTATTTCCCGTTACTTTGAAAGTATGAGCAGTATGGAAAATTACAGACTTCTGAGAACTGACAAACTGTTTCAAGAGGCTCTCCCCCTATCGTGCTGCTAGCAATGTGGCTTCACCAGTGCTACTTTTATTATAAATTACTGACGTGGTCAAAACCAAGGTGCATCAGAAATAATTGTAAACACCAGTTCTGGTGGTGATTATTCAGCATCAAACATGGTGGTGTAGTTTGCTTGGGTGAAGTTGAGACAACCATATGGTGAGCCCAACCAAGCCTTGCTTATGTTCGCTTTCCCAGCATTGCTCACATTTATTTCCTATTTGTTAGAAAAGGAAAATCACCAAGATAGGAACACTCCTGTCACAGAAGTAAAAAGATAGGGGCTACTTAATAATTGAAAATGCTCATGAATGTTGTAAACAATGTGGAATGAACTCATTCTAATCATGATACTGCAATGTCAGGAGGTGTTACATTTCGGAGCTGAGACAGTCTGACCTATTATTTAGTGTGTATTTATTTTGGCTATGTGTGAAATTGTCCAATGAAAAAGTAATTTTTCCTTTCATAGTAAGGATAAAAACGTTTACCACTGTACCTTAGTTATCTTGGACATTTTTAAAACTACAGGTGTGAAGTGAATGGCTTCCTATTGTAAGTCAACAGATGATGCAAAAAAAGTAACCCGAGTGACTGAGAAATACTACCTCTGCTGGAGGTGCTCTTTATAAATGTAATAATGTTGCAATGTGCTTAATTGGCAGCAACTGAATTTGCCTGTTTTTCAGTCACATTCTGCACATACCATATACCTTTAAAAGGAAATTTAGAATAAAGCTAATAAAAGTTTCATTTACGAAAACAAGTAAAATATAAGGTAAACTGTGAAACTTCTTGTTAGTTAATAATTTAGATAGAACAGTAATTTGCATACTTTTAATAATAAGGCTGTTTAAAAAATAGAGGTCTAGTAATTGTGTATAGATGTGCCTCAGATTCCTTAAAACTGATATTTGCCAGAATTCCTAAAATAAGCAGTATCAGCAACAATGTAGAAATAGTCAAGATGCAACTAGATTTCTAATGGTTTTACATTAGTGCAATATTTCTGCTTCAAAAGAGCAATCGAATCAGAAAGAAACATCTAACTGTAAAAACTGGCATGTTTTTTTAGGCACAAAAAGTAGAATGACAGGATACAAATAGACTTTTATGGGAGCTGAGTGTATTTCTAGGAATTTAAATTTCAGGTGAGAGTTTTTGTATAGGGTATGGAAGTTTGTGTACATCCTGTCTCAACTGTGTATAGAAAATATCCCAATAGGAGTCTTGAGTTTTGCATAAAGCTCATAACATAATTAGGGTGCTGCAATAGTGGCAAAATAATCCTAATTCAAGTTAGTAAAATACTTTTCTGTTAAAAAAAACCAAACCAACAAACTCATGAGAAGTTATTTCCTTTCTGTTCAGCAAGGAACTCTGACCCTCCTTTTTTTTTTTACCTGGGGAACTTTTGTGGTTGATTGACTTACAGGTCTAGAGACATTTTGGTTTCTGGTTGAGAACTAATACATAAACTACTGCAAGTGGTGGTAGTTGAGAGTGCCATGATTCTAGATGTGTACAGTGCTCTATCTGATGTCCTTATTTTACAGCAATATACAGACTAGAGATTTTCCCTATCCTTTTTGCCTTCTCTCATAGAAATTAAGGACAGATGCTGGTTGCCATCAATACGAGACTGAATGTAGAAAGAAAAGCTCACTCTTCCTATGCACAGTTTCTGAAAACTCCGCTTTCAATTGTCCAAGTGCTTAGCAGGAGCAGTACATGATAATATGGTGTCAGGACAACTGTAGATTCAAACAGTATCACCAATTGTAAGGTGTCTCTGATGGTATCCTTTTTAATATTCAGTAAAGCTTGAGCTCATGTTGCATCATTACCCTTAAATGAGAGAGTTCCAAAAGGTTTCTTCTGTCACCATGACTATTTTTCCAAACTTGAAACACAATTGTCTTTGAGACAGTTGTTCTTTCCTACCAGAACTGGCAGAAATTATTTAAGTGGAAGGTATCTAGATATGTAAAGCACGCAGAATGACTGCTTATGTCTTTTTTTTTGTAATGAGTTAGTTAAAAAACCCCCACCATAATTATCTGTAATTTTTAATCGGTAATCTTGTAATTTCTTTTGCTTACTATAACTGGGATGAAATGTAAATGTAATGACAGTGCATATGACCAGCTTTAAAGATCTGGTCTTGTGCTTTGTCACATACACTTCCTGGCAGCCTACTTTTGCTGTAAGTTCAACTGCTTGCTCCTGATCTTCATTGTCAGCTGAGGTTCAGTTCTTACAGCTTCAGCACTTCATCAAAGCAGCTCCTTTGGGATAGTGTGGATTGCAAACACAGGGACAGGGCCATGGAACTGGAGATAAAATATTTTTAACTGCATGAATGCAGTTGTGCAATGAACTTGGAGAGTTTCCTTGGAGAGTCAGGCACTTTTTCAATTACAACTGGCACCGTTAATCTTACTTTAAATGAGACCTAAAATTACCTGGGAAGTGTTGGCCTTGTCACAAGGGTAAAGAGCAGAAGGAAAACTACCACTGTTCAGTATAACAGTATGGATTTAGCTTACCAGCTTGATGTTTAAACATTAAAACCAGAGTCCTACTGATACTTCCAGTACAGCTGGTGAAGGCAAAGAATTAGATGACAAAATCTGAGGAAAAATGAAAATTTTATTTTCATGAAGAAAGAGTTAAAAATGTAACTAAGAATGTTTATTTTAGAGTCAAATGAGAAAAACATGGTAAGAATAGACAGACTTTCTTACTGCATGATCAGCTAAGGAGATTGAGGGAAAATAGCCCAGTGTAATCACCATAATATTTGCATGAAAGTTGTGGAAACTTCTGTTGTAACATAGGATTTAAAATAGGATCCAGAAAAGAATAACTAGAACCTTCTCAATTACATTGAAATAAAACAGAGTGGTGTAAAAATATTCAAAGGTGTAAAGTTATTTCTGTATGGACTTAAGAAGGAACCTTCCTTGTTTACTGGTGGTTACTCTCATAACTATCAGCTATGGAGAAATTAGGGAATTTTGTCTGAGTGATTTGACCATTAAACTTTTGGAGCAAGGTGGTATTATCTGTAATTTTAAATGCCCATATTTCTTACTATCTCTAAAAAGGTGTTGGAAAAGATCTTGATAAATTGGATGTTTTACTATGCTGTGTCTGTTTAAAACTTAGTTGTTACTTTCTAGCATTATATCTACTATAGATTGTAAAAGTACAAGAAACAATTCAATAAAAGATGAATTTTAACAAACAGGAAACAATTAGCAAGATATCACTTCTCAATTTAATCTTGCAGTTAGTTTGAACTGCTGAGGAAATGGTGGAAGCAAGTTTGTTGTTCTGAGGAAAACTGGAAGTAACAGGTACAGCCAGTAGCAACCTATTTGTTTTTTCCTCTTTATGCATTTTGTCTAGCTTTATTTTGATATCATTAAAAGGACACAGAAATATGATAAAATTAATTGTGTCAATTCTTTATAGTCCATATGTTCATCTTCTTCATGCTCACTTTTTCTTGTGTTCACAGGACTATTGTACTTAGCTATTGTTCCCTGATCCTTTGTCAACAAAGAGCAGTTTCGCTGCTGCTAATAAACAAAGTTAATAAACAAAGGCTGCAGTATTATTCAATACTGAGCATTATAAACAAAAAAATATAGGTAAGGTAATCCTGTCTGTTCCTGCTAGGCTTTTTGTCTAGTTGACAATGAATCTGTTGATTCATTTACAGAGCTATATCTTCATTTATTAAAGTGGAAGGGCTTTTTCTTCCACATTCTTTCTTGCCTTTGTTTTTACTGAGTTGCTGAATGTATTAAATTAAACTAGAGTCAGTGACATGACTTCATCTGTAGTTACAAATTTATTTAGGGTTATACCAAATTCATTCATTCATTATGACATCAGGAAGAGTGCAATGGGAGAATATTTTCTATTTTGTGAGGGAGGTCAAATAAGCTCTGAGCAAAATGTGATGCAGTTTCTGCAAGCCTTTGCAGAAAGCCCTAGTAAGTGGTGAGAGAATGGAGCCAGGCCAACTTGAAGACATTATATTTGCCATGTATTTTACTTCCAAGAATGGCCTGTTATGAGGTTCCCACCAGCAGAGAATTTTTGGGTTTATTCTTCAGGATGAGGCAAATAAGGTTAGGTTATAACAGGACATTTTTACCCTGCTCCCTTGCATGGAAAAGAGAGACTGAAGCCGAGATCAGGTAGTTTTGGATGCTCAAAAGCTCTGAAATGGTTGAGTTTTCCCACTTGAGTTACAAGTGAGCAGCAGCCCTGCTATAAACCAAGGGCAAGGTCATTTCGCAACCACACTCCTTTATTTCTATTCTTGTAGGTCTTTTTCTTCTCTTCAGCATTTCAGGCACAGTCAGTGTAATTCACTTAGATTTAGAACATATCTATGCACTTAGATTAAAAGTATATGAATTGTATAGTATTTTTTCAGGGAAGCTATCCAAAGACATAATGTTCCATATGTATGAACTTATTTGAACTGTGTCTGTGCCCTTTTAACCTAGGATTCAGATTTTGGCCATCTTGTGGGGGTTTTATTTGGGTTTTTTTGGTGTGTGGGTTTTTTGTGTTTTTTTTTTTTTTTTTTAATAAATTACTTTTAAATTTTGTTTTTGTTTTTATTTTGTTTTTTTTGGCTTCACTAAGAGTATTATATTGAGAAATAAACACTTCAGTGATTGAGAGGCAGATTGTCTTTTTCTTACTGTGAACAAGGATATTTCTTTTGTAAGAAAGTAAATAGTTCACTATGTTTAGGGCCTCCTTATTGTCTGATTACTCAGTTCTGTAGGCTCTTTAAAGATGTTCTGCATTTAAAAATCCATCACTGTTCCTCTGTTTTTATTTCATGTTAATGAATATCACAGAAAAATTAAAATACTTATTCCTTAATAGGTTAGGGATTAGGAAACATGAAAATCTTGGGTTTTTTTCTATGTAGCTCCACCTATAAATCAACTCAAACCATAATAGGTGAAAAAACTAAAAATTTCAGATTTCTTTCTGCTGACATTTTCAGGAGGATTTACTCTATTATCTTTAGAAAAAAACCACAGTGAAATAGCTCAGTATTTGACACTGGGGAACAGGGCTTCGTCATTATATGGCTTATATTTAATCTTCTTTTTCCTAACAAAATACTTAAAATGCTAGGAAAAATATGTCTATTAACTTTTAAAATGGGGAAAATGCCTTTCCCACCTGGAAAAAATTAGTGTGGAGTTCATTTTCTGCTACATTCTTCATTTAAGCAGATTTTAAAAAAATCAGATTATTTATATTAAGTACAACTCCCACAGGAGAAAATATGGACAGTTTTGAGATAAGCTTGGGAGTTACTGTTTTTGCAGATTTCTTTGACTCATGGCAGGTGGAAATTAAAATGAATTAGATTTTATGGTATCTTCTGTTTACTGGATATTATACTTGAGATATAAAAGAAAAAGTTAGTGAAAGTTTAGCTAAAACTGATACTTGCAGCAGGAATCAAAGTAAGTTCCTCTGCGTAGCTCTTTTCAATATCTTAGATTTCTCCTAGTTATTGTAAATTACAGAGCATAGATTGAAAAGTGGCATTTTTACTCTACAGTCGTATTTTTTAAAGCCTTTTCAATTTGCATTCTGTGAATATATTTTTTTCAGCCTGTAGTCTAAGCTTAGACATTTCACTTTAATAGATGACTCTGAAGTGAAACCTACTGACAGGAGAAAATAGTTAATTTTTATTTGAGGAAAGCAGACAGTCAGAAATACTGTGTCAATTCCAATGAGACAGACTCAGAAATACTATGTCAATTCCAATGAGACAGTCAAGATTTTGCCAGCAAGAAAGTTAAAGTGCTGTGAATTGAGCAAATATTTGTAGGGATCTCTGCTGACATCTACTTTCTGTCAATATTTCATTTTCACTGATATGAGTGCTGAAAACTCTGAATTGTGAATGGCTTCAATACTCTAGTTATGTTATCTGCCTGGGTATGATAACCCATTAGTTTCAAACAGAATTGGATGTGAGGTTTTTGTTTGAAGTTAGATTTGCGTCTTTGGTTGCTTAATGATTTTTCTTTATCTGGTAGACTTAAAGCGGAATCATGGTCTTTTGAAGAGCAGTTTTGTGTGATGCCCTTTCTCATTTCAGTTGCATATTGGCAAAATCATCATTTTTCAATTAAAAAAAGTTATATTTTGCATTGCTGAACATTGTTTAGTTTTGGGTTTGTTTTTTTTTTTCCATTTCTATTTTACTGCCTCTACACATCCATATCAAAGCATAAATTCAAGGTTTTTCTGCCCTTTGCACTACATGGATTTGAAAGCAAATGTGAGTTCATTGGTCAAACTTTGAAAGAGTTAGCTATTCTCCCAGTAGTTTATAAAAAACATGATGAGCTGGGCTCTTTTTTGTTAGTAAAAGTGGTCACTTTTTTCTTTTCAGCCCTGCTAAGCCAAATAGATATTGAATATTTTTCCTTTTAATTCTGCTTGGGTTTATCCTTCATATCTCTTGTCTGATTCCATAAAGCCATTGCCAATTACATGACAACAGAATATTCTTTGAAGTGCATCTCTGAGCTGACCTGCTCAGAGCATGGTTATTGCCATGACTCGGTTAAGGCAACTGGAGTTTTAACTGGGCAAGTTTTGGAAACCTCCAAGCATAGTGACCCTACAATGTCTTGGGACAACTTTTCTCAGTGCTGCCTTCCTAATGGACATGCTTCTCCTTGTACCTGGCCTGAATCTCCTCACAAGGTGCCATTTTAGTGCCTTTTACTCCTTGATTTGGATTTTTGACTACCAGGAAGAATTTGGCTCTGTAATTTTTTTTTTTCAGGTAATTTTTAGATTAGATAGCTAGTTTCAGACAAGTGTTAGATCCCTCTTTAGGCCATTCCTCTTCACTGAATTGAGCAAAGACACGATAATTTTATTTTTGCTGACAAACTGAGCTTGTCAAACGTGTCATTTGTTAACGTCCATCACCAACTGGCAGACACCAACCTGGGCACAATAGTCCAGGCCTTGCCAGTGGCAGCCAAAGGCATAAATAACTTGCCTTAATCTGCTGCTCATACTCTTG
Source organism: Acanthiza pusilla (assembly GCA_036630365.1). Taxonomy (NCBI): domain Eukaryota; kingdom Metazoa; phylum Chordata; class Aves; order Passeriformes; family Acanthizidae; genus Acanthiza; species Acanthiza pusilla. The sequence continues at coordinate 78,381,791 of JAXCHO010000034.1, forward strand.
CTAATATGGACCCGTATGTAATTTGGCCAATTTGTAGTGTGAGCACACACACCACTGGCTCATTGCCTGGTTTCCACCCTATTTTCTAGGGGTTCTTATCAGCAGAACTGCTGTTCAGCCTGCTGTTTCCCAGCCTCTACCAACAAATGGGGTTATATATATAAGAATAGTATTCATTAAGAAGTGGGTGTACTCAGGGGCTGGTTAGCTGGTACTACTGTACAAGCAGAAACTTCAAGTGTACAGTACAGGGAAGAATGTCATATGCTACCACATAGTCATTGCCACCAGCAGAAAAATTGTTAAGTGAATGGACTTGGCAGAACTGAAAGTGAACAAACCCTTTTTGAAGCCTGGATTAAAGCCACATCTGTGCTCCGTGCCTGGGAATAGGAAATGAGGCAAGGGCTGCATCTGTAATAAAACTTTGAGAGAAGCGTAGCCAGGAAATGAGGAGTGGCTTCTACACTTAGATCTGTCTTAAACATCTGGATTCTTTCTTAACAATTGCCCTTCTAATGGTAGCTTGTAAACAGATTTGGAAATTTCAGAAACATTTATGTGAGCTTTTGGAAGGCAGGTATAGTTTCAGAAGTTCTTGTCAGGATTTTTTTTAGTTTTGGTAAAATGCTGGAAGTTTTAGGGACATTTCTAGAGGAGAGGAGAAAATAAAACCTTCTGTACAATAATAAAATGTCAGATGACTAAACTTGCTTTTCTTACTCTCTTTTGACATGGAACATGAAAGACTCACAGTTTGCTGCTTTTTGACTGATACTAAATTTCTCATTTCTGGAAAGGTGTGGGCGACCAGGAGTAAGCAGAATTAAATTAACTCTGCTCCAGAACAAAGCAAGTATTCCAATAGAAACTATTTCTTGACGTTGACAGAGCAATCCGAGTTCTTACAAACAGTTGCTTTTCACACTAAGAAGTCCTCTATGATCTTGGATATGTTGTAGTACAAAAAAAGCTTGACTAGTCATGTAAGTCTCATGAACTTCACCACCGTAACTTTCAGCAGATACAAGTGTGATTCAGGGAACTAATTCTCACAAGAGCAGAACTTAATTATCAATTTTCCAGACTCAATTTTCATTATCATTAGGTGTTTGCATAAACTCATACCAACTTCTCCTTTTACTCTAAAATTTATAGCAGTCGTTAGAGTACATACTTGTATTTTCGAAAAAAATGTAGTGAAGGAGTGAGACTTTGCATCAGTACAGATAGATGGTATGTGCTATAGAGGCCATTGCCAAAATATACATCTATGAGGGTTATAGATATGCATTGCTGAGTTTGCTGCTTAAATGATCTGTAGCTTATGGTTTGATATAATTATCTGGATTTACAAACAAAAAAATTCCTATCATGCCTAAGAATAAGGTTTTTCATTTGAGGAGCAGCTGAGGGAGCTGGGGGTGTTTAGGCTGGAGAAAGGAAGGCTTGGGGGTGACCTTATCGCTCTCTACAATTGCCTGAGAGGAGGCTGTATCCAGGTGGGGTCTGACTCTTCTCCCAGGTAGCAAGTGATTGGATGAGAGGAAATGGCCTCTGGTTGTGCCAGGGGATGTTCAGATTGGATATTAAGAAAAAATTCTTCATGGAAAGGGTTTTCAAGCATTGGGACAGGCTATTCAGGGAAGTGTTTGAGTCACCATCCCTGGAGGCTTTTAAAAGACGTGTGGATGTGGCACTTGGGGACACAGTTCAGCAGTGAACTTGGCACTGCTGGGGTAACAGTTGGACTCAATAGTCTTAAAGATCTATTCCAACCTAAACTATTCTATGAATCATGGATGAGTCTTGACCTCCTGCATTAACAGAGTAATTCACTGGATGTAGGGACTGGAAATTGTAATCTTGGGATACGTGAGTTCAGTTTCAGGCTCTGAAATTTGCCTTGGTACTGGTTGCTTTAATTTCCCTGTTAAGTGAATCCCTGAGCCCCTCAAGCAGCAATGTTCTCAGTAGAAAGATGAGTGCAGACAGCTTGAACAAAGTGGAATTTTATTTTGCATTATATTTTCTGAAAAGTATATGTTATACAGTTTTGACTAAATGTGTTTCAGATACTGTGTGATTCTAAACACCTAATTATTCCTGTGTCTTTTTAACTTAAATTTTAGCTTAAACTCTTGCAGGCTAAATGATTTAAAAATAATTTTTTATCTTCAAAATAGATCAAAACAGTTGTTTTGGAATTCCTAAAATGAATACTTCATATTTTGTTTCAAGTATGCATATTTATCTCAAATGATTCTGCTTAGTATAACATATTGTGTGTAACTGAATATTTCACAGATTGTTGTCTTCTCTGTATAATTTTTTCTGCCACCTACCAATACATGTAATATTTTATTTGGGAATAGAAAAAGACGTAATAATGAACAATTTTGGCAGATGATAAGTTGTTTCCTACTAGAACAAGGATTTTTTAACACTACTCTGTATAACCTTGAAAAGTTTAAAGGAAAAGTTATGACCTTTACATAGATTCTTGTGCCCAAGAGGAAACACAAGTGAAATTATTTCAGTATATGAGGCTTAAGATTTGGCAAAAGCCTTGTGCTTTTTATGCATCAGTGAGACTGGTAAGCAAATAATCATACAAACAAAGGCTGTAGATTATAAGGAAGCCACAAAACTGAATGCAGCCTAAAAATAAACTTGGAGTTCAGCATAGATAATATGCTTTAAATGAAGAATGCAATGTTAAGCAAAATTAAAAGGCAGGCAAGGTCTCAGAGATTACATGTGTTATTGATGGAAACAGGCCAGGCTACCAACTACCAATTATATAGTGTTGTCAGTGTAAAACACTGAAATCTGCCAGGTTTCCAGATTTCAAAATTTTGTTTTCAACTTCATCCAGCACTTGCTTATTAGAAATTTGTATCCTGCCCCACTCAACAAAGAGCGCTCAGCAGTGAGCTCTTTTGAACGGGGGAGAAGGCAGAGGAAGCCCTTTGCTCCTGACTCCCCAAATGGCTTTTAGGGCAATGACAACCCTCACACCCTTCTCACGGAGAGCTCAGCCGAGCCCCCTCTCTCTCCCTGCTCTGCTGCAGGCCAGAGGGCTGGGGCAGGTGGGAAAGGGCTGTCAGAGAGAAAAAAGGGAGCCACTGCTGGCAGCCCACACTGCTGGGGCTGGGGACAGCCCGGGGACTCAGGATTGCTCTTGAAGTGACAAGTACACTAGAAAAATGACACCTAAATAGGATGAAGTAACCCTCTTTCCCTCTTTCTGGGAAAGGGTCAGTAGTGGCCGTGAGCTCAGGCAGTTCAGCACAGAGAAGAGGACATGACTCCAGACTCCTGTCTTGCTGGGCAGAGAGAGGGAGCTGCCTGCCTGTTCCTACAGTTCCTCTGTGGTGTAAAGTACATTTTTAGGGGGGTTTTCATGAAAAACAAAGTAAATCCCAGCAATTCTTGCCACATGTGTGAATATCCATAGTAAATGACTTAATTTTACCTGACTTATATGGTATTTGTTTTGGTAGGAACCTCTAAAAATTCCGATGAAAGAGTTTTGCGTATTTCATTTATATGTGACCTATATAACGCAGATATTTATGCTTAAGGAAGTTGGTCTTCTGGATTTAGTTGTTTTCTAGGAGGTTATTTTTTGTTCTATCTTATGCTTCATGTGTGTTTTTTATTAACCTTTATTAACTCAAGAAGAATAATTCTAAGGAAAAATAAATGCCTCTTGTGATTTTATTTTTTTGTCTTCTGTTACCTTTTTAATGTTTCATAAAAAGTGCTTGATTTTTTAGGTTTTGCATGAGCATATTCAAGGAACTAAAAAAATCTGTTTAAATTAGATTAATAACTTTTAGTTAACTAAACTTTACAGTCTCTATTAGCAAAGTTAGGCAAGTTGAATTCCATGCTAAGAATTTAAATATGACTGTCCAGACACCTTTAAATCACAGTGATTAAAAAAAAAAAAAGAGAAGTCAAAGTTCTTTTTTTTTCTCTATGGGTTTGAAACTCTCATGATGTGCTATGTCACCCTTCCCATTCTTTTCAGAATCTGGAAAAGCTAAAAAATTACGTCTTTTTACAATGGAAATTAAATTTCCCATTACATCATTTACCTTAAAACATAGGGGTTTTGAGAGAAAGACTGCTATTATAGACCATGAAATGTGTCTGTAGGTTTGGTCACAATAAGATACTTCTCATTATCATATATCGAGATTTGATGACTGTGGACTCAGAAATTAATTTTATTAATTAGCATGACTGAAAATTTCATCATAGTTCTGTACATTCATGGCCACTGACTCCACGTGTTTTGAGTTCTGCAAATAGATGTTAAATATGTGTGTGTATCTTAAGCAAATTTTCCTGGATTTTATACCTAAGGTAGTCTTCTACTTTATATTTTATATAAGGTGACAGTTTCTATCCAATGATATCAATGGCTTAAATGATTTATAATGACTTGTTAAGATAAGGTAACTTCTTATGGGCTTCTACCCAGCGATTGAAAAGTCATAGAAAGAGCATTTTAGAATCACTCTATGCAGTATTGCTAGATAAATGAAGATAAGCTAGATCAAGAAAAGATATTTGCATCTGTGTGCTGGAATTAGGTAAAAGTACACTTTGAAGAATGAATTAGATTTTTTTTTCCTGCCATAATCCAGCTTATTCTTTAGTACCAGCGGCTCTTGGATCACTTATCCTGTGTTTCCAACTGTTGTATTTGCAGCAAACAGCTGGTCACGTCCTAAAGCAAAGTTACATCTCTTTGTAACAGCTGGACTTGAGCTGGGTGTTATCAATGTTGAGCTTCCTCCTAGAGTTTAGTTATAATGAAAAAGAAATAATTCCTGGATGTAACACTTCTGGAGCATCATATATTAAATGTATTTGCTTTGCTACAGTATTTCTTTCTGATTTGTAGAAAATTATTGCAGTTTAGTGACTGTGAATATTTGTGGGCAAAAATAAATCAACAGCTAATGATCTCTTCTCTTCTGCAGAAAATTACATCAGCAGTTTGAAATGTATAAGGAGCAAGTGAAGAAGATGGGTGAAGAATCACAGCAGCAGCATGAGCAGAAGGGTGATGCCCCAACCTGTGGCATCTGCCACAAAACAAAATTTGCTGATGGCTGTGGCCATAACTGTTCATATTGCCAAACTAAATTCTGCGCACGCTGCGGAGGAAGAGTGTCTTTGCGGTCAAATAAGGTATGGAGTTCTCAGAGTTTAACAACAAGCTTCTCCTAAACTCAGTATCTCTTATTCATTGCTTATGATTCTGAATCACATAAGTACTGAAACAGATTTCCTTTAAGGACACAATAATATCTACTTCAGAGGCTTTTAAGACATCTATCCTCATTTCATGTAATTTCCAATTGCCCACGAATTTGTGATTAAGGCTGTTAAGTTAATACATACAATTTTTTGACTAACAAAGTCATCCAAGTACATTTCTTTGATTGGAGGATGAATCTCTATTTGAGAAACAGAAGTATATCTAGTGATCTAGTGATGCTAATATTGAAATATTATTACAAGGTAGAGCAAGGATCTGTTTCTTTCCTGCTTGCCCAGGCTCTTCTGTACAAGATTAGTGTAAAATTAGTGTTAGAAAATTATATATAATACAATATTGTGCTTTTAAATATTCATCTATTATATGTATGCATATGCATACATATTATGCATATTTATATGTGCATACACATGCAAATGTTAACCTATTTCTGGAAAATAATTAAATGCACTAACATATATTGTGACAACTAGCATATGCTGGTGTTTATTGTGTAACAAGAGGTGAACCAGCAACCTGAAATTTAAAAAAAGTTGAATGATAGAGTAAAAAATTCAGCACAACTGATACAATCACAGAAAACTTTTCTGAGATAATTTTATTCAACATTTTAGATAAAATGTTCCGATCTGATACACAGAACCTTTCTCAGATTCTGACAGATACTTGTAGACATATGACAATATTCAAGAAGTATTATGCTAGTCTTTTGTGGAAACAGATTTTGTAAACAGTCCAATAATTTATTATTTTAATAGGTAATATTTTTATATAATTTATCTCCATAACTAATTTTTTCCAGTATTATGTTCATTGCAAATACCACGCAATTGGTAAATACTTTCCTCTGTAAGGTAGGGGACAATAGTGTACATGTTATATATTTCTTTGCCCAAGATTGAAAAGTAGGTTTAAATAACGGACTGAAGTTTTTGATTGACAAAGTATAAAATAATAAAAAATATGAAATTATAATACGATTTCTTGATGATTAAGTAACTGAGATTATGTGTAAATGTATCAAATTGCCTTGGGTTTTGTTAAGGTAATTTAAAAATGTTGTCTTCATTTGGTTCACATTTCTTATTTGTTTTTTTATAACTAAGTCATGTTGCTAGTAATAAGAGAGACAGTAATTTCTGCATTAATGTCATCTGATTATAAAGGCTAATGAAGACAGATATTTAAGCCATTATGCCTACATACTTAGAAACATAGCATTAGGAAGAATGCTTCATTTCCTAATGAAACTTTCTGATATGCCATTTAGATTTGCCTTGGGATGGGCCATCTGAACTTGACAGATATATGTCTGACTTCTCTTGACAGATTTCCAATGAGATTCTTCCATAGCCTCTCAGATAATTTTTTTCCACTGCTTCACTGTGCTTACCACAGACAGCTTTTCTTAGTCTAACCTAAATCTGTCTTTCAGTAATCTGACTTCTCCATTCAGTCTGAGACTGTTCTGCAACTCTTCTCAGCTGGCATTTATTTTCTACTACTGTTGCTAATTTGGTGTGAGGCTTTCCTGCACCTCATTCATTTTTATTCTAGATAATTTATGAATATGATGAACAGAGTATCTCTAGACTGATCTCCTGTGAGGCTTCACTGGTGATACCTTTCCCTTAAAAAACCTGGCTATTTATTACTGTCTTTTTTTTCTTGTCCTTTCATTAATTAAGTTTTATTATGGATGAATTTATTCCTATTCCATGGCAGCTGAGATTCTTTAAAAGCCTGTAATCCCAACTGAGCAGTAGGAATAAATCCCTTTTTCTCACTTTCCCTGTGACTACTTGAAAGAATTCTAAGACATGTAAGAGACATGAATTCCCTCTACTAAAGCTGTTCTGACTTTTCCACATTTTATCATAATTTATTCATATGCTTGCTATTTTTATTCTGTATTTGGGTTTCTAAAAATCTGTCCAATGTGGATGTCAGACTCATTTGTCTATTCTTCACTTGATATAATATTGAAACTCCTTAAAAGCAACTTGGTATTTTTGCCAACTTTTAACCTTCTTATCAATGAAAGACTGCATTACAGTTAATAATTACTTTAGACTGGAGGTGCTTTACACTAACTATCATCTCATTTTAAAAAATTGTTACTTTTTTTTGTTTACACACTTTATATCTTCTCTTTCTGAAATATAAGTTCAAAGTACATACTCCCATTTATTCTGCATAAAATAATATTCTAGAGTAAGAATCTTCCTAATCACTGCGAATATGCACAAAAAAGATCTAATTCAGGAAGCCTGAGGCAGTCTCCTATTTACAATCTGTTTTATGCCTACACTGATTATTCTATTAAAATTATTTTGTTCTACCAGAATTTACTAGAATTAAGTTTTTCTCTTTTCTTTTCTGGATACAACCTCAGCTTCTTGGAGGATAACTTCTAATAACTTCCTGTTTTAACTTTGCTTTCTTTGGTTTTTGTAGAAATTTTTTGACACATTTTATATATTTTAGTACAGACCAGTGTTAGCAGTACGCACCCCAGATGTTGGAGAATTGCAAAGAGCACTTCTCTCTCAAAAGTCTCAAGGCTGACTACTGCTTACAAGATTCATGGCCATGAGTAGGAGAAGGGCATGGAAATGTTTTGACTGTTGTCAGAGCATTTGATTAGGATTCTCAAAATGTTTGGATGATTTATTCCTTTTTCAGTTTGGTTAAAGTGCCTGAAATATATAGGCATTAGCATTCAGTTCAAGCTGTAGAAAAGTTATCATTATGTGGGAGTTCCTTATAGATCAAACAAACAAAACTGATAATGGTGGCACTTTTGCTGCTGTACAGTTGATTATTTTGGTGAATGGAGTACTCAGCCAGAATGGGGGCTTAAATTTCAAGGGAGTGAGAAACCTTGAACAGCCATCTTTTATGTATGTGAACGGTTTCAGATTGATTAAAACTGAAATAATAAATCATGTGAGAGCAAGCAGTAATTGCTCTTAGTAAGAAGAGTACCACTGATATATTAAATATACTACTGTTCTTTTTAAAAAATTATATACTGATTGATATAGGGAAATGCATATTGAAGGAGGCAGCAGACGGCAGAATGAGGTTTATGCAGGTGAGAAATTTAAATGCTAAAATGTTGGAAAAATACAGCTTCCAGATTGATACAACGGTGTGTGCTGTAAATATAAATTCTAGCAGCTCAGAATGCCGGTACATAAACCAACCTTTCGCTTGTACAGAAACAAAGAAAATGCTGGTCTGAAAAGTTAATTTAATGCATGCTGAATACCTTCTTTCAGGGTATTTGGCAACCTCCTATCACTTGGAGCCACTGAAACATCCTTCTTTCTTTGTCTTTGAAGAACAAAAGTAAGAGATTTTCAGTTGTTTTATAGGACCCAACAAAAACATGGGAAACACATAAAGTTTAATTAGGGAACTTCTCTCAGTTCCCCTGGTTCAGTGAAAGCTTTGCATTCTCATTTTTTCCCTGGGGCAGTTTGATTTTGAGAAAACTATCAAGTTCCCTTTGCTGAATGATTCTAACTGCAGGACTTGCAATGTGACCATCTGTATAGAGTTGCAATACAAAATTGTAGCATACTTGTGCTCATGCATAATCCATTTTATTCTGTTGAGAATTAGCAAGCACCAAAGAATTCATCTGTCATGATCAGGTTTTCTAAGTCAGTAGGATTTGGGATAAACTCAATGATTTGTTATTGCATACAAAGAAGTTAGTCTTTAGCATATTTGTTTTGACTTTGCATTTCTCTACAAAAGACACATAACATTGCAAACATGAGGAAAGGATTCCTCTAAACCATGTGTGTGGGTTTGGTTTTTTTCTTTTTCTTTTCAGTTTAATCCATGTAGCACCTGTAAAATCTAATATCTTACAACTGTATTCACCTTTCTAGAGAACAAGTATCTCTGAAAAAAAGTGAAGTGAGTGGTAAATTATTCCAAAGACAACTTCTTATTCAGAAGTTGTAAATTCACAATTGGAGGGTGTAAAAAAGTTATACTTCTCATTAGGATAGGTTTCATATCTCAGGCTCCCCATAAATAGAACAGAATTTGTACTATCAAATATATTGAAAACTTTCCAATCATAAATCTGGTCCTGATTATATTGGAACAATGTTAATGCCATAGGGAACATCTATGACAGTTCAAACATCTCTAAACAATGATCATTTAAAAATAATCAAACCCCCCCCCCCATTTTATTTGAGGTGATCAACCTTTTTATTCTTTTGGGAGTTATACCCAAACTTATCAGCACTACAGTTCAGCTAGTATACATCGTGGTCCTTAGTAGCTTTCCCCATTCCTTTCCCAATGGAGTTTGGCTTCTCTGATATGGCACAGCTGTAACCTGGGATCAGCCTTGGGGAAAGAGCTGTGTGAGGATGGATTGCAATAGCCCCTCTTGGGAGCTCCAGTCCTTTGCCTGGGAGCTGCTCAGGGGCTCAGCCTTGGTCCCTGGCTCAGCCATGTGGCTGCCTGGACTGTTCCCTTGCAGAGCCTAATCTGTAGGCTTGGCTTCCTGGATTGCCTCAGCTCTGCTTCATCGCCTTGGACCTGCTGGGGACCTTCATTCTTTGTTGACCCTGGGCCCTGTCCTTGGGTTGGCTTTGCGTGCAAGCTGTGGGACACAGGTCTGTAGGTGGGACCATGACCTGCCTCGTGGCACCCTCTGTGCCTTCTCCTGGCCCTGGTTCAGCTGCTGACCCTGCTTCAGGTGGGACAGTATAGAAGTAGTGCTGTCCCAGCATAAACCTTCAGCAAAACACTTCTTCAAGTTGCTGCATTTAATACTAAGAGTGAAAACCTTGCCACAACTACCATTTTGAACCAGGAGATACTGCTCCTTTCCAGTCTGTAAATTTTGCTTGCAAACTAATACCTAGCAGAACTGATATTCAGAATCTGCATTTTTATATTGATACTTTGGATTCTCTTGATTGTTCAAAAAACCCCTGTGATTTTAATACAAACTATGTGGATATGATCAGTCCCTTCAAATGAGAACTGCACAAAGTATTTCTTTATTGATTTTATTTATTTGAAGCTATTTACATTTGATAGCTCTTTTGATCTCATTAAACAGCAAATGATGGTCTCAGTTTCAGCAGAGGCTACACATTTGAAATCTTCACTACTTCAAAGCTTTCACAAACCTTAGAGGTTATTATGATACTGATACAATGAAGAATCAACAGTTTTACCCAGAGTGATAATTTTAGGCAGTTAAGGTGAGCAAAATACAGTCCGGAAGAGTAGCTTTGGCTCATGCAGTCAGATGCCAAATTGACCTTGTAACAGGTCTTTTTAAAAAAGGTTAAGGTATAGATACTCATTCTAGTTTTATTTTGAGTATAGGATGGAACTCCACTAATTTTGCTAACATCACCACTATTAAAATGTACTTGCATTTTCATGTGGAACAGGATAAATACCACTGAAGTCAGGCTGATTTGTTGCTCTTTTAGCATTAGTTCTTTGGAAACGGAATTGAATCATTTCTCTAATGTCTTTGCTATTGAAATGACTGACTAGGCTGTCTTTCATGTCATCAGTCATGTCATTGCTTGCAGTGTATTGCTAGGAGCTCAAGAATGTTTGACAGTGTGTGTGGAGGAAGCTGAGAGGCTGGAGGCTGTCTTAGGTGTTTGGCAAAGTGTGATGGCTTGTCTTGAACTTCACATATCTTTATATTTTTTAACTTGTTTCTGAATAGAGATTCTTCATCCTGGATGTTATTCAACATAGGTTGATTGTGTGAATCAAGTCTTGGTTACTGTTATGATTAAAGTGTGAATGACATGGTTTTGAATTATGCTTATGGATTATAATCTTCTTGGATAATAGAGTGTATTTCTTCAGAGGTGAGGATGAGAAATCAAGGCTCTAAAATGTGTCTGAGCACTACTCCTTTCTTACTGCAGAGGGACAGGAAGCCCTGCTAGGAAAGTATGAGAGCAGCTGGTGCTGAACAGAAAAATATGTCTCTGCACACAGGATGATAATGCATGGATAGCCTGTCATTTAGATAGCTTCCAATGCTATTTACTGTTTGTGTAACTCTGAATACCACTAAAACCCATTGCATCTTTGAAAACACTTTAATCTTTTGCCACTGAACATAGGATCATAGAATAAATTGGGTCATATGGGACCTGTGGAGGTTTTCTAGACCAATCTCCTGCTCCATGCAGGATTAACTTCAAAGTCAGATGAGGTTTTTAGGACCTGGTTCAACTGAATTATAAAAACCTCCTAGGACACAGAATCCCTAGCCCCTTTGGACAATCTCTTTCAACGATTAACAGCTCTTGTGATTTTCTTTTTTTCTTGCATCCAATACAATCCCTTGATTGCTGCATTTTATTACCTGTGCATCTTCAAGAAAAATCTGTCTTTGTGTTTCCTATAGCTAAACTTTAAATAGTTGAGAAATGCAAGTAGTTCCCCTCTTCCCACATCCTTCTCTATCCCAGCCTTCTCTAGGCTAAACTAGCCTGTCTCCTTCAGCTTCTCCTTGTATATTGTGTGTTTTATTGCCTGACTGTCTTGTTTGGCCTCTGTTGTACTCTCTCCTGTCTGTTTGTAACTTCAGGATAGGAGGGAACCTAAGCCTTCTATAAGAGTTATATATTATAAAGTTACATGTCACACAGGTGTTGGAACAACAAATCTATAAAATGAATTGTCACCCTTTCTTTGGTAAACAGTTGTATTCCCAGCACAGCCAATGCTTAATGAAGTGCCTAGATTTAGTCTCTCTATTGGCATGTGAATTTAAGATACCAGGTAAAAATCATCATTCTTCATTCAAAAAAATGGGGAATATTTTTGACTGAAAGCATTTTGAATATTTTTTTCTAAAGTATTATTCCATTTACAATTTTGGACAGCTAAAAAGACAATTTCTTCAAGGAAAATAACCAATAGGAATGTTTGTGTTTAATATTGATGGGTATGAAAAAAAAAGTGTATATCTTATAGACCTGGCATCACATGCAATGAACACTTGTGACAAACTTTGTCTCCTTGTGCTTTATAACTCCAGGATTTTAAAGATCTGTTGAGTGGCTAACATGCAGTTATGCCATTTTGAGTACTGTCTATCTGTCTGTAATAAACAAAGATTATTATTTTCATGGAACTCTTTGCAAGTGCAATACATTGATGAATGCTAATAATTTGCAATACCGGGGTCCAAGGTATGAGCTACATGCTGCATCCTTTTGATGAGATGACCCATTTGTTCTGTAAAGACAATTCAGACATGACTCCCAAATTATTTTAATGAAAATAATTTCCTTTTTTTCTTTTTCTGTATAATTTTTTTCATGTATAAGATTATCTCAATTTCACTTGTGAAAGGATTATGAAAATTATTAAAATGACCTATTTTTCACTATATCTCCTTCACCACTAGGGAAAATAAGAAAGATGTATATTACTTCCTTTGGTGTTTATTTGTTTATCTTACAAAAAAATACTACGACTTGCTTTCAAAATGGAAGTGACTCTTTCCTTATTTGTGTTTTGTTTCTTTGTTTTTTTCCCCTATCCTTTCTTTCTTGCTTTCGTGGATATGAACTCCAGGAGGACAAAGTGGTTAGAGCCTTTTTTCTGTTTAAAGTTATTTTCTTTTATGATAGACTTATTTCCTGGCATACATTTGCTTTCATTTACACAGGTGTAATTCCTGCTGAAGGCAAGGGGAGTTACTGTCATTAAAATGAAAGCAATGCTTTGCATAAAAGGCTTACCTGTTTTTCAAATAGCTTACTAATAGTCTGTGAGTTGTTGTGAACAGTATGCATGATAATCCTCTCTGTTTGCAGCTTTTGTGAGCATGTCCCTGCCTTTCCTTTGCTTTTGCAATATGGTATGTGCACAGTTTAAAATAGTTAAATGTCATTTGTGTCATAGGTGTTTGTTTGATGAATTTCATTTGTGTTCTTGTAGAAGTGGCATAAAGTGATCACAATGTTTTTTCTACTCTGTATCACTGATATGTATGCTCTCAACATTTTAGCTTGTAATTTTTTTTGGCATGGTAGTTCGGTTCTGATTTTCAATGACAATACAATTAGATACCAGTAAATATTAAGAAAACATATTTATCCCAAATATTTAGGAATGTGTCAGCAATGCCATAGAGTAATCCATTAATATAAATTATTTTCTAAACTGGTTTGTAGGCTTTCCTAAAATATAGTGCACATATTGTATTCAGCATAATGTTGAAATAATGTTAAACGTTATGCATGTCACTGACATTGTTTGTCTTGATAATATTGCACTTACAGTAAATATTCTAATCTTTTACTTTAGCAGTGTTTAAAAATGGTAGTATAAATCAGAATTTGAGAATAAGCCTGGATATGTTTCAATATTTTACCAAATTCCTGTAATTTCTTTAAAATAACGGAATTTAAAAAACGACATGAGCTAGTGTAAATCTGTTCTTCCATGAAAGTCTCTGCTGTATTCTAAAGAACTGAAATTGCAAAAGCAGCTTGCCTTGTAGTGCTTAGCAAGTAAGTTCCTGTATGAGACAGAGTACAGAAATTATTTAGTGTTCATATACTTTTAGTTAATATATACAGAGAATGGCTTTTTCTGTAATAAAATGTAATTTTTTCCTACTGACAGAACTGTCAAGGCTCACATTTAACTTGCCCATATGGGTCAGAAATACTTTGCTTCATACAGAAATTGTAAGCCGCAGGCTGTTGTTACCTTTTAGGATAAATCTTTGGTAGTGGGCAAGTGACATTTGAGGTGCCCCCATCTGTTAGAAGGTACATAACTGTCTTTTGGCCTACATCATCAGAGTTTTTCACTGTTTAAAGGCTGTGAACTTAGAGGAGCCATGAAGTAACACCTTGTAGAATATAGAGGTAGCTGTAGAATCTATGAAAATAGATGAAAAAGGGAACAATTTTCTGCTTGAGGAATTCATCCTTTCAGTATAATCTTGCAAGTAATTGATGCTGCTAACAGTGTTCCCAGAGTCAATGTAAAAACTGATGTCTATGATATCATCTGCATTGGAGCCATGTCAAACACTAAATTCACCTGGAAAATAAAAACACTTGTGAAGGAAGTCACAGTAACAAGGTTATATTATTATCTAGCTTTACCATGTGTTAAGCAGGAAAGGGACAGGAATTTCCACAGCTAATCAAATAGTTAGATTTTTTCCATGAATAAGGGCAGTGGCTCAAGATGCTTTATGTAATATCTGCTTCTGCTGATTTTGAAATAGATGTTTTAGAAGTTTTGAAAGCAGAAAAACCAACAAATATATTAAGTCAACTTCTTCTCAGCTATAAACATTGTGAAGAAAGGCAAACAGTGGTATTTTTCTTTATATTTTAGTACTAACTCTAAAGTTAAAAGCCCTGATGTATTGAAAGCAGATGCTACCAAAATAGCTACTTCAATATAAGCTATTTTTTTGTCTGATACAGCATTTACCGGTAGATTAACACAGCTAGTGAAGCCTTAATATTATTTTTTATCCTTAATTTTTCAGTGTTAGTGTAGAAGATGTGAATTCCAGTATTTCTTAAGGGGCCTATTCTGTATTTTGTAAATGTAGAATGGCAAGTTAAATAGAAAATGCTCCTAGATAAAGCTGTAGATACTTGGTGACTGTTGATGGTTTGTTGACCGAACTGAAAACCATGGATTTGGAAAATGAGGTGTTTTCAAAGCACCAGGTCCGTAAAGAGTTAATACGTCCCCTGTAGAAATCTTGTTATATCTTTTGACAAAGATTAACATTGTAGGGAAAAGCTGGGACTGCACCTGGTGTTGATTAATTGAACCATACAGCAGTTTAGTGGTGCCGTTAGCGGTGGTGGGGAATGGAGTTGGACATGGATCCTGACTGTGCTTTAATGTAGTTGTGCCATTAAACGTGCACGGAAGGGGAGTTATTCTACATGTCATTCTACTCCACTTGTGAGACGCTGCCAGGAGTGCTGTATCAGCTCTGGGGCCCTCAGCATAGCAAGCACATGGACCTGTTGCAGTGAGTCCAGAGGAGGCCACCAAGATGGTCAGAGGAATGGAGCATCTCTCCTAGGAGGAAAGGCTGAGACAATTCTCCAGGCTGAACAATTCCAAGAGGACTCTGGGGCGATCTTATAGCAGCCTTCCGGCACCTAAAGGGGTCCTACAGGAAAGATGAGGACAAACATTTTTATCAGGGCCTACTGCAACAGGAAGAGGGGAATATGGTTTTCAGCTGAAGGAGGGTTAGTTTATATTAGACGTGAGAGAAGATTTTTACAATTTGGGAGGTAAAATGCTGGAACAGGCTGGCAAGAGAGGTGATGGAGTGGGGTTCTGAGCTATCCCATCTAGTTGAGGATGTTCCTGCCCGTGGCAGGGGGGTTGGACTGGATGAGCTTTGAAGGTCCATTCCAACCCAAACCACTCTATGGTTCTATGACATTAATACCGCTTCAGCTCACTGTACCTTTTCCCACACAGAATAAGGACTGGATGAGCTTTAAAGGTCCATTGCAACACAAACCACTCTATGGTTCTATGATATTAATGCCACTTCAGCTCACTGTACCTTTTCCCACACAGAATATGGGAATGACTCATGTCCCAGACCTTCATTACTCAGGTATTTAAAGAAGTACTTTTATAAAATTGAGACCCCAGGGTGTCAGAAAGGAATAATTTATATTAAGATTAAAAGAGTAAGATCATATCTGAGAAGGAAGCAGTTGTAGCTTTAAAATTGAAAAATAGTGTGAATTTTTCCCAGCTTCTAGATGTTTTTTCTTTAAGAAACAAATGTACATTTTAAAGGATTTCCTGCATTTCTGTCACTATTTTTCAATCAAAATGTGACTGGAGGTAGAGGTTTCTTTGAGAAACCAGAGTCAATTAAGGCTGATAAAAATGAAGTTGTTTTTAAAAAATAAAGATGCACAGGATCATCTCCCTTTTACCTAGATTTTGACAATCATATTCCTAATCAAATAACTTTATTTAAATGAAAAACACCATTAGCTAGAGTAGTGAAATTTTGTGACTATATCACTGAAAATCATGGAAAGTGTGATTAAACCGATGAGGAACTAGGAAGTGCAATACAGTTTGTGCAAAAATATCTCTTCATTTCAAATAGTAGGAAATGAAAAAGTAGTAGAATTTTTAAATTTGTGCTGAATGGTATCCTGAATTCTGAAACTTCCACCAGTCCTAGGAGTTTACAGATATTTTTTTCCCCAAACAATTCTATATAAAATTACAGGAGAAAAGATAAAAAGCAATTATTTTAGGGCACTATTCTCCATCCCTTTGTCATACTGCAGTTAAATCTTCCTATTCCCTAGTTTTTCTTCATTATGCTACAAAGTAATCAACATTATTATTCCATTATTATTAGTCAGGGGAGATCTAGGTGTTGAGGCTAATATTTTTTGTCACTTTTGTGAAAATTCTGCTGTTAAAGAAGAGAGAAAGTTTTTGTCATTTTACTTCTGCCATTCTGAACAGGTCCTGGGCCCTACCAAGTGCCCTATTATTTCTAAACCATCTGTGTTGTAGGTCTGTACCTCCACAGCACCCGACAACTTTCTCATCTGAAACTGCACAAATGTGACAAATATTTGTGGAAGCCATAGGTTGCTTCTCCCACCTCTGCCTTCTTGCTAATGGAAAATATTTGTTTGGGGAAACTCTTACCCTATTCTTGACACTTGACTCAAGCAGCTTTTGTGTCTTATGAAGAAACACAGTCTGAGTCTCATCAAGATTTTCCTGAGATATGTATGATCTATTTTTTTTTTACAAAAAATATGTTAATTTTCTGATTACTGAAATTTGGAAAAAAAACCCTTTTTCAGAAAGAGACTCACAAAAACAATAGAATATTTCCTATACTCAGAATACCTCTGACAAGAGTGTCCTGTACCAGCTATTATATAGGACTGTTTTCTGAGATATCTCTTTGCTGTGGGAAGCTTAATGGTTTTCCTCAGCTCTTGAGTATTGTCTTTCAGATTGGGATCTCTAAAAGTCATTTGGAGGGTTGGCAATTTAGAGCTTCCTGTCTTGGGCCACTTGTCCGAGCCTGTTCTCTGAACCTATTTCTCATGTTTCCATTTATCTAAGCTGCTCTCCTTTATCTGGCTGTTTAAAAAACACACACAGATATGCTTCTTGCTTGAGAATGTACAGAAAACTGACTATGAGAGTAAGTCTAAAAATCTTTTTACAGTTGTATTTATACTTCTGTATTAGATAAGCAAGGGTTTATATGTCCAACAGCTTGTCTAATTTGTTCATCTACAACAGTCAGTGTAAAATACACTAGTTCCTCCTATAAACCTTGTCTTTACATGTACACTGTGGTTGTGTAATTTTACAGTACAGAAATTAGAACTAGCTGGCTTAGTTTTAGATAGTACTGAATTTCTGAAAAGCACTAGAGGTGATTTAGAGAGAGCCTGGTAAAATTAGAGGGACCAGTTTTCATTTTGCTAGCTATTTTTCTTATACTGATAGCACTAGAAATTCACCTTTTAACTTCAAATTGTTCAAAATAGATTAATTTTCCACTGAAATTCTTCTTCAAGCGATCCTAAAATAATCTTATCTTAAAACATGAGACATTGCTATAACAATAAAAACTATGTCACATCAATATATTTGCACTTTTGTTCAAATGAATAGAGCAAGAACAATTACAAATAGCAATTCTGGAACCAGAAGATGAAGCAGTTCTTGAGCAGCAAGTTTTATGTGCCACCTGTTGCAATATTCAGAAACCATACCATGTGCTATTAAGTTCCAGGTGTAGACCTTTATCAAAGGTAGCTCAGCAAATTCCTTATTTCAGTCCCAGGTGTGTAACAGCACACCTAGGACTCTTTGGACACAGTTAGACATTATGGCACAGCAGGGGATGGTATAAATGTTTAATTATCTAGATTCAGCTTCAGTGGCTGGAACCCAGTGCCTATATATATAAATAATGAAGACATTGCTAGTAATAGAGTTAAGCAGCAAACCTCCCAAGGTGTTGTTTTTTTTTCCCTCAACTGTTTACTTAGAGCTTTATTTAGCTAGTGTCTTCAAGGAACAGTTTAGTGATAGGTTGAGGAATTAAATGAAAAAGGCCTTGCATCTGGGCTAATGTCTGTTTACTGTTTAGATCTGCTGTGTGAAAAAAGGAATTTGAATGGCCAGCTTCTGTTGACATGTGAAATATTGTTTTCATAGGCAAGACAGTTATTCAGCATAGTATGAGTGCCTTTATGTAGACACTTTCAGTAGATGCTGAGCTTCAGTGCATTCAAGGAAAAGTTTAAATAAATGTGAAAAATCTTGTGTTTAAACAAGATGTCACCTATGAACTATAAGCAGGGTATTCAAAAATTAAAACTTCCTTGGTTTGAATTATTATAAAGATGTCTTCATTCAGCATGAAGAAGATCTACAGAAAAGCCTGGATTTCAGGTAGCTAATTCAATTTCAGTCAATTTATGTGTGTTACTGTTTGTGGCTTTTTGAGAATTAGTTTCATTTAGTTCACAAGGCCTTTCTAGCATTTTAGATCTGCAAGAAATAAAATACCAATGCTTTTATGAACCAAATACATAAATAAATTAACAGGATTTCTGTTTGATATTGGGGATAACATGCTTTCATAAAATAAATCCCTACAATGTTTTAATACTGATAAAATCACAGATGTATCTTTATTAATTTAAGTGGAATCTGAGTCTTTTTTTTTTTGCTATGTATGCATGTACTTGCCATTTATCTTTAAATGTTTAACGTTGGTCAGTGTTAATCACTAGTGTTCATTTGACCTGTTCATCTTTCAGTTTCAGTGTAATTGCTACATAACTTCAGAGTCATGACCTGTTTAATTAACGTGTTCTTGCTCTCAGATACTTGGTCATGTGATTATGAAAGATGATATTTATTGCTGTTAACGATTTGGATTTCTTACAGTTGTAGGTTGGCAAAGTATGGTATCTTTCTAAGAGATTAGAATAGTTTAACCACTACATTGAAGAATGGGAGAAATAGGCATTTGAGCCCTATGTGGGCACTTGCCTAGTGTCTGTTTGTGTTCAATATTAGTTAATTTTTAGATTATAACACCATGATGATGTTAATATATTCTTTAACAAACTGATTTTGTTCTGTAGGTGTGAAGTAAATTCCTCTTGCAATGCTTCAAATGATTTTTTAGTTTTATCTAATCCTTGTTTGGCTTCCATTTGTCATTGGTATCATTGTGAGTGGCCAAAGAAAACTTTCAGTGTAGTGAATATCTGGCCTCAGTAACTTGAGAGGAGCATAATTGTCTACATTGTTCTTAACATTGTTATATAGCAAAAAGTGAAAATTAGTTCAAGATTTAGCCTATAGATTCAGACAGCAGTCTCAAGTGCTCATCACAAATGTCTAAAAAGCTATATTTTATTCAAGAGAAAATGCTTTATTATTATGGACCACATTGCAAAAGTTTTTTTGGTCATAATTTATGCTTCTAAAGTCCGTCTAGATTACTATAATTGTTTTATAGCTTATTCATTGGTTTATCTTAACCGGCTATTTATAAAAGACTTTGAAATCAAATAGCTGTGATCCTAGAATGTTAGACTTCTGTAATTTTATGGTACCAAAAGCTTAATAAAATGCTAGAGATATATTTAGTATTATGAATAGGATTCTGGAACAGTCATAGGTAAGGGTTTGTTCATGCCCCAAGTCCACAGAAGGGCTGCCTGCTGCATAAGGCCATTACTGGAGGCAGAGCATGCCACCAGTTGCAAACTCACACTTAGCAGCTAGGTAAGAAAAAGAGGGCTCTCTCAGAGAGAAACAGACCACCATCTTCACTTTCCATAGGCTTAAATGTGGGTAAGGTCTGGTCCAGAATTGGGAATTAAAACACATACAACTTCACTTTCTGAGAAGATTAAAAATTCTTTCATAAACAATTGTATCAGGATTTAATTTCAACAAAAGTTCCTGTTCAACCACTTTTCTTCTAAAGCTTCAAACATTTAGTCTAGCCCATTTATAGAGGCTGCAGGTGGTGTCTTCACAGAGCTGACTTGCTTCCCTCAATTGTCTGTAGTGAATATTGAAGAAATGAAGGGAGAAGCAGAAGCCACATGGAGATATCAATAATAAGACTCAGTGGTTTACCAGGGTGAATTGATAAGAGCTTCCAGTTGTGAGTTGGAATGTAAAACTACACAGCCTATTTAAAAAGAATTCCTAACAGACTGTATGCTCTTTTAAAGGCAAATTCAGTGTCCTTTCTAAGGCACAGACATAGTTTCCTGGATATACTTCTAGAAGGCCTGTTAGTTTTGTGAGAGCTTCAAATACTGATGCAAAGTTTTCAGGACAAAATTATTTTTATAATTCAGTGATCTTTTAAAAGTCCACCACTTACTTGTTAGCTGCAAGTTGAAATTGTAATGTGGGTGCTTTTTTGAAGAGAGATTCAGTTATTGATGTTCTTCAAGACACTTAGTCCATGACGTGTGCTGTTCTTACTTTGTCTGGATTCTCATATTAAGAGTTTGGAAGGGCATGAAGGTCTTATTAAGGTATGGGCACTATAAGTTCACATACACACAATATGTATGTAAAAATTTTACCATGATATATTTCACTTTTCCTGCAAGAGGGAATGATGCAAAAGAACTATAAAGCAGGAAGTAGTCATTTAACTGTAGATAAAATTATCTGAGTGAATTTGAAATAGAACTAATTTTAGGGAAGGTGGTAATTCTCACTTATAACACTTTCAAAGCCTGTTAATTTATACTAGTAGAAAAGGGGAAGTATTCACCTAGCTGCCTCTGCTGAAGTAGCAGGACTTTGCATATGTGGAACTTGTAGATATTTCAAAGTAAGAAATAATTATGGAAATAGAGACATGTCAATATATAAAAAGTAGAAATATAGGCAGTTAACCATATTTGCTTCCTAACAAAGACTATTTGACAACGAATTAAAAAAAAAAAAAAGAAAATAAGCTTTATTTCATTATTAATAACTTCTTTTTTCCTTTTGTTAAATATGATTGTTCTCTTCAGCATATTGATAGGTGTATATACCTGACTGTGCTAGGTGTCACTAAGTCTGTTGCTTTTTTACCCTTAGTCTCCTATTCTATTTTGAAATTCATGAAACAAACATACTGGTGTACATATAATTTTTTCTTAATGTTAGATTTTCTTAGTGTTCTGTCAGGGTTAACTGTGGCAGCATCTAATGCAGGCATAAGATGTGTAGCTGTTGTAGTATGCAAGTCAGTGTGGGTTTCCAGGCTGGATAACACAACATCGAGAGTTGGTGGAGAGAGGTGATTGTCCCACCAGGTGTGGCCTCACTGAGTGCTGTGTGCAGTTTGGGGCACCACAGTGTGCAAAGGACAGCAGACTCTTACAGTGAGTCCAGAGGAAGGAGATTCAAGGGGTGAAAGCTTTCAAGGGCAAAACTTAGTGGCTGAGGTCACTTGGCTTGTCCTGGTTGGAGAAGAAAAGGCAGAGGGGTGACTCTATTGCAGTCTATAACTTCCTCGCAGGAATGGGGAGGTGGGCTGGGGAGCTTTAGGAAAAGGTTCTTTACCCATAGGATGGCTGGTCAGGGGAACAGGCTCCCCAGAAAACTGGATGTGGCACCAAGCCTGTTCTAGGAGCATCTGGATAATGTTCACAGTGATAAGGTCTAGTTTTAGGCGGTCCTTTGAGAAGCAGGGAGTTGGAGTTGATGCTCCTTGTGAATTCCTTCCAACTCAACATATTCTATGACTCTATATGTTTTATATTTTGTCTGAGAGCTGTGCTGCTCTGACACCACATTATTAGAGCCCAGGCAGCAAGTTCATGTAAAGCTGAAGAATGTTTATGTGGGATTCAATGCAGCAGAAACGACATGACTAGCATCTCAATTTTTCTATTACCATAATGTTGCATTAGAGTTGGAGCTTTCATTTTTCTGAGACAATTTCAGTAATGAATGATGACACAGATGATGTAGATGGTATAATTCCCTTGATTTCAATTTAGTGCCATCTGCATACAGACCCCAGGCTTATTGTGGTCCTGTCACATTTCCTCCCCTTTGGCCCCTTGTTGATGTTGATATTGTCTTATATTTCTAAATAACTTGTGAACACTTAGTGCCATTCATCTTCAGACAGTTTACAAGCAGTAATTAATGAGTACGCTCAGCACCTCTTTGCTGTAGATCATTTGTTGTTTTTATTAGCTGGTCCCTTAATGAAGCTGTGACATTAGTACAGATTTTTGAACACAGAGAGGCATAAATAACATCTAATTGAGACTTTCAGGAAACAAAAATCTCAAAATGAAATCACTTCAAGATATTTGGATATTATTTAACATTGCCTTTGAGAGTAAAGTCTTGGTAAAATAAAACAACTTGGAAGTGTAATTTCGATTGTTTCTACTTTGTCCCAAATTTGGTGGAAAGCAAATATTTAGTATAACAATAGATCATAATAATTAATAGTTATTAAAATATATAAGAAAATAAGAAAAATTATAGTAATATTTTATTAAAAACCCTTAATATTTTAGACATTCTGGATTTAAGAGCTGTTAATATCAATTACTTTGCTAGAAAACTTTTGAAAATTAGTAATTCCAGTGCCTATTTGTATTACCTTATTTCAACCATAACTGTCTATTTGTAATTGTTTACCAAAAGTTTAAATGTCTTTCCTCAATCACAAATTTCTAATCCATCAGGAAAGTTGCTCTAACAACAGTCTTCACAGAGAGAATTATTTGTTCACAGAGGAATTAAGGGAGCAAATAGGCAACACTAATTGGACTGCGGAGTTCAAGGAACTTGGTTTTGTTCAGAGATGGCTAAGGATTAGCATAAAAAATAACTAACTTCTTGGCAGAAGCTTAAATTATACTAGACTACCTAGAAATTACTGGTTAAACTGAAACAATGAGGATTAATTGAGTAAAGAAATAGAGGGGAAAGCTGTAAACTTCCTAGCTGAGTTCCACAAGCATTAGTACTGGGGAAGACCTTTAATATTTTCACTAGTGGCCTTGGCATAGGGAACAAGAATGCTGTAATTAAATCCATTGGTTACACAAAGTCTGATACTTATCAGCACAGGGGAGCAATGGGATACTGCACAATAGAGAACCAGGTGACCTTGTGAACTCCCATACTGAAAATGAGTGAGATGAAATAGCCCTAAGTGTAAAGTCAGGAATTTAAGCACTAATACGGATTTCTACTCTGAACTACAGGCCAGGGACTCCTCTGTGTCTCAGCCCTGATCAACAATCCTGAATTCTGCTTTCCATAGCAGGGTAACTGAGTCCAAGCTGCTTATTAGGAGCAGTTTTTTCTCCATGCTGCTCTCCTATGCTGTGTGCTGGCATTGTCTGGGAGATCCTGGTTAGCAAAGGCCTGACTGTGCCAGGAAGCATAAGAATTAGCAGGCAATCCTGGGCCAGCACCTGGCCCTGTGACAGGGTTATGTCTTGCTAGTATAGGCATAGTCTTGAGCAAAATCTATTTGCTCTTCAAAAATGAAAACAGAGAGGGTATGTGATTGGTCACTACAAAAAGTTCAGGCAACAAACACTGAGGAGAGAAAGGAACTATTTACACTTAATGACTTTACTGGTACAAGAATAAATAGCAATAAAATAATTTAGAATATATGACCACTGGAAATTGAAAGGAATTCTCTCCATTGTAACTGGAGGACTTGGAAAAGCGTTTTGACAGATTTTGGTCTCATTATTTATAGTTAATTTTAAGATCAAAGTTTATTAAATTATGAAGTTAAAAAAAAATATTTTCTTTGAAACAGCAGGGAACTGGAAGGAATCCATGAGTTTTCTTTCTATCCAGTATTCTTATTTAGTGACCTTAAGTTTCCTAAGAAAAGTGCAGGAAATGTGTGCTCAGTTCTTTCTTTTTTGAGACCACTACAAATCTGAAAATTTAGCAGTTGTGTAGCTTGGTCGACTGTACATTCTCAATATATTAAGTAATGATTCAAATTTCCAAGGTTAAAGACATCCTTTGTGAACCATATTGCAGACTCTGTTCACTTACAGCAGGTTTATTTGATGCCAAACCCACTGTAGTTTATTAAATAAACCCTCATGGCCCTGTGGGGTACTGTGTAGGCTTATGGATTCCATTTTGGAAGCAGTTCAGCTGTATCTGTTGAGATATAATATTGACCAGTTTGTACTATGTCCAAATCACGCCCAATGTCACAATAGCCATTTTCTTACTGGAAGTCTGTACACCATTCTAGTTCTTCATGAAATCATGAAAGCTCCTGAAGTATGGTCAGTGAGTATGGTCTGAGTATGGTCAATATGGCACTGTGTGGGAATTATGCACTGTCTTCACTGGCATGGAGGGGACAGTATTGATTTCTGCCTGTGCCATAATGAAAAAACCCAAATGCTTGCCTTTATATATCTTGAAGAATATCAGATATTTTATTAATGAACTTCTTTTTGTACAGTATATTTTAGGAAGTATGCGCTCTGGCTTATATTAACCCAGCTAGATCAGTTTCTAGTCCTACTGTGCATGTAGAGGCCTTTGTTTCACATTCTTTTGAACTTAAATAATCTGTTTTCTGAGTCAAATGTCTTACTTGATAATTGTACTCTAGAATAAAAAGATGTATGAACAAAATTACTAGTATATGTCTTAAGGATAATAAAAAAATTATGCAAAAGAGGCACTGTCCATTAGAATAAGGACACAAGTAACACAAAAGAGTGTAGTTTAAAAAAATTGTAGTCACATATTTTTCTCTTCTGCTTGAAAGGTAGTGACATGTAAATATATATGGTATCACATACATGCACAGAAGTGATATACTTATTTCATGCTGACTTGGTTGTTTATGGACATTACAATTTTCATACATGATATATCCATTCACTGCAAAGCCAAGAGCAAATATAGTCACCTTCTCAGTACAAAGAACTTTTGTAGTGCAAATACACATAACCCTTTAAAATATATCTGTAAAGGTGTTGGTCTCATACCGTTATTGTAAACTTTCCCACGTTTCATAACTGCTGTTGGAATTCTTGTCATATTTAATAAAATTTTGGGAGAGAAGTATCCATTTTTCTTTACAGATATAAGGCAAATAAACATTATAGCAGTTTTGGCATTCAGTCAAACTGATAGTAACATGAAAGTCAGTACCATAGCACAGACTAGTGGCATTGCAAAATATTGAAAAAGTAGGTAATCTTTATCAACTTTTATAAAAGTCACAAACTCAGAGATTAATTTTGCTGCTGTAATATACTTCACTGACTAAATGCATTGATGTAATGGAAGGAGAGGAAAAGGGGACTTGTCTGTACAGTCAGAGCAGTAAAATGAAATGGAAGAATTTCTGTTTCATTAAAGTTATAACCAGACTCTGCTGTTTACAATATATGAGCATGAAGATTTATTCTATTCACTCCAAAATAATTATTTTGTTCTTTAAAATAGATCTTAGCAGCTACAAAAGATGCATCTGTATTCTGGACCTGAACCTCTAGAATGATTTCTCTATAGAGAAATACTACAGATATTGTAAAAGCCTCTGTGTTTTCCAGAAATATGAATGTTGGCTATGGATAGCACATGCTATATATGTTTTCTACTGTCATAGACAGTTACTTTCATTAAAAAGTAATGTCAATGCCAAAATTTTTAAATGAAGCACGTCACGGAAAACAATACAGATTTTCCCTCACCAATGGTGAAAATCAGTACTCTTGTCTGTAAGAGAGAACACAGACTTCAGATGGGGAGAGCAAAAGGGAATTACTGTCTTTTTAGGGCAAACATGAGCCATGTTTTGGTGGTGTGTAGATCCAAATAGATAAGATTTTATATTTTAGCTAACTTCTAGAAGTCTTCTAGTCTAATTTGAGGAAGATTGAATTCTAAGTAATAAGCAGAATACTAAAAAGTTTTACTTCTGACAGGGACAACTAATAGTGTTATTTTTATTTTACTGGAAAGTTTTGGGAGATCTTAATGTACTCTGAAAAAACCCAATAACCAGAAAAGCAGTTCTCATTTTTTCTGGGGAGATAATGTTCAAAGTGATCGTCACAGTCGCAGAACCAGGACACTCACTTACTAAACTTACAGTTTTTTGGAAATACTGTTGTATTTCAAAAAGGCAAAATGAGGAGAGATTAGCAGAAACAGTGACTAGAGGTAAGGAAGAAACCATTGGCCCCTGCTGACACTGGGGCAATATTACGTGGAGATGCAGAGAGTTGCTACAGCAATTTGCAGGTTCTGTGGCTGCACAGAGGAAGGTGACACATGTTGCTCAGTGCCAGATCCAGTTTGGCAGTGCCTGTTCCACATCTGCATGTGGACTCTTTTTGGTGGTGCTGACAGGACAAGGAGCAGCAGCCATTAACTAAAGTATAAGAAGTTCCACCCCAACATGAGTAAGAGCTGCTTTATGCTGAGGGCGGCAGAGCACTGGGACAGGCTGCCCAGGGATGTCGCTCCCTCTCTGGACACTTTCCAAACCCACCTGGACGTGTTCCTGTGTCACCTGCTCCAGGGGACCCTGCCTTGGCAGGGGGGTTGGACTGGATGATCTCCAGAGGACTCTTTCAACCCTAACAATTCTGTGATCCTGCCATCAGCATAGTGACTAATGGAGAGATGTACTACGTCCTTGAAGAAACTTCCAAGTACAGGCTGGCTCCAAACTTTGCACTGCTCCATGATGGAATGAAGTTTTGCACCTGTCACAGATTAAGGGAAAAAAAAAAAGACTAGGCAGTAATGTGTCAATAATCATGATTACTTACCTTGCTGCTAGGCCCAAGCAAGGCGTTTTTCTACTCTCCTTTTGTCTCCTCCTGCCTTTCAATGCTGTAGTCTTGTTACCTTGTCTGATTTTTAAGTAATTGTATCCTACATTAAATATGAGAGCCAAGAAAACAACATAAAGAGAAATATGTTTAAAATATATGAAATTTGCTCAAGATTATTAGCAGCAAGCCCTGCAGTTAATATAATGCTAAAATAAATTAGATGTTTCTGCCAAGCAGGTGAACTCTAATAGATTTGGTGAAATACTATGGACGCCTTCCAGTAAAATTTTTCACCTCAGCACACCTCTAATTCAGAATAATGTTCTGAAGGCTGATGACAATTTGGTGTAATTATTTCTTAGGTTGTAGTGTCTAAGCTATCAAACTCAAGCTGGTGTGTAATCAAATATACTGAGCCTTTTAATCTAATCTTAAATAAAGTAAGATTTCCATTTTATGTTCAGGACTTAGTGTTAGGCCATCTATAACTGTACTTAGGGAAATAGTGAATGGTGTTTTGTAAGGTAGCCATCTTTTCACATGATCTATTTGAAAATACCAAAATGATCGTCCTTTTATTAAATTGAATTTTGTTTTTGTTTGAAATATCTGCAGATATAATTTCGTGATAAATATATCTTCCATTTTACTGAATTTAAAGAGGAGTGGGAAAGGTGTTTTGAAGAATTTTATCTAAGAGCAAAAAATGGTTCTGTCTTCTTTAGGACAATACAAAGAAGTGATTTTTTTGTGCATTGATTATTTCTGATATGTAGATGTGAAATGGCTGATTACTGTAGGTTTTGCAGAATTTGTTTTATGGGCCCCTGTAATAAAAAGTGCTAATAATATGTGATGAAAGCTGCTGGGCAGTGTTAGAAGAAGTGAGAGAATATTATGGATAATCTTGACTAAAATAGTGAAGAAATCGAAAATGAATGAGAACTTTTTAGTTCAATCTGTGGAACTAACCTTTGTGAATGGAAAGCAGATGGAAGGTTTAAGGTAAATCTATCTAATCCAAATTTGGAACACTTCTTTTCAATGTTGTAAAAGAAATTTTTCTTTGAAAAAATGAATATAAGGGTTAATGTGAAAATGTCAGCTAGCTATATTTAGTGCGTTATTTACAGCCATGAGAAGTTGAACAGAAGTCCAGCAATGCCTATCGTATGCACTAGGTGGTGTTTCAGCCTTTCCTATGGAAATGCACATCCCGATCCAGTGCCACCAGCACTTGGGATTCTCGTTTGGAACTAGTACTTAATGTTGGAGAGGAGGTTTTTTCCCCATGTTTTCCTTTTCAAACTGGCAGCGTTCTTGTGCTGAGAGTTGACACCCACAAATTGCACCACTGATTTTTTGTGTACAAAATGTGCTCAGGACTGTTGAACCTTTTAAGGGAGTGGTTAGGAGAGTTGCGAATGGGTGTAGTAGATAGTGTGCCTACCCTGGAGTGCAGATTTCAGATATGAGGGATTAGTCCTTTTTATTTTCTGTTTTAGAAGGCAAAATTCTGTGTTTTTGCCTTGCGGGTTTGTCAGAATGCATGTATTGAACGTGCAGTGAGCTCATGCAGCCTTTGCTTGTCTGCAGCGCTGCTGTCACGGTCCCAGGACAGGCTCTGTCCTGGCAGGGGCTTGGCAGGGACAGAGCTGCTCTGTGTGTGTGTGAGCTGCTGAGTGCTCTGGCCCAGGCACCTGCGGGCAGGAGGAGAAATCCTGTCCAGGAGCATCCACCTTCCCCTCTGTGCTCCTATGACACCATCCTACCAAGTGTGTCTGTCATTTAATTGAGAGGTCTGTGCTAGAAATTACCGGCATTTTTTAAATTGCAAGAATGCTTCTACATGCTGCGATAAGATGGGGAAGTCAATTTAGCCCAGCACTATTTGAGGGCTTGTAATTTTTGTGCTCACTGAAAGCACAAACATTTCTGTCCCTGTGATAGTTCCCATTCTTCTCACTGTGTGTGATTTTTTTGAAGCTAAAATTATGACTGTTAGGGCTAACACCGTGAAATCCTAAATGTTGAAATATGTTGGAAATAAGGCTTTATCAGAGGTAGGACGTGTAACTATCATTAAACTAGAACAAGTTTAAACTAAAAGAACTTCCTAGAAAAGCAGAAAAAAAATCTGCAACATTCGTAAATCTATGCATTTTTAATGCCATGTGTTTGATTTTTTTCGATCTGAAACACCCTAAGTAAATTTTTCAGGAATCAGGTTAGGTCAGGAGTATTCTTCCTGATTCTGTTTTTAGAGGAGGAGATAGGAAATCAGATTCATTCAGAGGGAACTCATATTCTGTTGGGTACAAGTGAATAAAATTGGTCATCCTGGAGTCCATTGTCTGGGCACAAAATATGCCTGTCAGCCAAGGACAAAATAGTGCAAGTGTTTTGACTGTAGTATCTAGTTTTTGTGATATTTTAACATTGACTAACAAAAGTGAAAAGAGCAAATGAAAACTTTGGGGGATTTTATCTCATTGTCATTCAAGTTGTTATATATTTGTATACTTATCAAATTGTTTCAGATCTGGTCCTTGCTCTGACACATACATGGAAAGTTTAGAATTACTTTCAGCTGTGTACAAACCTAACAGAAATACTAAAGCCTTTTAATTGCTATTAATTAAAGCGGGTGAAAATACTTCTATCTTGGCTCCCAAAATTTCATTTCAGTGCTTTCATGTACTTTCTAACTTAATTAGCAAAGGTGAAACAGGCCTGTTCTTCAATTTGTATTTGAATGATGGCCAGGCCTGACCAGAATACACAGTTTTGACCTTTGAATGTCCTCTAAGGACATTTAACCCACCTCAGAGAGCAAGCTGCTTCTCAGGGAGCCTCTCTTTTTTGCTCTCAGTGCTTTGATGTTTTTTTCTGTCTTGTTGATGTAAGTTGACATAAGTTCTCATAGATGATATCAGCCCTATAAAAAGTTGAGGAAGTTTACCAGGATGGGGCATATCACCACCATGAAATGGGTGAGATGCCTCCTTTTCCTGCCCCAGCCTGACAGTGTGTGAATGAGGCACTTGGTGACTTTGGTTTGAGTATGAGCCTTGCATCCATGTAGCCTTCTATATGAAGCTCTTATTGAAAGATCTTTTGTGAGACTTCTCTAGAGTGCATGGCCCAAATTATCTATTAGATAACAGTCGGGAGAATGAAAGCATAATACAGATTGCAGCTTCTGAAACCTTTTGTGGTGGACTGAGCGAGATGTATTGTGGAGGTAGGAACTACATCTTCCATGTAATTCTATGGAGCTGGCTGCATTTAAAAGAACGATGAGCATTGATGTAAGCCTTTGAATGTCCTGTACTGTAAACCATTGGAAAAAAGGCAGCTTGCTGTAGGATTAGAACTGGAGAAGTGATAACTAGATTGAAGGCTGAGTGTAGACTTTCAAGGAATATGTCGTAAAACTGGTACAGTTTTGTCTGTGAACTTAGACAAAAATATATAAAGAGAAGAAAAAGTAAAAAAAAAGCTGAGTTAAAGCTAAAGAAAATTGAAGATTAAGGGCTGAAGGATGAAACGTGCAGTGAATTAGTGTTATCTACAATCCAAATTTTAAAGTAACACAATAATGAGTTTGAATGTACCAATACATTAATGACTGGTGTGTTGTATTAGATTCATTACATCCTGATTTATTCTCATATAACATAATAACTGAATGTGAAATTAACTTACAGATAATTGGTGTTGTTGCTTTCCTGAACTGCCATGTTACTAAGGTGATCAGATACAAAAGCTTTGCAAACAAATAAGTTTTAGAATATTAAAAAAAATCTCATTACTGTATGCAGGATCACACAACTGGGAAGCTGTAATAAGCTGTAATTTTATTAATTTAATAAGCATATAGTGAAAGCTATATCATGGCTATGAAGTGGAGAGACACACCACATTGTATTACTTTGTTTATAAAATGGCTGTAATTTAAAATTGCTCTGAAATGGAAGTCACTTCTTGCAGTCACCCTCTTCATGTAAGCATAGGATATAGACTGCCATGGAAGTAAATCAGCAGAGCATTTTGAAGAATTATAAAACTGCTTGTTTGCAACAGCAGGGGACCTTTTCTAAAGTCCCTTACTCATAGTGAGAGAATTAAAATGGATTAAAAGTTTAATGACTTATTTTCTCTATCATCCTCAAATTAAAGTGTTATTTTTCAAAGCTTAGATTTATTACCATTGGAACATCAGTGTTAGAACCTCCTCATTTGTATTGCTACTAACTGTTGTTTTCCCTTCTATTTCAAATAATATAACAAAAAAAGACTGAAAGTATTTTTTCTTTTGTATTTTTTTCTAAACAATTTTCTCCAAAGTTGTATAGACATATTTTATTGTATTGTAGCTAAGATATTGTAATTTTAGTAGAAAGAATTAAAACTGTGTCCTTTCTACCTTTGGAAATATTAACAGTCAGTTTATGTGTGCTTGCTGAAAATGTATGAAGTGTCTATGAGCTAACAGATTTTACGTTTAAATATGTCTGAACAGGTAATGTGGGTATGTAACTTGTGCCGAAAACAACAAGAAATCCTCACAAAATCAGGAGCCTGGTTCTATAACAGCGGATCACACGCACCACAGCAGCCTGACCAGGACGGTATTAGAGCTCTGCGGAACGAGGAAGCACCTCAAGAGAAAAAAGCAAAATTGCAGGAGCACCCGCAGTACCAAGGACCACCAGGTGACATATCCACACAAGCTTTGGACAAAAACAGACCTCAAGGGCTCACAAGACAAGAATCGATTAAGAATGGTTCAGCAGTAAAGCATCAAGTAACAAGTGACACATCAGACAGGTAAGAAAGTATTTAATGTTTATCCTGATGACATCTGATGAATTTATACTCCAAATTTTATTTCATCTTTTAAAATGTTACCTTATTTTTATTCTGTAGCCTATAAAATACATAGTGGGCATTTTGAAGCAGCACCTGAGAAGTCTTTTGTTGGTTTCAGATGGTCATAGCCAGTGTGTGCTCTTCATTTCTTCTCACTGAAAAAAAAGTGGGACAGGACAGTTGCAGTGTGACAGTTTGTCCATGTGCTTTTAACTTTGTCAAATCATAGTTATTGTGCTGTGCAGAATGTTACCATATTTCTTTTGTGGTCACTAACTTTATAGAAAAGTTTTAGTAGTCCAAAATAGGATTCAAAAAGGCAGATTAATGGAAGACAGTGTCTGTTAAAACATCTGGTTGTGCTTGCAGTATATAGTGTTGAGGATGATGGAATCCTTGAGGAATGACATTAGCCTTTTCATGGTTTCTCAGTTTCTTGTTGTTAGTTACTGTCATTAGTATAAACACTTTTTCCTTCACTGGTTTATGTTAATGTTACTTACATTGTTTGAAACTTTAGGTCAAAGGGTGCTAAGGTAGTAAGATCTGGTTTAGCCAGAGACTGAAGCTGGAACTTCCCTCCCTTTTTCTTGATGTGATTGTACCAAAAGGCACCAGAAAACTCTCAACCTCTAGATTTTACTGGAACACAAAAAAGAAATTGTTTCAGTGCATGAATTTAATTTTTCCCTAAACAACACCAGTATAGAACTTTAAATATGGTGGGAAGGGAAAGATGAGAGGGAGGTTGCTCAGGTGTTTCCATGGAAATGATATCCTCATGCACGCACGAGAGACCTCCAACTGCCTTGGAATTTGGCAGCCAGAGCAGTATAATCTGGCAGCTTTTCTCTGCTGCCCAGATATGACCTCATTACAGCATTTATTCTGTGAGCTTGAAACACACTAGACATATATAGTATCTTTTACATTTAGTATAACTAAAATAGTTTTCCTTTTCCCTCACCTCTTTTATTCCATCATATTTTATTTCCTGTTTTTGGTGTTATATGAGAACAAATGGAATGTAATTAATCTAACCTTTTTTGTTTAACTTTCTCTGCCTGTTGCTGTTTGCTCTGATTTCGGCTGTTGGGTTCAATACTTAGTTGTACTGTGTGCTCTCAGTTATATGTATAGTCTCTGAGAAATACAGCTGGCGCCCTAACTTGACACTAGGGAGCAGGAGAGACAGACTGATTCTCTTGTGGTTCATTTTTCCCCCTTAATATTGCCAGGAAATTTATATCATAGATAATGTAAGAATAAAAAACCCCAAACCCTTGTTAGCAGCAACAATTTAACTCTGAAAGTGCTTTTATACCATATGTATGCAGAAATATGGAGGGACAGAGTGGTATATGAATAAATATGTAATTTGGTTATGCAATATGCATTTACCCTAAGTAGAGTTAAATGGTAAACATGGACAGTATAAAGTAATATTTGCCAATGGGAAGAATGTAGGCTTTGTGCCTGAAATCAGAACAATTTTGCTGATTGTGATCACTACTACTCAATATATTGTTTAAGTTCAGATAGTTTTTTCAGTCATTAGCCTCTTCATCTTTTATTTGGATAATAATACTGATGTTCCCTAATTAACATATACAAGTACACTTAGAATGTAATATATATTATATGCTACTGAAGGATAGAGGGTCTTCTGAATAATTTTCTTCCCTCATGTTCCTCACATAAACTTTTTTTTCTGGGCCTAATGAAAAAGATTCCTCTGTGATGCACAATCAAAGTCTTACTGGTCAAATGGGCTTTTAGAGAACATCAATAGCTCAGAGAGATACCGCCCCAGAATTCAAGGATGGGCATAGACTTTAAGTTTGGTTCTATATATGCTGTGGTGCCATTGCTATTCTCCTCAACAGTACTGGGAAGGCTTTCAAGTTTTGTTGGTTTTGGCTGGGGTAGAGTTAATTTTTTTTCACAGTGCTGGTATGGGGCTGTGTTTTGGATTTGTGCTGAGCACAGGGTTGATAATCCAGAGGTGTTTTTGTTATTGCTGAGCAGAGCTTACACAGAGCCAAGGCCTTTTCTGCTTCTCCGACTGCCACTCTGGTGAGGAAGTTGGGGGTTCATGGGAGGCTGGGAGGAGACACAGCCAGAAGAGGTGACCCAAAGTGACCAAAAGGATATTCCATACCACGTGACACCATTCTCAGTAAATACAGTGGGGTGAAGAAGGAGGAAGGGGTGGGATGTTTGGAGTGATGCCATTTGTCTTCCCAAGTCACCATTGCACCTGATGGGGCCCTGCTCTCCTGGAGATGGCTGAACACCTGCCTGCCCCTGGGAAGCTGGGGATTCATTCCTTGTTTTGCTTTGCTTGTGTGCGTGACTTTTGCTTTCCCTATTAAACTGCCTTTATCTCAATCCACGAGTTTTCCAGCTTTTACCCTTCTGATTCTCTCCCCCATCCCACTGGAAGGGAGTAAACAAGCAGCTGTGTGGTCCTTGGTTGCTGGCTGGCCTTTAAGCAAGGCACAATTTTATGACATTCAACTACTTTTAAGAGCAGAAGATAATATATTCTCTTTATACTGAAATCACGCATAGAATATTTATCATAATTAGATATAATTTTAATATTTAAGTTTATAAATCTATGTATGCTATGCTTATTGTTATTGATCAAATTAAGAAAGATAATTTTATCTATCTGAAACTTGCAGTTGTGGTCAAGCAATTACATACAGCTTTTTCTAAGGGCTTCTGTCTTCTTTTTGAATGTTTAACTTCATGGGGTTTTGGTTATCTTTGTGAACATTTATGGAAAGAACCAATCAGTAGAGAAAAATGTCATATGGGAGACCATCATAACAAGTATTTTCTATTCTTAAACTACGTATACACAGAAATGGAGCAACTAACTACTATGTTAGACCATTTGTCTACATGAAGGAATTCCTTGACAAAAACATGGCCATTCAAAATGTCCAAAATAATAAGGAAATAGACAAAAAAGTCTCAAGTATTTAGAAGTGCTTGTTGCTTGCCTTGCACTATCATGATAATGGAAGTAAATAGAAAGTGAGAACTATATTTTCTGTCTTATTTTTCATCCCAAGGACATTAGTTGTGACACAAAAATAATTTAAAATGTAAAAACCAATAAGCACTTGTGGAAAAAAGGTATTGCTAAGACTTTATCCACTTGGGTTATTATGATTTGAATAGAAAGGTAAAATGTATTTTTTTAAGCAAAGCTTTTTTAACCTTTGCAGCATCTGTGGATGTTGCAACAATCATTACTTAGTAGGTCTTTAAATCAAGTATCATATATCTTATCTTGGTCATCTGGAGACAAGTTGGTCACAGAGTAAAGGGCAGCATTTGCTCCTTTAATCTCAAGATCATCAATGTCCTTTCTGTCTCATTCCTTACTATGTCTTTTCTGGTTGTGCTTTTCTGTTTTTCCATTCTTGAGTAATACTCACCACTTTTTTTCCTGTTTTCTTTATTAATATTATTTTTCATAAAAATTTTATTGTTTTCCCCATTAGACTAGTATTCTGTTTCCTTGATGTAAACAACAGTCCCATTTGCAATTGGTAGATCCCAGCCTGGTAGATAGGTACCTGATTATAGATCTTTGAAATTTGCTGCCTGAAGAAGCCAGGGATGATTTTGGATTGCACATTCCCCAAGGACATTTTTCTTATCTTGGATCCATTACAGAAAAAAGCAAAATGTAAAAAAAAAAAAAATGTTCAGAAGCAAGTTGTACTTCCCAAGAGCAGAACGATTTTCCATTACTATTTTTTTTTCTAGTTCATATAATAGAATCATAGAATGACTTAGACTGAAACCTTAAAATCATCTTAGATCCACCCCACCTGCCACGGGCAAGGACCACTGGACCAGGTTGCTCAAAGCCCCATCCAGCCTGACCTTGAACATTTCCAGAGATGGGGCATCCACAGCTTTTCTGGACACCCTGTTCCTGTGCCTCACTACCCTCACAGTGAAGATTTTCTTCCTTATATCTAGCCTAAATCTACCCTCTTCCAGTTTAAATTTTCTACTACTATATTTACGATCTGGGTTATGGTGCTTTTACTGCTTTTTATTTAGCAAACCCAGGGGTAAGGCAGGGGCAGCAGGCACACACGTATGACTCAATAAATGACCATGGTGTATCTGGCATTGTTTGAGGTGAGAAAAATGTAATTTGTACCACATGGATGTTTCATGCTAAGGACAGTTGAACTGTAACCATATGTAGTGGTTTCCACAGACCTATCCTTGTGCGTAGGTTGTATGGATGCTGATATAGTGTAACACTAGATTCCCTGAAAACTACAAAATGATGTGAATCAAAGAAATGCGAAATATTATTTTAAGTAATCCATAGACTCAGAAGGTCTATTCTGAGGTCTGCTGCGCACAGATGGTAGATTTATAGCTGCAGTTCTTTGATTTGCAGCTTCACGTTAATTCTGGATTAGGCAGAGGGGTCCTATTTTCTTTTATTTTCATCAAGAATTTTCACGTAGTCTATTCTTCCCAAGATCTACACTACTCATCATACAATATATGTTTTCCTTCTAGCAGAAAAATCATTTGAACAGACAGAGTTTTTTTTCAGTAATTTTGCAGCAGGCAATCAGCTTGTGAAAAGGTTGTTTTCCTCATTCCAAAGCCCATGTTTATAATGTCATATTAAAATGTGTACAACATGCTAATATTAAAATCTGGGAAAAAGGGAATCTTGAGGATGATATGAAGCTTTTTTACTTGTCTTTCTCTTTGCCTGAATTGCTAGATGTTTAGGTGGTGTTGCCATACTTGACTTGAAAAGTAATTATTTTTCTTACTCTTAGTAGGATCTGTTGTAGAGCCATTTCAGTAATTTTCCACATATGAACTCAGTGTTTTAAACCGTAGATATTTTGTGACATTCCAGAGCTGTTGCTTCACAAACCTTTATTCTATACATATACATAGCTCTCTTAAAATGGGAAATAGCTCGTGCATCTTCCAAAAGCAAGGTTACGATGACACAACTATTAATATGTATCAGAAATGGTGTTATGTAGTTCAGGTAGATGTTAATTTTTCAGATTTTTTTTAGAATTATTGTTATTTTCCCTAATTTTCCCTAATCCATATTTTATGTATTCAAAATATTTTTCAGAATTTGAAAATGATAACATTATTTTACAATGTATATATATATCAGTCATGCATTACATTAGTGTAAGAGTAACTTCCTCAAGGATATTTTTTATGAGATTCAATTAAAAAAAAGTGAAAATATGGTGAGAAATTTCATTTTCGTGTGTTATGGGTCAGTTTATTCTTGCTTCGTCTGTCAGAGGGTGAGCCTTGTCACAGAAAGAGAATTGGTTCTTGGTATAGGAGAAGATCATGATCTGTAAGCTCATGATTTGAAGCAAGACTAATAAATAAAGCTGCCTGAACCCTTTTCAGATTAACTGTAAGGATATGAGATTAAATCATAAAAACCAGAATGAAAACAACAAATCGAGAGAGTGAGCAGCTGCAGAGTTGCACAACAGCGGTATTTATTTTCCAGGCCAGCAGACACAGTAAAGATATATCCTACTTCCCTCTTCCTTGTCTTCTCCTTTCAGAGATACATCATGTATTTGGGGTTCATTTTCTATCAATCCTCTTACCTCAGAAGAAAACGAGGATTTTTATGGTCATTTCCACACACTGTATAGTGGGCTTGGAGAATGTATTTTATTCTGAGTAAGAAATACAAACAAGAGTGTTGAGGCTATGTGGGTCTAAAGGTGCAGGATTTGTGCATGTATTCTTCATGAAATGTATGCATGTGCTTCCCTCATACAAGGTTTTACTCGATTGTGCTACCAATGGCAGTAGCATGAAAGTGGCTCCCCGTGTCCCTTTGCTTCCGCTCTTGGGAGCAATGCCAGTGTGAGTTGGCAGCGTAGGATCTGTCTTTTGGGACTGCAGTTGGGGATGTCAGGGTGTGAACAGAGAGGAAAAAAGAGACCAAAACAAGAGAGAAAAGGAGGAGAGAGGAAAGAGCAGGCATAAGTGAGATGAGAAACATGAAAGAGCAGCATGAATTAAAAAATGTGAATCTGCGTCCATCTGTTTCATGTTTATATCTTTTTAAAATTACTCTTCTTCAATTGCTGGATCATGAACAACTGACACTGAGAACAGCTCTGATGGTAGTTTATTGCAATTTAAAATATGACATTATAACATTAACATTAACATTAACAGTGTAACATTAAAGAGTCAGTCAATTATATTTCTTTTGGAACGGCTGAAAACTGCCCATTTCTTGAGATCATCACTGTTTTTCTTCTGCCTCACTTGTGACACAGCACTGTAGTGCAATCTCTGGTTTTGATTGTTTCTATTTCTGAGTGCCTGGATAGATTTCTAGGCCAGATGTGTTAAAAGCCCTGTACTTGGACCCATGGAGACTAATTTGAAATTTGAAAAGCAAAGTATTTTACTTGATTCTCAAGTAAAATAGAGGTATTGTAAATATTTTACCAATTTTTTTTACCTGCTAACATATTAAAAGACAGTGAGAAATGTTAAAATAATTGTATAGAGACAGTATTTAAAATAACAGTGTTGGTATTCAAGAGCTGGACTGATAAAGCTCAGTGCAGATTTCTTCATGCTGAGAAGTATCCATTAAAGACAACAGGGTCTCTAACCCTTTTAGAATTTTATGTAAGACATAAAAATTTGTACGATTTTTTTAATATTGTTGACCACCCCAGTAGCAACCCCCCCACAATTGTTGAAAAACATAATTATATTCTTTTACTTAATAAATAAATCTAATACTCCAAACAAGAATTTTGCAGGTTGAGTTTAAAATTGAATCAGCATTCTTTTCCATGCATGACTGCAAAGAGCTCACGGTGACTTTCCCTGGTGCCAGAACAGGATGCAAAAGGGTTTAGAGGTATCCTACAGTACTTTTAACATATTAACTAAAGTCTTAAGTTTTTCAGGATTTGAACTTCATCTGAATAAGGTTTTATATTCATGTTCCTACTCCCATTCCGGCATTTTTTACCTCTTCAATAGTCCTTAGAGCTATGAAGTAAAACCAATGTCAATCAGAAAACTGGTCTCAGTAGATTTGCTTTTGTTTCTTGTGCTTTCATTTCACTGTATGCTTTCTGTGATTCTTGAGATAATAGTTTAGAACAAATAAATCAGTTTTTTCTTCACACAACTGCTCTTTTAATTGTTTAATTAATCTACACATAGGGTTAAGGGTGTGGATTGGCATTTCATGGCTATTTCAGTTTTCAGGTAGAAACTGAGGTTTATCTGCTGTCTCAATCACAAATGACATTAAAAATAATTTAATAGTAACTATGGGCAGAGGAAGCAATAGAAATTTATGGGAAGAGAGCCAGAGAAAACGCGGTATTTAATTATGGAGAAGAAGTACCTTGGGTCTAAGAAAGTCAGAAATCCTTCAGTGCAGAAATTTTAATGAAATAATTAGACACTAATGACAAGGATTAAGCTACACCTGCCTATGAAGATGAGTAAGGAGTTTGATATAATTCATAATGCAAGGTCTCTGTAAGGAGTTCCTGAATGATATTTACATTGTCTGTTAACAGTCCACACTACCTATAGTGGGTACACTTTGTTTCTCCCTGTCATTATTAGGTTGCAATGGGTTGTGGCATATGCATTCTGTTCTAATTCGTGGAAAAGAGGTGGAGCTTTTTCTCTCCATTACCTTTGCAGAACTGTCCTTCTTCTGGGAAATGAAACTCCTTGCACAGTTCTCTTTGTGTCCTAATGTTGGTTTTGTGTATCTCCTGCTCACATGAACAGTGTCAACACTGACACAACACTCAGGACGTGCAGCCACACTGTGACTTCAGTGTGGTTTTTCTGAGCTGTGCGTTGCTTCCCTCCCTCCCCTTTTATTTTTGCTAACTGGTTATTTAAAGACACCTTTCATTTTTATTTTAAGGTGAATCTTTATCTGACTGTAGAACCTGTATTGAGTAGCATCGGGCCTCTGACCGATGGTAGCTACAATTTGGGATCCTTTTTTTGAGAAAACTAATCTGTTTGGAGAAGAGAAGAAAGAGAAGAGAAAAATTCTGCAGCTGTAGCAGAACTAACCTACCTTAATAAACAGTCTAAGACTGCCATGTTCCTTTTCAAACACTAGAGTGTTTTAATTAAGAACATTAAAAAAAATTGAATTACAGCTTTAAGTGACGATCTGAACTCAGCTGCAATCATTCTCTGCAGTGAGCTAATCTCATGTTGATTTTATGGAATTTAATTTTCACAGTTTGCAGTAGTGTGCTTTTTGAAAATAATTCCATTGCAACATGATGTTATTATTTTGCTTACTGTTATGGATTACTTTATTTGTTTCTCAATTGATATTTGTTGCATGCTGCTTATTGTAAACTATCCCTTACTATTTGACTTTTCTCAGTCTTGAGTTCAGGGAAGATTGGATATTCAGGGTTGATATTTGGTATCTTTGAAGTAGAGTTTGGCCTTCCATTGCGGTGTTAGGTTTCTCTGTAGCACAGCTGTGTCTCTACCTGTGCTAAAATACTGTTAATAACTTAAATCTGTAAGCACAGATGTCACAGATGTCATTCGCATCAGAATATTGAACTTTTAAATTAAGTACTGATTGCAGCTAACATTTATGAAACTAAATGTAGTTTTGCTTTTAACTAAACGTATCCTGTAAAAAGTATCAGAAAAAATTGCGGGTAGTAACATTTTAAAATTATTTTTTTAAA
Organism: Acanthiza pusilla; assembly: GCA_036630365.1. NCBI lineage: Eukaryota > Metazoa > Chordata > Aves > Passeriformes > Acanthizidae > Acanthiza > Acanthiza pusilla. The sequence continues at coordinate 78,422,650 of JAXCHO010000034.1, forward strand.
TTAATGAGGCCAATACCATTCTGGGTTGAGGATGTCTTCTTGAAGTGCAGTTTTGTTGACCTTGCATAAACTTGAATGTTAGAGCTCACTGTGTGCTCATAATCCTTAGGTGTATTGTCCTCTGTTCTTTGGAGGCTTCTCTTAAGAAGTATAAACAACAGATATTTGAAAATTCCATATTTTAAAAAAAGTGGTCTGTAAAGGTGAATAAGATACATCTGTGGAGTGTAGCTGAGAGAAATTTCTAACATTTGGTAAAAAGCTCTGCTAAGTCAAGTTTATTGTTTCAAGCAGCCAAGTGATTCTGGGATCTGCAGTAAGGAATTCTGTGAACAGCTTTTTGTTTTCGTACTTTTTTCCATAGTTATATAGACTGAAATAAAATAAAAAAAAAAGAGACTGCATAGTTGTTATTGATGCAAATTCTTTAGCTTGTCCTCTGTGTCTCTAGAAGTCACAAATGATATAGAAATCACTTCTGTAGTGCAATTTAGTTGTCACTTATCTTTTACATGGTAAGATTAAAAATTTTAGTAACTGTCAATCTATTTTATTGAATCAGATTTGAGGAAAAAAAGTAACAAAAATGAGTGTGTATAGGACCAGAGTGACCATATTTTCATAATTAAAAGTTACATTATTAAGCAATACAATTTTTTTTCTACCTCGTCTTTAGCATGATTATTCTGTTTCTTTTTCCGTCCCTTCTTCAAGACAAATCCTTTCATCTCTTTGTCTACTCTGGAATGTCCTTATAGACTTATTTATTTAGTTAGTTATTTTATTACCTCATCTCTTTTGTGTATCACTATCTCTTTCTCACTGGTGTGAGATACAAAAGCAAACTCTGGCTAGACATTGAAAGTACTTTCAAAGATATACCCATGATCTTTTTTCACTTAAAGACAGACATTATTTTCTTCTCTAAGCTAGTTCTTTTTCTTTCCCCTTGATGTAGTTCACTTCTTTTCCTCACTTTACAATCAACAATTCTGCAACCATTCCCAAGTGTCCTTTCAGTTTTGTGATGAAGTAATTGGACACTTCTCTCCCAAGCTTTGCGAAATATTAATTTTGTGCCTTTCAGAAAAAACAGACCTCTCTGCATTCTTTACTAACCAGAATGAAGACAGCCACAGACATTTTAAGGGAATAGTTACCTGTTTCAGCAAATTTGTGCAGTAAAATGTCATTTCAAGTTAAGCAGAAAATGTAGGTGACCTGAAGTCAGTGACTCTTAAAGTGGAGCTTTAAAAACCAAGGTAATATCCATATTTGAAATGCAGTGGGTTGTGTATATATGCAGCTTGTTCTGACTTCCTGCACTATGCATCCCTGTGCCCTGTAATCATGCCCTGGTGTTTTTAGAAAATGACATCAGCAAGTGCCCAGCTCTGCAGCACTGAGCTTCCTGAAAATGTTATTAGGGACCTTGGTAAGTATATAATCTCCATCGAATATCAAGAGGTTAAGTTGCTCCAAACAGAGTTTTCCGAATTTCTGGTCCAGTGTTTTGTCAGCTGGTATTCTATGCTTGAATTGGTCCCTAGATGTAATTTATCTGCCAAAGCAAGTTTCTGTTATGCAGCTTGTAATAGGACGAACCATGAACTTTGCTGCAGAAACCCCATTTTCTTTGTAAAAAAAAAATGACAAGGACAAGAGTTCTTATGGTACTGTCATGATAGAAAAAAATGCATTTTAGCTGCAAGAGGTTCCATTTGTAATGACTTTGTGAAAATGCTGGACTTTAAATGACTTCTGGGTGATCCCTTAAAAAAAATTTTAAAAATACCCATCAAGGCAGAGGAATTTAAAGCAAAAAATGTCTGATATGCTTTATAATGCCGAATAAATTGGGAAGCTTCAGGAAGACATTGCATTCTAAAGTTCCAAATCAGTGCACAAATCCGATTTTTTTTCCAAGAGGTAGATTAATTTTAATTGAATCTTTTTGACTTTGGCATGAGGTGCTGGACTGACAAAAATTGACCTGCTTCAGTTGTATGCTGCAGTTAGAACTTTGTAAAATATTTAAGCTAGAAGAGGAATTGCAATTAGTTAAACAATCTCAGCCCTCGAATATAAGAAATTTGACAACTCAACAGTGAGTTCAGTAATTCCACCTCCTCACTCGGATGAGATAATTGCATTTTATTCCTAAAATGGGCATGTAGTGATTAATCTTCCTGTACCGTTTATTAACAGGGTCTAGAACAAAAAGGTGTACTTGAAAGAATCCAAATTTAACTTGGATATGCATTTCTTATAAAATAATGTATATTTTGGGTCCTTCTCATGTCAAGTAAATGCAATGAAGACCGAAGAATTTACTTTAATTTACAAAATATATATTAATATTTGAAGCAAGAAACTTGATCTTCTGAATAAAGTAAAACTGAGGTATAATTTAATTTCTACTCAGCAGATTGTTTTTAATGCAGACATTCTTTCCAAAATTAAAATATCAATTAGAAAGACCCTTAGAACCAGAGTAAGAAGGAAAAGAGGAAGATACGTCACTTAAATAGTGGAAAAGGTAGGAATATTTTGTAGATGGGACTCAAAACAAACTCTGGAGCTTTGGACATTAAGTGCAGTACTAATAGTATCTCAGCTTCTCAAAAAAATTGTTTTTAAGGTGATAAACTGCATTGCAGTAATGACTGATGCACTGACATAGATCTGAATCATTTTTACCAACTTTACTTCTTTGTTCCTCCTTCAAGTAATTAAGACATTTACAAGAATGTCTTAACATTTACAAAACATTTACAAGAATGTTTGTGTCCTTTTGGTAGATGTTCCCAAAATCTGTTATTTGTTTTCGGCATTAAGCCTGGTGAAGCTAACCAAACCAGGAGATTTTGCTCAAGACAAGGATTTTTAATTTCACTCTCTATGTGGCATACTGATATTTCTTTCGGAAGCATTCTTTTCCTCTCTGAAAATGAGATTTATTTAGAAATTTATTCTGTGGGATGTCACCAAGTATCATGAAGCCTTACAGTTACAAAAATCAATTATGAAATTAACCCTAACTCCCTTCCCAAATGGCCAATGCTGCCTTTATTCCACTAAAATAGAACTCCTGTATTAAATGGAAATCTTTCCAAAGTAAAATATTTACACAGACTTAAAGCTTATAAAACCCAGGCTCCATGACACTGTCAAAGGAAATGAATTCCAGAAGTGTGTGTTCATCAGGAAAATATTCTTCTGCTGTTCCAATCAGCTGAATATAGGAGCAACCCAGGAGACCATAAATCTCATAATGACATGAAAGGAAGATAAATTAGTCTCTTTGAACTCATCCCCAAGATATGGAAGGCTCAAATTTTTATCCAGGGTACTGAACAGCAGAAATTAATAAACAATCCAGTGCGCAGATGTGTTGTCATAGCTTCTGTTTCACTAAATGAAAAGACTGATCTTAATCTTACTGTCATTTGGACAATGATCTATCTTTCAGTTTGCACATATATTAGTCTTTGTTTCCATCACAGATCACCTGAACACGTTGACACCCAACACAAGTTTGGACCTTTAAAGTCCAAATCAGTCATCTGAAAGTAGAGATACAGCAATAAACCGCAAGATATTTTCCAAGTGAATAAAAGTAATTTCCAAAATTAATTAAACTCCCAGAGTCACTTGAATGAGAGCCAATTTCTGCAATGTATAACCAATGTGGATTTCAAGATCAATGCAACTGTTAGTTTTTTTACATAACAAAGGGCTTCATGATCAGCCTGCTCACCAAAAAAGGGCTTGTGTAAAGGATCTTATAACTGTGGTAACTGTGTCTTTCATGAAGAAGACATTATCCCTTTATCTGAGTGTGTATATTGGAATAACTTCTGTGCTGGGGGCATTTAAATAGTTGGTAATTATCCTTGGACTGTTGTAGGATTTATTTTTTACTGACTGTTTGCTTTCTTAAATTTCTATAACTTGGAGAATAAGGAATCTAGGTACAAACTGACTGTCAGAACTAAGGAAATCAACTTGCACCTTGAATATGTTATCCTGAAATGGAAAGACAGATATCTACAAACTGTTAGTGAGTGTATTTTCAGCTTCTGTTATTAGTATTTTACATTATTAATCATGCATAATACTTTATTAGTAGTATTTTAAATCACCTTTGTGTTTTTGAAAGGTGAAAAATGATCACTTTTTATGAAAGTGAAGAACAGAAATATCTCTTGTAGCAGATGAAGTTTTCAGTGCACTGTTTCAAAAATCAATCAAATCTCTGTTCTAGGCCAGCAGTTCTTGTCTATTGAGACACATCTCATTGGTAAATCATCCAGAATTGCAAATGAGGCAAAAAGCAGAATTCATGTACTATAATGAGGTGCAAGGAAATATCAATTGATTGTAAATCAGCTGAAGGTAAAATTGGTTGAAATATACTACTCTAAACCACGTGTTCTGCAAGGTGCAGCATCTACTGAATATCACGTCTTTTGTATCAGTGTTTATTCCATGTACTTCTCTACTTTTTCAAGAGGTGTATAAAAATCTTGATGTTCCTGTTGGGTAAAGGAGCTATTGCTTTAGCCAGGGGAATGAAGTCTCACTTAGACCTCTTCTAACTCTGATTCTTCCATCTTAATTATACTCCTTCAATTCTTTTAGAAATATTATTTGTATATTATATAGTGTGTGTATGGACATGGACAAATATATATATTCATACTAAAAGGTAGGATGCCTAGACATTTCAGTAAACTATCAGAACTCAGAGGAAAGCAGAAAACTGATTATGGGATCATCCTGTGACCCAAAGTTTCCAGAAATTTATTTTGTGGTGATGTATGTCTCCTGTAGGAAGCTGACCAGTCCTGCAGACAGGAAAAAAAAATTAGTAACATGTATGAATTATTTTAGTACAAAATAGAACCATGATCTTGCAGGTTGAAGAATTGATTTGTACATTTATTAGACAAATAGGCTGGGGTTTTTTGTTTGCCAAATGCGATTTCTGCCTCAGTAGCTCTTTATATAAATTATGTCTTAGGTCAGTATTGTGGTTGAAAAACCCCATATCCCTTGATTTTAAGGCTTCATTTTTATATGTGACATCTGTCATCAATAGCAGTTTTTCTAGAAACAGTGAAGATCCCTAAAATACCTGTGTAATATGTGGGGGAAATGCATGAGTTGGAAAAAGGGAGAGAATGCACATGCCTGGATTTTTTTCTGATATGGTGTCAGAGCACAGCTAAGGCAGGACCTGGGAAGTGTTCTCAGATCTAGCAATAGAATTGCAACCACAGATTTATATTCCTACCTCCTAAATAAAGTAATTAGACAAGCATAAGAACACTTCATTAAAACTATTTTTGGGCACTCAGTTTTGGGTCACATGATTTTCCCCCCTTCCACATATTCCTCTTTCTATTAATTATACAGTAAGATAAGGTGGCTAGCTTTCTAAACTGCACTCCTTAGTCATCTACATTTAGGTGGGATGAATCTGAGTGTCTTTGTTATTAAGGTCAAACGATCTAAATTCAACCTCTGAATTTGCCTAAAATCAGTAACAACTTCATTTTTAAGCATAGACTTCCCTAAGCAAGGAATACTTAGAAATGCCCAAATCTGGCAAGTGAGGCAGAACTAGGCACTGGAGTTTTATTGCAGATCAGGCAAGTTGTATATATTGTGTAATATTCAGAAGCACGAGAAGGAAAAAGATAAGAGGAATAATTAAAATTAAACATTTAATATAATTATTTTCAACTATTCTATGCCTTGTCATATTTAAATAAAATTTCCCATATTGCCTTTCAGCTAATGTATTTAAGAGAATTCCACAGAGAGGTTTGAGAAGCCATAATCTATATTGAGCTAAGGAAATTAACCAATAAGTCAAAGTTATTAATGTTAAAGATATCTTAAAAATAATTATCCTGGGAAGTGCACCCTGTTGTGAGGCATACTTACTGATTCATTTCAAGAATTAGAACTGTTGTGGTATAGTCTATTGTAATAAATAACAAAAGGTTTTCAAATTAAAATTTTCCTATTTCCCTTCTCTAATTTGTTTCTTTTTTTCCTCTGTCTTACTCATCCTCAAATGCGTAATTTTTGTGTGGTCAGTGCCAGTTTTTGTATGTGTCCATACCAGGCCTAACAGTAGGATTTCCCAAGTGAACATATGGCACATTTCCTAGTATCTGTGTACAGAGGAACAAAGTTAGACCTACCGTTGTGTTATCTGAGTTTTTAAAAATGCAGAATTATTTTATCAGTAAAAGTATTTTTTAGAAGTCATCTGGCATTTAAATTTCACAAGTCTTTATTTTTTCTCTTCATAGATTTAGAATATTATTAAACGAAAACTAATAATAAAAAAAGTCTCAGCTTCCAAGTATTTTATTTATAAAATATATTCTTTCCTAACTAGTAAGTATGCAGGCAAAATCTCATGTTTAACTTGCTTGTCACTTTTAGAAAGTTTTAAACCACACTGATCAGGGAATCATGTTTATTTCTTTCATTTACTTAGACTATGAGGAGATGCAGGGAAATGAGTTACTTTGTGTCCTCATAGAACTCAGCACACCTGATTTAGGACAGTTGACGCTTCTCTGGTTAGGAAGTCCAGAGCTTATCTGGAATTTCCCATCGAGACGACTTTTTGGGCTGATGTACTTTGTACTCCTTGACTTCCTTGGGAGTCTACAGATGTCAAGGTTAGTTTTGTCTTTCATTAAAAAGTGGACAGTTGCTTACCTTTTTTTCCCTGTGTGTTGAAGACATAAGTACAGAGAATTTTCAGAGATGGAATATCCAGATACGTGTAAAGGTGCTAAAGGTAAACTGACAGCTGATTTATACTCAATGTAAGTAGGTTAATCAGAGCATCCCCTTAACCATTTTGAGTATTGTTGTACTTGCTGGATGAGTTCGTGACTGAGGAGCAGTGCACAGACTGCTTCCACTGGCACTAGAGCAGTTCCAATATTTGGAAACGTGCTAGAGGCATAGTGTTGAACTGCGCTTTTGGGCCTTAATCCAAAGAGTGTTGGCATGCAGTGTTATCCCTGATTTCACTGGATTTAGGCTACTTAAACAGTTGATGCACAAGGAATGTGGCTCAACAGACTTTGGAGCAGCAAAGTTCTGGTGTCCTACACAGCAAGCAAGAGAAAGGCTTGGGGTCCACACCTCTTGGGTGGGCCACTGACATTACTCTTACCTACAACCGTAATCGCATCGCTTAAGCTTCATGTCCTAAAGCATTTAATAGGAAATATGCTTACAAGGTTTGTGATAATCGATTGTTTTTTTGAAGCTTATTCCAAGGATAAATTATTATTGTTTCATTGTTTGGTATTACTGCTGGTGGAACAGGAGATAACTGTGAGTCCTTTATGCATGGGATGCCACTAACAGCAAGTCTGATGGAAAATGAAGAATGAGGGAGTTAAATACAACTGGGAGGCAGTTCCATGAGCTCCAGAATCAGTCCAACCTATAATGGTGTCTCATGTTTTTCTCTGCTATTTCTTCCGTGATGTGGTGGAGGACCACAGTAATTTAAGCAGTTTTTCCTATCACTTTTGGTAATTTTGTCAAAGTTCAGATGGCAGTGATGTGCCTATTTACTGACCATGCTCTGACTCTCTTTCTGCTGTGAAAGTCAATGGGTAATGGCTTTCAGTTCTACCCACTCTTCCTCTATGCACACCGACTTGGGCCTTTCTGCTCTGATGATACTAATTTTCACAGAGCTTGCTGGAATTTAACTGTATAAATACTTATGCCCTGTGAAATTAACCAGTCTCCTCAAGCATATTAATCATTATGATAAATGGTAATATGGAGGACAAAAGGGATAAACAGACTGTCCAGTTTTCTAAGTCTCATCTACTGGCTTGAACTGTGTAACTTATACTAAAGAGAGAGTATAGATTACTTTTAAATGGCTATATGGGAGAAAGATGGAGAAGGACACTGAAAAGAATTAAATGAATATAGATTGAATACCTCAAAAATTAAAGGAACAAAGAAATGGGAAATACTGAGAATTAAACGCAAAAGGAAAAACCAATATTTTATGGTGTAAGATGAGGATGACTTTACTTTCTTTTATATTGCTATACTTCGGTAGTGGATATTTTCTGTAACAAGGTTTGGTCTCTTAGCTGGAATTTCAGTATCTTCCATTGTAGATCTGTGACCTGACTACCAAGGATTAAAATCAGTATCACTTTTCCATTCTCAATTAATGTTTAACTCAGTGAATTAAACAGTTCTTTCAATATTTAATTATTTTACGGGAGAGAGAATAGTGTCAACAGCAAAGACAAATTCCCTTAGGAATAACCAGAGGGGTGCTGATAAGAACTTTGTGGGCATATTTTAGGAAGCCAGTAGAGAAACCTGGGACTCAGTTTTCCACACTTCCTAACACTGTTCTAACTGCCCAACTACCTTTAATAAGAAGAATGGTGCATTCTGAATGACTGCTCAGGCGCCAGCGCAACAAGAGGATCCATTTTTGCAATTCTTGGACAGAGACTGATGCTTCCCTCTAGCCTGGATTTAGGTACTTTTATCCTTTTGGGGTTGAGGCTTTATCAGTATCCCTTTCTTTATTGTTTCCTATAGTAGGTATTCAGAATACTGGCTTCCATGACTCCAATTGTTATGTGTTTAAATTTACAGTTGTAGATTTTGCATTAGTTGCTGAACTTCTCTTGTGAAACTGAACCTTTGAACACTGATGTGGTGAAATACAAATGAATGTGTGCTTTATCCTGAAAGAAAGTCTGCTTGCATTTCACTTGCAATAGTGCAATAGTGAAGTCTGCTTGCATTTCACTTGCAATAAGGAAAGGAATTTCCATTAGTTCTTAAAATCATGTCCCACCTTGGAGCATCATTTTGTTGACCCAAAATGTGTAGTCTTATAAACAGTAATAATGCAATGCTATCTAATGTCCAAGGCCACCATTGTTAACTTACCTGTCTGAAAAGAATTTATTGAGAAGTTTTTTCTTTTTGTAATCAATGTCAGTCAAAATTTTTTAATGATGAGTATTTAACTAAATGCTTTGATAAGGGCATATTGGAAAACAATGATGGTGTAATACAGAAATTTTATTTAGTATCTAGATAAAAAAAAGTAGACGTTAGACTTTCTGTACATTTAAAAAAATCCCACTTTTATCCCCAAACTTCGAGTGACTCAGCTGTACCATTTTCTTCTGCATTTCCATCAAACTATACTTATGTGCTCTCCAGTAAATTAGAATGCAATTGAATCCAAAATTGTTCTTGATAGTATCTTTTATCACAGAAAAATCTTTGCCTTATAAGCTGTAATGTATAGCTTTAATAAGGTTGTATGACTTTACCTTGTTTAAACTACAACATCCTGTGAAATCTTTTTTATATGCCTATAATAAGTGATGAATGTAAGCAATGTTTGAGATAACACATTTATACATATTGTCAACTTCTTAGTATAAGAGATTCAACTTTCTGAAATCTAGAATCAATTGAAGTTTAATCTTACATTTAAAATAGAAATATTTTATATAAATAGAAAATTATCCATATTTGGGAGCTTTCTAGAATAACTTTTTTTTCCTAAAAACTTGTAGTTGATGGGTGTTTATTAAGATTCAGTTTGGCTACAGTGAGAGGTATTCATATGGACCTCAGTGTAGCTTGGCTTAGTGGATCCAGTGATGCTTTCCCGGACTTGTCTTTTCATTTTGAAATGGGCTGTCAACCATGTCAGGTAGTTGTTCAGATTATCTGGTACTCATTTTCCTCTTTACAATATCTTTAAAGTACTTGGTCTTCGTTTCTATTAAATGCTTTATCTAGCTGGTGTAGAAATGAGATTCGTTATTATTAAACCATAAATAGCAAGAGTGTGTACATATATATTTTTACAAGTATAAATACACAAAATGCTATAATAAAGATTACTGTCAAAATTGTTTTAATGAGGCCCTCAAAGGATAGGAAATGCTGGGAACACAAGTGCTTGAGCAGTGCTTGGCTTACCTGGTGCTTGTTAAGTATACAATTAAGGATGTTCTAAAAAAAGAATCGTTAGCATATAGGACCTCTTTTTCTTCCAATACGGATATTGGAGAGTGTAGAGTGAGAGCCCTGAAGAGCAGAAAAGGAGATCTCAAAGATCAAAGAGGTAGAAAACTAATCCCCGTCTTTTCCAACAATCTTATGTGAAGCTTTTAATTTGGGAATGCTGAGGGTATAATTTCCTGAATCTTAGAAATTACACTAAATCACTGCCCTTCACAACAGGAATTTTTTAGTATAAGAAACACTGACGCATTTGAAGATCCATAACAGCATTGATATAAGGTAACTAGTACCTTTACTGTTTTGTTCTCAATATTACTGTACGGGAAATTTATGTGTGGTTCTACTGACTTTTGATTGTCAGTTGCATTCTGGTTCTCAAAGGTTGGGTACTTCAGTGGGCAGAGCTGACTCTGCTCATGCTCCTTCCTTCCATTCCCTTCAGCCTCTTCTTGTGAGGTCTCCTTACTTACTTGATTCTTCTCAGATGAATGATGAAATTTTGGAAAAGGTGGAAGTACCTAAAAAGAGATGTTAGTAGCAAGTCCACATTATAGGGTCAATACAATACTGCAGGCCACAAAATAAATACAGGAAGGAATTGTTCATTGGCTGAAGAGTCTCTTGGAGTGCATTAGAAGGGTCAGGAAAGAAAGGCAATTCTGTTTTATTCTGTTCCATTCATTTTTTGAAATAAAAATTAGTATTTTAAATCAACAATAAATTCAATTTTGATAAAAATTCCAGATGTCCAAAAAAAATGTATTTGCACAAAACCCATTTCATTATAGCTGGTTTTTCTGCTAGTAGCAACTATGAAGTATTTGCCTTTAAAAGTATATTATTTTTTTCTCTATGAAACATTTTATATACATGAATATCTGCAAAGTATTCTTTATTCCTTAGCCCAAAATTAAATTAAAAATTAGAAGTTTTAAAGATGTGTCTTTTGTCAGTAGTTTTAGAACAATCTTTAAAAAATAAGAAAAAGAAAAAAAAGAATGTATGACATAGCTTCCATTTTAAATATCTGAGAATGAAGACACAGAAAGGTGAATGTCAACTGTTCAGTACTTGGGTGCAACTACAGGAGCATTTTGATTGTGATGACCATTCAGAAGGAACAAAATGGTAATGTACTTGAAATATATGATAAAATACTGGTCTTGTACCTACTCCATAGCCAACATTGTCTCTGCACTGTTAAGTGGTGCATATTATACTGATTGGAATGACTTGAATCCTTTGTGACAAGACGATTCTGTTTCTTCGAGCAGATAAGAAAATTTTTGGCTTTTTTATGGAATGAATTTAAAGGCAAATTTTCTTACGTTCCAAACATGAGTTCTCTGTAATATCGGTAAGTTGTTTATGAAGTATTACTTTTTCATTTTGTTATAGCAAGACAGCTGCAAATACCCATCAGTTCCTGCTTCAGCACCTCAAAAGTTCCCAGCTTTGACAGACAGCTTTGACAGCTTTAATTTTTTCACAAATTGTGATACATTGCTCAAATACAAATGCTTCCATAATGCACAATATGCTATGGACAGAAAAACAAGTATTAAAAACTATTTTGGGTAGAACTTCATAGGGTTTCACATGAGTTTTGCAAATGGCTTTATTAGCAGATATTTTCATATTTTCTTTTTTTAAAATATTTAACAGGGGTGATAGTGGGGATTTGTGTATATCTTTCTTATGGGGGGGCAGGAGATAAATTTGTTCTTATTTCTTTTTTCCTTTAAAATCTGTGGTGTAGCTGCCATCCTTCTGGCCAAAGAAGCCTGGATGGCTTCTTCCTTCTGAGCACATCAACACACTTGAATTAGCTGGAAACATGCTTATTCCTACATCATCTGAGATTCAAATTGCTTTCAGTAGAAGAGCATTAATAATTGCCCTCTTTTTATGCTGGTTTATTTGGAGATTTTGTCATTAGTGCTAAGATGTTAAAAGCTGTGGATAGAAAATGAGATATTATAAAGAAAATATTTTAAATTGTTATTTTTCAATTTGACAGTGATAAAATATTTTCTGTACTCTTATGTAATGTTATGCTCTGGCACAAGCATTGAAAGAAAAGAGGAAAAATGGTTTTTAGTCAGGGATACTTATTTTCTGTACATTTAATGGTATTCACAGTGCATATTGTGTTGCAAAATCTCACTGTTGTTCTGTTAGACGACTGATTCTGCTTCTTGCTCTGTGACATCCTATACTTATGTGTACCAGTACACAGGCTCCTAAAATAGTGGGTTTTCCTGGAAGTCGACAGGTTTGGAGCACCCTAAGAAGTGATTGATTTTTCTCGGTTCTATCATGGCTGATTCAGTGCAATAAACTTTTAAAAGATACTGAAGACGTCGCATTTTGAAATGCAGTGCTTATATATAGTGCAGCCATTCCTTGTAGTGATTGTTCAGGTTTGTATGGTAAATCATTGCCTTGATGCTGTATGCACAGTCCCTGACAGAGTGGTTACGTATAGAATGTATACTGTTTGCTTCAGTCACGAATTGATACTACATTTAAATGTTTGCACTGAAAAACCTGTTATCTCAGATACAGTATAGCTTTTCAGATATGAGACAAAAGATCTATTGTTACAGTCTCAGTGCTACATGTTGTTTATTCTGTGAAGAATATTTTTAGAGTGGTCTTTCTGCCCTTTAAAGCTGCCTTTACATTTAAAAAAATTAAGAATTCTACATACATGGTCACGGATATTAGTCATTTTTACAGGGGAGGGAAGGAGGAGGGGAAGATGCAGAAATCCTCCTCCTCTTAGACAGTAGTAACAGTGTGAGGATGCCTTGTCCTCCTTTTTTTTTACTTCTGAGATTTTATTGCTGGCAGCCAGATGTGCTGAAACTCCTGACGACAGCATCTATTCACTGCGTGTTTTTAATAGGCTTAGAGAAATATGAGTAGAGTACATGAAAGCAGCTCAGCTTCACACTTCAGCTGGGAATGCCCAAAAAGCTTACTGCTGTTTAGAATTCTTGCTACAGTCAGGAGAAAGCCGCTCGGGTACTAAATCTTCTACGACTGAATTAGAAGAATAATGACTGTACAATTAAATATCAGCCCCTGCTCATTTAGGCACAGTTTTTACAGAGATCAGGAGAAATATGGAACTTGATTGGCATATTTGTGTTTGATGGTATGTACAAAATAGATGACTTTTAAGACAGGTGGTGAAGAAAAATAGAAGGGAAAGAAAGAGAGAAAATGCAATTTGAAACACTGCGCCAGGTCTGCAATTCTGTTTTATCTCATTTTCATGGGGTTTTCTCATCCCCTCCAAATATTTTACAAAATGATCTTTTTGGACAAACGTTGAACAACACTAGGTAAGTAGAAATGAATTATTTTTGCTTTATCATTTCTATTTTTATGCTTATGGTAATCTATCTGCATGCTTTTCAGTAGGGTACTTTTATAATTGCACTCCGAGATATTAATGTTTTTATGGTAGCAGTGAGTCTGTTAGTGTTTTTATGTTTTATGTAAGGATTTACATGAGAACTCAATCTGCAGAAAAAAGCCAGCAAAGATAGAATAAAATATTTAAGATGGTTATGTATCTTTCAAGTACATTAGCTGCCATTAGAAGCTAGCATTATTAGCTGTAATCCTTAAAGCATATTAAATATTCATAAACAAATTTGTCAGAGAAAATGATTTCTATATGGATATGGCAGTGCAAAGATTAAATGCTCAGAGATGTGTCTGTTTAACCATACATAATTTATTGGAAGATGCAAATTAGTAGTCCTGCATACCTTTTGCAAAATAGAGAGCAGTTTCTTATTTTTTAGAAGATTTAGATCCCGTGTGTAGTGTTTTTCAATAATCTTTTTAACTGGCCAAATTATAGCTGATTAGTGGATGCTTTGCAGCAGGTCAGTCAGCTCTGTAGGGTATCCTTTTGTGAATAGCTGTTGTTTTGTGGGAATTTGAAATGATAGGGTGAAGTTGCTGTTTATAGGTGTGAGACAGTTATTGAATTGGTTTCTTAGGATTTTTGGAGGGGCCAAATGAAGTAATAATGCCTCATTTCCATGTCATTATTCAGGAAACATATTATAGTACTGATCTTGAGAACTTTTTCATACTGATATTAAATATTAACCATAAAAATATTAATAATTTTATCTAAGAGAGTGGGAGAGCAGGTCAGGAAGACAAGGAATCCTGTAGTTTTTCATAAAGATAGTGCACTGATGGAAACATTCTGGAAAAAGGGTGGAAGTAATATGCAGGGACTATATCCAGCATTTTAATCTTCTTCTCTGTATCTGTGGGAGAAATCTCTGTTAAATGGGACATAATTGCTTAAATACAGTGATATTTGCACTTTATACTTCAGAAAATAGTTATAATTTTATTTCCCAGAATTTTGTTGTAAGGATTCTCTTCCCTACTGCTGATATTTCCTTATAAAATATTTTTGTATTTATTTAATGTTACTGTTCCCAAGTTTTGTTACCTTGGTTATGAATTTCTCATTAGGTATGCAAAATTATGTAGGTAGTTTTAGCAATCATAATCACTGTTACGAATTAAGGTATTTTTAGGTATATATGAAAACTGTATTCAATTTCTTATGTCCCTTTGGTATACAGTGAAATATTTGAAGCTCTACAAAATGGAGCAATAATGTAGGTATTATCAGCTGTGATTGTAAAACTGTGCATATTTCCAAGAGCATAGTTTCAGGCCTGCAGCAACCAATAAATCCCTTAGCAACTGCTCTAATCAGCTACCATCCCAGCCCTGATTCCCTGGATCTGCTTTTGCAGATCAGAGTACATGCTTTTTGTAGAACAAGGTGCATGCTCTTTAGTATTTTTTTTTTTTTAACAGATACACATGCAAGGTGCTTTTTGGTGTTTTATTTTGCTTGTGAGACTTGGGCAAAAGCTGCATATGGTATAAAATCCATAGACAGAGTTATTTTATTCATTTGCTGTGCATGAGATTAGAAGTATGTTTATTCTAGAAGGCTGACAAACAAGAAAGGATTATCAGGAAACTGAGCCTCCAACTGGCTGTTGTACTTAGGATGAGAATATTTCTGTATTTATATGGAGCAATGTCATGTTTTTCTATGTATCAAGGCTTTTGGTCTCAAGAAAACGTTGTGCAATTTTTAAACAATATGCAGCCGTAATTGTGAGAGACTAATTCGTACTTTCTCTGTCTTCTGACACTAAAGTTAGGCGAAAGTTTTTTAAGCTTATTGAGTAAAAATATTCCCTCTTCTGAATAACTATTCATATTTTAAATTTTGTCATGATAAAAGGACTTTGAAGAAGTAATGTATTAAATAGCCACCAAAAAAATCTCACTGGCATTTATTTCAGAGACTAGTCCTTTGATTGTCTTACTGATTTAAAAAAAATCTATTCTATTTTTTTTAATTAAATCATTGTAGTGTGTATATTAGGCAGTTTTTTCACTTAAAGCTTTGCACAATAAATGTAATGCACTTGCTAAAAAGTAATTATTCATACATTACGAGTTAATGCTTCAGAACTGTGGTGTACCTCCAGCATGTAAAAGATTCTGCTTTGATGAGGTATAATGTGGTCTATCTCTTCAGTCTTCAAAGTTATGTGTTTTGCCCTTTGATGATCCTTTCTCTTTTGAATATGTTTTTTTCTGTTTTTACATCTAAAAAGTACAAGTCAGAGTCCAGAAAGATAACAGCTGACATTACACACAGAGTGATTAACTGCTTTCACAAAGCAGTAGTGTGAAGAAAACAGGTTAATGCATACAAATTATAGAGTAGATAATGAAATGTTAAACAGAAAGTCATAGGAAACGAGATAGTATACAGATATCTGTAATTGAATATACATTCCTCTTAATTTTCACGTCATCTGGTCTTGGAGTTCTTGTTCTGTTCTTCAGAAAGTTCAGATATGCTGAGGTTTTGTTGAAGGGAAGACAGGTATCTTGGTCTTTGCTTTCCAATGCTGTGCTAAACATTGACCAGAACATACATTAAACATACGCTATCATTTCCCATAATAACCATACATGAATTGGGTTTTTATTTGCATAGTTTTGGCTTTGCAGTAGCTGATGTGAGAGGACCCAAATGACATTAAGCTCCTTGTGAGTTAGATTGATTTTAGCATTTAAATGGGTTTAGTTATCCCCTCCCAGCAGCTTCTAATGGAGGAATATTGCAGCTGAGTTCTGTTTTGCCAGCTACAGGGCAGCACTTTCCTCTAAGATGCTATTGTGAGTGTAAGAGAGCGAGCTGGTTTCCTGGGCCTCCCTCATGTTCCTACTCAGCTCTGCCTGACATTACCAGCTCCAGCCAGTTGAAGCAGTAAGAGCTATAATTTAACCTCGAAATTATGTTTCACCTGCGTTGGGGATTGTGGTCCTGGGTAATAAGTAATTTTTTTAATTGAAAAATTATTAGAATTACCTCATGTTGGGAAACCATAAGGATTGTTTTGCATTTTGAGCATTTGGCAAATAGCTAGTTTGTGGAATAAATTCTTCAGGTGTCCAGAAAAGAAATCAGGAGATCTTTTATGAAAACACACTATGTGCTTACATTACATCCAATTTTACAACAGCATCTAAAGGAGGTTTGCTTGTTTTGCAGTCTAAAATTTGTCTGATGACTTTCAGTGACATTCTATTCATTCAAATGAAAGAAGACAATGAAATAAAGTTTTAAAAGATATTAAGAACCTTTAGTAATGAGATAAGCTGGATTTCAGATTGCCATTCTTCATTTAGTGTTTAGCGTACAAATACTGTGTTGTCGGATGCTCTATTTGTAGCAGCATGCTTTGAGAAGTCGCAATTGCTTTGGGCAATATTCAGATTAACACATCACTGCATAATGGCAAGCATCTTTTGTGACTAAAATTGATGCAAAGTGTACAGAGGACTATCAGTCCAGCTTTGCTATTGCAGTTTATATTAAAAGATTTTCTCAGAAAACGGAAAGTGGTGGATTTACCTAAACTTGGTTTCTCACATGACATGTTCTTACTTTTTTTTTTGGTACAGCTCAGTGAAAGTGAGTTTACTGTCTAGCTTGGCCACAAAGGGGCATAAGATAACTTATATATTCAGCCCAAAACCAGCATAAAGATTGTCCACCAAATTCTGTGCACAATAGAGTTTTCAGAACTGTCTGCATTTTGAAATTAGACACACTTAGTTTAAAAAAATAAATTGAAATTTTTTACAGTAAATTAAACTCCAGTGTTTTTGAAGACTCTTAAGAGTTTTCACTTTTGAAATCCCTTGATAAGCATCTTTTACATAAATACACCAATTTTTATAAGATTACTAAAATGTCTAATAAACGATCTAGTTGATAAAACTACATATTTACACTGAAAGTATCATTTCAGGAGAAAGATATAATTTCTTTTCATTTCTGTTTTGTTTACTCAATATATCTAGTAGCTATTTACCAAAGCTCCATTTTATAATGAAGCCATCAAATGATGCCAAGAATTACTGGCACAGACAATTGTTATTTTTTTATTGTTATTTTTTATGGTGTTAGTAATCATTACTTTGACATTGAAGGAAAAAGCTAATTTTCTGTTCCTTGTTGGGAAAAAAATTGTCAAGCTATTTCTGCAGAATAGGTTTGAGGGTTTTTTTTCCTGACTATATTGGTTCAACAAAGCAAGGGGTTTGCTAATAGTCTAAGAGAAGGATGCATTTTCAAATATTACTAGTGTAAGAGCAAAAAAGAAAAACATCATAATGGTGTTGGAACTGAGAGTATATTGTCCGTATTCTGTGATGGAGTGCTGCTGAATACTGTAACTGAAACTGCCTCTCCTCTCTTTCCAAAACTAGCTTGTCTATAGCTACCTTTAAAAATTTAGTTTGTTGGGATTTTCACATCTGCTCCTTTTTACCTCCATACTAGATTCATAGAATCCTATTTTAACTATATTCCTCAAATCTTTAGCTGATGTGCTTTCTCAATTAAAAAATACACAGTGCTGGTAAATACATTTATTTGTTTCCCCACCATGTATTTTTTCCTTAGTGAATTAAAGACACAGTAAAGCTATTTCCCCCCCTCCACAGTTGTTAACTGTGTTCTGCCTCAGACATAATCAGAATTCCAAAACTAAGCTAATTCCAGTCCTATATCTCTATATTACTGCAGAAATGTTGTCCATGTCAAATAATCCCCTATCTTTTATATATATATATATATATATATATATATGAGCTTTGCTAAACAAAAAGGGAAGACTGGCAGCAGGGACATCAAGTTATTTATAAAAGGCAGAAACTCATACAGCTATGTTATGTATTTGGTCTTTTCTGCACCTTTGTCATACATCCCTCATAAAGCACTCTTATGTCCTTTTTAAAATCCAAGTAAGTGTATCTAAGTCCATGTATCCTTTGGCCCTTGATTAGCTTCTTTGGGACAAAGTGAGACAAGCAGCATGATTTTTTGCATCGTCTTCTCGTGTTTCTATTTCCTTTGGAGGAAGCAAGTGAACATCCTAACTTGCCCCATAGCTATTTCTTTCTCGGAGGAAGTTCTATATTCCATCCTGTCTTGGCAGCTGTTGGGTTTTAGGTTTGTTTTTAAGTCCCTATTTCTAGGAAAAACGATTCCTGTAACATTCTGTTACAGATATTTTCAGAGAGAGAAAAGTAAGAGGTTTCCTTATAGAACCATTTCTCTTCCCATCTCTTCCAGCTCTGGAGAGAGATACCTTCTGTTACTTCCACCTCAGTTGCTACAGATTTAATAAGGTGACATATGCTTCCTCCATGAATCTCACAGAGCTGTGGATATTTGCAGCCATAACAGGTTTCTCTCTATTCTCATTGTGCATCAACTGCTGTTATCTGATGATGGCAATAAAATCCTAGCTGGCATATGATTTTAACCTCCCACCAGGAAGAAAAAAGAGGATGGATCAGAGGTGGATAATTTGTCTCAATTCAGCTAGTATGTTAAATTCACAAATTTAAATAATCTTAAATTTAGAAATGATTAAATATGCCTTATTTTTTTTTCCTCACCTGGGTGAGAGCAACAGAAATCTAAGCTATAAGTGAGTTACCAAGTACAACTTTTTGAAAAGAACATGTAAAATAATCTCTTTCTATTATTGAATAACTGAGATAATTCCTGTCATTCCTCAGAACAGCCCAATAAGATGTGGGTATTATCTTCTTTTTCTGGAATAAGAAAAGGCAGAGATCATGATATTAAAAATGATTATGGTATTGTATAGTTGAAACATTTAAGAGATTTGCTCAATGACAAGATCCCAGTATTCTATGGAAACTGCATGTTCCAACATCCAGAAATCAAGGTTGCTACTCTTGAACTTGATTAGATAGCAGGCGTATTTGAGGATAGATTGAGCTGTGGAGACAACAACAAAAACTATCAATGTATCATGTATCAATTTTACTCTTCTTCAGGATGCTGTCACTCTGTTAAAACTGGCATGTGTGCTAAGCAAACTTGCTCCATCCTGCCTCAGCTGAGAGCTAGTTTTGTGTATTGGTGTGTGGCAAATTCAATATCTCAGACTGTTTCCTGTAGCTGGTCAGACTCATATTCATAAATATTTCATTTTTCTCACCTGTGCGGTCAAAAGCTCCTAGTGAGAGTCTTCACCAGTCCTTTTCTCACTACCAAGTATATTGAAAGATCACAGGA
Organism: Acanthiza pusilla; assembly: GCA_036630365.1. Classification (NCBI taxonomy): domain Eukaryota; kingdom Metazoa; phylum Chordata; class Aves; order Passeriformes; family Acanthizidae; genus Acanthiza; species Acanthiza pusilla. The sequence goes on from JAXCHO010000034.1 coordinate 78,442,436, forward strand.
TACTCTGAGTTGGAACAGACACACAAGGATCATAAAGTTCCAACTCCTGGCCCTGCACAGGACCATCCCTGAGTCACACCTTGTGCCCAAGAGCATTGTCCAAACACTTCTTGAACTCTGCCAGGCTGGTGCTGTGACCACTGCCCTGGGGAACTGTTCCAGATCCCAGCCACCCTCTGGGGGAAGAACCTTTTTCTGATATCCAACCTAAACCTCTCTGACACTACTTCAGGCCATTCCCTCGAGTCCTGTCCCTGGAACCACAGAGCTGAGATCAGTGCCTGTCCCTCCTCTTCCCATCATGAGGAAGCTCTAGACTGCAATGAGGTCTCTCCTTTGGACACTAAGAGCTTAATCTTTCTTATATTATGGGGCCCAAAACTGCACACGGTAATGGTTAACAGCACTCATAGCCCTCACCTTCTTTATACTCCTTTATCCTTTTAGCTCTTTTCCTTTTGGGTTAGTAATCACATGCACATTTATGGCACACTAATGGCACTATCCATTTACCAGGTCAGGAGCAGTAATTATACTGCACTGTAGAAATATGAGGCTGTAAAAAGTAAAACTTTCCTTATCAGAAGGAAGATAGGTCTTCGCTTTTTTCCTTGATTGAGAAGTTTTGCTGCTGTTTCTGCCACAGTTACTTATTTACTGAAGCAGTGAAATGAAGGAAGACCATTTCTGTTGGTGTGGGTCCTGACAGTTAATTATTTTTTTCTCTTTTGTTCTTTTGGATATAGTATGATTATGGGTAGGAAAACAACTAAAAGGGAGAAAACCTTTTAAAACCTCTAGTATCCCATCTTACAGATGCACAGATTAGCACAAATAATATTGGGATGTTTGGCTAAGCTGGGGAGAATGGAAGGGAGCATTGCACTTACCCAGCTCCTTTCCTTTCAGGTGCAATGGGACTGTCCTACCAGTTCCTAACTATGGACCCATCATCCTTTAGATTTCTCAGGAATATACTCTTGATTTTGCACTATGAAGGCAGAATGGAGGTTTACTCATAGAAAACACTGTGTTTCAAAATGCTTCAAGAAAGATTGGTATCTGGGTTTCAAGTGATTTACAGGGTTCTGAGAAAGGAATAAGAGGATATAATACTGACCCCTGAAAAATTGTGAAATCAGATGAGTTTTGGAGGTAACAGCATAATTTTAACTTTACCCTGAGATAAAAGGTTTGAAGCAGAAGCTGGAAGTATTTCAAGTCCTTGGCTTCACTTCAGCATGTGCTTTGCAATAGGGAGGCAAAGTCAGCCTTCTGAAAGCTGTTTTATGGGTTCTGCTTTTTTGTTCTGAACTTGACAAGGAATAATTATGAGATAGAGAAATGAAATAAAAATGTGTATTGGAGAAATTTATCTGAAAATTGCCTAAGTTTGAAAGGGATTACAGATTAAAATGCTGAAACATTAATTTTATTTGTTTTATAATAAGAATGGATTTGGATATATTGTAAGTCAGAGTGAATTTGAGTGGAGTCTTTATTTATAAGAATAGAATATATCTTGATTAATACACTTTATCCTTGCTGCAATATTTGAGTCATCTTTCTGATTAAGATATATTTCCAAATTCCCATCTTCTGGTATTCAAGACTTTTTTTTATCATGAAACTTCATCAATGTTTTGAATAAATAAGTTTTAAGCCCTTGTCTCTCAGAAAGTAATAGCCACGTGTACCATAATAGGGACAATGACCTTTAATTGTTAAAAGGTGTACAAAACTAAGTTGGCAAGCAAGGTAATGCAATTATAGTTGCTTTAAGATAGTTTTCATCATTAACCTATAAAATAGTACATAAAGTCACAGAGAAATGCTCTAAACGAAACAGTTTTGTTTGTGGTTTAACTACTGTGCACCAAAGATAAGACCATTTGAAATGTATTATATATATTTGTCACTAAATAACAACTCATTTCAGTATTAAATAAACTGGAGAATAATGAAATAAGAACATTTCTTGTAAATTTTAGTATTTTATCCTCTATGTAAGGCACTCAAAATATTTTTAAAGTGACTTAAGGAGATGATGAATAAAGCATCACTAAAAGATGGAACCTCAGAATTTCAGGAAGACTTTCCACTACACTTATTGATTTATTATTTCTCATCCTACACAATATATTTTCAAGTATAGATATGCAAACTTAATTAAAATAACATTGAAATCTTTGCCTGAAACAGGAAGTATAAAATCTGTCCTCCCCTCTTACCCTCTCCTTTTCTATACACTAATGTTTCTCTTTACATTTCTTGATTTTCCTCACGTTATATTTTAGGTTGTTGCTCCTGTGTCTTCAGATTGCACTCAGAGCATGTGCATTTTATGTGGATATGAGGACCCCAGGGGTAGTCAGTCTTTCATTCACTTAAGGACCTTCATTTTTTCACTGCTAATGGTGGCATTGTTCTGCTACAAAATTACAAGAGCAATGAGTGTTTTAGAGGAAACTCAATTTTTATAGCTCTTCTGTATCTTAGTGTCTCTAACATAGTTCAATCATTATTCAAATAACCTACAGTAAATACTTCTAAGTGCCTTCTTTGTAAGAACTCTTCCAGTAGGGCATGGCTCATCTAACTGTCATACTTTGGAAGTTTTTGGAAAGTGTCAGGCAGGACAGAAAAGATTTTAAAATGCAGCAAGGATTACAATATTAAAAATACAGTAATTTAAAGTATTTATGTGCACAAAATCTTGCTTGTACTTGACACATATCTGTAATGTTAAAGTTGCTCATTTGTAAGACACAGCATAATCAGGGTGTATTAGTACTGCCTGCAATCATAATTCAAATCTACTGTTTTATAATAAAGTATGGGAAGAAAGTACAGTGTTGTTCAGTCAAAGAACTGTCAACATCTCCTTTGTAGTGCCAGGAAAATCATGTGAACTTCACAGCTGGAGTTCTCAGGGATATATGTCTTACTTAATACCTGATGTGAATCTATGAATTTTAATTTATAAATATTTGCAGAGGTCTTTATGATCCTGGGTTTGTAAGTATACACAAATCAAAGTACAAATTAAATTTTCTTTCTTTTGGGTGGGGAATTTAGGTACATCTCTAGACATAAGAACACGTGGCAGGGTAATTTAAGTACCTTAGAGGTACACAAGGATTTTGTGCCTTGCCCTTCACTTGCACTCTTAGTCTTAGCAGCTGTAAATTATTTCATTATTACTAACTCTAGATTGTTTCCTTGCACGCTGCCAGTTATGCAGTTGATGTGTCCTCACTCCAGTGACTTTTTTTCTTGAGATAGGTCTTTCAGAAGTTTTTGTCCTTAACTCAAACATTGAACTTTATTAATATAAAATTAAAACAAATGTATTCACAAAGAAATTCTTAACTAGTGTGAGGATGTGCAGTAAGCATGTTAAAATTGCAGTCATAGAACTCTTTAGGTTGGAAAACACCTTTAAGATCAAGTGCAACTGTTAACCAGGACTGCCAAGTCCAGCACTAAATCACGTCCATAATAGAAAATAGGATATAAAATTTATTACATTACATGTAATATATTACACACATAATAATATTATAAATATTGTAATGTAATATTCTATATAATATAAAATGCAATGGAGACACTAAAAAATTGGGTAACCATCCAAGATAGTCAGAGACTGTGCTCACAAGATCGCAGTAGTGTACAAAAAGACCCTGTTTTCGTGTTAAGCACAGACTAAAAGTTACTTTTAATTATTAATTGATGATTATTCATTTATTATTAATTCTACATGGAATTTTTTGGGGCTTCATGACAGTGTACTGGTGAAAAAACTACACATCTACAGACCTACATTTTTGTGAATTTTATTATTACTTCCATACAACTAATGCAAAGGGATTTTTACTGGATTTTGGTCTTTTGATGTATCCACTATGAGTAAGTCCGTATCTTGGAGTTCATGGCTGAATATGGAAATAAACCCATTTCCTACCTACCTTTAGTTGGGAAAGTTTTGGAATAATCACTGATGCCTAAATACTGTATCAATAATCATTTTTTGTCATGGAAGCTAGGCAAAGTACATTAGTTGTATTTCATTTTGATAACCATATGGATGATATCTGAACTGCACTTGTGGCATATATAAAATAGTCTGTTGCATATATCCACCTTTGATTGGAACAAGAGGATATTAAAACAAGAGTTTAGATCAGATTGAGAACCTCCTGCTCCCTCAGCTGAAGTGAGATGAGCTGACTAAAGGGAAGAAAGAAAAATATATGTTTTAGTAGGTCTTTTGGCAGCACATCAGATTTACTTGAATTCTGGGAGTTTCATTATAACAATTCCAATTTGAGAGTGATGGGTTATTGATGTGATATGGTTTTATCTCCAGAAAATAATGTTAACTCATACGAAAATGCATAGAAAAAGAAGGCTGAAATGTAAGGAGTGCAACAGGATGGAGATAAGATAGGAAATTGACTTTATTGTATAGACTTATTCACTGAGTTGCAGTTTTTTCTATCTCTTGCCTATCTATATTATTTTCCTTCTGCTTCGGTGAAAAAATGCTGCAAAATAATAGAATATCTCATTAAATCCTGTGTCATGTATCCCTCATGCAATGCAATATTTAAACTACGGCAATAGAGCAGAATATTTCATTATCTCCATGTGCTGAAATAAGACATTACAGAAATGAGTTTCTTTCCTTATTACTTTATATGGGGTTGAATCGCAATTTATTACATTAAACCACTTAATTAAAAGTCCAATGTCTTTCTTTGCTCATATCACTAGCTAAAATCAAATAACTTACCTTTGTTTCAAATTTTAAAATGATTTTGCACTAATGGCCATTGGTGGGGTTTTTTATTTTCCAGAAGAGAATGCACTAATTTAAGTTACATAACTGAACCCAAGAGAAGGTAACATGTTCTGAGACAAATAAATTAATTTCAGATTTTTTATCAGCACTGTACTGAATTAGTTTATGTACTGATCAGATCTAGAAAGAAAATTTTATTTTATATTATTTGGACAGGTTTTGTACTTCATTCTATGCAGTGTTATTTTAGAGCATGCTTTAGCAAAGACTGAACTAGGTACACTAAATAAATATAAAGAAATGCTACAATCATTAATTTGAATGCACTTCATACTGATTACAAATTGACTAATGTCAGCATGAAGCTGATTTTATGTTTATATACCTATATACATCTACAGAAAAAAAAAGAAACAGTCATAGTGGGGACCTTTGTATATAGACCTAGACTTTGTGCTCAAAACATGTTGTGAAGTCCAATTTAGGAGCATTACTAAACTGGAAGAAGGGGGCTCTGAGAGCTGCGGTGAGGGAGAACAATGTCAGTATCACAGCAGAAGTCTGTATTAACTCTGCAGTGAAAGCATAGCCTCCATTTCACATGATTATATCTTCTGTGATACACTTTGTGCTGATTAGCTGTACTTTCTGCTGCAGGGCTGCTGCATTTTGTTTGTAGTATATAACCATGTATAATAAATAAGGCAGTTTGAATATTTAACCAGGGATGATACTACATTTATGCAGGTATCCATATATTATCATGAATTAATCATGTTTCCATAGTTAATGTATTTTTTTTTCCTTTGAGAATATTTCACTTTCTTGCTTGTCTGAAGGAAAACAAAGTCAGGTATTCCTAATACTCTCTCAGGATTGTTAGATTTATCTGAGTATCTTGAAGCATCTCTAATCCTCTAAAATAATATTTTAAATATGTACAAACTGGATCTCATTTTTTAAACTCTGTCCAAACAGTACAGGGAATAAGGTACTAGGATAACTTTCTCCAGGTTCTTTGTAACTAAAAAAGACTGCAGCTGGCTGATGTTGCTTTCCCTGAATCATTATGGACCTTGATTAGTCAAATAAGATTTTTTTTTACTCTGGTGGTTTAATTATTTCAAGTTTTATATTCAGAAATAATTTATTTGTTAAAAGAGAATTCAATATTTATTGTTACAGAATGATAGAACGGCTCAGATTGGAAGGGATCATAAAGATCATCTGGTTCCAGTCCCCCTGCCATGGGCAGGGGCACCTTTCACTGGACCAGGTTGTTCAGTGCCCATCCAACCTGGCCTAAATGTCATTGTCCTCAGTAAATACAATACAACAAAGTAGGTATACATTTTTGCCATAAAATCAGTGTCCCTCCCAAGTATCCTCATATTCTTCTTTAAGCCATCTGTTGATGAGTATTTTGGCTTCTACAGAACTAGTTGGAAAGACGAGCTTTGTATTTGAACTCTTAATGATGGACATATGTTTATTGTATAGCACTCAGAAACGGAGCTTGAGGTAATATAGAAAGTATTTTAGAAAACAGCAGTGAACTTTAGATAAACATAATTTGTTGCATGGAAACTTAATGTTTTCTGTGAAAAGCCCACAGTAGCCTGTTGGGGCTGACCATGACTGGTGGGTTATCAACTAAATAAAAACTTTTGAAGACTATCTCAGGTTTTGTCTACTATTTCTAGCTGTTAAATATAAGGGGTAACATGCTGTCCTACACATCTCTGAGATCTTGATATTTGGACTACTATGCATAATTCTGGACATGCATTTTTTGCAAATCTGGATTTCAGAAAAACCATAAGGTAAAAAATTTCAGAAGAGAACAGTGAAGAGAAATGGAAATGCATCCAGGCTGGTTTAGCTAGCATTTAAAAGAGACAGATTAGCAGCATCTATATGTAGTGATTGCTTAAACAGCAAGAAGAAAAGAGATTTATTTGGGAAATTTTAAAAAAAGACATGAAGTGTGGTGTAAGGAATGGAAGGCTTCAACTGAATGCCCATGCAAATTTCTTAACCTACCCCATCATAGAATGCATCCCCTAGGAAATGGTATAAGCCTTAAATTAGATTGAGAAAATTCTAGAAAATGTACTGTGGGGAAAGATCTTTCATTGTCATGGAAACAAACTAGATGATCTAATAAATGTTTTCCATCTCTAGCTGTGTTCTATTTCTGCTATTCAGTTTCAGGTGAATTTAGAAAATGGAGGTATTTTTGATTATTTTCACTGTCTGGCATTACAGTATAGTATGCAGCAGCTGAGGTATCTCAGGAAGTTTATATTTCATTAAGATCAACTAGGAATGATTGTTTACAATACATAGGTGCCTAATTAAAACACATGGACTAAATCGCTTTAATAATAGAGCAAATACTGCTGCTACTACTATTTTTGTTGTTTTCTGTATCATGAAAGCCTCACTTCTATTATATTTTTCTAATTTTGCTGTTTCTCAGTCCAATGCAAGGCAAGTCAAAGAACTGAAATTGAAATTAATTACTTTTAATTAATCCTTTATCTAAGTTATTCCTCTGACTAGAAAGACCTTGTTTTCAGAAAAATGTGTGCGCTGTGTTTGTATGTTATCTTTTACACAAGAATTTATTGAGTAAACTATTTGCTTGGAGGATCCTCTGAAGAATAATATTGCATATAAAATATGTGTTCCTTCCCATAAGGTTAAAAATTAATTTGACCTAGCACCAATCTAGCACTCTTTCTTCCAAAGAGGAAACTGTCACCTGATCGCCTGAGAAGTCTGTAGTTAAGACATCAGCAGCAGTTGTGTTTGCTTATATTCCAATTATATATTTAGTCTCTCTTCACACGACTTAATTCAGAAATCAAATATCTATATGAAGAAGTAGTTAAAAAATCCAAGGACAGAATACAGAGATTCTGAAGGCATTCTTAATGCTTTCAACTCTTATCTGCGGTTTCTAAATTTTCAGCAGAAAGGATCCTTTGCATTGCTAAAATAATTTTCGGTTATATAAACTTTGTGAGTCAGACAGTGTATTTACTAACATGTGAAATGGAGCTTATATTAAAAGTTCAAAATCTAGAAGGAATATTTCAGAAGCTAGCACTGAGCTTGAGAGGCTGGTATCAGACACCAAGAAGGAAATGAGGCTTTTGTCTCACCTGACTTCCCATGCTGATTGGAAGCACCATAGGCCTCCAGTGAAATCAGCGGAGTGATATCAATATTTTAGGGCAGAACCACGTGACATGTTTTAGGGTGGTTACATTAATTTAAGCGTATGGCTTACCTGAAGAGGTAAGGCAGTAGTAGATTCATTGTTTTGGGGAGCTCATTTACAGAGGGATGTGAGTGCAAAGGATGCAATTACTCTTCCTTGAAAATGTCCTTGATGCCTAGATCCCCACTTCATGCTCCTGGCTCACATTGCCATCTAGAATTTTACATGCTGAAGATAATAAACCAGTTAATGGCAATTATAATGAATCTCGGTGTACTCTGAGAAAAGGAGTGTGAGACAAATATTAATTATGTCATATGAACATTACTACTAGATGCACCCAGATTTTGAATCAGTTGTCTAAATGAGGTCAGTATATCTTTCTTATAGGGATTTGAATGGTTATTTTGGCATTATAATGCCTGGAATTATTTAATGATAATATAAAATCTAAAGAAAACTGAAGTTACTAAAGAATAAGTATTTGTTTATAGCATTAATAATTTCTTTATTTTTTCTTAGGCAAAGCAGTTCCTTCTACTTAGATTGTAAGATTCATAGAGAGAAATCATGTCTCAAATAGTGTGATAGAGAAATGCTATTCTTTCCCTCAGTAGTTGATATGCAGCGTATATTAAAATCCCCCTTATTCTTTCCTCTAGCTACTATGGTTGTTGATAGGAGCAACAGTAGCTGCTTAGAGAATAAACATTAGAATATTATTATGTAAAAGTTAAATGAAATACATAATATAAGATTAATTAAATTCAAATCACCACAGCCTGAGTCTTTACAAATTAAAATGCTGAAGATACTCAAATATATCTATTGAAATAAAAAAAATTTTTGAATGTTCTTTTAATAGGGGATCCAAGCCTGCAGCAGCTTTTCTTTATTGTTGTATGCTTTGATAGCAGTGGAACTTTTCAGAAGGTAAATTTATCATATGATTCACTGTAAACACAATTTAATGTGATTTGCTAAAAATGAGCTCTATACTGCAATACTAGCCATAGAAGCAGCTGATTTTCAACTACACCACATATCAATATACTACTCTCAGAGTTATTTTTCCAAACACCTTTACTGTTTAACACCATTCAACTTTCTATACTTTACAGAGATTGATTTCTAAACCAAAAACTTCAAATATATTCTTGCATAAAAAGATTCTCAGAAAATATTTCAGACTCAGAAAGAAATCATCATATTCCCAATGAGGGTACATTATAAAAAGGGTCTATTTCATCTTATTTGAATTTCTCTTATATCTGTTCTACATTCATGATAGCCTAAGGATAACTACGGTGCTGTCTACCTTTGCTTTCCTTATGGCTGTCAACAGCAGCTGTTGCAACAAATGACTGAAATGAAAAAGAATCAGCACAAAATACAGTCACATTTTCCAGAATATTAATTTAGGCTCTGTGCACCAAAAGAAAAATGATAATAGTAATTCATTAAAAGTAATAAGCAATGCTTGTCAGATATTTGTCTAAGAAAATGGTTGCATTGATTCTGCTTGTGTTTAAAGTATAGCCATAGGAGAAAAATATAAGCATTTAAAATTAAACTTAGATTTATCATTATCTGTTTATTTCTGTTTTACCTTCATTTAGTCTCCCGAGCTACAGTTTCCAAAAATGTATCTTTCTTTTTCTTATTCTGTAAAGCAGATGCCAGATAAAATTTAATTGAATAGCTCTGGAACTCTGTAGAATCACAATTAATTCACTCAAGTAAAAGGCATACTTCACCAAATGCTTCAGAACACATATCCAACTGCTCTGTCAGACTGTCTGGTTCCAGATAAGTTTTTTGTTCACTCATCCAGAGATGCAATGTTAGACTGTAAATTATTGTAAAAATCCATCAAGGATATTTTTCAGAATATTTATACATACATAGACAGACGTGTTTTAAAATAGATTTAATAATTAACAAAAATGTGTGATTGTCCTAAAGAAGAGTTACTTTTTGTTGATATTTGGCTTACATTTTGAAAAATAAGTACGTGTGCATCTTGTAAATCAAACAGGTCTTAGAAATCTGTGGATAAGTACGTAGGTAGTTGATAGATAATGGACACCTATATTTGTATGACTCAATTTGCATAATTCTTGCAGTTCTGAGAAATCCCTGCCAGTTTTGCAACATCTTGTCACCTAACAAGCATGCAGTTCTGTGTGAGATTCCTGAGTGAAGCACTCTGATGCAGTAGCAGTGCTCAGAGGCAGAGGACACTCAGAGACCTGAGGCCAGCACAAGGCACACTGACCACAGACACACTCAAAGAACCGTCTTAACAGCTGAGCTGTGAAAGTGCACAGCTGCAGTCTGGGATCTTTTGTTCCCCTGCTAGTGAAAGGATAAGGACCTCCTAGAAGGTGACCACAGTCAAAGGCTCAAACTTGAGAGACATCAAGCAAAGCACTCCACGTAGTGGTCACTATTTCCTGGATGCACCAAGGGGATGGGGGATGCTCCAGTCAGAGATGCAATTGAGTCAATGGGAGTGGGAGATGAGGGAATGAGTGTACATACCAAAAATCCCAAAACCAAAATCCCAAAAAGAATTGTCTCCGCTGGTGATATGGCCTGGCTCACTAGGACCAGGAATCTGGTGAAGTGTTGAAGGAGGGGCCTATATTTGTTGACTTAGGTATCCCATTTACTGCTTAGAAACATAGTGAGTCAAATTCTCAGATTCCTAAATCTTCTAATTTGCTATATAAGAATGGTTGATGATTAACTTCGCATTTTATTTCCCACTGCATGAACTACATTGGAAGCAATTGTTGTTCTCATACCTGAGCTCTTGCAAGGAAGCAAGATTATCATGTTTTCTCATCTTTGACTCTGCACCCTTAGCATAGTCAGATCCTATTTTCTGATTTTAAGATATTGTTCATTAGAAGGTGGGACAAACAGTTGCATCTATTTTTCTCTCTTATGTGTAATAGATAGTTATTAATGCACATCTGAAATAAAATCTGGCCGCACGACATTTTAAAATACATCATTATCTCTTACAGTAAGAACAATGTTTCTGTTTCAGTTCATTTCCTGTAAATGTAAAGCTTACAAAATATCAAGCAACAAAATATGTGTTGAAAGCAGTATGCTGTTGATGTAGATAGATCTCATAAAATTGGGGAAAATAAAGGAATCTTCATAGGTTAATAGCAAGTGTATATGATGAATAATTTATTGGTTATTTGGTTTTACTTTGATACACTGTTTTATATACTTCCTCTTTCATAAAATATTGAGATTTTGATAACTGTAATTCAACATCTTAACTGTGATATGGACTGCATAAACTTGCTAAGCACATTAAGCAACATGTTGTAGATATGCTCTTGTGGGAAGATAGAATAATACATAATACCAGGTCTCTACTGATGGACAATTTGAAAGAAGATGTGGAAAAAAGTTATTATATATAAGTAATAGATAAGTATTGTCCAGCTTTTTGAGCAAAGTGTCCAAGTGTTGTATCTTAAAAATATCAGCAGGTCACAGACATAAACTGCAAGTAATTTATTCTCTTCATTCTTTCTCCCTCTTCTACTCAAATGAGCTCAAAGGAAACCTAAACTACCACTGGAGCCTTAAGCTACCAGTGGAGTCTCCTTCTATGGATTCTCATAGTTAGAGATGCTATCAGGGAAGTTTAAAGAGACCTGTTAGTCTTTAATCTGCAGCATTAGTAATTTCTGTGTTATCAGCAGCTTTTTTCCTAATTTTCAGCTCTAGATGCTACTGTAATAAGTTAAGGCTGTAGCTAGAGGTACTGAAGAGTTACCTTTCTTCTGTTTTCCTCTGTTTAGTGGGTTAGTATCCAAGGCTGGGGGGATGGTAGGATAGATGAAGGAATATTGGTCAGAGTTCTTTGTATGAGATTGGTCTTGATAACGTGATGGTCAAGTTTGTTGTCAGAAGCAGTCTAAGAGAGACAGAACTATTTCAAATACTTTCATTTAAATGAAATTGTTTATTTGAAATGCATTCTCAGACATAAAGCATATTAATAACATAGATGAAGGGATTGAGTACACCCTCAGCAAGCTGGCTGATGACATCAAGCTGACACAGGTTGACACACATGAAGAACAGGATCCATCCAGGGGGACCTTGACAAGCTCAAGAAGTGGGTCCATAGGGATCTCACATGGTTTAACAAGATCACATCCAAGGTGCTGCACCTGGGTCAAGGCAACCCTCAGTTTCAATCCAGGCTGGGGGGATGAACAGATTGAGAGCAGCCCTGGGGAGAAGGATTTGGGGATGCTGCTGGATGAGAGCTGGACGTGACCCAACAATGTGTACTTGCAGCCCAGAAAGCCAAACGTGTCCTGGGCTGCATCCAAAGCAGTGTGAGCAGCAGGGGAGGGAGGGGATTCTGCCCCTCTGCTCTGCTGTGCTGAGACCCCACCCAAAGTGCTGCATCAGCTCTGGGGTCCCTGCACAGGAAGGACATGGACCTGCTGGAGTGAGTCCAGAGGCACCAAATTGGTTGGAAGGATGCAGCACCTCTCCTATGAGGTTAGGTTAAGAGAATTGGGATTGTTCAGTCTGGAAAAGAGAAGGCTTCAGGGTGATCTAACTGAGGTCTTCCAGTACCTGAAGGCCTGCAAGAAAGATGGAGAGAGACTATTTCCGAGGTCACGCAGACTATTTACAGGACAAGGGGAATGGCTTCAAACTGAAAGAAAGTAGGTATAGATTAGATACTAGGAAAAAGTTTCTTTACTGTGACGATGGTGAGGCTCTGGAATAGGTTGCCCAGACAGGTTTTAAATGCCCCATCCCTGGAAGTGTTCATGGCCAGCTTGGACAGATCTCTGAAAAATGTGATCTGATGAAAGGTGTATGGCAGGGACATAGGAACTACATGATCTTTAAGGCCACTTCCAATCCAAACAATTCTATGAATCTGTATTTTTGGGTTTTGATGCAAAAATCTTTGAGAGTTTCCTAAGGAGTACAGTAGGAGTGTATGCTGTTATCGTTAATTATGTATTAGCCATTTGTCCGTAGATTACAAGTGACAAGGTAAGCATTGGCAACAACAAAGCTGTTTCATGCAAATACTCCCTTTCTTTTGAAAGAATCTCTGTTCTCTATTTTCACTATTAGAATCTTAATTTCTAGGTTAGAAAGAAACTAGATCTTGATGTTTCATCTAAACCTCTCTGCGAACATTTAATTGTAAACATAAGTTAAGTGAAAAGTGTCCGTGCAACTTTCTATTTTAAATAAAAATATTTTAATAATAGTACAACAATAATAATGGTCCAGTGTAAAAAATTGTTTTACTTTTGCTTTGTCATCCATAAATAGATCATTTAGGACTTAATAAATTGGTAGATTATTATTGTATAAATTTGCTGAGCACTACTGTAGTCTTGTTCAGTTCTGAACTCTAAGATGCTCAAATCCTGATGGAAATAATAATTTACAAGTTGTGGAGGGGAGTAATAAGCAGACCTTCTTCCGACATTGTATATTGTGGAAGTGGTTAAATGATGTCCAGCTGGCCTCCAAACAGTGCAGTCCATACAGTCAATGTGATGGATTTAATGAGGGGGAGAGAAAGAGGCAGGGAAGAATCTTTCCCAGGGTTTTGGCATAGGAAGAAGGCTCTCTGTGGATATCATAAGTGAAGTGCGAAAAATCTGTCGCCTTCTCAGCAGTGTGTGATTTATTATCACCATTATGGTTATTGTGCTAAGTTATGGTTATTGTAATTAAATCTTATATGTGAGAAAAGAGAAAAAGCTGAGAAGTCTCAAGCAGGACTGGAGGTGAAGCACAATTTGGAGCAAGAACATGAGTATCTGAAAAATGTGGTTACTAACATTTCAGGAGCATTTCAGTGTTGCAATTACAAAGTTCACTCATGATAGGGGTAAAATTCTAGGGCAATTAGTTGAGTAAAATACTAATAAAGGAACAATAGGAGTTTCAAATGGGTGAGTTTGACAATGGATAATGGCTTGACAAGTCAATGCCTTCTTTTTGGTGGTGACTTTTGGCATGTGTTTCATGACTTAGTTATTAATTTAGACAAAATTCGGTTTTTCAATGAGGTGTGAATATAAATCGAGTATGACCAGATTCTCCCATGTGGGAGATGTGTGAAAAATATTAGTAAGATCATTAACTATAGCCAGTTTTAGATTCAGATCTTCCATAGAGATTTTCCCTCCTGGGAGGAGCTTAAGAAACCTCTACAGCAGGCTTCAAAGTCTGGAAAACCTGCCTTTAAGTTTAAGAGGCTAAAGATGCAGCTTATCTAAAGAAGGTGAAATATTACCTTGGTAGTGTTTGATAGGTGTCTGCTCCCTGAAAAGTTTTCTTAGGTGCAGCGAATTCCATTAGCAACAAGGAAAGCAACACCTCAGACTAGAATACGGCGGAAATTTTGTTCTAGGATTCAGAGACTTGACATCAAAATACTCTAAACCACATCTGAATGTTTTTCAGAAGATAGTTTTTCAATTTGAAGGCAGTTTATGGTCTCGATGTAAGAAATCTTCTGGCCTTTGTAATCTGAGAGAGCACACAGGTTGATAAGAATAATCCCTTTACAATTTAGTTTATAAACTAACTAACCAAGGGGAGGATATAAACCTACAAAAATCTATATCCTCAGAGATTCAAGATAAAGGAAGATAAGGAAGACTATAGTAATTGTAAGGGAGTAAGTGTCTGAGTGGAGATAAAACCATGTTATATAGGAAGAGAGTGTAAATGTACATAGCAGTAACGCAGCCTGCTTATGGACACATGGCAGGCCAAAGCTGGAAATATATCAGGCAGCATGGTCATTTTATAGATCTTTTCCCCCCAGATATTCCCATGTGAAATGGTCAAGTTTATTTCTTGTGAATATAATAATCTTTCTATTTTGTTGCTTTATCCGTATAGAAGAACAATATCAAGAATAACATGAAAATGCAGCAATATTATTTGGGCACAAACAGGTGAACATTATTTCACTTTTTAAGCAAACTTTCTCAATTTAATAACTCATTTTGAATTTAACAATTCATCTTGCTAATAAAATATTATACACAATGGTGTTATTTAATTTTTTCTCCTTAGATACTTGCTTTTTATGACATTAATTTTTTTTCCAGTGAACCAGACTACTGGTTTCAGAAAATTTTGCTCTTCTTTTGATGTCTTCAGTAATGCATTTTGTAACTGCCAGCAGTCAAGAACATACTTTTTAATTCAAGTGAATTTTCCATAGCAGACATTTCAAGTAGTATTGATTTTATCATTAATTTTGCTTTAAAACAAGCCTTAAAGGCTTAGCTATCTTACCTGAAAATATAATTTTAAATCTTGTTTATTACTTAAATATATACTACTGTATGTTTTGTATTGTATTTATTACACATCTTATGTATAAATTTAGTAGTAGATATGGTTTCTGTGCATTTGAAGAAGCTTGTCCAGGGATGTGTATTGCTGTTTCCTATGGCCCCCATCAAAGTATTTATGATGATTGTCATCAATTTGTTTGTCCTCTTATCAGTTCATCTCATAAATGGTGAGGCACAATGCACTCATGACTTTATATTGTTCAGAAAATATTCATATTTCAAGCGAAATCTTTCATTACAATCCCTTGTAATCTTTCGAAATCATTCAAATTCTTACAGTTTTATTGTTAAAGGAGAACACCTCATCATTTGGTCTCCATTTCCATATATTAGATCATATTGCTATTTTTCTTAAATCAAAAAAGTACCTATGAGGAAATTTGTTTCTCATTTGATAAACTAAATAGAGTGCATTAATGAAGTTGTTAAGTGATGTATTCCCAGTGGTTGAACTGTGCCTATCTGTACTTTCTGGAGTTCAATCATTAGATGTGGACCTGATCATCAAAGGGAGTTACAACATAAATTTAATACAGTAATACAACTTCTGTAATGAATTAAATCTCCTCATTTCTTATTTATACATTCAAGGATTGTAGCAGTCCCTGTGCTCTTTCTTGAAAATTGAAGTGACCACTTCTCAGTTTGGAGTCTTCCATCCTAATGTTATTACTTGCCTGTTTTTCTAAGCTGTTAAGATTTGCATTTTTAGCCCTGCTGCAACATGATTTTTTTAAGTCATTCCTCCCTTTAGTCATTCATTTAGTGTCACTCTGACAAATTCATGCTTATTTGAGAGATATGTAAATGTCAATGTGTAAATAACTATTGGCAAAACACCCCAGTGCTTCAAGGTCTAGGAAATCACAGTTAACACATCACCTTGCTCATTGTGTAGCCCATTTTAAGCTACTGTGTGCAAACTTATAAACTCTGCATCACCAAAAAATATAAGCCAATCATTACTAGCATTAGAGATTTCCTTGGCTACTGATAGAATGGGCAATATTGTGATCACACCACCTAATATCAATATATAATGTTTCAAATCCTTCTAAACCACAGGAGAGCAATACTTATTGGGTGTTTCTGTCTGCCAACTGGAAAAATGTCTATGTCATAAAAGAATCATATAATTGTTAGAATTTCTGTGCTCTTAATATACTTGGAGAAATACTTCATGCCTTTCCAATCTCATCTCACAAGGGTTTTTCCTTACATATTTTTGGCTCCATTACTTGATTTTTGATAACTTCGAGTTTTATGTTGATTATTCTAATCTTTCAATTTTTTCTGCTTGTTACATTTGTGTAACTGTTTTCACTTACTATTGAAGTAAAGGACAGGTCCAAAATGTTCTGAAGAGTAATAGATCAGAATTTCCACTTTTCAGTTCACATTTTTTTCCCTCATTAGATCTGGTTCCTGATTTGAAATTGTTTTCAGCTTTGGAATAGAGATTACTTGAAACCCCATTGTATTACAGACTAGGACTTGACTGTCAATCATATAACAAATACAAAGTGATTGTCATCATTTGTACCTAGAATATTACCAGATTTAGTTCATGTTCTTCATCATCCTCTCAGGATGAAATCTGTCTTCCGTTGATGAAGTATTTATTTTTTTCTCACTATTGACAGCTTTCTAAAAAATTCTGGGGACATTTTGGCATCGATAGCCTGAGATGTCCAGTATGTGGCATATGTGCTTATTCTAATATTTCCCCATTATTGAAAAGGTTTTACTTTGTTGCTCTATAGGTTATAGTCTGTAGTCTTAATGAATTTGTCATTTACTCAGCTAGTGTGCCTGAATGCTTTGTAGATGGACTGAAGCTCAACAACCAAAAATGAAAGTGGTGCAACTGATTGGTGTCCTATCACATGACACAAATTGTGAGCATGATGATGCTCATGCATGGCTGGGAAATTATAGCAAGCTTGTACTCTGTCTTTTGTTTTTATATGTTAAAACATTTGACATATTTTCACTGAAAGTTATTCAGAGAACGTAAAACAGGTAAAGGAATTAAAGGCAAGTAATTTAGAAAAGTGAATTCTCTGACCCCCATTCAGTGACATGAATTGTATGAAGAAATGGGTCTTTTTTGAGATGGTGCATTTATTTTTTAAATCCACACCTAGACAAATGTTCAGTTCCAAAATGTGATCAACAATGTCTTCAAAATTAGTCATTAGTTCTTAGTGTTCTGCAATCATCTGTAACCTAGGAAGGGGTTGTGTGGCAGTGTTATTAGTTCTAATATATATCATTACCAGTGGCAGAGGCTCATCAGGCAATAATTATAACTTGTAACTTGACTTTAGAAGGCAGTATGGCATCCAGTAGTGTATCTATTTCTCAATGATTTTTTTTGAAAGTGTTCATTATGTTCTATCAACAGAGATCATCAGAGACCATATCTATCTCTTGAATACTTATTGCTCTCTCTCACTGGACATGTTTGTTTGTCTTGCTGCTTGGGCTGGATAGCCCTTCAAACACGTATGTGAGCAAAATGTGGTTGCTTTTTTGGCAGTTCACTGACATCTGGGACAACCTCATCTGACAGTTCAAAGGCTTTCAAAATACGTTGCCTATACTTTTCTACTAGTGAGAAAACCAGCCCTTTATATGAAATTAAATTCAGTGAGTTAAAATGTAAAGGCAAGCAACATTTTTTTCTATAAAACATTGTTGCTTTGCACAATTATTACTTAAAGCTGCCTTATTGCAGCCATAATAATATCCGGCAGATATTTTGCAAGACTGAAGTTTGTGGTGTTTTACTACTCGCTACAGAACATATAAACAAAATGTCCCTTAGGTCACTTTCCTACTTCCCTAGTATTTGCACACTTTCAAGTCAAACAGCCTATTTTTCTTTCTGTCCTTTTCCTTTAGGCTCCTGTCTACTCAGGAAAAAAGCCAACAAAGCAAAAACCGACCAACCTTTGCATGCCCCTAATGTGAAAAAGAATCCTTTTTTTTTTTTTTTTTGAGAGAGAGAGAGAGTAGAAAGACCTTTAAAAACTAAAGTGGAATGTGTGTACCCTATGGGGAAAAGTGCAAAGGTGATTCCATTTAAAGTTCTCCAAATCAATGAGATCATGTAATGAAACTTACTAGAACACATACACTCTTACTGTATAAAGAGCTCAGCCAAGCAGGGCTCACATTATTTGAGACATGCAATATTGCAGCCTATAGAACAATTCTTTGTAGCTGAATTCACCGATTTACTAAATACACTTGCTCTGACTTACAGTTTTTGTTTGGATGAAAACCCTTTGGCTGTTCTCAGCTGGGTTGTGCTGCTAATTAGTGTCTTACCTTCAGAAATGTATGAAGGTTCTCAAAGGACATCATATCTCCTCAAACAACATAGGGTAAAAGGTACTGTAGTGGAGTCCAATCCTTTTCATTGCTGTTAAGGATGCAAAGTGATACTTTTGAAAGGTTTACAAAATACTGCATGCTACAAAGCACTGTGGGTTGGTTTTTTCTGTTTGTTTGTCTTGTCTTTTCTTTTTACACTTAAAGAAAGAGACATCTATAGTGTGGGATTTCAAGGAGAGGGAAGGAGTGACCAAGAGCTTCACCAATATCACGTATTTTTGAAAACACTCATAGATAAGAACACTGAATGACCTTAAGAAGTAAGCCATACTTTAGAGAAAGAAAAAGTAAGTCCCTGGCAATCCGACATACCTAAAACTTATTCTTGACCTCAATTACATCAATTAGGCTATCCATGAACGGGTAAGGAAGATGCAACAATAAGACAGCTGAGATTTTTTTCATACCATCTGGAGCATGCTTGTCCTCCTCTCAAAAATCTGTTGCTAGATAGAGCCAAATTCTCACACATCAGTGAAAACTAAAGTCTAGTAAAGCTAGAATCAAATGGTGCTTCTTGAAAACAAGAATGTGATCACTGAAAGCCACAAAGTACAGGACTAGTTAATAAAGATGGTGGAACAAGAAGGATCCAAGCCTTGTTTTTCAACATTTTCTTATGACTGTTAAACAGACTTCTGTGTGCCTAATACTCAGGTTTGTATTTCTGTATCTTGGTCAGATGAGACCTTGTTTAAAAGTGCTCTTTCTGTTGTAAAACAATGCACATTTCATGCTTCTATTACTCTATTTGGAGCACAATCACAGAAAAATAATTCTTCGATGATTAGGTTACATTTCAGTTTTTAGTCTAAGTTTATTTGTGGCTTATTTATTTGTATGTATTTCATCCTGTTACAGCATTATCCTGTTGCTAAAGTTGTTCCTTTCTCTCGATATTTATCCCTCATTGCATAGAGTCCTGATATTCCCTCTTGACTTCCATTTTGCATGGCTAGATAAGCCAAACTATTTTAGTAATACTTTGTAGTGAAATTCTCCATTTTCTTAGTCATTCCAGTAGATCTTTGTGACTTTTTGGAAGGTAAGTGACTCAAAGTGTTCAAAGTGGTCTAAAGGGAGTCTTACAGTGCACTGGTACAATGTTACCAATGCTTCCATTACTAAAAGGAACTTTCTCATTAGTCCTAGAACCACCATTGTCTTTTTCCCTATGTCACACCTTTGTATTATACTTCAGCCGTGCTGTGATTGGCCACTGCATTTGATTTAGAAACTTCTCCCTTGCCTCCTCTAACAGCTTCAGTCCAAGACCACATAGTTTGCAGCAGAAGGGTTTGCATTTAAGTAAGATTCATTTATTAATATTAAATTTTCCCATTTTCTGTTATTGTGTTTGATTTTTCATATCTGGAAACTCTCAAATTCAGCGGATAAACATGAATCATTCTGGACTGCACATTTCTGTGTTTAGTTTGTGCTATACACTATATAACTTTATAAATCAACATTTGTGTAACCAAGTTTTATGACTAATATGAGCAAAACTGAAGTTTAAAGATTCAATTCAGGTTGCTTGTAAAATCATAGGTTTGGACTCTTATTCTTCTGTTCTCAAGATGTCATAAATCTTCATTTCAATATCTTTAGGATTCAGGATCCTCTGTAACTGAAAGAATTAGAAAATTATTTTTAAAATTATGTGTTGATTCCTTTTTTCTTTCCTTTTTTTTTCTGCTAAGTACATTGATCATCTAAGTAATATTCGACTTGCATGAATTTTTTAAGAAGTAATGAGTCCATCAAGAGGGTAAAACATGGTCAGCTACACAGAGCTCACCATCTGATACTATAATGACAAAAAATTTTATTAGATATCCCATTGGAAAGCAAACATTTGTGGAGAAAATAAAAAAACTATTTTGGCTATATAGTTCCACTTATAACTGTGCACCTACTCTAAAGCTATAGGGCTATGGTGTATCATGATAATGTAAAAGTCTGGCTCCTTGTGACTGTTGAAGAACCACCTCTGTATTTTCTTTCCCCACCTATTGACTTTTTCATGATGTGAGGCCATGTGGGTCAGAGATTTCAGTAATTCAGTGTCCTGTCTCTGACAGTGATGAGCAACAGATATTGAGGAAGGAATATGAATAGCAGTGAAAGTGTAGAACAGATTAGCTGACAAGAAATTCAGGGACTTTTTGAGGCATTGTTATAGATGGATTGTCGCTGGTAGACCTATTCTCACATTTTTAAATAAATTTCTTATTCCATTCAGTGTTTTAGCATCCACAGACTACTACTACAACACATGAATTACACCCTTTTGGGAATAAAAGTGTTTCCTTTTTGCTAGTTTTGAAATTGGTAATTTGACAGTTTCATCAGGTATATTCAGTTTCATGAGATGCTGTGTTTCCTATTTATCTTTTCCTTTTTGTACATGATTTATGAACTGAAATATTCTTCCATCAGCCTACAGTTTCTTTTCAACATTTCGAAGCATTATTTCTATGCTTTTGACCACTGTTGACCGCTAAGATGATATTTCAGAAAAATGGCTACAATGCCTCCGGCTTTTGAGTAGATAATAACTTATTTACGGTCTTCAGTAAATTACATCTGCTTAGGTTTATTTTTGCCCTTTCATGCTTTTTAAGATTTAGTGTTATAAGCCAGTTTATTATCCAAACATTATTGTAAGATCATTGTATAGCAATGTGTAATCTGATCACATGCTACATTTTTAATAAAGTATGCTGAGATTAATATTATGTGAATTAAATATCCTGATGATGCTAAATGAGATTACTTGCTAACACCTGAGTTGGAAAAGAAGGGGTGAAATATGATGACTCCTAGAAAAATACCATCTATAATTAAATGAATATGATGAAATACAGCTTTAAAATACAAGTGACTATCTTGTGCAGGAAGATAAGGAAGAGCGTGCCTAAGTTTGAATATGTGAGTCATCAATTAGCCTGCTTGGAATACTGTTTAGATGACACGTTGTCTTTGACAGCTGAAGGATTTTTTGGTCCATTCTGATTTGTCCCATATCCTCTCACACATTCCCACCTCTAAAGACACAGTTTACCATCACTTTGGACAGATGTGCTGCAAGTGCTCATTCATAGCTTCACCAAGTTAGGTGGTGCATCCTCGAGCAGCAATGTTGGATGACTTCCTACCGAGTTTTAGATACTTCATAAATAAACAGTAGTTGACTCAAAGTGAAAGCATAGATACTGGGGACCCTGTACTTCCTGTGCTCTCAGTGTGGGTTCTGCTGTGATAGCTTTCTATTCTATTCTATTCTATTCTATTCTATTCTATTCTATTCTATTCTATTCTATTCTATTCTATTCTATTCTATTCTATTCTATTCTATTCTATTCTATTCTATTCTATTCTATTCTATTCTATTCTATTCTATTCTATTCTATTCTATTCTATTCTATTCTATTCTATTCTTGTTACCGGTACTGGAACATGGTAAAGAGAATATTTCTTAATAAAAGTCCAAGAAAAGGTGTCACTCTGCTTATACGTTACTGGACTTCTATTTATTTTAGTGAAATTACACAGTAAACAAAATTGGGTTTACATTGCTCTTCCTCATTCAGCTTAACTGCATAGTAGTGTTTGTGGATAATTTGTTAGTTATGCAGCTGTACATTATATAGAGACTTTTTTTTCCTTTATAAAAAGTTTGGACTAGAGATACTTTACTGGTTGTTCAGACTTCTATTTTTACCCTCAATGCCCTTAAACACCTACACCAACTGTCTTTGAAGGCTGTGTAATTAGCTCCCATAGGCAACTTGAGCTTTTGTTTGAAGCTTCATTTAGGAAAAAAATCCCATGTGGACCATTGTATTTTTTAAAAAAATTTCATTTTCCAGGCTGAATTACAAACTGCAACACACATAATGCTTACACAGCTAAAATAAGCATCTCTTACCTTCTCCTGTTACTTGGTTATTTTTTTTTTCCTTTTTTTTTCTTTGGCTAATGACAGGCTTCTCATAGTTATACCTCTTAAGTAAACATGGCAAAATGGTCCTTGCTTGCTGAAATATCATTTTTGGGAAGTAAATTTTTAAATGAGATCACACTGTAAAATAATTAGTTCGTCATGTTTTCTGCTTGGTAAGGTATTCATGTAGCCTCTGGCTTGAATGGATTATTCCTACGTAGGAAAAGATATCTTAAAAAGAAAAGTATAATTAATCTTCTTTTTCTTTTTGGTTGCAGAGTAATTTTTTTTTACTTGGCAATTCCCAGTATGAAGGACAAAAATATTAATCATATTTTATGAAGACATTTTATTTCCCTCACATTGTTCTTGAATACTGAATGGTTGAATAAGCTTTCTATGGGGGGCACAAGTATGCTAATATTCATGTAACAGAATATAGAATGTAGCAAAGCATAATATTGCCCACAGTATAATATTCCATTACCAAAAACGTGGGGGTTATTTTGTAATCCTATAAAAAGAGGATTTTTAAACAAGTTTTTACTGTTTGGGTTTTTTTTCCTTCTGTAAATTGCTTTACAGTGAATTAATACTGTAACTTGAACGAACAAAATATAAATGCTAAAATTTTAGCTGAAGCTGGTGTTATTTTGAGATGAATAGCTGACTAAGGTTGCAGTGAACTGTGAAAGCACAATTGAGAATGCCAAGAATGATCAGAATGCAAAATATTTCAGATTTCATTATACCATAACTACAACCTTTTCTTAATTTGAAGTGCCTGGATTATTTGCCCAGCTCATCTGGATATACTGTATTTAAATTGGGCTGTACTTTACTGAAACATCCTTTTGTCTCTGAACAAAATGAAATTATATTACCAGAATGTTCATGTACCATATTTGAAATTTACCTTTGAATCATGTACCTGCTCCCAGTAAATGACTTATGGACCACTGTACATGCTGCAAGTGCTACTAGAAATCGAGTCTTCATCAGTCTTTAAGAAATAATTTGCTGTTAAAATATTCTTATTCCTTTTTTAGTGTTATTATGAAAGCCTTTAGTTTCCAACAGTTTAATTTTGACACAAGGTGCCATTTTTTCTTTTTTTCTTTTTTTAATGGGCTCTAAATATATATTATTCTAGCTTCCACAGCTTTTTATGACAAAGGTTAAAAATTACAGTTCTCTATTTTGATCTTAGCATTAAAAATGAACTATTATGGAGATTTAATTTTCATTTTGGCTTTCGATTCCCATAAAAATATGAATTACCTTTGAGCACAATATCTTTTTTCTTTTTTCACTGTAAAGGTCTATGGGCAAGTAATATTGGGGTGTATTTTGACTGAAGGTGAGGAAAGGAATGTTTATCTAAGCTGTTACATTCATTTCTGAGTATTTGCTCTTCTGATCCTTATACCTGCTGGGTGTAAAATTAGCTGCTTACATAAATTCCTATTTTATCTTTTAAAATCTAAATAAATATTTAAATTTGGATTCAGAGGACTTTGTAAGAATGCAAGTTACAATGTAGTCCTTCTGGAACTAGAGTAGTACCATAATTTCTTAGCATGAGAGTGTGTTGAAACTGGGGAAGAAAGGGCTGCAGTTTGATTGAAAGGTGAGAAGTGGAAGTTTAAAAATTTAAAAACCTTGATCAAAGTGATTTGACTTGATGCATGCTAGATGATACAAAATCGGTTTTTCCTTTGTGTCATACACAGGAAGTTTGCAAATGATTTGCATTATTTTTCCTCAGTAAATGTTCGGGGTATCTCCTCTTACTGAATAACTTGAAGAAATAGAATAAAAGGTGACTGGGGATGCTTATTAAGTAGGAGATACAGAAAATTAGATTTTTGATACAGCCATGAGTGTTATTTGATATAATCCCAGTAAATAAAAGTTATAGGTGGCAATACAAAAATGGTTCCTGAACAATCATGTGTGACTTTCAAGTGTATAATTAAGCATTGCTTGTTTAGAGGACATGCTTTTCTTGACTCACCAGCTGAGAATCTCTTAGTCAGGAAGTGTAGAAGTTCAGATCTCGTAGTAAAACAACACAGACTCTATTGAAATGGAATTAACTCACATAAGAATCACTTCTCCCCTGCACTGTTTAACTATGTGTATTTTACACAACCCTGCATTTTGACCTTGTGAACATGAGCCAGTTGGTCTGTCAGCTCGCATTAATACTTAAACTCAGTTAAATGTCTTAATGAATGCATCCAAGTTCAGACCCTGTTAGGAAATGGGGTTTTCAAGACTGATTGCAAAAGTTGCCTACTCAAGACAGTTGGTAATGAGCAGCGCCTGAATCTCTCTCAGAAAAATAATGAATATGTATTTCACTAGCACTTACTTAAGAAAATTGTTATACTCACCAGCATTTAAAAAGAGCTTTTGTAACTTGGCTGGAACTGTTCTGTTGGACTGGCTATCGTATTTGGGATAATAATACAGTACTTCAACAAACTATTTAAAAACACATATTGGCAGGAAAATCACACATCTAAAACCATTGACTATTAAAATTTATTTCTTGGTTTTGCTTTGGCAGGTCAGCCTAACAAAACAGAATGCAGAAGCGTCTTCTGTATTTAACAAAAATTAAGAATTTCCCATAAAATTTGATGCAATAAGCTTCATTTAATTTTATCTAAACTGGTATCAATAAATTGTCACAGTAATGTGCATTGATTCATGAGGCATTGATATGTCTTAGGAATATGTATTTTTCTAGTATTCAAGGCAGTGTGGGCTCACAGCCCAGAAAGCCATTCCTGTTCTGGGCTGCTTCAAGAGGGGTGTGGTTGAGGGAGGTGTTCCTGCTCTTCTGCTCTGCTCTCACAAGACCCCGCCTGGAATACTGTGTCCAGCTCTGGCATCCTCAGCCAAAAAACCACATAAACCTCTTCCAGAGGAGAGCCAGAACAATGGTACAATGATCAGTGTACTGCAGCATTTGGATTCAATAAAAGAAAGAAAAAAAAGGAAAAAAAAAAAGAGAAGGCTCCAGGCAGAATTTATAGCACTTTACAGTACTTAAAGGTGGCACTACAAGAAAGATGGAGAGGAATTCTTTATTAGGAAGTGTAGTAATAATGGTAGGCAATGGTTTTAAACTGAAAGAGGGTAGATTAAAATAAAACAAAAGGAAAAGAAAAAATATGAGGAGGGTGCTGAGGCACTGGCACAGGTTTCCCAGAGAAGTTGTGGATACCCCATCCCTGGAAGTGTTCAAGACCAGGCTGGATGGGACTCTGAGCAGCCTGGTCTAGTGGAAGGTGTCTCTGCCCATGGCAAGGGGATTGGAACTAGATGATCTTTAAGGTCTTTTCCAACACAAATCATTCTATGACTCTATGATTCAGTTTCTGTATAATTTAAAGGTCTGTAACAGATCTAGAACACTAATTTTGACTAAGTAAAATGGAATCTTTCTTATATTTGTAGGCAGAGCCTGGAGATACTCATAATTCAGGGTTAGAAATTGAAAAATTGACTGAATAATGCAAAGTAACTTTATTAAATATCAACTCAAAAAATCAGAACCCTCCAGGAACACTATTGATTAAGTAATCAGTATTCAGTTTCTTTTCAATTTACAAAACATCTTTAGACTCAGGGCCTTTTTCCAGTAAAATTTTGTGAATTTTTGGTGAAAATATATAAAAGGATATTTGCCTGCTCAGAAATCATGAACTGTTGTTACTATGAACTAAAAAGATATATTTTATATTAAAAACATTTACTTGAGATACATCATTCCTATTACAACTGTTTTATTATTCCTCCAGTGTTTCCTGACATTTAAATTATTCCATGAAACCACTTATTAAAATAAATCCAAAGCTCTCTGAGTTATTTTGCAAAAATTCTTTGATACTGTTTTGGAAAATAAGCCAAAACCAGCTGAGGCATTATCAAGAAAAACGGCCCTGCTTTCGCCCTGCTTTGAACCTGGCGAGGTCTCAGTCAATTCTCATTTTGTCTCAAAGTTCGCACTGGACATTTGGAGGGCAATGTCGTCATCCCGGCTGTCAGTTATTGAGAGAGAGAAAAGAACATTCGTGCCAGATGGTCTCATTCTTTTTATCAGATATGTGACGGTGATAGACAGCATGTGAGTTGGGCAGCAAGAAGAGAAACAAGACAGAGGCAAGAAATATAGATGTCAAACATATACTTTGAGTCTTTTTTCTTACAGAGCAATGGAATAGGTACCAATGCAGGGCAGGTATCCTCTGCATCTCAGAAAGCAACATACATGTTAATTCTGGGCTTCACAACATACAAAGGGGCAACGCTAGGATAACAGTGATGCAAAAATATACTATATTTTCTCAACTTTAATTCTTGTTTTACACGTGCTTTTATGTTTTTTTAAGATCGTAATTAAGCTTGAAAAATTTCGGGGAAGTATCAAAGAATAAAGACGCTCCAGGGAGACCTGATCACAGCCTTCAATGTATAAATGGGCTTATAAGAAAGACAAAGACAGACCTTTTTTCGGGGCCTGTAGTGACAAGACAAGAGGCAATGGTTTTAAACCTAAAGAGGGTAGAGAGAGAAAAAAATTATGATGAGGGTGATGATGCTCTGGAGCAGATTGCCCAGAAAAATGGTGGATGCCCCATGTCTGGAAGTGTTCAAAGCCAGGCTGACTGGGGCTCTGAGCAAGCTGGTCTGGTGGAAGGTGTCCCTGCTCATGGCAGGGGGATTGGAGCTAGAAGGTCTTTAAGGTCTCTTCTTACCCAAAACTTTCTATGTTTCTCTGAAATTCTCCCTGTCCTAGTAGTAAATAAGCTGTTTAGTCAATTTTTGTTTCTCAGTGAATACACCACCAAAAGGAGACCAAGTTGCACAGGGGTTCTATTGCACAAATTGTTTTAATATTGTTTAATTTAATGTCATGACAAGTTATATAATCATTGGCACACTATTAGAAATAGACAGACTCTTAAACAACATCCAAATCAGGGATGGCTTTAGTTTTAGATCAGTAGGCCATTGGTCTCAATTCATGACACAGAAGCTACATCACACATACTCCACTTACACAGCCGTAAAGTTAAGGACAGGGATTTTCTTTCCTGGTACTCTGACCCTAATAAAACTTGCTTTTCTTATAAACTTATTTTACAGCTTAGAGCATGGCTCTCCTATTCCTGTATTTCCTATTTTCTTATGTGATTGGTATGCCTTTGTTTGTTTTGGATTTTTATTTTTGGCTGGGGTAGTGTAGTGCTTCTGATTTCATTTTGGATTAATCTCTTTTGACTTTTTAAGTCTATGGTGTAGAAGTCTGTATCTTAGTTGTTTAGTCTCCCTTTAGACTGAGAGAAATAAGCAGTTACAGGGAAAAATTTAGATTCTGAAAGTGCCATTTCTTTCTAGTGAGTTTAAAGGACTGACTTATGACTTAAGGAGCTTCCTCTGGAGTGCCTAAACTACTGTTTTTTCCAACAAGATGAGATCACATATTCCCTTGGGTCTGTGGTTTGTTGTTCCATTTGTTTTATGAAATTTTTCTTTTTTTTAATCTAAAAAAAGGGCACTGGTTCTATTGAAAATGATATTGATAATGTTTTTAGGCTGCTTTTCTTCTGGATTTGCGATTGTGTCTTAGTGATTATGATGATTGCTAGTTTGGACATCTTATATAAATTCAGCATCAGGCAAAAGTTTCAATTTAATTTAGTGTTTTTGGGAACTGCCTATGTAAATGAATAATTCTTTAATTTTTTTTCCCCTCAAAGTATTTTCCAAAACAGATGTAGATATCAGTTCTTAGCCATGAGGACTGTGATAGTTTATTCAGACTTTACCCAATGTGGTACCATGCAACAGGTTCATGGCTCTCTTCATTGTCAGTAGAGAGTGACAGGGTCTCTAGGGGATGATTCAGAGAACCTAAACTTAGTTTTCTGTTCTGAATTGCCCATTAGAAACTTCTGCCTCCCTCTCCACTGATTGTAGTGGGAACCTGGGAGAGCAGATTCTCAGGTCTAACAGTGTTTGAATATCCCTGTGTGAGCACACAGAGAAATCTAATGTTGTGGAAGTGCTTGTAAATCAGTGTACACCCATGAAGGTATATGTTGGAAATTAAGGTTCTTGTCCCATTTTGTATAGAGGGAGTTAACCACAGTCTACTTTCTTTGCATCTTTATAAGCAGTATCATACTGTAGCATGTCAGATGGAGTAAAATCTGTTAAGTCTAGGGTAAAATATACTAGATTTAATTTTTATTTTAAGGTACAGAATGATAGGGTTTGGGCTATGTGTGTTATTTAGTTTTCTAGTTCTGATTTTTGCTATATATGCTGAGTTTCATATAGGAGTTTACAAATACACATACACACACTCATTATGTGACAGATCAGATTTTATTGCTACTCAACACAGCAAAAATATATTCAGTCATGAATTTTATCTTGATATTAGCTTTATGTAGTCTTGATAATGTTAGCCATAGTATTTATTCATTTTTAGGTAGGTAAACGTGTTTTACTGAAATACCGTTATATAGATACCCCAAAGTAAAAGCAAAAATATAATCCCTGTATATTTCTTATGTCATTTGGTACTAAAATAGAAATTAAATTATTTTAAACAGATAAGGATAACCAGGTCAATGTGATATAAGGCTCAATGAGCAAAATGGTGTAGCAAATCACTCTTTGTTAGCAAGGCTGAAATTCAATGTACCTTTGACAGCATCAGTTTTATGTTCAAGTTTACTTTTGCAGTGAATTTGAGAAGAAAGATTTTATTTGTGACTAAACCTTTCATCACATTTATGATAACAGTTTATGAAATGCTGAGTTATAAGCTTTTAATGATTCCCTGTAGTTAATTTTAAACAAGCTTGCAGAAACATATTAAACATTTTCCCCCTTCTTAATTATTTTGTTTTGGGAAGGCACTCTGTCTAGAATAAAACACTGTAAATCCTTGGGTGATTTGGTATTTTGGGGGCAGGGATTTTTTCTTTTGGTTGTTGGGGTTTTTTTGTTTAATTTTTTTGTTTGTTTTTTGGTTTCTTTTTACTATTTTAGTGAATTATGTTAAAGGAATATGAACATGCTGGAACTTGAGTCTTCACTTTCTGAACTGGATTGTAGGTTTTCTTAAAATGCTCCTCTCTGGGGCTTATACGAACATTTATGGGATAGTATTGCTTTATGAAGGCTTATAGGTATGCTGCTCATTTAGGCAGAATTGTATGAGTCATTTTTAGATGGACTTGGAGCATCAAGATTCTGCATATCAGGTTACTGTTTGTGAGTCAGCAGAAATGAGTTGCTGATGACCTGTCATTTGCCAAAGAGAGCGGATGTCAATACCTGTGGTTCCTGAGGCATCCTGTGCATGGTACTTCCTCCGTGCTCACCACTGAGGGATCTCCCAGCTGGATTCTGCAGTGGCCCGAGCTGCAGGACCACACTGTGCCCTCTCAATCCTTGTAGGGACTAGGGTGGGAGCAGTCAGGTACAGCCCCAACAAATATTAATGGCCTTAAGATTACATGTTGAGTGCCTGAGGTGTCTGTGCATCAAAGCGATACATCTCACAGAACTCCAATTACTGTAAGGTAAGTAATTATTCTCTCTTCTGTTCCTTTTTTTTTAATCTTCCCATGATTATTCCTACAAACAGGCAAACTGATTAGGTCTCTATATATGAGTAAAAACGCTTTTGTGAGAAAGTGATGACTGCAAAAGCTATCTGTAAAAACAAATTTTGAATTGTTTTCTTTAGCCTTTACTCTTAAAAATAAACTATCAAAATCTCTGCCTCTTCCCGTGAAATTTTTATGTATCTCCCTCATCTGCAGTGACTAAACGATAAGTAGATAAATTAAATATTTATTGCATACACAGGTGGAAGAACTTAGTATGCTTTCAAATATCCAGAGCTATTGCATAATATGTGGTGATTCACAGAAGAGTAAAGATAACTGTTTTCAAAAGATTTGTGTCCTTTTGAGGTTTTAAATTCTGTGGTCATCCTAAATTTTCTTATAATATAATGTTTCTGAATAAGTGACTCAGTACTTTAATTATTGTAGATACTTTTCTCATTTGGTGTCTGCACTTTGGAAAATAAACAAAAAGCAGGCTGCTTATATACTGTATATCTTCCTCTGATGATTTCATTTTCACTGGCTTTTTCTAAGAATTCTGCTGAAAATTCCCATGTTTATACAGGGCACTGGATTCTCTGAGAAATCCAGCTCTGATTACATTCTTCTGTTGTTTCTTCACCACTTAATTACATTTCTTAAGCACAGCCACAAATGTAAACTGAGACACATCACTTTTATGGTTTATTCAGTAGACTGCATTGCATATTTGGAATTGGTTAGCTATGTTGTATTATCAAAAGAGTCTGTAAAGGAACATGTCTTTGTGATACTAGCGTGCAGTTATATTTTGTATATTCAGTGACCCAGTATTTTATAGCATTTCGTATGAGCCATAAGAGAAAATGAACAAAGACTAAATGCATGAGTCATTATTTGCTGAAAGGATCTTGTATTCGCATTTTTATTTTGTCCCCCAGAGTGAACATGTATGTTTTTTGTTTTGCAGGGATTGAAGGTTTTTTCTAGTGAATATCAGTATAAATGTGCAGTTCTCTCCTTTTGCTGTTCTTTCAACCGGAAAGTACAATGCAGCCCCAGCATGTACTCTCCAGTATGAAAAGTAGGGAGTTTTAGAGAATATGGACTAAATATGAAACTTGAGTAAAAATATGGTTATTTTAAAAAACTGTCTCTGTCTGAAAAAAACCTAACCCTTTAACGGTTCAAAAAATACATGCATTAGCAGAATAGAAAAAAACCCCAAAAAACTACCTTGACACTAAGCCAGTTGCTTTATATAATTATCTCATTGTATAATAATATTAGGGAAAGATAGGTAAAAAATAATTAAAAACCCTATGCCAGAGGGATGGAAATTTTACTAAAATATTAATATATTTATTGTAAAAAATATTTTTGGTTCTGATTACTAGAAAAATATAATTTACTTGTATTTTGGTATATTTTCTGTTCTAAGCTGATAATAAAAAGTGGTTCAACCTCATTGTCTTGGAAGCAAGGGGGTGCCATGGATTAAAAAAGATGTGATGTGTAGAAACCTCAAATTAATGAATTCACTGAAGTATGATTTTCATTAGAGAAAATATATGTAAACATTTCCAAGGCTTTCTTAGTCTGAGGCTCATACTTCAGGGGCATATTGAATTTTGATTATTGAGAAATTTCCATATAAATGTCTTTGGAAAAGTGACAAATGTAGGTGCGATATTCCAAAGTAGATAAGGGAGCATCTCTCCCTCTCATGTTTTTGATCTAGCAATCATTTTATGCCCTGCATAATGTCCCTGTTAGATCCTGAGAAGAAAAACAGCTGTAATTTTAACTACAACAGCATAACATGTTTAATTTTACATTCATTTATTTCAAAAGTGTTTTACAAGCACTGGTAAATTGTTTTCTATTTCAGAAATAATGTAATCTGGGATTTAGGGAAAAAATATTTGAATTCTAAAGGCATTTACTTGACATGTTTGGTTTAGTGCTCATTGTGAAAATATAATGGAAATATCTGTTTTACTCGTCAGAGTGTCGTAAAATAACTGTATTATGATTTATACAAAAGTATTAATCTTAATCTATGTGAAGTGGCCCAGAGAGTTCATAAACATGCACTTACTGAATGTTCTGATGTTGGCTGTTTAAGCCCTGAAACCTGGTTCACAGTGAAACTGTCTGATGGAATTGTCAACACTCTATCGGTTAAAAGATTTGAAACTTTATTAAACTTATGGCATGACTGCCCATTGTCTCAGCCAGCTTTCATCTCGCTGACAGATCTCTGGATGTCTTTTAAAAATTGGCAATATCTATTGGTCGTGCCTGGAATTACAATTCAAATTATGTCTTCAAATTATGGACATCTTTGTCCTTCTAAAAATCACGCTTCCCACCAATACTTACTTTTAGTGACTTAAAATAAAAGCTGGAATTATCCATAAAGAACCTTTTTTTTCCTGGCATTCTGCTTTTCATCAGAAAATCTAGCCTAGTATGAGACTTTTTTAATGGATTATTTTTCCAGATTTGGAAGGTCTAGATTTCTTTAAAAGATGCTACATTATTGTTAATAGTAAAATCAGTAGGAGATGATCACAGATGATAAATGTCAGATTATCCTTTTTCATAAAAGCATAATTTTACATTTCAACCAATACTTTTTTTTTGTCTTGTTTTTATCACAACAACAGGAAGGAGCAAATGAAAAGTTTTTGTAAGGTCGACTACAGTTTAAAAAATTCAATGATACATAGAATAATTATTTCCTGTTGTCGGTTCTCCTTTTGTAAAAATCACAGTCGTAAAACTTGTTGAAATATCTTGAATTCTATGGATATGACAGAGTAAGTGGACTTGATTTAATAACTAAGATTTTAAGTAGGGTTTGAAACTTACTGGCTGCTGATAGTTATCCTGACTGGATAACTTTTGTGTTATTAACTACCACTACAAAATGTGGGATGGGAACATCAAGGAACAGGTGACTAATTCTTCAAAGATGAGACAATGCATGTTCTGCACTCACATTACAAATACTAGTGATACTAGAATAGTTTTTACTCTTTAGCATAATAAAGTCTTTAAAAATTTTTGTTAAAACAGTAGTCTGGATAAAAGAAACATTTTTGTTTCAACCACTCACGTTTTAGTTAAATTTTCTATACTGAATATTCACGAAGAATGTTCAGACTTATTAATGTTTTTCTATATTACAGTGTACTTTGAGAGAAAAAATGGTCAGTAGTTAGGACTTTTTATTTTAAGAAACATTTATTTTAAGCAGATTTCACGTGAATTTCTGAAGTTCAGAGTGCTATTTGGCTGGGTGTTATGGACAAGACATAAAGAGGTTTTAAATCCCCTACAGCAGTATTTCTACTGAGATAAAAGCAATAAGAGCAAAAGAGTTTTTCTGGTGAAGATTATCTGTCTTAAAGTAATGGTTTTGGGAAAAGCCATGAAATATGGACTGAGATGTTAGGCGTTTTTGAGAATCTCAGACTCCTTGCTGGAGTAAATTTGTTGGTATCAGAGCCACTAAATAGGCCTCCTAAAGTAATGAAGAAAATTCCGTTTTCAGTAGGTGCAGATTATGCTGCACATGCTCTCTGGCTTCTCTTCCTATTTTTTTTTCTACAGCTTTCTCTTTGAAGTTCCACAGATGTATTCATCCCTCTTTCTTCTTTCTCTCCATTTCTTCTTATGCTAAAGGCATTGAGGAGTAATCTGTGGTCACATTCTGAATGCGCAGTAGCATTTTTGTGAAGATTGAGTCATACATCCTTCTTCTCCTTTGCATTTTCCATCTAATTTCCAAATAAAGGTTTTATATTTGCCATGGACTTACTTCTTTTTGATCCACTACTAAAATAACAAATTCAGAAGAATGAAATGTTACTTCTAATCAGTGTGTGTGTGTTGGTATTACATACAAGAGTTTGGTTTCCATACAAGAGAATATGGGCGATCAGCATTGGAACTTCCTCACAGAGCTGCGACATTGCAGGCTTTGCTTAAATGTTGTGATTTCACCCGAACTTGTGTTCAAGGCCAGGCACCACTCTGCAATCTGAGACACCATATTGCATAAGAATGGTGAAGATAGCATGTTAAATAATTTTAGCTGTAAAAGTGATTGTTAATAATTGGAGAGTAATTGTACCATTATTCCTCAGTGTACTACTTACTGTAAGAAAATTGCCCAGGTCACCTCAAACCAAGAATTCTGGGAGTTTTCTAATTGAGATTGCTGTTTTCAATCATTCTATTTACTTATTATCCACTTCTGATACCAGTGAGTTTCAATTTTATCTCCCATGATCTTGAATCATTGTTTGAGAAAAGCCTGTGTAGATCCTCTTCATATGAAGAGTTACCATTCAATCTAATGCCTGCTTTTTTGTTGCCTACCCTGAGAACGGGGTGTCATAAAAGATGAGTCAGAAAGATACTATGATTTGTCAGAGAAGGGTTCTGAAGAAAAATGCTTTAAAAATACTCTTTATTTGAAGGCCTCATTTGCGAACAGATTCTCTAATTGAAGAAATCTGATTTGCAGTTGGACGCAATCATGGCACTGCATCCGAAATCTAAATGCCTCTTGTTAAAAAATGGTTTAAGAATACAGAGGTCCTGGATCTTCGGTGTTGGTAATGTTGTGGTTTAACCATGGTCACAAGATACTTTTGATTGCAAAGAACATATGTGTGGATTCAGGAACACTAACTAAAATATGAAAAATATGCCTATATAAGTTACATTTCTTTTTATTTTCTCTTGCCACCTGTATTATGTGCCTCAGTATGCCAGTCAACTATTGGACATAAAAAGAATTGGAAAGTTTAAAAAACTGTATGAGCAGAAAAGAAGTTTTGCAACTATGTGTGTGCAGGTTGTGTGGCTGGAAGAAAGCTATGTTTGGGTTTTGGACACAAGAAGAAATGAACCTCTGTGTTAGAATATTTGGAGTATTTATATCTTGGTGTACTACATGGAAGTAGCATAATTATTGTTAGACAGAAGGTAGCTTGACAACAGAGGGGATCAGGAAAGGAAATCAAGTCTGTGTTGAAGCTCCCTTTAATAGTTGGCAAGCTTAAGAAAGAAGTCCAGAGGATTAATTGTGGCTTGATCTTTGGAAGTAATATATATTAAAAACCCCCTCTTAAGCTGGTGCATGAGCTTGGTCATGGAATCAGGCTATAAAACTGCTTTTTCACATGTCCTCATCAAAATCACTTATTATTCGCTTCTGAAAGCTGTTTATATGACCATTTTTATAGGTGTTCGTAGTGCTTGTATACTGATCCTAACTTTACTCATGCAGTTTATCCTGTTTTTTGTAAGACAGTCACTATAGAGACATTTTCAGGCACCTTCAAGCTTGCCACAAACAATGGCATATGGAGTCTTGTACTCCTTCTTGTTAAACTCTATCAAGGAGATTTACTGAAAATTAATGAATTTGTGAGTATATATAAGGCCCTTGTGATCTTGAACTCTTAATCTTGGCCACCTCCATATTTCTTGAGAGACAAAGTGCATCGTTGTTTTTGTGTGCCTA
The DNA here is from genome assembly GCA_036630365.1 of Acanthiza pusilla. Classification (NCBI taxonomy): domain Eukaryota; kingdom Metazoa; phylum Chordata; class Aves; order Passeriformes; family Acanthizidae; genus Acanthiza; species Acanthiza pusilla. Next base: position 78,478,414 of record JAXCHO010000034.1, read on the forward strand.
TGTGGTTTGTTTGGTTTTTTTGTTGTTTTTTTTTAAGGTGAGCAATAAATTATTATTTTCTTGTTGCTAGTTTAAGGCTGATTAGGACATAAATTTCTCAGTTAACTCCCTCCTTTCCTTTGAGCTCATAGGCAAGGAGGTATCAAATGCCATAGGCAAGAAATTCTGTCCCCTTCCAGACCAGAAGCCTCTTTGGGGCAATATCCATTCTAAGACGGAAGAATAAAGGACAAATCATTGCTAATCATATAAAGCCTAACAAAATTATATTTGAAAATTTGTGAGTGGGAATGATAAGGAACATCGTGGAAGGTGGAATATTTTTGAGCATGTGTTTAGGCAACTAAATAAAAAAGAGTATCATGGTTTGTTCCTGCACAGGTACTTAGCCTGTACTTGCACCCAGAAAATCACAGCTCCTGTAGAATGTACAAAACTCCCTTCTTGTTTCCAACAAGCGTTGTTATTACAGAGAATGAAACGACAGGAACTGAGATTAGAAATATCCTGGTTTGCATTTTATTTTGTGTCCATCTTTCCTAGTGCTGTTTTTATTTATTTTTCTGTAGGCAGTATTTTTAAAGCTGTAATCTTGATTTACAGTTCTATCTTTTTTTCCCCAAATTGCTATTAAACACAATTTCATTATCTTTTTGAATAAAACTTCCTTAGATTAAGATTTTGTCATATTTGTCATTCCTTGATGAGCTTCTTTGCCCGAAGTATCAACTTCTGATCAATACTGATTACAAGACTACAGCTTCCATATAAAATAATTTATGAAAGCATTTTAGTCCACTTCACTGAAGTGCATATGCTTATGTTTATTTGTAGCTCTCCTGTATTTTTAAGATAACAGCAGTTCCCAGTCCAGGTTCTTGCAGTGTTTATAGGCTCTTGTGGCAGTCCCTCCGTTTATACAGAATTTGCATAAAATGCCAATCATCTCATTGTCTCTATTAAAATCTTCGATGCTTTCATTTTATATGATTAATAGATCCATTATCTTTCATAAGATGGAACTAAATCTTCAAGTCTGAGTTCTTCTATGAGTTAAAGGCTCTTTTTTAAATCCAGAATTTTTGAACAAAAAATTACCATTTGCAGTCAGTGGGACAACATGGCCCTTCTAATGTTAGGTTGACCTGACCTGAAAGTGTTGAGAAAGAAAGAAAATAGAATTTTGCATTAAGTTGAATTAGGATAAATTATATAATTGCCAAACTTTGCCAGCCTTGCAAAATCCTCAAGTATTTTGCTGGACCAGCCTTTGCCTGTGAGCCTCTATCTTTGATGATTCTTGACAAAGATTGTTCATAATATCTGGCAAAATGTTGAATCTTTTAGCTATGAACAAGTATTTTATGTCAAGTTTCTGCCTTGCAGAAATGTGTGCTATTCCTAATGACTTTAGAAGTTTGACTTTTTTCTCACATTTCAGTGTAAAAAATTTCCACTTGGCATTTCCTTAATGTTGAAGCAGAGTAGGTGAACCTGCTTTGGCACTTGTCTCTGGAGGTCTCTGGACGAGCTATCCTCTCCCAGCTAGTGCTGGTGCAGTGTAACTTTGTTGTATGTAATTATTGGTCTATTGGAACAGAGTTATCACAAGGCACAAGAGTAAGTGCAGAATAAACAATCTGCAAGGTAAGGCCCTATTGCATCATAAAGCATAAATAAAATGCTTATCTCTCAGCTTAAATGAATGAGAAGGAGAAAAGAAATAATGTTCCTCTATTTTTGAAAAGAAATTTATGCTTTAATAAGGTAATTTTATAACATGGAATATCCTCTTGAAGTCATAGGTAAAGTTTCTACTTTCAGTTAAACTGATCAAATACCTTCTCATGTTTTTTCTAAAGTGGAAATTTTCCTCATATGCCAAATATTTTGATAATATTGGGCAAATGCTAGCTAGAAAATGCTTCTGTATCATTAATGACAGCTTTTAGCCTTCACGCTATTGATCAGCAACTGCACCTGACTTCTCCATTCAGAGACACTTTCAAATGTGTTATTGAAGATATCGAAACTAGTCTAAAAAAGCAAAAAGGGGCTGAAGAAGTAATGTCCATAGCCTCTATCCCAGTAATATCTTTCAGTCCACTCTTCAGAAAACTCGATCTTAGAAAACCTTTTCTTTTCTATGAGATATTGATGATGATAATTCTCTGAAGAATTTTCCTGTATTTTCAGTGTTTTTTATCTGTGGCAGAAATTTTCTAACGTGGCTCTAATTATCTACTTGCTTTTCCTCTCTGCCTCTCCCTCCACCCCCTACCCAAATTTCTACATATTGATAAATCAATCTCAGAATTCCAACTCAGTAGTGTTGGTTTTTCTCACCTTGCTACAGGACTTGATAACTGTAGGAAAATGGCCAGATAGTGGAAATGTAATAGTTCTTCAGGTTGTGCTTTTGCTAGTGTATCATCCATATAAACCAGAATAATCTAATCTATTGTTTTGGGAAATATTGCCCTAATGATGAGTGTAAATGAGCTTGGTGCCGCTATAAGGCCAAATATAAGGAATTTAATTTGATTTTTTTTTTTCCTTCTCAGCAAAGTTTCGTTCATATCCAGCATTAATCTCATTTCCGTAAATGCATCCAGGAGGAAGGAAATCAAACTACTTGATCATGGTTACTCATCTCTCATTATTATATATGAATCTATTGATATTGTAACTGTTTTGTGTTAGTTCACCTCGGTATACATTTCAAAATTGCTATATACCATGAAATATGCTTTGCTAATAGTAAAAGTCAAATCTGTGCAGCTATCCATTTTGACCATTTAAATTACAGAACTAAATTACAGAAACTTGATCTTCATTTTCTGCTCTGTCAACTCAAGCATCTTGAGTATTTTTTATAGCCTCTTGCAGAGAGCCTGGCTCCCCACCCTGATATCTGGTTGATCTCTTACTTGAAAAGTGCTTCAGTGAGCATGCATTTAACCTTTCTTGTTCAGGTCAACAAAGAAAGTAAAGTTTGACTTAAAGCATACTACTGGTCCCCAATATCTGCCAATAACAGTTCTGAGAGTGATGAAGTCATCATTAATCTCAAAAAGATTTCATGAGTGTCTTCACAAAATGTTTTAAATCATTACTGTCCTTTACTTTTTTCTTCTTTCATTACTTTTTTCTTGTTCCATTATTTTTTCTTGTTCCATTACATTTTTCTTTTTTCTTTCTGTGTTGCCTTAGCTGATTGATCACACTCTACTTAAGACTGAGTTACTGAGAGTGTTCCGTAACTTTTGCAATTTATTTGTGTTATCGAAGGTGTTGAGAACCTGTAGAATTTGAACAATTCCCTCTCAGTGTTTCTCAGCTATTTGCCAGTTGAGTCTAGTTGGTATTGACAGGCCCTCTGGTTATTTGCATACCTTTTCTAGAAATTCTATAATTGATGTGAAAGGGATCAATGTTATGCCAAAAATCTGCTAATACATATCTTGAACTTCAGTTAGAATTTAATCATTTGTATCTTTGTAAAATCCTACTGAAAACAAGTTTATTGGGTAAGGCAGATAATGTTGGTGACAGGAATAGCAAAGCATGAACTAGTTGGGATGTTTATATACACATGGAATTGTAAAATGAGCATTCATTTCTCCTGTGGAATATAAAAAGCTGGCATCTTATTTTCTTTTTTAAGCAAAAGTAGAGTAACTAAGTCTACCTTCATTGCAGTAGAATGCAGAATACATCTAAGGGCTTGTTTATGTTACAAGATGAAGGTTTCTTTTAGTTGTTTCATTTTAAATTGCCTTAGATTTCCACACAACTGTCTTGGAAGAAACATAATTATATATTTCAATGAATTTTATTCATTGCTGTTGTATTTCTAGTATTTCTATAAGGACTATTCAATACTGGTTTTCTTCCTGCTAGAAGTGGTTAATATTTTCCTCTATGTGGTCTGTACTGTTGTCATCTTAACTGGGCGCTACCTTTTCATGTAGAAGCTGCTAAGCAGCCAGGTTACCCTTGGCGCTTCCAAGTGTTCACTTCCACATACTTAGTGATCTTCCACGTGAACTTTTCCAAATATCCATGAATAAATTTTCTTCTTTAGAAAGTGTAATGTTGGCCCATGGAAGACTTGCTCTAGTGCAGACATCTTTAAGAGATGAAGAGAGAATGCAAGGGGGGGACATCCAGAGCTGTACTCAGCACTGCAGAAGAGCAAAGTAATGCTGGTAGAAATACCTACATCAGGGATCTCAACTGAGTATCTAAGGATGGCTCTTTGACCTGCTGAAGTTTCAGAAATCAGGTAGCTATTGTCCATGTGAGGCTGTTACTACATGGTAGCATGGTGGGAAATTTTTCAGATAGTGTCTTTGAAAACCCAGGCAGTGCAGACATGGTGGACACCCCAACCTCCTGCCTGAGGGGCTCCGAACTGGAGGAGATCTGTCTAGGCAGCCAAAACCATTTGATCCTGAACACTTTGGCATGTAACAGCTGTGGAGTGTGATCCCACTGCATAAACTACTGAGAAGAAAGTTCTTTTTCTTGAAAACCATTGTAAAACCCTGTTCTACCAATAGATCATATAGGTGCTATCGTTTTTACAGAAATATAACTTATTTTTCTCTAAACTTGTGGTCTGCTTCTAAGATAAACTTAGTTGCTGCTTTAAAATATAGACATCTAATCCCATCTTACCAACATGTTGAGAATGAGAATTGAACCAGAAATTTAAGTTTTATATATCATGGTAATTTCCAAGAGCTATTGAATGCACCTGTCTCATTTCACAGTGGTCCAGCTGATATTCCCTAGCAGGAGCACGTTTAACGTGACAGTTTTGTCTTGGAGAAGCTGGTGCAGACAGCCCATCATTCATCGATGAGGCACCACTGATCTAATTCACTAGATTTAATAATGGGCCTTTACCTCCCATTACTGAGGAAACTGGACATTGTCACCATAGCTATTTTCTGCTTGGTCTTTTGTGGAGGCATCAAAACAGCTCAATATGATCTATTTAATCTGTTCCAGACTGAAATATGAATCACAGAGATATTTTAAAACTAAAGTTCATTGTATGATATCACATTTATTCCATAATTTTGGACACAATGAAGAGAGTGAGAAAAAAGAAAATATATACTGACTCAAGTTCATTAGTAAAGTTAGAATTTTATGAGTTCAACAGTCCTAAACAGCCTTCAGATGCTATTAAGGAAACCAATTCTCACATGAGAGTTCATGTTGCTGAAATTTTCTTAGTTTGATCATTGTTGAAATAGCTTTACTTTTTTATGTAATGGTGATACTACCCACATAATAATGGAGTGTTTCTTTGAAAGACAATTCTCCCCTTCATCAGACTTAAAGGTTTCCTTTGAAGAACCAGGATACTTTCAGCTGCTGGTAAAAGCACCTGCTGAACAATCCCTGTGGTAAGAAACTGAAACACTTAAAAAAGATTAGACTCAAAATTAGATGAAATGATGTATTGATGAAGTCTATTATGATGTATTCTCTGTGATGTCTGAGCAATAAACTTTGGTGTCAGAATGCCTTTTCCAGGAGTCTAAAATCACTATTATTGAGGTGGAGAAAATCTAGGTTTCTGCTAAGTCTTTATTTTTCCCATGTCATGTTGTTTTATCATGTCTTAAATATACTGCTGTAACATTTAGTTAGTGTTTTATATTAAACATAATGTATTTGTAAGCTAGTTTGCATAGGTAGAAGATGATGTGGAAAACTGTAGAAAAATGAGTTTATAATTTATTTAATGCAAATGAGAATATACATTTACTTTCTATATTCACATTTTCACCATATTTTGAATGTGAGTTTTGATGACTGCTTCTGGAAATAATTAATCCACTGAGTTTCACTGTTTTGGTTTTTTTTTAACAGTATGTAAGAAAAAGTATTTTCAGTTTTAGAGTATGTGCAGCACATCAGACTGAAATAGATGTCACAGCTATTTTAGCCTAATAGTTGAAAATTATGCCAAATTTGACTTCTTAAAAACTAAAAGTATAGATATTACATAACTTCATTTGAGATCTAGAACATAAAAAAAATACTGGAACTAGTATCACAAAACATGAAATACTGGAACTGCACCATTTTAAAAATAGTTTAAATGAAATGCCCTGACCAGCATGTACATTTGTAGGCAATAGTACTGTAGCAAGGCACTAATCAGCTAAGTACCATAATCCTCCTTATAGGGTAAATTCTTACTTGACCTCCAGCTATATACAGCACATGGTAACAGCATTAAACTATAACACTCCTCTCATGCTCTCAATAGCTTCCCATTGGGTCAGCTCTCTGACTTCATTTGCTGTTGTTTCATGTAGTAAACTTCATTTTTTTCCTAGATGCCTTATATTTTATAAGTGCATTTTGGGGGAAGGGAAGGGTTTGTAAAATATATATCTAAAAAATTGTGTCTCGAAATTAAGAGACTGTTTATATGATTTCGCTGAACCTAGAGGATTAAATGAAAGCGCTAGCGAGAGCAGAAATTGATGTATTCTCATGAACCCGAGGCTTCCTCCTTCCCAGATGTGCAGTGGCTGATCAAAAGGTAAAGCAGGGAAGAAAGATGCAGAATGTGTTGTGTGAAAACAGTGTCTGATGCTTAGCATTTCTTGTTCTTTTGGGGGATGATTAGGGAGATATTTTTTACTTTTAGTAAAAAATTCAACAAAGGTACTGAAAACCTTTTTTTTGTGCATAAGATATATGGCAATATTATCTTTAACAAAGTCTTTTCCTTTCCTGTGATTTAGTTTCTTAAATTGTCTTATATTTTGTGTGACAAAATAATTGTTGAAGACTTGTGTTTCTTTTAATAAAAATGGTAGATGTAAAATTTTGACATGTCCTTTTATTTTATATTATTTGTACGTTTTAGTAACAGTTCAGTATTTCATTTACTCATGTTTTAATATTTCTGTGACCTACTGTTCTTTTAACACCATGCATTTTAAACTAATTTAAATCCTGCTGTAAGACAGCTGTTAATTGATTCTACCCTTCTGCAACAGATTTCTGTGGTGTCAGTACTGATGCAGATAACAAGAATGCCCATTTTGACCAATTATTCTTGCAAAAAACTTAATCAATTTGCTATTTATTAATTTTTTTATTATCCTTTCTTTGGCACAAGTTTTTTACTGAAAGATATTTCTTTTTTCTCTATTAAGTGGCAATAGTTAGCAAAATACTAATTTTAAAAATGTTCAGAAGTAGAAATAAAGAAAAATCTTTGTGTTTAACCTATTTATAAGGGGTAAGCATTCATCAACAGAGTTAACTGAACACTCAGAGTAAAATATAGTTGTTTTATTTCTCTGTTTACAGTTCTCTAAAATCATATTATATGATACAAGAGCTACTGAATACTCAGTCAAAATAAAGGAGGACAAAGTAATTTCTACTGGTAGTCCAACTTTCCTAAATGTGATGTTGTTCATTTAAGAAAAAGTGAAACAAATGTTTTACCTAAATATTTGTAGATTAGCAAGTGATACTTAAAATCGCTGCTTTTGCTCAGCAGTTACTTGTTTTTTTACTCATTTCCTTGCACAAATGGAAATCAACCCTGCTGCAATGCTGAATTTTTGCTGAATTACTTGTAGAGAAATGTGTTGTTTCATGTGTCTGTGGAATCATGTCAAGTTCAAAGCAATATTGTTATCAGTGGTGAATTTAATTATGTTAACGTTTTGTTACTATAGATTTCCTTTCATTCTGTTGATACAAGTCTGCAGTCAGTGAATTCATATTTTCAGATACAATCTAATAGAGATCAACATCTGTTCTACCAGTCTCATGCCTCAGTAAATTTTCTAATCATCATTGTAAACTTAATTCATATTCTTTGGCGATATTTAGCTGGAATGTATTCTAATGGTTCCAAGTATGGTTGCTATAAAATAAAACTGCAAGGCATGGCTGAAAGAAGGAATGAAATATTGCCTCACATGAGCTTTACCTAGTGGATTCCTTAGATATGTAAATGTTAGATGTACTTTAGGGCAATTTTTTTTTTTTAACAGTATTGGTCAAGAAATGCAACACCTTTTCTATTTACCAGAATAGGTTGTTTAAATTAATTAACTTGTGAATTGTGGACTGTTTGCTTGCATCCTTCATCTCTTTTTTGAGGGGGTGAGAAACTAACGAGAGGGGAACTGACAGAACAGAGGTTTAATCTAGTATAAAACCAGACACCATAGAGGAACTGTAAAGAGAGATCTTGGTACAAACTGGAATTGCTTAGAAGTAAAAAAAAAATCCCTCTTTTTTCAATAAGGGAGCCATAGCTGCTTCAAAGAAATTGCAAAATGAGCTCTCCAGCACAATGTGACTCAGCAAAAGCAAAAGTTATAAGCAGAGAATGAAGAGTTCAATCAATGCCAGTCAGTCTCTTAAAACCACTGCCAAAAATAGGCAAACATTTTGCAGATTTTTCAGTATGGCAAAGAAAGTCTGTGGAAACGCTTGCTTAAGTGAGAGAGCAGAGCCCTCCCCGGCACAGGCAGGCAGACCTTAAAGCTGCAGAGCAAGATTTCTGGGGTCATTGCACTTGTGGGGCTTTGGGTCACAAGGTCCAGAAGGTGCTCAGCTCCGCTCTTGGCAGCCTGGGAGCTGCGGGGAAAGGTGTGCTAGCTGCTCCCTGTCACCGCTGTTTGAAAACAAGTGCCTTGGCTTTCTGTTGGATAGAACACAGAAATAGAAAAGTTTCAAATAGTGGAACTATTCTTAACCAATCCCTGAGGAACCAACAAATGCTGTTTCCCTGACAGGAGCCATGTAGTAAAGGAGAGATGAAGCTGTGTTCGGTGCATTTTATGAGGTCGCTAACAATAAGCCCTGTATCTTGCATGGCTTTTGTAATAAAGTTCTCATAGAAAACATAAATTTTTACCTTCTCTGAATTATTCTTTTGTGTACTGGAAGGATCACATTTTGAGTTAAGCAAAATTACAATATGTGCAGGAGAGATATTTCCAATTTTAATTTTCCATTCAATTTTATTCCTTGATAGTTTATATGAAACCGAGAACAAAATGTTAAAGTATTGTCTCGTAAATTAAAATTAGGTCTTACAAATAGATGGCCAATATTTAATTTTCAAGTCGCTGATGGCTCAGGCCCACAGAGACCTTACTATTATTTAATTGACCCAAGGCTTCTGATAAATAAAAATCTTCAAATAAATGCAACTTAATTCAGGCAGTCAAACACATCTTTAGAATGATATTTTCACAAAAATTTTCTCCAGTTCAAATGTGTCTTCTATTAGTCTGAGAGCAAGATTATCAGCAGGAGGGTCTGATGTGTAGTTTTGACAGTGATATAAATACTTTACATATTACAATGTTTTTGAGTACCTGTGACTTCTGAAATGTGATGGAAACTTAATTTTTAAATTTTCCTTTTCTACAGGACATTTGGGTTAATCTTCTAAAAACCTAAATCAAAGGAGAAGAGTGTTTTCTCTTTAAGAAAGAATATAAATGAATGTCATAGACTTTCAAGTTATTTAGTTCCATTATGGAAATCACAGCCATCAAAGCCAAATAGCTGTCTCATATTCTTCTATGTTATATTTTAAGCACCTAATTCTATTGTGATGTGGGGGAGTTGAATAATTTAACTTTATGAGCAGGAGGTCAGGTTACAGTCAAGGTATTTGCTTTTCCATAATATTAGTGATATCTGTAGAGCACTGCAAATAAGGTTTCCATCAGTGTAAGGTTATGGGTTGTGTGTTAAAAGACCAAATGTCATGTATTGATAAATTACAATAAATAATAAATTTACAGTAACAATTAGGGAAAAAAGTTTCAGATTCTATATTAAAAAAAAAAAAAAAAAAAAAAAAGAATGTGCCTGACAGAGATTTTTACAGGTTTTAGAGTATTTAACCATAATAGAGATGTTATTTTATGTTTGTTTCAAACAATCAGCAATCACAATAGCCTGGAGGATTTTTCAGTGATGTGATAACCTTTTCAGAAAAGGTGGTAATCCTTCTGACGTGAGATATGTAGTGCTTAGTTCTGCTGGCAGCTGGAGAGTGTGTATCACACCCTTAAAGTTCTCCTAACTTTGAAAGTTCCAGGAAAGTCCTCCAAAGGCAGGAGCAGTCATTTTCCGTGGTGTATCCAGCTGGAGGTACATGCTGAAAGGGTTTTATTAAGGTATCTTTAAGGTAGTTAATGGTGAGAAATGGATTAGATGGAGCCTCATGAAGGTGAGTGAGAATTAGCTAGTGATCTGAAAATAGCAGCAGATTTTTAATAGTAGGAACAGGCCATAAGTTTTCATGAGTAGCAGTTCCCTTCTGCTGTGATTTCATAACTCTGATTTAAAATGTATAGCATTCATTGTATAGCTTTGTTTACAGCAGGCATTTTTAAAATTAAAAAATTGTTGAATGTTAAGGGGGACTAATTGTGCTGTGATGACCAGAAAAGAGCATGACAGGCTTTAGTAGCAAGGGTGTGGTGACTGTGCCATTGATGAGCCATTTCCAGCAGAAGGTTTCTGGCTGATCAGGTGTACAGGTACAGTTTGTTTCTGATGGACAGGGCTACAACTTCAGGTGTTTGATCTCTGTAGTGAAGTTAGATGACTTCAACAGGAATGAAATTAATTAGAAAGGGAGTCTGATAATGCCAGTCAACACAGACCAGGAATTAAGCTAGTTACTCTTTTCTATCAGGCTGCTTTCTCTGAAGAAAAGCACTACGTTTTCAGGTAGGTAGGTCCTTTTCATTGCATGTGTCCTAGTAGTTGCCACATGCAGGGCAGCCATGCAAAGCTATTTCCTTCATGAAAAGTTGGAGTAGATTTGAGGACCCAGCTACTCTTAACATTATTGTCAGCCATAGATGGTGCTCCTATATTTATATCTTAAATGGAGGAAGGAAAATGACTGTTTGCAGTAAATGTGGCACATGAGGTTAGAAAATGTACAAATGGTATAAAAATATAATGCTAAATCAGCACATCCTCCTCGCATTAACATAGTTCATGCTAGGAAAAAAAAGGTGTATTTTTTAGTAAATCATGTGCCAGTTAATCAGATGATGTGTTTCCCTGATAGAAGTACATTTTCTTCAGCAACAAGTCTACAATAATGTTTTTACTTGTACAGAAATCCTCTTTTTTATCCCCTCAGCTTTTTCCCCATGACATTATGGCAGTAATGTCACCAGAAGAGAATTGCATCCATATGGCATGGAGTCATATATTTATTTATATGTATATATAGAGACATACACATGTGCATTGTGTGTGTGTTTATATAATCCTCTATTTGCAGCAAGACCAATTCCTACCATTGTGTTGTTTATGTTGCTGTAGATCCAAGTATGCAGATGTTTAATACCGAAGCATGTGTACGCTCAGACTGCTCCAAGGCACTTGTGAGATTTGTCAAACTAGAATCTGCATGGCTTTGTGTGTTACACAGTTCACCATGGAATTGATCCTATAAACCACATGTACTAGAGTGTTTTAATGGTTTGGAGGATCAAATCTGTACAAAAATCTGTGGCTATGAAGACAACTAGATCTATAGGTAATACAGACTGAGTATACACAGTGTATTAACAGTATGCTAAGCATACTTTTCATGTGTACATGTATTTGTCTCAATCTTGCAATGAGATCCACATGAATGAATGCCTGTATCTGCAGATTTTCCTGTATGTGGGACACAACTGCAGAGGGGAAGTTATGCAAACTTTTGCTGTAGCTATGACAGAAATTGTCAGGGTTTGGGTAATTTGCTATTGGAACAAGTTGTTTTGGAATGTGGCATAATTTTCATCAGCTGAAGAATTTAAGTGAAAAATATTTATTTTCCTTAAAGCATTTCTGTGCCTAATCTCTTTTGTCCTAATGGAACTTCTATGTCTTTGCAAACTGTCTGCATTTGAGTAGTTCTGTTGTCCTAATTGTCCATTCCTGTTGGCCATTCTGGTTTTAGACTTACGAAACTGTGTCCATGTCACTTTAGAGTGATTTAGCTTGAGTCCCCAGTAGCAGAATCAACAGAGATTTTGTTAAATTTACAGAGGTTATAATTTGTGCTGGTACTGTAATAAGACAGGACAACTTCACCGTAAGCAAATAGGCATCTGCATGCTTTGCACAAAGAGTTTCATTTTTGCAAGATTAAATTAGTTTTTTCATTTGTAGATACCATTGCAAGGCTGAAGTACTTCACTATTTACAAGACAATACTGGGCCCAAATCTTTCAAGCACAGTTTATTAATCCTGTATGGTACCTAAGACAGTACAGGATGAGAGTTTGCCAGTCACCCCACACACTGCACACACTCTGCACGGACAGCTGGGATTTTCCCTTGCTGAGCAGACTGCATTTCCTTCCTGGCTGTGAAAAGAGTGTTTTCTCTCCTATCAGATAGAGAGAGCCATTTTTATTTTCCTGGGCACCTATTTCTCCTTCTCCCCATCACTAAATTGAAGTGTTTCCTTTCTTCTTCTAGGACAGCTGTGACAACAACAGGGCTTTGTATTTGGTTGCCTTTTTTCCTGTCCTTCTAAACATTAGGCAGGATTTCCTAGTTGCTGCCTGCAAGGCTGCCCTTCAGAATCAGTGGTCATTTTGTGGGTGTAGAAAACATTTTAAAAGGGATCTTTATTATAAAGATGGAACTAAGAAGAAAGGACTTAAACCACAAAAATAGCTTGTCATTTGTATTTTTATTACTCAAAGTTTGAGTTGATCTACATTATCCCAGAGAAAGCCCACCCCTCAGTCTCTTACCCACATCTGGGATCTTTGCTCCTGTTTCCTGCAGTTAACTTCTTCAGATCCATCTAGGGTGAAAAGCCAAGCATGAATCAGGACATGTCTGGAAAGAAATATTTTACATGCTCATTACCCTGTAAGGACTGATAAAGGCAAGATTTGAAGATCCAGTTTGAATTTTTCCTATTTAACCTATCCCTTCTAATCCCATTGCAATGTTGTGTCAAACAGAACACTTAACATTCATTATATACTCCAGACACACCCTTTATGAAAATATTACATATAAACGAATCACATGCTTCAATCTATCCTTTGTCAGTGTCAGGAAAGAATATTTGTTAATTCTTTTTCCACCTTCCTCTGAAGCCTCAGTAGTTGCCTATGGCCAAATGGTATCAATGACATCAAAGAGTCAATGCTTTATCACAGGAACTCCATTCTGGTATCTGTCTTGCTTAAATGCTTGGACCAATACTGCTACCATCCCTAAAGAGATGGGAAGGATTCTTTTGTCAGCTCAGGCAGCACTTTGAAACCCTTTACCTTCACAACACAAAGAAGTGTTCTGTATTCTGAGTTTAGGACTTCTGAGTTCATCTGATTTGGACAGGTGTTGCCATTGAGTCTTTGTCTGTTTTCTGCCCTTGGCAGAAATTATAATTTTGTGGGAAATGAAATTTGTGTTTTTGAGCAGTAACAGCTGCTTAAAGAGCAAACTAACTGAATGATCCTTCTAGCCTTAATTTCTATGGTGATTATAAAACCCTATTTAGAAAAAGTGTATGGTCAAGTTATATTGTTGTAAAACGATTACAAAGGATTATAAAATTTTGGTACTTGTAAAGAAGTCATGACTACAAAGTAGCGTAAGTATTTGTATTCTGTATTTTATAATGTCGTATTAGCATTTTTCCTTCAAAGCTCTTTTTTATTCAAACTGTGCACCATAAGCAGATTTATAGCATGATATGCTTTCTTTAATTTAGTACAGAAAATGTGAGAGCACATTCACAAAGAAATGCAATGAATGGATTCTTTTTCCATCAACTGGTCATTCTATGTTTTAACTAGCATTAACTCTATAGTTGTTCTAGATAGAATATTAACAGAATTCTCCTTCTGCTTTCTTGACATGATTATTTAGGAAAAGAAGCCCTTCAATATCAAGAGAACAGAGCAGAAGATACGACCAAAGGGACGAGAGAGACGAATATTCACAGTATGCAACATCAGACAGTGCGATGCCCAGGTCACCATCAGATTATTCAGATAGGCGGTCGCAGCGTGGGCCTCAGTTATATGAAGAACCTGAACTGGGTGATTATAGAGATTCCAACAGAAGGAGCCACAGGCGTTCCAAGGAGTATCCGGTAGATGAAGAAGATTTACAAGACAGGGAAGAATATGAAAGGCAAAGGAGGGAAGAGGAGTACCAGGCACGATACCGAAGTGACCCTAATTTGGCTCGTTATCCAGTCAAGCCACAGCCGTATGAGGAACAAATGCGTATCCACGCTGAAGTGTCCCGAGCACGTCATGAACGGAGACATAGTGATGTCTCACTGGCAAATACAGAGTTGGAAGATTCTCGGATGTCTATGCTCAGGATGGAACGGCCGTCAAGACAAAGGTCAGTGTCTGAGCGCAGGGCTGTCATGGAAAATCAACGTTCATACTCTATGGAAAGAACTCGAGAGGCTCAGGGACCAAGTCCCAATCGCCAGAGGACCACAAATCATAGCCCTCCTACACCTAGGAGGAGTCCAATTCCTCTGGAAAGACCAGACATGAGGCGCTCTGATTCATTAAGGAAACAGCACCATTTGGATCCCAGCTCTGCTGTACGGAAAACAAAACGGGAAAAGATGGAGACCATGTTACGGAATGATTCGCTTAGCTCAGACCAGTCTGAATCTGTCAGACCTCCACCACCAAAGCCCCATAAAACAAAAAAAGGAGGTAAAATGCGCCAGGTTTCATTAAGTAGCTCAGAAGAAGAATTGGCATCCACTCCAGAATATACAAGTTGTGATGATGTAGAGATTGAAAGTGAAAGTGTTAGTGAAAAAGGTAAGAGTCCTAATTTTTTGATTGTTTCAACATAGAGATTTGATTTGGTTTTCATTACTTCAGATGTTTATGTTAGCTATTTAAATTTATTGCAACCACACATCTACAGCCCTTCACAGATGACTCAACTTTGTTGTGATGGGAGTTCGGATTTTTTTCTGATTTTGTATTTCATTTACATAAATCTAAATTTAATTATTTGCGTTGAACACAACATCACAGCTACTATAAGTATTTGGATATGTTAAAGGAAAAGCATGTCTACTGAAAAACCCGTCAATGAAATCTGCAAAGTATCTAAAGCTGGGCTGTCATATAAGGCCATGGTTTCATGTCCATTAATACCAGATTTGCGTGCTCCTGGATCACAAGGAGTGCATATTTGATCTGGATCAAGTGTGGGCGCATGACCGCATTTTTGCTGAATTAACTGGAGCACATGATACAGACCTTATGCCAGTTTCATGCTGTCTGCTGCAGGTTAAAGAGTGTCTGATCTGGAAAACGACCTGTGTATCAAATTAACCCATTGAAGTTTTGAGACAAATCCAAAATAACTGATATGGTTTAAACCAATGGAGGTTTCTTTTCTTTGTAGTCCTACAGTGTTTTTTGGTTTTAGTTCTTTTTAGGTTTAATGTTGGAGTTACTCCAATGTCAGAAAGAAAAATAAGATTGATTGAAATGAGTTTTCAGCCTCTAAAAAGATAATTTATGATTTAAATATGAAAGTATTGGGGACCATGAATTTAAACTCAATCAAATGAATGTTAGTAGTTCACTTACCTTCATATATGTTGTTTTAAGCTTTTTTTGAGTTATTATTGTTATGCCAGTGAACCTTTACTACTTCTCCTGAATGGTCATCTGCTGTTGTGGATTGAGAATGGAAAATCTACTACTATTTATTATTATTATTAATATTACTATGAAATTGGTTCTGAGGCAAGTAATTAACTACTCTAAGTGAAATAACTCTGAAATTTCATATGCCGATATCAACAACCATGGTGTGATAAGTACGGAGCAAGATAGTGTAGAATGGAAGGAAATTTCAGCCAGGTCAAAGCAGACAGTTACATGTACTTAGGTGAAACAACTGTGCTGAAACCTCGACCCCTATAGTCTTCCTGTTGAGTAGAAAAAACTTGCACCAACTTTGTGTGTTCAAAGTTGTACCAACTTTATGGTGTTCGTGATTTTGTTCTTAGAAGCAATCTTGAGGAAAATAGGACCAATCAATACATGGGAAGTAGTAACAAAGTGTTTATTTAAGGTAATTTAGTGTAAGAAATGTAGTATATAAAATAATATACAAACAAATATTTTTTTACACATAACACACAAAGCATATACTTTTAGGATTATAAAAGCTTGGAATCATTTAGGTTGGAAAAGATCTGTAAGATGATTGATTACCACTAATTTAGCACTTCTAACACATTAATAACCACTGTGTCTGCTGCTGCATGGATGTCTATCCCCCACCTCCACGGAGACAGCAGAGTGAGGGACCTCGCTAGCACGATGTGTCTCAGACATGGGAATGCTGCATATCTGCCTGGCTTATCTGTAGCGAGGCTGGTTTCATGCCTTTCCCCTTCAGACATGGTTTAAAGCTCTCTCCATGAGCCCTGCTAGTGCCTGAGAAAAGATCCTTTTCCCCTTTTGAGACAGGTGAACCCCATTTGTCATCAGCAGGCCTGGTGTCATGTAAACTGTAAACATGATCAGAAAACTCCAAAATTCTGCTGGTGACACCAGGCAAAGTCAAGTACTGATCTGCTGGATCTCCCACTCTTCCGTTATCATTTCTTGCAACTGGGAGGATAGAGGAGAAGACCACTTGTGCTCCTGATTCCTTAACCAGTCATCTCAAAGCCCTGACATCTCTCTTTCATTGTCCTTGGACTTACTGCCACTTTGCTACCTGCCTGAAAAATCCATAATGATTGAGGGCCTTTCCAGGATTGGAACCTTTCCCTTCACAGCCAGGTCCCAGGCATGCACCAGACTTCACCAAGAAGTGGGTCTGGTCTACATACTGGGCATTCTGCTCGCTTCAGATGGGAGTTTAAAACGTGCTGTACAGTGCTAGATTCTCTGTCATAATAACAGTCTTACAAAACTTACAGCTTTCACTTAAATAATTCTGTATTTTAAGTGTCAAACAAAGCATTCTTATTGATAACAATAGTCGATGACAATATCTTATCTGTCCTGATTTCTGAGGTAATGAGGCTAGATATTTATTATATAAATTAATTTTAAAAGCTTGCAAAAAATTTTCAGGAAAAAAATGCTCCACACTATGCTATGCTAATCTTGATTGAATTAGTGTAAGCACTTTGTCATGACATACAGAGCGTAACTGTGTCAGTGCAGCCCAGTGGTGGCCTGTGGCTGGAACCAATGTGGAAAACAGCCTCGGTTTTTCATAAAGGACAAGAACAACTGCTTGAACTGGGGAAGGATCTGACTGCTTCTGGCTGTGTCTGCTCCCAGCCTGTGCTGGGGCACCTGGGCTGTGAGGAAGTGACCGTGCACGGCACAGGAAGTCATTCCAGTATAACACCTATGCTTGGAACCAGAGCCAGCTGGTGCCAACCTCAGCAGCCCTAGTCACATAATCGAATAATAACCTCAGACCCTCCTACTTCTCGCCTGCACTTTAACCATTGGAGTGGAAGCTCCAGAAAAGTGTTTGAGTGAATTTGGGAAGATTTGGCTGCTGCTAGGCATGAGGGAGGAGTGAAGAGATCTAAGATGAGGAGGAAGAGTGGTTCTCACTACCTGGATCCAGCCTTCTGGATAGGTATAGGTAGGCATAGAAAGTCATACCTTGTTATTTTATTTTCATGAATCTCTCTTACCATGTAAATTAGCCTACACTCAGAGTGATTTCTTCATGAATACTACCAAAGGGAATCCAGCACACAAGCCACAGCAGTCCTCCTTGTATTATTTATATTATTTATATTATAATATAATATTTTATTATATATTATTTCCTTAATGGATAAAATACAATTATTTTAAATATCTTTTTTAAAAATTACTTTCTTCTCCCCCCAAATTACCTCCTTTGTACCCTTTAAAAACACCCCAGACATGAACATGTCTCAGCTGTCCTTTTAAGTCACAAACAAAGTCTGTTTGGCCCAAGATATAAAGCTGAATATAAAACATTTGGCCTTGGAGTGATGAAGGGTGGGAATGTTACAGTGAGGATTTGGTGCAGTTACAATGATTTCTCCGAAAGAGGAGAATATTTTTTTACCATCTCTTTCTCCTTGGAATACCCATAGTTTTTCACAGATTCTGCAAATAAATATAACAACTGCTCAGCTGTGAGGAACAAACTGGGTCTGAGCTGCAGGCGCATGTGTTCACAGATTTGCATCAAACATTTTACAAGGCCCTAACATTGGTTTTAAGAAACTAGTCTGAAAATTGTGACTTTTCCAAAAGTATAGGAAAAACTTGTAGTCATATGCTCTTAAAAGGACTGGAAGTTTGCCTTTTTAAGCTTATCTTAAAAAAGAAAAGAATTGATACATATATAGGCTGGAACATAAAATGATAGACATTTTGTTCTGTTAGTTCAATGGAGGCAGTGTCCAGCTGCTGGAACAAGAGCTTTGGGAAAGGCATCCATTATGGCCGAATGCCTGTGCCTTTCAGTATTTGGGTCTGACCTCATTTCAGTAGCTATCTGCCTTCAGGTAATTTTTCCTTGATTTTAAAAAACATAATTATTGTCAGGGGAGGGACAAGGAAAAATTATTTTTATGCAAGTTTCTGGTAACGGCCAGAGAAACTATTGCTATGGAATGCTCCTGCCTCTGCTCTATGGCGGACAAGGGAAATTGTGAGCAGAGAAAGCTGATGAACACCCTGACAAAACCCTGGTACCCCAAGACGATCATGTGAAACACAGGCGTGGTTGAAGAATCCTTGTAAATGGAGATTCAACTGCAGAAGTACTAGATTCTTATGCTACTGAATAATTTTTGCAGTGCAAATGAATTTGGACCAGGAAATTTGGGTCATATGCCAGGCTGAGGAGTGTGTATTGAGTGGGAATCAGAATGCATCAGGAGGATGAGCAGAAAAGGGAAGGAAGTTTAGGATCAGCAACAAAACGTCATTGGGTGTCTGGAAACCAGTGGATTGATATGTAGGCTGTAGAAGAAGGGGGAAGAGTGGAACTGGTAGATGAAGCAGGCAATACCTGTGAGTTGTAGTTTGGGAAGAGCAGATAAAGTGGAGGACACAGATCTTCTAAAGAAAACTGGGAAGGTGAGAACTGGAACTTCCTGAGGGTAGGTTAGAGGATTCTGAGAAGCAGGATCAGCATTTTGGGAGGGATGATGAGTGGCTGGGAAAAGAACATTCAGAGAAAAGACCAGGAGGGCTAAGCTGAGCTAAGCTGGGCTTGGAATTTTTTTGCAAAGAGGGACTGGGACTCCCTGAACATGGAATGTGGACATGGCAGCATTGACATGAAGGGCTGAGAGGGTGTTTGGTGAGATGAGATGTGCTAAGACCTTGGTCAGGAGCTAACAGTGTGACAGACCAGTTCATTCTTTAGAAGCTCAGGAAACAATGCATGAGAACAGTGTTAAATGGACATAGCTGATATTACAGATGGGTTTACCTGAAATTTAGGTTGTGCCAGAATTAGACATATTTTCCACACTGAATTTTGTGCAGGTCTTAATACATATTGAAACTCTCTTTAGTGGCATAACTGAACACCAGTTTACCAGATGGCCTCTGCCTTTTTCTGTGAATAGGATAGAAAATCAATTCTTGCTTATTGTGCTATTAACATTTTTCTGAAGTTCCCAACCTTTTTTCCACATTATCTAAGGGACCCTTCTTTACTCTTGCTGTGAACACCAGGCTTCTGAAACTGCAGAGACATCTCCATTTACAACACTTATTGCCAGTCCTGAGATCAGTGTAGCAGATGGTTCAAGGCTGTATCTCCATGATGGGACCTCCTGCCAGTCTTAGGAAATACACTTTGGGGAGGAAAAAAAAGAAGTTGCCTATATGTTTTGGACCAAAGTATTTATTAGGTATATTGTTATTTTCCCTAATAATGAAAGATCAAAATTGCTTAAAATGTTAGAGAAAAAAGCAATTCTTAAAATGACAATGTTTTTATGAAATCGTAAATTTTAAATCACTGTAAAATAGATCCTCCATCACTATACCCAGAGATTATGATGACGTATTTATAAATGTTGTCTGTTCAAATCACCAATTCTTTCTCAAAACCATTTCAGTTTACATGGTTCACTTTGAAGGCTCTGAGAAATGTGGTTTATAGAAAGAAAATGGTTGTGATGTTAATTGCAGTAAAGTGAACATTGAACTATGTCTCCTACAGAGGTCCAAGCAAAGCTGTATTTTGTGGTGTGCAGGTTAGGCCAACCTTTCTACATTGCTTGTCCAATTTAAGTGTCTTCTATTGTGAGGGATTGTAGGGTATTTTTTTTACCTGCCTGTTCAGTTGGATGTTTTTCAGTGCAATTGTAAAAGGAGCAGGCCTTAGGGGAGGTTTGAAGGCCCCCATAATTTGTTAGCCAGCATGAAGCAGATGTGAAGCAGATGTGAAGCAGAGTGCTACAGGCTAGTTCTGTGTGTCCCTAGGCTTTACAGGTAAATTTAGAAAATCAAACAGTGCCACTGCCCATGTAATCCTTGTGGCAATACTGTCACACCTGCAGTCTGCCAAATGACCAATCTGAAGAGACTCAGGAAAGCTTGTGGTCCCTCAGGTTGCTGTACCCCCACTCAGAACACAGGCACCAGAGAGGTGATCTGCACTGAAGCTGAGGTTTCTGCGCCTTCCCCAAACATTTGATGGTCTGAAATGTCCTACAATTCTTTACAAATCTCTCAGACTCTAGGGTTTCAGCAAGAGACAATCTCTACATGGAAGAAGAGAATTCATTCAAGGAAATCTAGGTGTATGGTAGCTCTAAATATTGCCCTAATTTGTTCTAAATGTAAAGTAGGACATAGTAGATTTTCCAATGATGGTAAACAGTTCAGGCATACTCACATAGCAGGCTCCCAGCCTCCTTTCAGAGCACTCTGTGAGAGGTATCTGCACAAATGGTGGCTGACATATAATGTGGGTGGAATCTGTGGTGGGAAAGGCAAATGTGTTTGTGTTTTGTCAGAGGTGCAGTTCTTAAATTTAGTGTTTGCTTTCACTCTTACTTTATTAAAGCATGATATCTAGATAGTTTTTATCATCAAAGAAACTCGTATACATAAAAACATAGAGTCATTTAGGTTGGAAAAGATCTTTGGGACAAAGTCCAAATATTAACTTAAGAGTGACAAGTTCACCACTATATTAGTGTCACATCCACACCTTTTAAATACCTCCAGGAATGGTGAATCAACCAGTTCCCTGGGCAGCCTGTTCCTGTTCCACTGCTGGACGACCCTTTTGGTGAAGAATTTTTTCCTTATATCCAGTCTAAATTTCCCCTCATTCTATTGCTTGTTACTTTGGAGAAGAGTCCCACCCCCACCTGGCTACAGCTCCTCTCAGGCAGTTGCAGAGAGTGATAAGGTCCCCCCTGAGCCTCCTTTTCTCCAGGGTAAACACTCCCAGCTGCTTCAGCCACTCCTCACAGGACTTGTGCTCCAGACCCTTCACCAGCTTTGTTACCCTTCTCTGGACACACTCCAGCCCCTCTTTTGGTGAGGGGCCCAAAACTGAGCCCAGTGTTCAAAGTGCAGCCTCACCAGTGCTGAGTACAGGAGGATGATCACTGCCCTGGTCCTGCTGGTCACATTATTGCTGGTACCAGCCAGGATGTGACTGTCCTTAGCCCTGGGCATGCTGCCAGCTCATATGCAGCCAGCTGGTGACAACACTCCCAACACAACATGTGGATAGACTCTAGAGATCTTAAAATGTTCAACATCCCTGTGTTGATTGAAAGGTGCAGAGCACAGGCTGTGTGAGCAGAAATGTGTTCATGCAGGGCCAGGTGGAAATACACTGTTCTTTGTCACTAAGCACATTGAAAACATAAATATATAACCTTGCATTGGCTGTGTTATGGTCATTTACAAACATATGAAGGACTGCCCTTTTTCATGATGAAAGTTAAAATATCCTCATGTCTGGAACAGCTTGCAGGACTCACTTGTTTATTGCAGTACTGAACCCAATCCCATAGACATCCAGTTTAGTTTTTGACAGAGAATTAAGTCTATTGAAAACAATATGCTTGTCACAAGTTAGAAAAAGTGTGGTAGCTCATGGTGTGGGGAGCAGAAAGCACATTTCCGGAGTGCCACCACAAGAACAGTGCATGTCTTACAGGAGCAGAGATGCCAAGGAGGTGGGATTCCGTCATAGCACTCTCACTTTTAAATTCAGAGAGATAAGGGACCTGATTTCAAACTTGTTCCAGTTTCGTACATCTTCAACAACTTTGACTTCAAAGTTACACTGAGCTAAATTAGATCAGAATGAGGTCATTGTTTCTAAAATCTGTTTCATTCAGGTTAGAGAGTTCCTGAAAGTCTAACTTCTCTGGAACAAATTATACTAGAAGTCAAAATTTCTGGACTGAGCTAAGCAGCTGAACAAAAAGGCTTTGAATTTTTACAGTTTCAGTATAGAAATATCTTAGAATTCAAAGTACAAATTTTAAATGGTTAAAAGAAGAATAATTGTTTATTTAAGATGCTGAAATGCTGGATATGTTTTATTAAAAAGAGATTTCAGTGAGTGACAAAATTTCTTATTAATATTTCATTTAATATTGCAGTGTAGGAGACTGTGTTTTGTTTTTGTAATTAAATTATTTTTCTTTTAAATTCTTTTCTTTAATTTTTCTCTACCTGTTATGTAAGGTAAATGTAGCTTACATGTATAAAAAGCTTGACTGGAAATTTAGAATTCTGTTATTCCATTTTTTAAGCTTACTCTTATGAACTGCCTCTATTTTAAGCGCAAATATAAGAAATATTGAGAGATAAGAAATATTACACTTTTCTACTTAAATTTTTAAGCAATAAAAATCACTGCTTTGAAAGTACTTCTTAAAATATTGGCTAAGAAATACCTAACCACTTTAAAATATTAGTATTGGCTACCATATTTTTTTTCTAGAAAAATATTTTTCACAGATGCATAGGTGAGAACATGACTAGAATGTTTAAACTTACAGAAATTTCTAAATGTAGAGTATTTAAAAAAAATTGCCAAATCTTCTACTTACACACTTCCGTGTTCCTTAGAAGATATATGAAAAGGGTGTGATCTTCTGCAGTATTTAGAGAACTCTACTGTAAAATATTTTAAATTTTCAGTAATTTAAAGTTGGCATAAGACAATAAAATCTCTCATAGAGAAAGCCCTGCCTTTTCCCAATTCTTGGCTGTATATTCACATCCTTATGATAAATCCTGCTGGCAGAAGCTTTCAGGCAGGTACACACTGCATCAAGCCAGGAAACTTTTGTGGGGTAACTGTAACTAGGCAAAAAGATAGGGAAATATTAACATTTGAAGCTTCCTTATAAAATGATGATGATTGTCCTCTAAGATATTAAAATGTATGCTGAAAAAACGGTGTGTAACTGATTATGCCTTATCAGAATCTGTGGGTAGATAGGCATTTCCTGAAGTAAAGAAGAAATTTTTTTCATTTAATAATCAGAGAATACAGAATATTTTATCATAAGTAAATGAGCATGAATAATTTCATAATGCTTCAATTCAAACAAAAATGTCTAATATTCAATTTTATTGATTAAAACCTTGCCTTAATTGCAATCTTAACCTTCTGTATACAAATGTACAGAAATAATTAAAACTGTAATTCTTTAATCATGTTTCCTTCTACTCTGGAACTATGCTGGAACGATGGCTATAGCAGAAATGTTGTCTGGGCATGAGATTAATTATTTTCTGAGAAGATTCAACAAAATGACTATGAGTTATTGTTACAGTATTTTAGTGCATTTGTTGTAGTTATCTATGGTTTCAGATGAGATTAAGCTTATTATTAATAAGAAAACATGATTTTTTATATTTTTAACTTTGGGAAAATTTTTATTGTTGGAACCTATCTTCAGTTTACTTTCTTAACACGAACTGCAAGGTGTGTTTTACACTGGAATTTGTGAAAATTTTAATTCTGAAGGTAAAGATATTTCTTTTTCAGTTGAAACTGTAAACCATTGAATTATCTGGGGGACCAATATTAAAAGTACCATAAAAAGCATTTTTGCTTCTTCTGCACACTTTTTTAATTTTCCAAATTTAAATAGAAAATAAACTTGTGTTATCATTTCAAGATAATTTCTCACCATCTTTTCGCATCTTGGCAGGTGGAATATTTGCTGAATAAAATAAATAAATATTCATTAACTTTTTAGTAGTGATGAAAGAAACTTTTGTACAGACATGGCTGGAAAGGGTGTCATCCTAGGAAATGCAAGGCCTCCAATGTAGGTAATTCTTATCTTATTCAACCTGGTCCACATATTTCAAATTAGCATTTCAGTTTAACTAAGTTAGAAATTTGTACTTGTTAACCAAATCTTGTAACAGGGATAAGTACTAATAATTCATACAGATTTGTCACAGATAAGGCAAAAATGAAGACCTGCTGGATCCTGTGTAAAACATTTCCGTTCCTTACAGTGCCGTGATAGAACAAAAAAACATCATGGAGGTTTTCTTTTGAAGTTTTCTGATTATTTATATAAATACTGTAATGTTTTTAGTCTTTTTTCCAGATGCATCCTAGTAAACAGAAATAATGACAGAAAAAAAAAAAAGAAAAAAAAAAGAAAAGAAAAAAGAAAAAAGAGTAGAATCTCTGGAATACATGAAGCCTGTGTTGATGAAATCATGAAATCATTATTCTTCCAGTAAAACAGAACATGCAAACCTATCTGCCAGAGATTAGGCTCAGTGTCATTTTAGATGGTATTAGTACTTTCCTATGGCATATTTAAACTGATTTAGCAGGTAATTCTGTTACTCCTTCAGTTAACTATCAGAAACTAAATGCGCCACTGTCAAATAATTTTACTTAATTCATTAAAAATAATTATTTAGTTGGGTATTCTATCAATTGTATGGTTTAGGTTTTTAAAAATATTTTACATTTTCTTTTAAAATGTAAGTATCTTTCTTGTTCTGTTGTTATTTTTATGTGTATTTCATTAAGAATATGATGATCAGTATGGGATAAATAGACAAACCAAAGTGCAGGGGAATTAAGCAGAGCAGGCTGTACATATGTAATTTATGTGAAAACTGTGTTCCTGAGATGCTCTGTCCTTTAGCCCTGCTGTCCCAAGCTCCCCTAAATGTGCCATTCAAGACCTGGAGTTAGTCACAGAAGCTGCTTGAGGTTAAACTGAATATTGTTGAGGGTGTGACCTGGAAGCATATGTTTGTCACAGGAATGCATATTATTTCCATCTTTTCACAGTTCTCACTCCACCCAAGCCTCATCCATTGCAATTCACAATCTAGGCACCAGGAAGGAATATTTGGTGTGAGTAGTCTGGGTAGAGTGGCACCGCTTTCTGTGTCCTGTGTGTGGCTGCAATTTCGTCTGTAGCTGTGCAGGAGCTGCTGTATAGCAGCAGAGCTGGTCCTGTGATGAAGGCAGTGACACAAACGTGGGGGGCGAGACAGACACTTTGGGCAGTGACAGTGACAGTGCCACAGAAACCCTTCCCTGTCAGAGCCCTGAGCAAGTGCTGAATGATGAGTTCCTCGAAAAGCAGGCCATCTGCCTAGGAATCTAATTATTGATTCAGGAATGCCATTTCACCCTATTTGTGAAAATTCTAACGAACTTTTTCCAATAATAATACTTCTTGAAAGTATATTTAAAACCCTATAAATGTATTTTAAAGTTTTTGGTGTATTTCATTAATATCAAAGGATCATTAATGCATTTCTCCTGTGTTGATCCACTGATATTGAAATCCTTATTTTGGGGGCAAGGTAGAAAAAATGTGACGTAATGATAATGACTTTTGTAATAATTTAGAAAATATTAAATAAAATTGGTTGAAGAGAATAGGGTCATTGTAGTCTATCAAATTAGTGCTCAGTAGTTTTGTTATAAAGTGTAGAGAAGTTTGTTTTGCCTTGGGAGTGAAGTTTTATGCTAATATATATGCTAATATTTTAACCTTTTCTACTGAACTACTCCTATTTTTCATGGAAAGGTTAAAGACTATTGCATAAAGAAAACAAGAATGTTTAGCCCACATTGCTTTTTCTTGGTTATAAATCATAACTTTTTTTGCCATGAAGCTCTCTATGTGGCTTTGAAAGGTGAAGGGATTAAAA
This sequence comes from Acanthiza pusilla, assembly GCA_036630365.1. NCBI lineage: Eukaryota > Metazoa > Chordata > Aves > Passeriformes > Acanthizidae > Acanthiza > Acanthiza pusilla. The sequence goes on from JAXCHO010000034.1 coordinate 78,504,645, forward strand.
AAAATCTAATTTACTTCTGAAAATATTTCACATAAAATGTATCACGCTTTTCTAGTAAAATAATAACATCTTATAATGTTCAGCCCTATTGAGGACAAAGCAACTAGGCAGACTTTTGGTCCCAACTACTAGATGAACGTGGTTGGACATTGTTACCTGTTTTCAGAGCCATTACAGTCTAAAAGAGAAAGGGGAAAATGGAGATATATCACAGAGAAATTTCACTGTGATCCCCCAGCAACATTGCCATTACTTACAGTGCAGCCTGGTCCCCCTTTGTATAACCCATCAAAATCTTTACATTACTCAGTGGTTCTTTTTCCCTTTACTGAATTTTTAATTTTTGTCTTATATAGTTTCTTTCACCCTTTCCTCTTTCTTGAAGCCATATAGTTTAACCAATTATTTGATTGATCATGCTGCAGCACTTAATGGGCTTTCAGACTTGAAGATACTTTTAAAAGAGTTTATTTCAGTTAAATATTAACTTGCTAAATTGTCAAAAATGCTGTGGAAGTCACATATATCTGATTTCTCCATTTCACCTTATTAAGTAACTTCTTTCCAAGGAACGTTTGAGTAGCGTTTATGAGCATGGAGAAGTAGATCGTGAGGGAAGTGTGTGATATTGGAGCTTCTGGTTTATCTCATCTGTTTTAACAGAAAAGTGAACTTAATAGCCTGTATTCATACAGCACTATATTCCAGGTTAAGATATTCTTTTGAAATGTGTAGAGACAGATGAACTAAATGAATAGTACATAAAATATACGTGTGTCACACACTGTGGTTTAGACCAGACTGAAGATAGCAATTCTTATGAAAATGTACTCAGATCAATGGTGTTCTAGAGGAACATTCTATAAGAAATAGTTCTGGTGTTTATACTTTCTGCCTTTCTGAACATTTAGATTACGAATATCTTTTAGGTTCCTAGTTACATAATCTGTTTACTTGGAAAATGTAAATATATGGACATTAGTTATATAATCTAAATAGAATCGAATAAAAGTTTGCATCACAAACCTCCATGCCTATTTACTGTTTTGCCTATTTATAGGCCATTTTCTATATGCATCTATAACAAGGAAAGGCTTGGCTCATGACACACTATGTTAGATGTTTAGATACTACACTTCCTGCTACTCCTAGGAAGTGAATGCATGCAGTATGTTCCATTGGATTTTGTACTTTCTAATAATTTTACCATTTCTTCTGCATATTATCATTTGTATTTAATTTTTTTTCTAAGCTTTGTTCTGAAAATCTGTTCATACTGAGAGTTTCTAAAAGATGAGTTCCTTTGAAAAGTCTTCATGTTCTGTTTTTATCAGGCAATTTTAATATACTGTAAGAAAGAATATTACAAAACCCCCATTTTTTAAAGCTAGCATATTGATGAATTGAAGAAATTGAATTTGTTCTTGAAAGTTTTTGACTGAAGAAGGTCATCAGTATAAGGTTTGAACTTCAGAGTAATCATCCCAGCACAATTTAAAGGGCTGCTTTTGTCTCTTCAAAGTATATTTATGAAGCTGAAAGTTCCTGGTTTTCTGACATATGTAATCCATTGCCTTGAGTCAATCACTATGATCCTTTACAAAAGCCAAGACTGGTCAGTAGTTGAAATCTTCATAGATGTGATTCAGTGTAACCAGAGGTAGCTCGAGAAGGTTTTCTGCTATTTTCTTTGTGTGTGTTGTATTGCAAGAAAAAGTTAATCCCTTCAAATCCATGAATTTCACTGTAAATGTATAATATCTTCATGGAAACTCAGACCAGTAGAGTGGCTGAGCCAATTTAAAGACCCCATAAAAAGCTGAGAAGTCATCAAGTGCTCGTGTCCCACTTCAAGACACTGAGAGCACAAGGCTTTTCCTTGAGGTGTGGCTCAATCAGGCGAGCTGCGGTGAGCCAGAAGCTCATTGTCATCTGGAATGAAATAGGAAATTGTCCTATCTCATGATTGCCGATCTGGACCAATCACTACACTGCTATGAAACTAAACTGCTACAACAAATGAACACTTTCCTTTCACCTTAATAAACAAGAATTCCTATGGTGTATTGTACCTTTACCAGAACTGGCACGAAAGAGCAGTCAGTGCTGGGAGAAGCATGAAGGATGAGAGAATCATGTCCAGTGACAAAGAGCTCTTAGGTGACTCAACTGCCTAATGGACCACATTTGCACTAAGCAGTAAATAATAGTATGACTTTCAAGAAGCACTGGCAACATCATAGGCAAAATTGCAAATTATGAAGGGTGATGCATGTGACAGCTTGAGAGGTGATAGAGTAGGTGAGAGCCTCTTGGTATTTCTAGTTTCCTAAAATTGAAACCACATATCTTATCTAAAGATAGGTCTGCACTGCAGTCCAAAATATGACTGCAGCTCATCTTGACAGATGAGAGCTAGTTTTGAGGGCAGTAGTTAAAGTGCTGATTGCTGGAGCTGCAGAGTGCTGACTGCTGAGACCCTGGGTAAATATTCACGTGATGTGTGCGGAGCTGCTGTGCTTATGTCCTTGTTACTCTGGAGGCTCTGCTGGTGTACAGATACCCTGTGAGATAAGCAGCTTTTCAACCCTGGCCTCTAGAAGTAGATGACTTCTCTAAGCAGTAAGCTTGTGCAAATAAGAATCCTTTATGGCACCTGTGTAAGATGAGAAGAAGCATCTAGGAAATTGCCAATACTTCCTGTTACTGCTGTAGGTTAAGTTCACAACATATATGGTTGTGGCAAACTTTGTACCAGAAAAATGTATTCTATACTTAATGTTGTTGCCTTTTTCACTAATAGTTTTCTGTAAGAAAGGAAAAATGTAGCAAAAATAGGTATCCATTAAGGCATCTTGATATGATTCTCATTCAACATTTTCTGAGCCTGATTTTCTGTTGTTCCCTTCTCTTTTTATCTGTAGAAAGTAACTAAAAAGTGGGTGTAAAACATTAATATTCTGATTTGCTAGCATAACTACTACCACCTTCCTTGTGTTCAATCCAGAGTAGATCAGATGATTAGACAACATGCTTTGCAGGGGAAGATAAAAGCTTTCTTTTTCAAAGGTGCTAAAGTCTCAGTGAGGCTGTGAAATTCAGTGAGAGCACGGAATGCTTAGTCAACACCTTTGTTCTTTTTAAATATCTGGAAAGAGACTTGTACACAGTGCCCTATCTCTCTGAACCATTTACATTTGTGTCCTGTGAGTGTGAAATACCATCACCCTGTGAAGGCACTGACCTTCAGTGACTCTGCACAGATACAGATCGCTGAGCATTTTACAGAGCTGGGTGAAGCTCAAGTTCACTTTTTATTGACAACAGTAAAATGTGCTGTAAGAAGTACTATGAAAGTACATTGTAATTATGTAATTTTGTTGCTAATTATAGAGAACAGTTGCAGGTCACCTGGACTGTTTGAAAAAAACAAGTTGTAGCACTATCTCAGACTTCCTACTTTGTCTGTAGGTTCTATATCAGTGAGACTTGGCTGTTTGTGCTGTAGTTTACCTTGCTGGATTTGTGTTGCAGGCTGATTTTTTCTTTCTTTTTTTTTTTTTTTTTTTTTTTTTTTTTTTTTTTTTTTTTTTTTAAATCCCCATAACATTTCAGACAATGTAGTTCAGCCATTTTGAAGAGTGAGTCTGCAGGAAAATGTCTTGTTTAGTCAATGTTAAAACACTTAAGACACTAAGTTGAAGTGGTGCATCACCTTCCTTCTGAGGGTGTGCACTTTATGTCTTTATGGAAACTGGCACAGAGTTTTCTTAATTCTCTGAGCAAAAATCACAATTCACAGAGGCTTAGGAGAGAATAGTTAGTATTTGGTTGCTAATATCTATGGCTCTGCTGAACTTCTTGAGGCTTCTGTATATAAATGCAATATATAGGGACCTTTCATAAGGAATTAACTTGTTTTGCCTTGCATACTCATAGCCACAAGAGGATTTTCCCTTTAACTGCTCTGAACCAAGGCAATACAGAATTAAAAAGGAAAGATTATATATTTTGTATTCCTGATATATCTTCTATATCCTGCTGACCCCAGGACTACTTATATTGGTTGGTGAGAATTATGTTAAATATTGTTCAGATAGTACTGTTTGCAATTTAATTGGGCTTGTTGTCATAAGGTTCTTTTTTTGACTTGTAAAAATATTGTTCCTTAAGTAAATTCTGACAGTCAAGACCTCTGGCAGGCCTGCACTAAAATACATTATCAAGTGATTTCTTTGGCAATAACAAGCCACAGAAACTGTCTCTCCTGTTCACTGTTGCATGGCTCTTGTCAGTTTATTGCAATGGGCTAAGCAAGCTCAAAAAGAAAAACGTCAGAGACTGCATTTTGTGAAACAAATTTCCATAACTTTTTATTTTTAGTCTATTTCCTCATCCTTCTTTTATCTGCTCTATACAGTTTTCTGAGTATTTGTTGTTCCTTAGATCTTTCTAGTTGGATGTTTATTCTCCAATTTCCTTTTGAAAACTCTGATCCTGTAAGAGTAGAAGTTATTAAAGATTTATCTTTGTATGATTTCAGCTAGTATAGTTGCCAAATCTTTTCTAATAATATTTGTCAAGAGGGATGGTAAATAGTTTTCAAATGGATTGTCTAATAGCAAATGACAAATGGGAGTTCAACTCAGTTGTAGAAGATTGATGGATTTGAGTTTTCCCCTACATTTTAGTCTTTGGATCTATATTCATTTGTAGGTCTTAACCTCATGAGGTTTGTTTATGTTATATGTAACTGAAGTTATGTATAAACAGCTCCCAAAAGCTTTACTGTTCTTGGAGGATAGGGTGGGTAGGGTCTGGTGTGCCTCATGGTGGATAGTGCTGCAGCTCAAGTGTTGCATAGCTATGACTGCACTGTGTCACATCAGCTTGTGCTGTCCTAGCGTCCCCTGGAAATGTAGATATATACTTTTGCCTATCCAATTTATTCTTTATTAGGTGAGCTTTGCTGAGGTGCAGAAATGTTTTGGTTTCACAAGGATATCAAGTAGCTGCCATTTTCATTTCTGTGCTACCCCAAAACTTTCTCACCCTTGCCAGCTCATCAGAAGCCTCGTTAAACCCACTTGGACAGCTTAGGAGTGCACAGTAGGTCTTTTTCAAGGCCAGGGATCTGGCCTGCCCATCAGAGGTTTAAATTTGGTATTACGTAGCATAATCCACCAAATGCTTTGGCTGTTATATTCCCTGTAAAAATAAAGCAGATTTTGCTGAACTAGACAGCCCCATCGGATCATGTACTTGCGAAATATTTATGATAAAAACATAAGCATAAAATTGTAGCTGCATTTCCAAATTACAGGCTGAGGAATAGTCAAGAGAGTCCTAATCCTTGACTGCTGCTTTTAGGTACTATTTCAATAGAACCACTATAGTACTGTCTAGAGTCTAACTTGGTCAACTGACGATGCTTTATTGAGCAGGAAAGCTCTGCCTTGTGGAGTGTTTCTGCTGTTTTTTCTAACCTGTTTTTATAGCTTCACAGAATTTAGAATGAGTAATTACCATTACAACATCTAATACAGCCTGCTATTTATCACAGTCCATTCAGTGACATGCTGTTAATTTGTTATTGAGCTCAATAACTTGTATTACTGAAGAACATCTCATGCTTGATCAAAGGGCATTTCTTGAAAGGCATCCAGCATTTGTGTGAAGAAGAGATGAGAATCTATGATGTCTCTTGTTAGTTCGTTTAAATAGATCATTTCTGTTGTCATTTAAGGTGAGGATTTACATTCAAAACATTTATCTAGCCTTGCATGTGTTTTAAACCTTTATCTTGAAAGATACAGTCTTAATTTTATGCATTCTAAATCATCCTGGTAAAGTCAGTGGTGTTAATCTGAAAGTATAACTTTCTGCATTTGCCTAAGACTGTGAGTAAACAGAAACGGAGGGCAGCACTCACAACTATATGCAATCTGGGCTCTTGGGCTTGCTGCAAATGGTAAAACTTCATCAGATTAAGCTTGAATGCATCTTCATTAATAATTGAGGACTCAGCCTACCTAAAAAAGACAAAATATTCTTATTTTAATATCTAAACAGATCTCCTAACTGCCCTGCTCTGGAGTTCAGGTAGATGTCTTTTCCATCTTTCAATATGAGAATTTTAGAATTTAAAAGATGTGAGGAAACAAGCGGACAAAATTATATTGTGTTTTAATTATAGAATGATATTTATGTTTGAGAATATGCTTTGCTCTGTGCTTCATAAGAACTGGTTGATTTATTTTAGGTTTTCAACATAGTCATCTTAATCTTATGAGCTAGCAAACCTGTAAATGGATATATATATTATTTAAAGAAAGATATTAAAATGAAATAAAAATTTATATAGGGAAAGATCTTCAGAGAAGAGAGCAATAGGTTTTACTAGAAGAAAATTTCAAAAACAATTGCATTTAGAGTAAGTACTTTCCTGCCCTTTAAAATGAGGATCCAAGAAATCAGAAGATAATGGTTATTTCTATCCTAACCATTCCAGTAATAAGAAAGAATAAGTTGGATGATGTAATAATTTAACTATTTATTTTATTAGAAAAATATGCTTAGTGAATTCAAAATCAGTGAGAGGAGGCAGTTCTAAAACTATATGAGGAGAAAAGAGAGTTTAATAAATTAAGCTCAAATTATTAATTAAATATTTGTTATTTGTTATAATTGGAAATTTATTTGGAATTACTTAATTCATGACTATTGAAGTTCAATAAAATATTTAGTACATCAAATATAAAAGCTGTATTAATTTGATGAAACAGTCAGATAATACTTAAAATGGAAAAAATGAGGTTTATGATAACTGAAAGTCAAGTGTCGAAGAACGAAAGTAAGAGCTAGATGTTATCATCCATTTCTTGATTAATGCATTTTTCAAAGAGTGAGAACAGACTTGAAGTCTTTTTCCTCTGGACTGCAGAAGAACTTTTGTTCTTTCAGATGTTATTTTCTTCCCCTGCAGTTTTTATTGCTGACCAACACATTGCGTGGGGTATGGAGCACCCCTTTGTTCAAGCTGGGGCCAGCTGTCCCAGCTGTGTCCCCTCCCAGCTTCTCACGCAGCCCCAGGCTCCTCACTGGTGGGATGGGGTGAGAAGTGCAAACACAGTCCCTTGCCAGCTCTTAGTGGTAAACACCGAGCTCTTGGCGCACAGGGGATCAATCCTGCTGCAGGCTGATCACTGGGAGGCTTTGTGCAGAATCCATGTACCTTACTGAAAGTGTGAGCAGGCAACACCAGCTTGCAGGAGCACAGGTTGAAATGCTTTGTGAAGGTACTCTCTGTCTTGAAGTACTTGCAATGACCTGAAGAAAAAACTAGAGTTTACATAGACTGTGGGTACTCAATAAACTTGGCGTCACATGCTCTGCAAGCCTTTTCCTGTAGAAGTAACATATTGAGACTATTAAAATAAATGAAGTATTTCATGCCTGCTAAAACAAACTGAATTTTCTGTGTCTCTAAGATTGATGTATTCTGTTACTTGGATTGGCTTGAATTTCTAACTAGATGCAAATGACTAAAATTAGCAATTGAATGTATCCTCAGAGGTAAGCGCCAGCCCCTTGTGTGCTCTGAACTAGTGCGGCATTGCCAGCAGTCATTTCTACGTTAGTGTGTGACTGATAATGAGCTCAATAGAGTGGCTGGGGTTACCAGCATGATCACAGTTTGCATAAATACAATTATGCCCTTTCCAACTGAGGGCTTGTTTGTGCATCTTTGGCAGAAGTGGTAGAAGAAGTAAGCATGTCGGACTTTGCAGTTGATTTTGTAGATAATGTCTTGGATGGGCTTCAGGACTAATCTAAGTAGGCAGCAGCCCAGAATAATTAGTGTTGGTGAAATTGCCCAGTTGATTATTTTGCATGCTGAGCTTGCTGTTGCTGCTGTAAGAGGTTAGAGTTTGGTGCAGTGGTTGCTGCTGAAGTCAGGCAGAGGATGAGCTGAGCGATTGCCTCAAGCTGTAGTGACAGCCATGGCCTGAAGGAAGAAGGAACTACAAACCTGGCCCTGAATACTTAACCCTCCTCTCCATCTCTTCTGCCTCCTTCACCCAAAATATGGGACATCACTAGACCTCAGTGCAGAAAATTTCAGTTCTCTCTACAAAATTGGGGAACTTTGGTTCTGTGAAGGTCTGCTAACAGTGCTGGTCTCCTGCAGGACAGAGTGGACCAAAGCATGAGTAGATGTCTCTCTAATGAATGTTATTAGATCATAATCTAAACCAGCACACTGACTTTCCTTCCTTCCTTTGTCTCTGTAGATGATATCTATTATAAGGATGGGAATAATACATATAAAAGTACCACTTCTACTGTTGCAGCAACAGAACAGCTCTTTATGCTTTGTGGGCCTTTAAAAAAAGCTGTTTCTTCCACAGAAATGTATTTTTTAAATGTTGTTACTATTGACATCTCTAACATCTACAGTCAAAACCAGAAAATGAGTAAATAACTGGAATATTAAACTGAAATAATGAATGACTCTTTCTTTCATATTCTATAACATCCTCATAAAGAAAAAGACCCCACCTGTTAAAGGGACTCTCACATGTGCAAATTGTTACTCCTGGGGAAAAAGAGAGGTAATAAAATTAGGTTTTTTGACTCAGTTATATTTGCTAACTTTATTTCTTCAATTTAGAATCACAATACTCCTAAAAAAAAAAAGAAAAAACAAATAGGGAAACTCCTTTCCCACCGGTGATTTTTTGTTTGGTGCAATAGGTACAGGAATAAGAAAACATAATATTTGAGGATAAGTAGGCTTTAATCTCCAGAATTTCATTTGGGGCTGTACTAACTGCTTTGCTTTTTGCCTCCTTTCCTTTTGCTATCAGTCTGGACAATATTGCTAACTGTGTCTGAGTTTCTTATACTAGTTGTGGTGGTGATAGAACGAAGTCAATTCAAAAGCTGGGCAGTTTTGGAACTGGTTATATAGAAGTCAAAAGAAATGACAGAAAGGGAAATTGAATGTGGTAAAGGAGAAAATGTAATAGTGATTTTGAGTGTATTCCTGAAGGCTGTTTCAGGCTCACTCAGCCAACCACCTCACAGGTTTCTGGTCTGATCCATAGAGATAATCAACAAGAAGAGCTGTGCCATCAGTAATGGTGAGTAAAGCAGTATGAAAGCAAAGGTTTTGTCTCCAGGATGACGAGGAGAGGGCTGCAGATCCCTCATGGCCAGGAGCATCTCCACATTGCTCGGCAACAGAAAAATCCAGGCTCTGCTGTCAGTGGGAGTTTTGTTCCTGTTTTAGGTGTAGCCAAGTTTCAGTTTAAATCTTGAGGGGGCATTATCATTGATTATAAAGCCATCAATGTGTGTGATTCTAGTGTATTTCCTACTTTTAACTTTTAAATTAATTTATATTTTAAATGTATATTTTAAGAGTTTGCAGAAATATCTAGACAATGGGATTATTTTCTGTTGAACTCATCTGGTCAGAATATTTTTGGCTTCCCTGAATTTAGTAGGAAATCTCTCATATACATTAAATGGAGTGAAGATTTGTGTTGTAATTACAAAAAATCAATCCAGTTAACCTAAGCACCTTCAAGGTACCCTATTTTAACAAATGCAAATGCTCAGCCACTTTCTTGTAAAGGCTAATGCTTGCAGACTAGATTTTTCTGCTAGAAGCCAATAGAAGCTGAACATGACATTTTGTGTAAGTTTTAAGTGGTCATTCAACTCAGATTTCTTAAGAAATCTTCTCAAGTAAAACAACATAAAAATTGAAGCTGGCAGAATTTAATATCAGGCACAAACATGAATGAAAAAAGATTGCTAACTAATAAATGTTTAAGTATCTGACATTGAAGCAAGCCTACATTTATATGTGTGACCTGTAACTTCTTCTGCTTGGTATGTACTACAAAATTTTAAAAAAGAAACAAAGAAGAAAGTATTTTGCTTGCTTGTGCACTTTCAATGACAGTGTTTATATTTTCCTAACTTTTACTTGGAAAAAGTCTTGAAAGTCAAACCTGTTTTTCCAGAGAGCCATAATTTTGAATTAAATATTTCTTGCCTTTAAGAAAATTCTGAATTATTTCCTTTAAGAGGAAACCAAAAATATGATTGATAATTAGTATGATAAACCTTTGCGAAGCAAATGATAATGTATTGGCATACCAGATAAAGTCTGTTCTGGAATGTCTGTGCAGATGTGACTAAGTAAAGCACTTATACATCTGCTGTGAAAATCATCTGCACATAATTGTTAATTGCATCTGTGCCAAGACTGCAATGTTTTTGCAAAGCTCTGCCCCATCATTGATTGAAATTTTTAGTCTTCTTTCCAAATACATTGATATTATTTGAGGAAGTGTTTGAATTACATCTATACAAATACTTCGATATGAAGGCTGGTGAGTTATCTTTATGTTTTTCTGAAAGTTTCTTTTTATGAGAATATTTAGAAAAAAGTGTCATCATGAATGTCATTTCAGCAGTGCAAAAGAGAAGTGTATTGGTAGAAGAGTAATATTCAGGCCAGGGAAATTCAGACTGATGGTGGATAGCAGATGGACTTTTGAAGTCCAGGGTTAAAATATCTCTCTGATAAGAAGGTTGTAAGGATTACATCTTTTTATAGCATCACACATATGACTAAGCAGTAAAAAAGCATGCCATCTACATTCTTTTTTCTAAACTAGGTTGTGCCATAAAACTTGATTTATGTCATGATACAATGGAGGCTTGTAATGCAGTTGAAAATTGTGCATATGACATGTTTTTGCTTCCATGATGTGCGTTCCTCATGGAATAAAAGGCTCACAGTCTGCATAAATTATAGAAGAAAAAAATAGGTACATCATGTGCCCTTTTTAGCCAGATGCTTCAACTAGAAAATAATAAAGAAGTGTTTGGGCACAACAAATTCTTACGTACTATAAAGCTAACATGATGTGATTTCAGAATTTAAATTTTTAATACTATGCTCAGTTAAAGTGACAATAAAATTTTGTGTTTAATCTAAATTAACCTCATTGCTTTCTGCCTCAGATTTTTATTTTGCAGTTGTAGATATTTATATGTACAGGGAATGCAATTTTTCATATTAGCTTCTTGATTCAACTTAATAAACAACCCACACATTCTTATCTCTTGTTTGACATTACTCGCATTTGCAGAAAGAGTTCATTTGAGATGGAATACTCTCCTAAGCCAGTGAGAAGAACAACACAACACTTTATTTGTTAAGAATGGAAAGGATGAGAGAATACAATCATTATAATGTAGTGCTCGAGCACCGAGATGAACTTAAAAGGGCAGACTTGTTAATTGTGACCTTCTTTCTACGCTATAATGTTAATGATTTTCTTTATGAATGTAGCTTGTGAAGATTTGCCACACAGGACATTTGCAGTGTAACAGTTATAAACTACTGAAAATACATGGGGGTTATAACTGAAAACTGAGTGGCAAAACTCCTTAGTGCCTTTGCAAAGTTTGTTGGCAAACCAGAGTTTGTTGAGTGGTTTTGAAGAATGCCTGTACTACTAGGTGTATCTAGGATGTGGAAATCTGTAGTCAGTGAAAAATTATTCCTTTTTCCCCTCTGTTTGCCTTTGTTTCCCTGTTCTGTGACATCAATAAACAACCGTCTGCCCTACAGAAGCCCCATAATCCTCTAACTCAAGTCTTTGGGATTAACCACTTTTTATCCAAACACATTTCTGTGCCTAGTCTTTTGTCTTTTCCATGTTTTGGCCTTTTTTCCCTGCTAGTCTTGGTTAAAGCATTGCCCTTAAGAAGAGAGACTGGTAATGTAATAACTGTGTTGGAAGATGTAAGCACCAGCATGAAATTTTTTTTTCGTTTTTCCTTTACTAATATTTTTACTTCTTAACAAACAGAGAAACTAGGACTTTTGTTTGAAGGGAGGAAGAAGGCTGTTTGTGACTTAATTAAATTTCAAAAAGTCATTCTGACACAGGATGAGATTGGATCAAACAAAGTGCTCATATTCACAAAAGAAATTAAATTAGGAAACAACTTGGAGCCATTATATTATGGACAAAAACTTATGTTTGTTTGCTCACAGTTTGTTCACAGTGGATTCATTCCCATGGTATTTTGGTGGTAAAACACTTGGCAAGTCATTTTCCAGTAGTGATGGTCCAATGATATGAAAAAATATGGATAATGAGATAGTCAGAATATATCTGCCAACCTGAGAAGTCAGAGTCATACAGCAGGATCAGTCTTTGCTTTTTCTGGCACCTGAGTAAAGAAAGGGAGATGAAACATTTGGAATGGAGAGCAGAGAGAGGAGGAAAATAATAGTGATAGCAAGGAAAAGGAAGAAAAATGAAACAATGTGGACCTGGCAAGAGGCATTTGCAACACAGAGAACTGGGACACAGGGCTGATGTAGGTCTGCGCAGTAGGATAGGAGGGCAGTAAATCCAGGCTAACACCCGAGATTCGCACGTAAGACCACAGAATTGCAGTGCAGCAAACACAGTGATCGTGAAGATAATGCTTGTCATTGACATGAGTCAGACCGATAAAATGGCTAAAAGCATTTCTAATGCAAATCCTCCAAGTTCTCTTATGGCTGCTCACTGCATGGCCCTTGTAAAAGATAATTCAAATGGTCTGATTCTGAAACTTTGTATTTTTTATTGCAATTTCAACTTCTTGAATGCTGTTCTGTTTTCCTGAAGTTTAATGATGGTTTGGTCAGAAAATAGAATGAGATGACATATGTTTTTGAAGAGAAAGTGAATTGTAGTGGGGATGAGGCATATTTTCTACTCTGAACATTTATCCTTTTGCTTCTGTGTATCAGATCAAAATAATCCCACTGCCAGCTCAACGACTAAAGCAGAGATACAATTAAGCACTTCTGCATAAAAAGCAAATGCATACTTTCTTCTTTCTTTTTAACAATTGAAAGATAAATTTTGAGAGAATGTATGAAGAAAAATTTTGACTTTATTTCCCTTCAAGTCTTTTAGCTTCTATACTCTTAAATAAAGTTATATGAATTCCCACTGTAGTGTTCTTTCTTACCTAATCTTTCAAATTTGAAATACTTCGTGAATGATATGTGGGATCCAGTGCACTCTCAGCAAATTTGCAGTTGTAGCAGACCTAAAAGCAGCCTACAGGAAAGATGGAGAGGGATTTTTTACAAGGGCATGTGGTGGTAGAACAAGGGGGAGTGGTTTTAAAGTAGAAGAGGCTAGTTTTAAACTAGACATAAGGAAGACAGTTTTTAAAATGGAAGTGGTAAAACTCTAGCATAGGATGCTCAGAAATGTGGTAGGTGGGAATGGGGTTCACTATAAACTTTCAAGGTCAGGTGGGTTGGGGCTCTGAGCAACCTGGCACAGTTGAAAATATCCCTTCCCATTGCAGTGGGGTTGGACTAGAGGAGATTGAAAAGTCTCTTACAATCCAAACTATTCCAGGAATCTATATGATTATATTTTTAAAGTATTCTGAGTTTTAAGGGTGAAATTTGCTGCACTGGTGTTTGATGAAGAAAATAGGCAAATACGTAACAGTGGCCCTGGTGATGCTGTAAATCCATGTTGCATACTACCAATATTTTAAAACAATTTTTTTTAAGATATGAAATTAGTCCATTATACCAGAGAGATTTATCTGTTAAGGCCCTCAGTACAGTATGAATTGCAAAATTAATATTTTTTTTATTTCAAAAGAAATAAAAGAAATAAAAATAAATAATCAGTAAATTCAAGAGCAACCAGAAAAATCCAAAGTTTTAGAAATGTTTCCTAAGCAGTCAAGTCACTAGAAAAAATGCAAATTGTATACTATGCAATAATCTAAGCTTGCTATACATTTCACCTGTTTTTGCTTCTATCTCTGCATTGCTACACAGAATCACAACGTAAGAAACAGGAAGTAGAGACAAAATAGAAAACCCAACACTAACAAAGCATTTGCCATTTCCTATTAATTTTTTTTTGGTGACTGTCATGATTTATAACAAAATTTGCTTTTGTATATAACTCATTATATTACTCTTAGTGGTAAGTCCTGTTATTATTTGGTTTATATGTCAAATTTATAAGTAAATTAAAATATGGGCAAAAAATAAAATCTGAAATTACTTTCTCATTCAATCACGAACCTTATGAGATTTTATTCTTAGTACAATATATTTATTTAATATCAGTTGCATTATTTCTTCTTTAACCACAGCTGAAAATGTTTAATTTCCTCTGAAACATGACTTTAAATTTGGCATCTTAGTGAAAAGACCTGCCATCCCTGTCAAATCTCTTTGCTCCACTAATTCGTTTTTGCTGTGATTCTTGTAAGCACCCCAGAGAGCTGGGAGAAGGACATGGTTTATTTTTCAATCCCAAACTTCAGAAAAGTTCTGCTTGCAAAGCAAGTTCCAGTTGGAGTTGCACAAGCTTGAAGACACTCTTGAGATACAGGTTGATTTTCCTGTGAAAACAGTGACATGAACTGCCTTTTAAAATTGCAGTATGGTCTGACTTCACCCAGAAATCACTGAGAGTTGAGTGTGGATCTCCACATTTTTATAGTTCCTTTCAGCTGAGCAATGACTGGAAATCTTAGTTCTATTTGTGATGTTTATTGGCAACTTCTGCTTTTTGTCTGGGCAAAGGTGACTTTCTGAAGTTCTTGTTTTGAAAGTTAGAGTTATATAAGTTTAAACTTATGCCAGCTCCTAAGAAATTAGATGCTAGATGTCTTTTACCCAGCATTCTGTTCAGGCCTTTACAACACCACAAAGAAAATGGCTGAAAAATGCCAGCAATTGAGAGTGGAAATCCAGCATGGCAAGTGCATGTGATACTTAATGTTGGCTTATTGAAAGCTCTTCATTAAAGTATGGAACTTGCTTTAGGGAAAGATTTTAATATGCACACAAAGACACTTTTCGCCTGCAGTTGAGAAGTATTTCCACTCGTAGGAAAGGGTATAAAAATTGAATTTTCTTTTCAATTTGAAATGTTAATGTGTCCTGGTATCTGTTATCCTGAGTCATGAATAATGAACAAGGCAGAGCAAAGGGCAAAATATGCAAGTCATGAATTCAGAAGTCAGTTGAGAATCTTTCTATTTCCTTTGGCGGCATTTATATGGATTATGGTTATCTTTTTCACTAGGTATAATGTTAATGCATAGTCAAAGCTAGAAATATAGTGATCTTGTTTATATCTCTAACTTATCCTATATTCTCCCAGCAGCAAACAATATGATACAATATGCTAATATGAAATAATATAAAATACGTTTCCAGGAATAAGTATTGAAGCAGTGTGATAATATTTTAAAATGGTGACCATTTATAGTAATGATGAAGCAGATGTAATGCTATCATTTTTCTTTATCAGCTGCATTGTGTTCTCCATAGTGTGCACAATATAGTGCAGATTTTTTCAGAGAGTTCTAAGGAGAAAGATTTAAGTGGGGATTTTTGTGCATTGAGTGTGGAAGAGCTAAATAATAAAAACATAATTGATGTAGAACTGATTAACAAAGCAGTATTCAACATCTGAAAAATATGTATTGTTTCACTGTAAGCAGATCTTTTTCATGGTGAAGTTCTGGAAAAATTCCATTAAATACAGAATTAGCTGCTTACAGAAAGACCAAAAATTTGTGAACTTTAATGTAAGGCTTTTGTAACAATGCACATTCCAGCATAGTATAACTCATGTGCCACTAGTCACCAAAGGCAAATTGTTTCAAGCTATAGAAATAATAACTCTTGATAGATGAAAGTGATGTATTATGATTTTTACTGTATTTTATAAATTCAAAAATGAGAATTTTGTATTTGAAGAAACACATTTTTCCTATCAATTCTAAAAAAAAAAAAAGTGTGTCCATGAATATATTCAGTCTATTTAATGTAGTTTAATTAATGGGCATACTTCTGTTTGAAAGATCCTCATTTTGGTGATGTTCACAGAAAACAAAACCAAAAAATCCCTGTCAACACTTATTTAAAAGGGCTATATCTATATAAAACAAAGCCAAGTATTTTCCAAAGCCTGAAGAAATAAACTGCTCCATAAATACAATGTGAGAAATGCTGACCAGATTCTTTTTCACATCTGTATTTGTAATGCAATCTGACAACATTCTGGCTGATGTCATATATGGACTAAGAATAATATTTTGATGCTGGTAAATACAACACAATACTTGCTGAAGTATAATGAATGTTTTTTAATATTGAAATTAACAATATCTGAATTGAGTAAAAAAGTAAGTATACTCTTGAACATCATAGCTGTGATCACATTTATTTATTATTTTATTTTATTTATACATAGACTGAGTAATTTAATTTACATTAGCTTTATGTGAAATAGCTGAACTAGGTGAACTTTTAATGTGATTTCTTTCTCTTTTCCCAATTACTTTACTAGAATTTTACAAAAAATACTTGTGTAAAAAATGAAGATTACTTTTGAAAACTAAATTTACAGTGTGACACAAAAAGATTTTGCATATCAGCCTGATGAATCTAAACCCTGGGCTTTCACCTTTGAAAAGGAATTTATTCCTTTGTGCACAGAATCAGAGCCCATCTCTCATTGCTTTCCTTTAAACAACACTATAGCGTTTCAGAATCATGTATGAATGAAAAATTTAAGTAACCAGATTGCATGGTCAGCTGTCCTTTAATTCCTGAAATATTTGCTTTGTACCAATCTCTTTTTGATTATCACCCCATGGTCCTTTTTCAGCGTCTGTCTTTTTCATTGTATGGAATGGATGGTATCTGGAGAAATGAAACACATTTATTTTTTAATTCTTATTAAAAGAGTCTGGATTATTTTAACTCTCCAGTTTTTTAATGGTCCTTTGCAGAACACTCATCACAATAGTATTTGAATGGCTTGCATTCATTCCTTTATCTCTGTAAGTGGAAGAAAGCTTTATTATTTTGATTTTATGGACTAGAAATCAATGGATCACTGTCAGAACAAAGCTTATCTGAACAAAATTCAGATTCTTTGTATTTTGAGTTCTTTGCTCGTTACTCTTTTGGGAAGAACTGAAAATCCACATTTTAGCTAACTATTTTTATAATTATTAGATTTCAGTTGGGGGTCACTTGCTAAAATTTGGGCTCTGTTCAGGCACAAAGCATTTAAACAAAGCAAGAGATCTAATTTTCTCTTGCATTTAGTTCACTTTTCTTGCTTCTTCAACTTTCTGCGTGACAGTCTTCTTCTGGGTCTTGTAAAATTCTTCAAAAATCAAAATCTGAATTCTCAAACTGTGATACGCATTTCACTCTTTTCTATTTGTTCATTCTAACATTTGTTCATTCCTGTACATTGACTTCATAACCCTTTTTCTGTGTTCAAAGCTTTCCCAAATTTGCTCTTTTTATGATTAATCTCTTCTAGCAGCTTAAATAACTAAGGCATTGTACGAGGCTGGGGCTGGGAAAGGGCCTGAAGTCTCCAATGTGGAGTGTCCGCCTTTGTTACGCAGTGTTTGAGGAAGAACAAGCCACACCAGTACTTTCTCGTGCTGTCTGCCCGCTAGCTCTCCTGATGGCTGCCTTTAAACCAGGGGAAGAATTGCAGTCTTGACATCCACCATACCCGCTTTGCTGGTTATACAACAGCTCTGAAGTGTTTCTCACTGGAATAGGCAGCTTCTACAGAAGCTAAAAAGTGCATGAATCTTGCCAAGTCAACTATTTTATTATTCCTGTCACAGATGAGAGAGCTCCCATGTCTCAGTGTACCCAAGCTGTCAGGATGGGGTCACCGGTCATGTTGGTCTTCCGTTGCGCTGTGGGTTGGTAACTCAGAACCTATGGTTCACTGCTAGGTGTCACCTGGAATGCTTCCTTGCCATGTTCTGGGGTAGCAAGAATCAACTACCAATGCAGCAGCTGCCAATGAGAATACTAAGGCATTACACTCGCTCAGGAGCTTTCCCCATGTTGATGCAAGTTGAGACAAGTAGCTGAGTAAAATTGTATTCAAAGTTGTCTTTCTCTAGGGTTGCGTTCGCCTATTTGTTTAGCTCTCATGTCTGATTACATGATGTTGATTGCATTGGACAAAGTTTTTGTAAATAAGAAAAAGAAATTTTATGGTTGCAAAGGACAGTTAAAGGCTTTGAAGGATCCTACTGAACTTCTCCTATTCTCCCTAGGAACAGGCTAACTCCTACTAAGTTCTTGGTGTGTGCAGTACTTGAAATTAAAGAAAAAGTGAGTTTTTAATTTTCCCCCTCTAGAACACTTTTATATTTGGAAATATATGAAGGCCAGGGAATAGAATTTTTTTATTATGAACCTTTGTTGCTTCTGACTTTACTCCAAGAAATAATAAATTCCTTATTATACTTTGCATATAAAAGAAAAGATGTTGCAGAAACAAGAAAAGGAGAAAGATACAAGAAACTTCTTAATCACACAGTCATTTATGAAATTGGAGGTTGGAACTGTATGATCTTCCAATCCAAATCATTCTATGATTCTATGAAATGTAGAAACACTTTTTTTTTGTATAAGATCTCATTTGAAATAAACAAGGAAAATGAAAAGATGTGTAGTTTGCCCAAGTTGGTATTCCCAAAGCATATCATACTTGCCAGCTCTTTATCAGCTTTGACAGAGGATTATCTAAAGAAAAAAAAAAAAAGCAAGCAGGAACAGTAATGTCACCCTAAAAAGTCATTAACTGCTTGTGTTGTGTATGTGAGCATAGCCAATTTTACATTTGCAAAATCCTGTGGTATCTCTTTATTTCAACCAGTTCATCTCTACATTTGCAAAAACCTGTGGTACCTCCTTATTTCAACAAATTCCAAAATGGAAATCACAAATCACAATCCATCATGAAATGTAAAATAATAAATGTTAATAGTATCACTATTGGTATATTTTCAGTACTACCAGTCAAAATTTCATTTGAATCTAATTTTATTTTCTTTTGATAGATACAAATAGTATAAATTTACTTGAGTAATAATAAGCAGCAACAGAAGAATACTGATGTTAAAATTATTTCTAATCACTGTAAAATAAAATATTATCACAGACTTTTAAAAATGGCAGATTCAGGTAATACAATAGCCTAATCATAATAAATTTGTTATAGCTTATTCACGTTTTGCATTTTTATAAAACCTTCACTCTGACAAGGAGTGCGGTTTCAGTACAGCAAAGATGCTCTACGCTATTTTGTCTGTGCTGAGCAGACACAGGCAGAAAAGTGTTTTGGGGAGTCTAAGAAAAATTTGCTGAGCAGTGTTCCAAGGGAATAATGGGTCAATTTCCAAGTGTTCAGTGCCAGCTTTAAATCAGGGGAATGATCCTTCTGTTGTTTACAAATCATCTGGCCATATCTGTTAAGGTCATTGTGTTGACACCTGTGCCAGCTGGATCCCACACCTATGTTTTATTTTTTTTTATCTGAGTCCTGGGCAGAAACATAGAGAATGCATAATGAGAAGAGGCAGCCTCTTTAATTTAAAATTTAAAAAAAATATCAACCAATCAACCAAAAATACTTACATGTAATTTTCATATTTCTTGCTCTGTTTCCTCATCAAGGACTTTCAGCTTCATACTGCATAGAGATGAATAAGCAGTTCATGAGTGAAGTGCATAAGTCTTTGGACAGATAATAGAGATAATGTGATGCATTTTCTGTTAGTCTTCTTTAGGCACTAATGGGTTAGTACGCTAGCAGTTTATCTGAAAATAAAACTGAAGTGGAGAGTCACAAGGCAAATGTAAACAAACCCTTTCATTTGGAGAGTGGTGTTAATCTGGATAAATTATATTGTCAAGTAAGGTGCACACCTAAGGAAGTGAGAACTGAAGCAAGGGAGAGGATGTTTTGAAAATGGCTGTTTTACAAGTCTCTTACACAATTCTGTCTAAAGTCAATTGGTGCCTTTTGAAGCATTTTGCTTTGTTGTCCTTAATACATTTGTAACAAGAGTAAGGTACTGACCTTGCTTGGAGCAATATAGTCTCTGTGTTTACATCACAATTATGCACCTTCTATTCTATGAATATTAGCTCTTCTACCTGGAGAAGAGAAGGGTGGTCCAGGCTCTGCTACATAATTTGTTTGCTTCTGAAAGATCCTTTTTGGAGTGAGCCACACAGGTTACATTGTCTGAAGGACTGCTTTGTGCAATGAGAGCCTCCATAGTGTAGGGCCCGGTCCAATTTATGAGGTGGAATTCCTTGATGGTTTTGCAAGCATTAAGTATTATGGCTTTTTTCTCCTCTTATCACAACTTTACAGAAATTTAAACATGAAAAAGTAGAGGATGTGAGGGAATTTTCCTTGAAAAGTAGTGGAAAATACTGACCTTTTACTTAAACTCATTCTGGAAATATTTAGCCTTAGGAGATATATTTTTGGGTAATTGTGATCATACAAAAACAAGAGACTGAGATTAAATCCCTTATGTAACTTTTATTACAGCTTCAGCTACCATGAAGGCTATAATTATGAGTGTAGTTCTTGTTGACTGTGGAAAGGTCCCTGAGCAATGTGCTTCTTTATGTATTCAGTGAAATGAAATAATTGCAGAGCTAACATCCTCTGTTCTTCTGTGGAGACTTCTTCCATTGTTCTGTATTCTTCTGAAATAATGAAGACAGTGCAAATTGCAATTAAGAAATCTACTTTTTTTCATTAGGATTTGAAATTAATTTGAAATGCAAATTGCATCTATATCTCTCTATTTATTACTTTAACAATCTTACCCTTATATCTCCGCAACATTTTTTTAACCATATTGGTTTTCTTTGAAGAACATCCTTAGGGAATTTCTATTCAAAGAAGGTTTCCATGCAGCTTGTATACATAGACATGAGCAGTCTTGGATGGATGTTGGGAAGATGATTTTTTTGTTTATTTGTTTTAATAATATAATAAAATTTACTGCTTTTTTGGTGAGTAGATTTTTATAAATGTTCACCATTTTCTAAGAATGGGTATAATAGAGCTAGGAAAAGGCAGAACTAAAATCCTAAAAAATATTAAATAAAAATCAAGTCCTGTGTTTCTCAGGTTTGGCACTGAAAGTTGTTTGGAACATTTCACAGTATTTGACAGTATGTCTGTATGTCAGCAGCTCATTTTAAGAAGGTAATTGCAGCATCCCATTCATTTCATTATGCAGACAGTCCACAAAGAACAATTCCTTGAATTTAACCCTGACTCCCAGAGAACATGCTCACAGCACCAGAGCTCTCAGGAGACAAATAATTTTGCATTTAGATCTGCATTTAGATTATGTCCAGTTACTAATGACAGGGGTCATTAACTGAAGAAACAATGATATTGACTAGTGACTTATTTAATTTACAATTTCCTGCTGTGCACAGAAGATGATTGTGAGGATGGGGGACTTTACCATAGCAGTATAAAATATTATGCATAAATACATTTTTATAGGGACTAAATTAATGCTTCATGGCGAGCAAAGTCTTGTACCACCCTTACCTTCTGAATATTTAATTTTACAACCTAACCTTCCTCTTAATGTAATGTGTATGGGAATTTTCCTGGATGTACACATAAATGTGTATACATGAGCAAAATCATCTTGATGGTGCTAAACTGTCTTAAAAAAGAACCATGGTCATTGGTATTTTATTTTTGCACATCTGTTCTTTAAGCTGTAAACCAGGTATAACAGATCATTACTCGGAACTAATTTGATTATATAGTATCACACTGTCAAGCCTGTGCACAGAAGGTATGAAACTAAATTAGACAGTTCATTATGATTTTTACTTCTGGGATCCACTGGAGTTTCATTTTCAGGTCTTCTGTTCCTCTTTAAAGAGGTAATTAATTTCCTTCAAAGAAGGTGGTTTGACAAAAATAACATGTAACCAAACTCAAAACAATAGGTGTTTTTACTTATACCAAATTGCTTTCTTCATCATGACTACTAAAGGGGAGATCAATAATTAATGATCCAATTACTACTTTACAAAGGCTTTTATTGCAGTGTCAAGGTGATGAAAAAGCCTCTTGCACTTTTTTTTTTTTTTTTTTTTTGCTGCCACTACAGCATACTGAATCAGCAGATGCACTGCATATTTCTAAATCATTTATGGCATGTGTACTGCCAGGGATGGATGATACTTTGGAATTACAGCTAGTATTAAGGTCTTGTTTCTTAAAGAAAATAATTTTAAAAGTAAAATGAATGTATGTTGTGTCTCCTGCAGCTTAGTTTTGAGAAAGTAGCAGGTTAAAAATTATACTTGTTTAGACAACCAGAAAGTTATTTGTACTCCATGTGTGAAATGTTAGATCAGGTTTAAAGGGAAAAAAAACTGCTATGATGTGTAAAGAAATGCTATATTTCTTTGTTACACATATTTTAAACAGCTGACATCTGCCACAGTAGTTGTATTTCCCTCTCGATTGTAAGGTAGAATTTTAAAATTTGCCTATGTCTTTGTGCATAATGTAAACTGAGAATTACAGACAAGAAAATAAATCAGCTTATCTTCTGAATGGTGATTTACTATTCAAATACTACTTGTTCAAGTATGTAATACTTGATTTTTTGGTAAAGGTTATTTTTATTTTTATTCTGAAATGTGCATTTCCTCATCAGTGATCAAGACATTTAGAGTGAATTTAGAGTCTTCTTCTGTACCCACTGACGATTGGTAATAAATGATTGATAATACTATGTTTTAAAACATGAACTAGACCTTTTTTGCATTACTCCTTCCCTTCAGCTGTCCTTATAGGATAACAGCCATATCCAAGGGTAAAAGTGGAGGATACCTTTTTGTCCCAAGAAAAATCTAATAACTGAACAGAAAAAGGCAGCAAGTATCTGGAGCTTAGATATTGGTTTGATTATTTTGTGAGAGTGTTTCACTTCAAAATTTTAAATATTTTTGTGCTTTACATTTATTATTGTTGTTGTTATTGTTGATGAATTATTCTATTAGATAAACAGATACATTATTTGTATATTGGTTATTGCATATTGAAAATCACAAAACGAGTAATTCTTAATATCACTTTTTGGTAGCAAGATGTCAGTGATCTTGACTGGAAGTAGTGCAGAGAAAGGAAAAATATGTGATCAATGAAACAACTGGCTGATCCTCAGTCATAATATATAGGTGGCTGCTGGGCTGATGATGGAAATTGATTCTAGATAATGATGTGCCAGTGACAGGACCCATCTCTATGTTAGTAATGTCTCCTTTCATCAGAATTAGCTCTGCATGACATTGGGGATAAAAGATAGAAAACTGTTATGAATAAATATATTTATGTTTATTTAAAGCTAAGCTAAGAAGACTTTCCTTCCTGACATGTTCACTATTTCAGCTTTACTTATGGTTGATAGCTCTCTTGATGAAATTAGTACAGCTCTGTCATGACTACAACTGACATGTTAAGTCCACGTCCTTACTTGTGAATTCGACATCATGCCTCATGAAGAATCCATTTGTTTGCTGTCTTTCATGGTCTCCTGTTGTCTTCACTTTGCAAATTTTAAGCCTACTTATTAATTAAGATATACTGATTCAAAGTAGCTTAGGGTTATTTTCTGTAATAATTAGTGTTGACATCAAAGCAGTAAAGCCTGAAAGTAAATAAGTACACAATATAAGGGAGGTTTCTTGTTTGGTTTCTTTGTTGGTTTCTTTTTTCTGTTGTAAATAAGTATTAGAAGAAACAGTGCATGTAGAAAACATTATTATAGGCTCTCTGTCAACAGATGTCCATTACTAAAAGGAATTAAATTGCACCTGGTTATACAATGCCTCTCAAAGGTAGAGCGCCTATGTCTATCCAAATAGAAATAGGGTCACATTTAGGATTCAGTACATGTGCATTAAATCCTATGGCCCTGAGACTTGGAGATGCCAGGCAACCTCACTGGAGCTACTGACAGTCATTTTGGCAAAGTCACAACTTCAGGATGTAGAAAGAGTATTGGACAGCTGAGTATTGGGTAAGCCAGCACAAAATGAATTGCATAAGCAAATATGTCTACTAATGCTAAATAGAGTTTTCCTGAAGCTACTTATATCTTCAGTTTAACCAAGCCTCCTTCGGTGAGTGTATATGAAATGGTAATGAAAAGAAAAATCTAACGGAAATAGGTACTGAGAGCACACAAAACCCCAAACCTGTTTCCTAAACATTGCAGCTGTTTCTCAGAAATTTTCATAGTGCTTCAATTATGAACTGTCTTCACTTCCAGGGGGCTCTAAGGCTTGTTTCCAACTGGCTTGTCAGGTTTTACTGTTGCCTTTCTGTTAGCAGCAAAACAAGTTGAGTTTGCCTGGACTGTTTTCAAAGTCTGAGGAAGGAATTTCTTGTGCATGTGCAGTTTGGTTCCCAGTTGCGCAACAACTCCAACACATCACAGAACCATTGGATTTTCTGTGCTTCCTTAGCAGTTGTTTTCCAAGATGACTCATTATTCTGATTCAGGATTTCAGTGATTCAGGAAGTATAGGGTTTTTTCTCACCTTCTAGACACTAGTTAATTTCTGTATTCATTATATCCAGGAACCTGTTAACTTTCAGTAGATTAGTCTGTGAAAAAGGGTGTGTTCATTGGGAGCACCTAGCTGGGCTACCTGGCTTTAGTTGATGAGAGCATCATCACAGTATTACATAAGACTGAGCTGCTGAAACAAGGGCCAGATATGAGATTCTTTAATAGGATTAACAGGTTTTATTCTCTCCTGCATTGTTTCCTCTTTATATGAGTCCCTTATTCAGGTGTAGGCAATTGCTGATTGCCTGATTGCTGATTGCCTGGTATTGCTGATAGTGGTTCCAAACCTGAGATGGTGAAGAGCTTGAGATCAAGCTGTCAGTTGCAACCCGAGGGTGAAGGGATGCATGGTTATAACAGATAATCAGGGAAGATGTGTGAGGTCAGCCCATGAACACATATGTGGCCTTTGTGGATATGAATAGGGAAGAAAAGGGAGAAAAGGCGTATTTTAAAAATAATAATAAAGGAGTTGTAAATTGCTTTTGATTACTTGCTGCTGGGCATGATCCAAAAATACAGTCCTATTGAAACTTTCCAATGTGTGCTTTCCTTCGTATTCTGCTGAAAGAATTTCCTTTTTCAGGCAAAGGCTCAAAAAAGGAAGAAGGGAAAAAGTGAAAATGTTACAAGTAGGGTCAAAAGTGTAATTTGAAGTAAACCTCTTTCTAAGATAAAATCTTAAAACCATCCATCAAGAGAGAAATCCATAGGATATTATGCTTATTTAGTTCTAGTTTTCCCTGATCTTATTAAAGTAGCAGGGAATATATAACAAAGATGTGCAAATATGAAAAATTTGAATGCTAATAAGAAAACAAACTGACAGTGGTAGACTGGGACTGCAGTATAAAATATCTGTCTGTTTCCCATAACTAAACAGTACCTGTCCATTTTCTTGTTGATCCAGAGTGTGAGTTTGTGTACTGGATTATATGATAGAGGTCATGGTGTCACACATAGGGTCACACTCCAGGTATCATATGAGAGACATGATTCTAAGTGTATAAGGTCATCTAGTTTGTGCTCTGAGCTGTGACTGAATGTATTTGCCATGTTGATATGTTTTCTTTCAAATTATTCCAAGGAGAGACATTTATCAAAATATATTTGACTAACAGACTGAGTGTAATTTTGTTTTAGAAAATGTAATATTGAAGAAAGTCCTTCCTGCAATTTAAATCCTCCCAGGAAAATATAATTTAAAAAATACTTCCCAGTAAATATTCTTCTATTAATAGTGATCCTAAGGCTCAGTTTCAGAAAGAGAGCCGGAATGAAATAGATATGCTGAAACCCTTTTACCTTTACATTAGATAAGCCATTACATCAAAAGTAATATATATTTTGTTAAGCAGTTCTTATAGTAGTTGAAAGCGAGGCTACATAGTTTGTGAGACTAAATCAGGGTCTTCAATTTTAGTAAGATTTTCCCCCAAAACAGAATCTCTTAAAAAAGAAACCCAAAACCCAAAGAAATTCAAGATATTTCTAAATTCTCAATGACTACCCTATGTGGTCCAGAGACATTTCTTTGGTAGCAGCATCTCTGGTCAATGCTGGTATGCTGTCAATGTCATCATTCTTGCCATGTGGGTATGCACTGTTACCTCCTCCTGCCTCCCCCAGTCTTTTCTCTCTCCTGCCTTGTGGAATGCAGCACTCTGCTATTCACTAGTGAAGATTTATACACTTTTCTCCTAATTGCTGCATTTCTCTGTATTCCGTGTATTAAAAGTCCAAATGTATTTCATATCCTTTACATAAAGAACAGCTTCTCTTTTTTTGTTTTGGTAGGACCAGATCCTTCAGACGTTTTCCTAGGCTGTTTCATGTTGAAAGTTGACAAAGCCAGAGGAAAAATTATTTCCCAACAAGAAATGCTGAAATGAATGGTAGGAATTTTCAAAGCCTTCTGTAAGACCTGCACGAAGGTGCTTCATTTTGTAATCAGTGCTCAAACTACATCAGTGACTATGTTGAAAAATATTTCTGTGCTTTACAGGCAACTGTATGACAGGCAACTTTACATTTGTCCCTGCACCAAAAGCTAGAATGTCCCTGAAATGTCCAGAGCTGACAAAGCAATTGTTTAAGCACTCATATAATCACCTCCAGGCAATTCTAGCTGTGTAGCTCCTCTTTGGAGCCACCCACTGTGTGGCACTCTCGATGGATAGTATTGCAAACACAGAAAGTAACTTGCTTAAATAGAAGTATTTCAATAGCTGTAGTTCACTTTTTACTTCACTCCAGAGCCCTGCTGGTACAGGGCTGCACTGGGAGCTGTGCAGTTAGGAGAAGGACAAAGACACATGGGAGGTGCACCCTTACGCTGAAAATTAGCTTGGAAGGGGAATAGCCTCACTTAATTGAATGGTGAAATCATTTGTAGTTTTGACTAATGGCATATATGTACCATTATTGGCTCAAGTAGTCAGAAATATGTGTTCAGTATACACTATGTAGTCAGGTAGTCTCCTCAGCTTGAAGAATTTAAAGTTGTATGACCTGCTCTTTTTGGCAGATTTGAATTTGAGGATAAGTTTTTTGTTTATTTGGTTCAAATCAAGATTATGTTTTTAATGTACTAAGGGAAAGAGTTGGCAGTTTAGAGAGGTCTTGGTTTAGGTAGAAACGGCCTGGGTTATCCTTGTATCCTATGTGAAGATTTTGGGCACTTTAGAGCAACCAAATGACTCTATATGAGTAGAACAGCCAGTCGAGTGCTTTATGTCTAACCTTTTTGGAAGATAAATGGTTTTGGACTTGACCGTGAACTTAGACAACACTCAAGATGGAGTACACATGCACCTTGTAGGTTAGATACAAATTCCTCAATGCTTCATAAAACATACTCAGTCACCATATTTCTCTGTGGGGAAGCCATTATAGGAAACAAAAAACTATATAATCAAGCATTAAAATATAATGGAAACAGAAATTGACCAAATTTCTTTTAAAATATACTCTGACATTCAAAGTTCCCATTGCTACAGGAAGGTCCCATTGCTGGGGGCTCCCGAATGTAGAATAAAAAAATCTTTTCCTCTGCCTGTTTGGTTTTGTCTAAAGAAAAGAAGAAAAATATACTGAATACCAGCAAGGTCAAAAGGTTCAACCTAACACCATTTCTACAGAGAGGCTGGGTTACTGTTGTGGTTGTTCTCCCAAACGGATTTGTCCATGCAAACTTTCTATATACAGACAGAACTCATTGACATTAATAAGAGCAGACCTCACATATGTCCTTTCTTATATCCAGCTGCACTCCCGAACTCACGAGGCATCTGAATATTGTTATAATGGTGTTAGCTAAGATTGTATCTTGCTTAGTAATATATTAGCTCCTTTTTCCATGAATGATGGTTTTGGTATTATAGCTTATGTAATTTATCAACGAGGTGACATTTTTTTCCTGAGTCACTTCTGCTGCATACCCTTAATGTTTATAATCTCAATAATAAAATATCTTCTATTGTGGAAGAGAAATGTCTACGAGAGCAGCGAGTGCGTTCTCTGGTACTCAGAGTTACAACTATGGTGGTTTGTTGCAAAAGATCATGGTTTAGCTTTAGCTTTTATTTTATTTCTTTACCTTTTTTTTTGTTTATTTAATTTTAATTTGTTTTTTGTAGTCAAAGAACTATGTGCCTTACATATATTACTTTTAATTTTACAAGATTTCAGAAATCATTTATGTAGTGAAGATTTTAATATTTATGGAACTTGTACTGAAATTTATGTCCAGTGATTTTATCAAGCCATTCATTGTATCCCAAAAAGTTGTGGGTATACTAAGCCATACATGTCTCTTATAGAAATGTAATACACTACAGGGCTTCCAGACAGCCATCCTTCTATTAACTTGCATAGTATTTATGCCTGTCATTTAGATCACTTAACACAGTGTTAAGAGCAGAAGCTATAAGATCTACAGTGGCTTTACAATTTCTAATTTATATGACATTTTTTGACACATTTAACTACATATCTTACACAGATGAAACCAAACCAGTGTTTGGATGCAGTTGTTGGTTATTTTAATTTAATTTTAATTTTATAAATGCCAGTTAATTAGTATTTACTATGAGACACAACTAAAATAATAAGAAAGTCAGCTTTCTATGTCTTGATTGAAAAGGAGAAGGGAAAAGGGTAGAGCAAGAAGAAGGAGTGCTTTGATCAGGTAACAGGCTCACTTTTGACAGTGTTGCTCTGTGCAGGTCTAGGTCTGTGGCTTGCCATTTGATGAAGAGTAACTGTTTTTGCAAAATAACTGAATCTAATCTTGGGCACATATAATTTATGGATACACCATGCAGTAATACATGGGTGAGAGGACTTGGAGTAAGTCAGAAGCCTGCTACACCAGCAGATGGGCCTGCGACCAGTGCTCAAAAGCGCCAGGGTATTTGTAAAACAGGCAATGCGTAGACTGGAACACTTGCTATCTTCTGGATATCTCTAAATATATATTTCTGAGTAAGGGCTAGATCTTCATGATCTCACTGATGATTTCACTCAGTAGCCCTTGAAGCAATGTCTAGAGGCAGAAGTAGCGCTGGAAATTCCATTGCAGAAGTAGGGATAGCAAAATGTTACTAACTTTCAAAGGAGTATTTCTTTCCCCTTTAGCAGGATAGCCACACTTTTATCTGTAATACAGGCAAGATGTTAACATTTCTGGCAAAGAAGTTTTGGTAAGAATTTCCCATTTTTAAATGTTATCTTCCTCTCAAGACTCAAGAAACATAGTTAATAGACTTACAACCTATTTATTATTTAGAAAGTATGAATGAATGGAGGCTACAAAATAATTTTGTGAACTTGCTTTAACACTGTTTTATGAATGAAAAGGCCCTTTAATATGCTACAATATTTCTGCAATGTGTAAGGGACTAAGTTTAAAGTATCTTTTTGAAAATGAAGCCTTTGTATTTTGAATATTTCCTTCCTTAAAATGAAAATGAGACTTGAATTTTTTTCCATACAGCATATGCAAGTCTCTATATTAGGAGAAAACAAGTGACAAAAGATTATATTTCTCATTGTACATATACAATACAGTAGGTTGGACTTGATGATCTCAAAGGGCCTTTCCAACCTAGTTAATCCTGGGATGCCTCTCCAAGGAGACTGTTTTGCTTTTCCAAAGCCTCTATTTGTTTTTTATAATTTTATTGGGCTGTATCTTCACATCTTCTCTGTAAAGTTCTCTAGACAAGTATTAAGACAGTGCTGAGACTTTTTAGTTACATTTCACCACCCTACTGATGTAGTTCCAAGAGGAATAGGTTGAGCAATGTTAAAGCAGGATCTGAAGTAACAGAAATAGAAAAATGTTGTTTGAGGTCTGTACTAAAAACCCCAGTACTATTTTGCTTTAGTTTGGTCAAATTTGATAGAAAACTAATCATTTGTTTCCTGCATACAGTAATACAAAAATAATATGTAGCATGTAGTAACAAAATATTTTTCATGTAACATGTAGTTTCAATGGTGAGGGGGAAAAAAAGAGAAGCATAATAGCGCAGAATGTGTGGGCATAATTTACAGTTAAAAGCACCTACATAAAAGAGAATGTTTTATTAAAATGCATGCGTAATTCCCCAGTTCTTTGGAGAGCAGCATTAATTTAGACCTCTTCTTTAAAACTGTTTTTCAAACCTTTCTTTCTACCATGTGTCTGCCATGGAGGTTAAATTCTATGAAATTCTATGACTCTATGAAATATTTATATGTTTTGTCAAAATCCTACACACTCCCAATTGTGGTGTACCTGTACATGCTAGAATTCTTCCTTGTATTTAACTAGTAGACAAAGCAAAGTTAATATGATTTTTATTCTAAATATAGTTCCTAGATTTTTTTCATTTAACCTTTCTCAAAACATCATCTACTGCAAAACGAATACAGAATACCATTGTTTTAAGTATTTTATTGATATAAGAAATAAAATAATTGATAAAATAAATACTAATTTGTGTTAGAAAAGCAAAGAAGTAAGTTCCTTAAGACATTCTGTATTCAAATGCTTTCCCTTCTGGATATTCTGTTAGAAATAAAATTTGCCTTTTCATTTAATTTACTGTAAATAATTCCATAGGGACAGGTAATATGTGGCATAATGATGCTTTGCACTGTACATAATTTTATGCACACATAGACACACATTAATGTGTCTCATTCCTCGCTGTTTTTCATATTCCCTGTACTCTGTTGGAGCCTTAACTTTTTCTTGGAAGCCTTTCGCAAGTCCTGCTGGCCGAGGTTATGAATCAGATAGGAAAATTAGAAGTCTTTACAATTTTACTGTATCTTTGTCCTTTCTTTCACCTTTCCTTTACTGCACTATCTTCTCTGTCTAATTCTCGCAGGAGACATGGATTACAACTGGTTGGACCATACGTCTTGGCATAGCAGTGAGGCATCCCCAATGTCTTTGGTGAGACATGTGGAGCCTTACCATTTAGTTTCCTTTATCATTTTACATTTCCTTGGTTTTATTTACACCTTTGCATGTTTTCTTTTTTGTATCCTTTTTTTATCCCACACCTATAGGGGACAGTCAAAGGGGAAAAAGAAAAACTAGTGAGCAGGCAGTTTTGTCGGATTCTTACACCTTATCCGAGAGGCAAAAGAAAATGGTGTGCTTTGGTGGCCACTCTTTGGAAGAGGACTTGGAATGGTCTGAGCCTCAGATAAAAGACTCTGGGGTAGATACGTGTAGTAGCACCACTCTAAACGAGGAACATAGCCATAGTGAGAAGGTACTGAGATTATGGAGCCTGCATTTTAACCTGCTCATTTGGTCTTTGTTTGCTCTCTGTCACTCATTAAAATAGTGCATAAAGTAAAAGATAGGGTGTTTCTAGAGACAATATAGCATTTCTTAAGGTGCAGAAAAGAAAAACAAATGAAAAGTCTTTGCATGCTTGCAGCTTTTACTATTTGGCAGCCTAAGAAAAAAAAATTGAGAGGCATAATGGAATGTTGCAAAATAGCATATTACATTAAAGAATGATGTAATTAACAATAAGGATTCTACCAATTGGCTTATATGATTTACTATTTCCAAACTCCTGGGGCTGAAATTAAATTAATAGTTTAAACCCCAGGTGAAAAAGGGAGCAAATTGGGTCTCTCTGCACAGAAAAGTTGTTTTTCTTTTTTCCCTTTCACTGTCATGGTTGTTCATTTGTTTTGTTGCCATGCAATTTTTGTGCAGTACTGTGCAGAATTAAAGGCTTTGCCATCTGCTTTGGTATTTTTTATTTTTGCTTTCTGTTTGGTAGAGATTATGATAAATCTTTTTAGAGTTATTAGTTGTAATGGGAGCAGATTTATCTGTGCCTGCTAATTTTGCATGAAATAGAGCATGAAATAATATTTTTCTGTGAAAAAGTACTATGATTACACGAAAGAAAATCTTAAAAATTTATTAATTAGGCCAATAGACAAATATAATTGTGCCCATATATAGTAATGGAATAATTATGCTCACTGTAACTTTGCTTCATATGTGAATTAGTTATTCCAAGAAAGAAACAGAATGTTAAAATGAAGTAATGAATATATCATTTAATAGTATTTTTAATATGCTACTACTGAGAGAAAGTAAAACACTAAATTTGTTCTTGGATAAAAATTGAATTGTTTGGAATAGTGGAAAAATAAGACCCTTCTTATATAAAATTTTCGGTTTGAATTAAACTTCTCGTCCAGTGTTACTCATACTAGACTCTTAGTGATTTTTTTTGTCAGTATGCAGGTGTGATTCTCACTGTGTGTGGATAACTGTGTCTAGTTGTCTATATCATCAAATCAAGATGGAAAGATCATTCTAGTTATTTACAAACTGGATTTAGTAAAATAGATAATGTTATTAAATATTAGACATACATTGTGATGAACAATATGTCCAAATAAATATTTTCCAGCAGTTTTCTGGAATTCTATTACATTAAATATGAGTGTAATCATAATACTTTCATAGCATTTAAAAATATATCAGGAAATGAAAAGTATTACTGAAATATTTTTCATTAAAATACTATTCACTTTATTTTCTGCTAACACCATATGATAGCATCCAGTAACTTGGCAACCATCCAAAGATGGAGATCGTCTCATTGGTCGGATTTTGTTAAATAAACGACTAAAAGATGGAAGTGTGCCTAGAGATTCAGGAGCAATGCTTGGATTGAAGGTTAGTGATGAATAATTTTCAAACTAACAACCCTCTCAGTTAAATTATCGACTTTTATAGTTATTCTCATATTATATAGTGTATGCATACCAATATTGATAACATATGATTCTCAAAATTACAATATAGACATTTTATATTCTATTACATAGCATAATTTTATAGGGTTCTTGGCAGAATGAAAAAATTGTATTCTTCTGGAAGACTAGACATGTTTTCACAAGTTTTCCAAGAAGGTCTTCTCAGCAAAATACTAACTGCACCCTTACTAGGCAAGCCAAGTCCTGTCTGTGTTCTTCATTATTGAGCACTGCACCATGGTATAACTTCTATTTCCCAAGAAAGAGGAGAAAAGTGAAAACTAAATTACCTCTCTTGAAGACCTGGAGGTCATCTGGGAGTTAATGACATTTTAATCCAGATGAGAGTATGCCAATGGAACATCCTCTTTCTGTTTTTTTCTCCCCTCTGATTGTTTGATTTGCCACATTTTAAAATCACAAAGTGGAAAATTGATAATGTTATTGGTTTTTCTCACAAAATAATGTACTCACTTTTTTCATGTATTCACCTCTGTTTTATGATGCAGTGCTCTTTAAACACAGCATGAATTATTTCTAGCCCATATACTGACCTTTATTTTGGGTGACATTATTATTTGCGGTTCCAGAAATACTAATACAAGAATGAGAACAAGCTATACACAATGAAAGAAACAAACATGTATTTATTTTGATTTCACATCCTTGCTATGAGAAATTACTAAGAAGTTCAAATTTTCTGTTCTTTATTTAGCATGATTCTTATTTCACCTCAGGTATACAGATTATGTTATAGTCATACCCTATGAGCAAGGATTAAATCAGTGAAGTTGTGTATTACATATACTAACATGTTTTGGAATTATTTTTTGTTCAATTAATACATAATTTTATTTGAAGTCAGTGGAGAAGCCAGTTAAACATCAAGTTTTATATGTTTATTTTTGTCTTATTGTCAGAAAATGCAAGAGAAGAGCTTGTACAAAGCACTTTTTGTTTAAACATCTATGTTAAAATGTCTAAAATCTTGTATTATGAAGATGCACTTTTCAGTGAGATTCATTAATAGTTCAGATTCAAGAGTAACTACTTTTTAATCTCAATAGACATCTGAAAAGTGTGGTTTTCAACATTTATTCCTGACCTGAATTGCCCAATATTTACATATTGAAAATAAAACTGGATTTAGTATTACAAATTTTAAATTCCAGTATGAAGACTGTTGAGAAACCATAAGAATTTGATGATTATTCAGCTTTGACCAATTCTGACATGTAAATCTGATTCTAAGATAGATATTAAGGTAAAACCTTTTGAAGTTCCCCATAGAGAAATTTTCAATGTGACAAGTATTTTCATCTGACTTGACCAGCCAAAGGGAATTTCATTGCTTAGTGTGAACATACTGAATTCTGTTATATTAATATGTCTTTTCCCAGTTAAAAAAGTATTGAAGGGAGCAGTCTAATGACAAGTCCCTTGCATTGGTTTGGGTGGTAATTTATAATAGAGTGAGATACTATACATGTATTTGCTAAAATTGAAAAGCCTTAGCATTCTCTATTTGCATTGTTTTTAGATTGCACAAATTGCTAGAATAGCCACAAAAATAACCTTCCATAGCCAAATTTCTGTAGTGTTTTGTTCCAAGTGTATATGTCTTACCTGGGCTACATAAAACCCAGGGGAAAACTGAATTCTTCTTTCTATTGCCAGAACATTTAAATAATGTAAAGTAATTTTCATTCTATGAAAATACTTCCTCTTTGAAACAGGTAGTAGGAGGAAAGATGACTGAATCAGGTCGACTCTGTGCATTTATCACCAAAGTTAAAAAAGGAAGCTTAGCTGATACAGTGGGGCATCTTAGACCAGGTATGTATCTACTATAGATCTATACTCCTGAGTTGCTTTCCTGGAGGTAATAACAAGTGAGCAAGTTTAATTACATATGAAATTATGTTAAATGGATGTGATGAAATACTGCAGAATTCAACCTGACACTGATTTACTAGATGGTAGCTTATGTCAAATATATGTATATATATATATATATATATATATATATATATATACTCATGTTATTAAAAAATATTTTAACGTTTCTGCTCATTTTTATATTCAAACAAATATTCCATTGATGTTCTACCCAGTCATTTTGGGGCCATAGGGAGTAAGAGACGCATCTAACTCAATAGACGTACTTCGGATTGTATAACTATTTCACAGAAATTTACATATTTGAAGCTGACCTGCAGAAAACTTTAATACTCAGGATTTTCCTGCATGAAGGCCTCAAAACTTGTTCTACAACACAGGTTTTACCATCCAACAAAACTAACAGTAGAATGGCTTAAATTGTCATTGTAAGTGCTGTCCACAGCAGACTTCCTAATCAGAGTGTTATTACGTAATTTACAGGTGATGAAGTATTAGAATGGAATGGAAGGATACTACAAGGAGCCACCTTTGAGGAGGTGTATAACATTATTTTAGAATCCAAACCTGAGCCACAAGTGGAGCTTGTAGTTTCAAGACCAATAGGGTAAGTAATTTCATTAATTTTTTATATTAAATATGATAAAAATATTGCTAAATTTCACTTTTAGGATGGAATATCAAACATTCATAAACATTGTAAACAGCAAAATCTTACGCAAAATTCTATAAACCGAAAGTGTATCTAGAATGATAGATCATGCCAGTGAGTAAAAACAGCTGGTGTGAAACCCTGTATTCTCATAGTCTCAGGCATCATCTGCTATTGTGGTTAAAAATAGGTTCCCTTCTCTGGCTTTTCAGTTGATGAGCCAGCCTATATTGGCTCTGAAACTGTGGTTATTCTCACTGTTGTTGTAATTCTTGACTGTTGATTTTTATTTCTCCATTCCCATTTTTTATAATACATAGATAAAATTATAAGATAATATTTGGTCTATGAACTGATGATGAACTCTATTTATTGAGAGTATGCAGTGTAGAATTTTGTGTGAAATATAGTATGCTAATGAAAAAATCAATATGCTTTGGAAACTCTCAAATTCACATTCACATCATCTTCATCTATGGAATCTACTAAATTATTGCTTGTTATCTAATACAGAACATATCTGAATGAACAGTTAGAACTCTCTGGGACTTTTTCTTCAGTGCTGTATATTGCCCGTTTTTATTAACCTTCAAACCTACTTCTGAATGTCTAAACTGAATTTTTTCTTGCATAGCAGTAGTTGCATTGTTGTATGAGACTGTGAGTACTTTCCCTTCTTCATCTGTTCTTTCTCTTCCAAGTTTCTATACCCTAAAGTTGTATGCATCATGTTTTTAATTCTCCATTGGAATTTCCATATCTAGTCACATCAAGGTTGTGAAGAGGGGAACGCTTATCACTGATTTTGAAGATGCTTACAGTTGTTAAGAATTTTCTTTTTTTCCCCCAGAATTTTTTGTGGTGTACAGGGACACAATTGGACAGGGTGATACATAAAATCATCTAGGTTGGACCAGATGATCTTTCAAGATCACTTCCAACGTGGACTGTTTTAGAATTCTATAATTATATTTTAATAAATATATTTATCCCTTTATTTCGTATAAGATGCACCTTACCTTTATATAAAAAAGCATGGGTAACATAACAACTAAAAATTAGAATTACTGAAAAAACCTAGAACCACATAATCTGAGAATGGAATTTCAGTGAGGATGACTGTTATCATTTCAGCTACAATAGGAACTTACTGTGTTTTTCACATCAGGAACTTAACATGTAGGAACTTAATTTGGTATGACAATTTTAAAGAAACTTGATAATAAGAAAAACTGCTTTATCTTGTCAGTGAGATGAGAGGTTATCTCCTGCATACATATGGAATTGCAACCCCTTTAGGGTAAAGACTGTATCATCTGTCTTATCATTAAAAACCTTTGCATAACTTGGGAGGTGTGGGTATAATAGTAATGCTAAGGGACAGACTACATTACTTGTCTCACAAAAGGAGGTCTCAAATTAATTTCATACACAAATCTTTCATAGTATCTCTCAAACAGTTTATAGCAAAAGTTCCAAGGAACAGCTCACTCACATCTTGAAAAGACCCATTTTCTAAAAACCTTTCTGCATTCTCTTCATTGTGTAAAATCTCCTGTATTATTTCTTGTGCTTTTATATTTGCTGTCTGTTTAGCTTCCTTATCATCATGTTTTCTGTTATGTTGATGTCACTAGAGAAGCTCATATATAATTCCTTAAACAAAATAATGTGGGCTCTCAAGATGCCTTCCTCCACATTAGCTGCTTGCCTCATAGTCTGAAGAACTGAGCTAGATCAATGATAAAGGAGTTGTCCAGTGTATTTGATTCCCACTGTCTTTTTTGCAGTAGATGTAAAAGAGTCTCAGTGTTGAATACTTCCTACACATTGGTAGGTTTTTGATTCTGGTTGGAGTTTGATATTAACAACATAATGTCAGAAATGTTTTTCATGAGGTTAGAGCTGATGAACTGAAAAGACTGTACTACTTTTTCAGTCTTGAAGACTTAGTTTATAATCAAATGGAAAATAGAAATTAATACCCTGTGCTTGTCTGAGGAATCGTCACTTCATAGGATTGTGTTCTTCTCTGGGAAATAAAGTTTCAGTGTATGTAAAATCTTTAAAAGGTCATATGAACTTTAAAAGTTCATATCAACTTTAAAAGTTCATATTTCAGATATCAGAAGTGATATTTATTTCAGTTAGAATTGTTGATGCTCAGTTGAAGGATTTCACTTTTGCATTGAGATAAATCTTATTACTTATAAAGAGAATTTCTTGATAGTTTCATGGCAACGCATTAAATCATGCAAGAAATCTTCAGTTAGTGGCAATTAACTTAGCTGAGTTAGTATCAGTCACATCCTGATATTCTGAGTACAACATAAAATTCCAGTAAACACAGTTATTAGTTTTTCTCTTTGTTATGGGCTGAGTGTTGTGAAAACTGAAGATGACAAGCTAAGCCGACAAGGCAGATAAAATTGAAAGCCATTCTAAAAAAACCCAACAACACAAAACATACCATTTTGTCATGCAATTTACCACTTTTTCTATCTTAAAATAAAGATCGATGGCCAAGTTGTTCTTCAGTATGAGCTGGCTATCCCTTATAAACAAGCACTGACTTATTTTCTGCTTTCTAATTCTCAGAAATAGATGACTGAAAATGTGTGTAATTTTCATGGTTTCTTCAGTTTTGAATTTGGAAGAAATAATGCACTGTGATTTAATAATTACTCTACACAACCTGCTTGAGGTGGAACATAACTTACTGTGCAAAGAGTAATTATGAAACTAATTTTACTTCTCCTACACCTGTTTATCTCAATGAGAGTTCCTTATAAAAATACCATTCACACTACCATGAAATACGGTTATCTATATTCTTTAGGAACATAAATGATAATGTTCAAAGCTCTCAAGTTTATTTTTTTCAGCTATCTATAGAAAACTCTTATTCACTCTGCTCAGAATGATTGATATATATGTGTGTGTATACATATATATGTTTTCAAGATTTTCTTTTTGGACTCAGATGGTAGAAGAAATTTTTTGAATTTATGAGTTAGGCTCAAGATTGTATTTCTGAGTCAATTACTGTGTGAGTATTGGACTCTATAAATTCTATGTATATCAAATATACAACTTAAATACTTGCTTCTTCAATAGCGCTTGTGAGTTTCTGACAAGTTTCGGGCACTAACAACAGAGGTTTTTCCTTGTCTGTAGCCACAGCAGTGGGCACTCAGACCAGTTGCATGCCTTCTGATTTGTTTCAGTTATTGGATACTGTGCATCAACTCTCTTGGAAAGGTGCCACAATCTGCTTAGTAAAGCTCTATCTTTCTAGTGAGTCTTGAAAAATGTTTGGAAAAGGTATACTAAAAGTATTCTGGCAAAGCTTTTCCAAAGGAAATAGATAAGTTATTTATATATCATACTGACTCCTTCATTGTGTGAGACAGTAGATATCACTAAATCATTTTTCATTTCCCCTTCCTTTTCATTTACCTTTGTGGTGGGTTGACCTTGACTGAGCACCAAAGTTCACCAATCCCCTCCTCAGCAGGACTGGGGGAAGAAATGAGATGGAAAAGCTCATGGGCCAAGATAAAGCTGGGGAGTTCACTCAGCAGTTGCCATCATGGGCAAAACAGACTCAAGAAAGTTTAATTTGTTAGGAATTAATGAAAGAATAGGATAGTGAGAAATAAAACCAAAACTGAAGCCTCCTTACCCTTACCTCTTTTCTTTCCAGGCTCTAATTCACTCATTTGCTCCTGTTTTTCTGCTTCCCTCTCTGCCAAGCAGTGCATGGCGCGGGGAATGGGAGTCGCGGCCTGTCCTCCTCTTCCTCCTCCTCATCTGCCTCCTCCTCCTTCTTCCCTGACCTTGGTGTCTGCAAGGATGTTTCTCTCAAGGCCTTTTTTTCTCATTGTTTACTCTCACAGCCGCTGCACAGCTGTTTTACCCTGTATTAAATATGTTATCAGAGAAGCACCCAAGGAGCCGCTGGGCCCAGCACAGGGCAGCCACGGCCTCCCCTCATTGTGGCTGCCCCTCAGCGCTGGCTGCGGCCTTGGAGAAACCAACTGCCCCGAAACACACAACATGATTTTAAATATTGTTATTGCTGTGACTCAGAACTGAAGCTCTTCATCTTTTTGGTTTTGTTCAAATACCTCTGAAATAGTTTATTAGCATATTGATAGTTTTTATTAGCATACAGTAATGTTAGCCCCTCAGAGGAAGAATATGTTCCTTTGCTCGGGGGGATGTGATTGAATGCTTTAAAATTACATGGCTGTGCACACAATTTAATGCAGGTGTTGCAACATGTCTTGTATATGCAAGTATGCAATTTTGCCAAATGAACTTCTACATTTTATTTGGTTATGGAAAAGGTAAGATTGATTAAATTTGTGGTTCAAGGACGGTAAAGAATGTACTGGGATAGCCATTATTGGCAGCCGAGTATGGTTGAGTGAGTGTCCAGTAAATTTAATTAATGTATAATGTCATCATAAAATCTGCTAATCACAGTTTTAGTCTACCATTAACCCTGAGGTTGTTCTTTTACTTACGGAATTATTTTATTTGAGACTGTGTAGCCTTGTTCCTGCATCCACCAAATCTGTTGTTTTGTAGGATTTAATTTGACACTGATATTATTTGTACTGGATAACAGATAATTGTCCCAGTGGCTGAAGACAGCCAGCAGATCAAGCAGATCATATGCCCTTCCTGTGGCATTCCATGGTGGATGGGGAAGTGTTACAGCATAACTGAAATTTAAATATGCTTGTTAGATAAAGGATCAGCCTGTCTTAATTTTCCTGATTTCAGGGACATTCCCAGAATACCTGACAGCACACATGCACAGCTGGAGTCCAGTAAGTTTCATTTGTGGGGTAGGAAAATCTTCTCTCTCTTTTATGTAAGCGCAAATAGATTGAAAAGTGTCCTCTGCAGTCAGTATAACTCTTGTCTCTTTGTCCATATTTGTCTCAATATATCATCTTACTGTATTATCTATCTACCTTTGTTTAATAATAAGCTATCAAAAGTCAGGATATTGTGATTCAGGTTCAACATTGGTTATAAGCTTAGATGGGTTTTGATTTAAGAAAGTATAATTCTGACTAATATATAAGAATATTAATAGCAATTTTTGATTTCCTGTTTTCTTGCTTTGCAGTTCAATTGCATCTTATAAACTAAAAATGGAAAAGAAATGTTCTTTGTTTATAGCCTAAGTGATAGCTATTTTGAACTCAGAATACTCCTACTTTTTAGAGCCATTCAGTGCTACTTAAATTGACTAAACCCATATTTCATGTAGGGAAAAATAATTTGTTCTTTGGCTTAGATCTGATAAGATGGATTTCAGCCTGGAGTTATTTATTTTCATTGTTTTAGAACTCTATTATAATAGAAGCCATGAATAAATTAAGTGGCATAAGCTTGATTATAACAATATGAAAACCTTCTTCAATGACTTTTTACTCACTGGCCAATTCTTAAAATTCATTTTATGTTTTGTGAGATGTGGATTGTCTTTTGTATTTAGGAAAATACTTCACTTTTGCTCTGTGTCCTGTATGTCAAAACATGTCCTCTGACCATTTTCAGACCTTGTAAATTTGAAACAAAATGCACAAAACGCATAACATACATCTTGCTATTTTTGTAAAACTTTAATTAAAAATTAATGTGATTGTAGAAGATAATGTCAGAAGACTGAATTCCTTTGACCACAGTAAAGTGTTTATTTTTGGACCTTCAATTTACTGGCATAATTACAGTCAGAAATATCTGAATAAACTATTTTCCATTCTATAAATAAAAGCTCCTGATTGCATCTGATCACCAAAAGATTGAGTATCATTATTTGGTAATTTTAAATAGATTTTAAAATGTAATATTTATCACAACTTTGCTGCATGTTTGGTTGTATTTCTACAATTTTTTTTAAAGAATGTTGTAAAATATGCATAATTGCTACTATTTTAAAATATTTTTGTTTATAATTACAGGTTCTAGTTCATTTGAATCTCAAAAAATGGACCGACCTTCTATTTCAGTGACTTCTCCTATGAGTCCTGGCATGTTAAGGGATGTTCCACAGTTCTTGTCTGGACAACTTTCAGTATGTAAACATTTCATTGATATTAATGTTGCGCTTTTTGCAGTATATACAACTCTTACTGTAGTGCAAGCTACCTCTAATAGAATTTCTTGTTAAACTATCTAATTTTTTTGTTTAATGCTATATATGTCAGTCTAGGCAGGACCAGAGTTTCATAATCATATTCCATTTTCTTAGCTTTTGGAAATTTTATATAAGTTGAGTTTGGTATATACATGTGTATTTATCTGGTAAGCTAGACTGGTAGAGTCAAATTTTCAGAAAGGTCTTATCTTGGCCTCCAGTTATGTTTGTGCTGTTGAGTGTTAACATTTTTTTCAGCTGTCACACTTACGTGTAGAGTTGGTAGATTTTATTACCTGTGTGTTTGGACAGTAATATTGTTTATTTCTTCTGCACTAACTTTCATATATAACTTCCCCAGATATCCTTCTGATATTTTTCTCACATTGTATTCTTTGTACCAGTGTTACTCAGTTTTGTTCTTCACTCTCATTGAGAAGAATGTTCATTGCGTGAATGTTTTCTTTTAAAGGGTACTTTTTCATAATAAACTGAAGAAGTTGGGTTTTGTGCACCTTTCCGTGTTATTTACAATTCCAAAGTGTGATTTTTCAAAAGTGCTCAGTTGCTGCCTGACATATTGAAAAGGAAAGGCAAATGGAATGGAAGCAGTGCAAAACTGGTGCTAAACAAGTTTGGAAATGTCACATTCATGTTACTTCCAAGTTGTGTACGTTGAGTGTACCATAAAAATATGCATAAAATCCAAGCAGACTGTTTCTAGGTCTCACAGAAATGGTTTATGGTATTGATAGAGGAGAGGAAGAATATTTTTCTGTCTCTTCAGTGGCCATGTTGGCTACATTTTGCAGTGCATGAGACATTGTTTGCTCATCAGACCAACCATTTACAATATGTAATATTTTATTTTCTGTAACTGTTGTACTTAACGACTTTGAAAGATTCAGTCCATTGGATAAATGGAAAGCTAAAAATC
The DNA here is from genome assembly GCA_036630365.1 of Acanthiza pusilla. Lineage (NCBI taxonomy): Eukaryota > Metazoa > Chordata > Aves > Passeriformes > Acanthizidae > Acanthiza > Acanthiza pusilla. Next base: position 78,547,146 of record JAXCHO010000034.1, read on the forward strand.
TTGACTGTAGAGTACAGAGTACTTTGCAAAAATACAATAAGGGAACATGAACTGTCAAAATACACAGACCGAGATTTCTAAAAACCCTCTTATTTTTACAAGACGGTAAAAATTGTTGATTGTGGAGACAGGGGAGAAAGAAATTTCTTTTGTCCAAACTTCATAGAAGATTAGGCTGTCAAAAAGTTGTGGCGCCTAGCTCCCAGCATGAAATTCAAGATCCAGAGTTAGCTATTCAGGTGACCCATGCACGAACAGTATGGAATAATGATCCAAATAGGAACCACATAGAACTGACTTTCTCACTTTCTCAGTTTCAGAGCAAAATCTCCATGAGTCTAAGATTAGGATTTTTTAGTGAAGTCAGTAAGTATTTTGGTTTAGTGGTTTGATAGGATGCTGAAGTTTGAGGTATATAATCATAATATTGGGAAATTTTGAGGTCTATTCTAATTTATTGAGAATAACAGAAATCCAGAGGTTTTCTTTCTCAGAATGACATATAAACTCAGTGTTTAACTCAAGAAGGCATAATTCCTATTTTTATTTATTTTTTGATTGTTTCAATATATAAATGCCTATTCTAAAAGGTTTAATTCCATCTAAGGAAACCAAATAATGTTAAGAGACATTCAAAGATCTTTCCTTTTTTTCTTTTGGTACTTCCTTATGTACTGTTTGCAATTGCGTACTATACTCCCTACTGTGTATTATCTCTGTTTCCCTCAGAGAGCAGCTGATATCTATCTGAGAACACAAAGCCGCAGCTGAGTGAAACTGAAGTCAGAAATATTCTGTAACTCTCTAAAGTCGCAATTTAGGCATTTAAGATTAGCAGAGAGTTTGAAAGCTTTGATGTTTATTTTATCTTACCAGCTAAAGAAACATTGGAAATAGCTGTATTTCACATAAATCATGTTAAGGGAGCAACCCAGCTCCTGCTGTTGGTGGGTCAAGACTTTGGGATGCAGGTTCTAAACTTTGTGCTCTGCGAGGAAAGGTGGCTGTCATAGCATCTGAAGATGCCCTGGATAAGTAGCAACGTGGGATCTAACTGGGCCCATTGAAAAGTATAGGTTAATATGCATTTTTAGAAATAGAGGATTTTAAGAGAATTTAATTATTCTACAGGAACAGTATTTTCAAAATGATTGAGGTGGTTTCTTTTTGATCTACTTATACTGAGTTTTGAAAAATTAAAAATTTTGTGACATCAGATTTGGCGGTTTATGTATCTTGAAGGTAGTATGATGAGTATTTTTTCCTTCACTCTTTAATATTTGGTTTATGATTTTACAGTTTTAAAAAGTTTTGAAACTTTGGAAGAGTTAGTGAAAAAAATCCTGTTTGTATTGTTGGAGATGTTTTGAAAAATTAGCGTGGACTATGAGATTTTCTAATTTTGGACCATTAACAAAGGTGAAGTAATAGGGTAAAACTGAATTTTAAAAATCTCCTCAAGTTACAAAAAATATTTTAATTTGAACGCTACAAAATGGATGTGCTTCAGAATTTTGGTTTTCCATGCTCTAATCAGCTCTTTTCTAACAGAACAGTTGATGGATCACATATTCATTCAAAATAGCTGAGTAAGTTGGAAGTGAAAGGAAATACTAAATTCTGAATGCTATTGGGAATGTTCTCTTTATGGTGAGTGCATAGTCAGGAGACTAACTACAGAACCCTGGCAGTAAATGAGAACGGGATGCTGTTCTTTGTGGAGGTGGTAGGTCAAAGACATTCTGGGTGATGGTGGCTGAATTCAGACAGGTGTGATGAATCTGAGGGAAAAGATGAAAGGTAAGATTTTGGAAATGTTTTCTGAATTTTCTGTGCCTTTGGACAATAGCATGTGGTCCTGAAGGGTTGCTGTTAGTGCAGCTGTAGTTTCTGTGGAAAATAGGCAGTGAAATACAAGAGTTGTGGGCAGAAGTGGAGATACAGCAGTTCAGATGGAGGTCTGAAGTAGCTGAATGAATACCTGAATATAGGCTTTCTTATTAAGATAGTGCTATAGATCCTTAAAGGATTTTTACATATTAATAGTATTTTGGAATCTATTTATTTATGTTCAGAGTGGTTTTGGCTGGTTTAACTTCAGTAATGTCTCTGTAGTATTCAGGGATGTCTTTGTCTGTCTGTTCAGTCTTCCATGTTTTCCTCTGTATTGGCATTGGTCTGTGTAATTGTTTTCTTCGGTGCAGGTTACAGCGTCAGTCTAGAGCTGACTAATAGGATTGACCAGAAAGTAAACCATCTCACACAGACAGGAAATCTTCTTTACATTAATAATTATTCTGCCCAAGAGCATATTTAATTGAACAAATTATGTGCAACTACAGTAAACTATTGTGTGTTATAACTTACTAAGGTATTTTATTTTATGGCACTTTTTATTCATGTTGTCCTTTCAGAGGAGTATCTGACTGTTATTGCAATTATAGTTTTTTTATTATTTGCTTTGTCTGGTTCCTGTTTCTGTGTTTTTTTCACTGAGTTGTTTTTTCTTTAATATAGTTTTGAAAAAGTCAAAAGCATTCTTTCTATGCTGGTGCTCTTAGTTCCATTACTGCATTTTGACTACTTCTTGATACTACATGAAAAGTATAACTTGAAAAGCTTTTCCAATAGTTAGGTTTAGGGAATAATAGCATAACTATAAGACCATGCAAATGGATACACAGTATTTAATTTTTGTACAGGTGGAAATTTTGCCAGAAAAAGAGATGTAATTTATAAAATTAGTCTATCTCCTTGTACACCTGAACCACAGAAACATTTCAATAGATTTTCCATACATATTCAGTTTATAAAGCAATAAAAATACAGTTTTATTAATTATAGTTGTAATATCTGCAACATACTAGAAAGCCTTTATTGTGCATTGTGAAGGGTGTATATGGCAGCACATTGAGGGGATGAGATCAATTACAGCACATGCTTCCCCTCCTCCTGTCTCATGTTCTTTTTCCTTTACTTCCTCCCCTTTATACCTCTATACAATTAAATTGCTGTTGCTGTAACATCAAAACCTGGAAAGTTCTAGGTAGTACACACAATGTGCTGATTTCCCTCCATTTCCAAGGCAGAATATGACACGTGAGGACCCTTGGTGCATGGTGGGAGAGATTCTGTTCCACTTAGGGTTGCAATATCCTGTGATAATTTATTTATCCCTTGTAAAATGGAGCAGAAGCAAGCTGAAGATCTACTTTTATTGTGAGTAGGTCACATTCTGACACACATCACTGTGCTCCACAGTCCTGCCCATGCAGAGCGGCAGGTAGAGTGCAGCTGCTGCACCTTGCAGAGCACAGGGAGCATATCAGACAAAACCCATGATCCAGACTATCAGATTTTCTTATATATTCTCTTGCTTTGATGTAAGATCAGATTGCTTCACACATTTTATGGAACAGATTTCTCCAGCATCTGTGAAAGCCAAATAAGCAAGGAGGGTGGCAGAGGCATCATCACACTGCCTATTTCCATGCTTTGGGTACATTTCTAATGGAAGTGAATATTGAGTAGTAGCTTCTTTCTATCATTTTGAATTAGATCAATAATCTTAGGAAATCTGAGCAGAGGTGAAGGATATTCCAATCTGTCAAATGGCTGTGATTGTCGCCACCTACTCCATGCTCCTGCTCTCCTACTCACTGGCCCTCTGAGGTATCAACATGTGCTCCTTTTCCTGTCCATACCCCATACTCTGTACCAATTTTGTGCCACTCCATTAGTTTTGTTGCCCTAATCTGAAGGTGGAGAGTGGTTGCTTGGAATTTGCAGCTAGGCCAGGAATTTGTGTTGCCTGTACTTGACGTAGGCTTGATCTAGCCGCCAGAGGCCACAAGGTTGTATGTGGCCCGAAGTGTTACAGCATAAAAATATGTTATAAATGCATCGATATATACAGTTTGCTAAATGCTCTAGATCCCATTTCATGCAAGGGTTTTCTGTGTATACCATATGTCATTTCTGTCATGAATGCTAGAGAATTGAAATACATGGATTGTACCTTCCCCCATGTAATGCTAATACCAGAGAGCACTAACTTTCTCATAATTATTTAAAAAGTATTTAGGAGGATTTTTCACAGACATGCCTCTTAAAGTTGCAAAAAAGGAAAACCTTTTATTTTTCTCACTTTCCTAAGTAACCAAAGGTGTCAGTGCGTGAACTGTACTTGCTTCTCTCTGAAAATGCACGCACAATCTTCCTGAAAGACATGATCAAGCTTAACTTATGTTTCCAATCCTACTTTTAAATCACACTTTGCCTACCTGTTCTTTTTGTTACATGTTATTTCTAAATCTATTGTAAATGTTGTCTATAGACTTGCAAAGAGAAATCCTTGCTCCTGGGGAATCAGTGGAAAAATTCCTGCTGACTTCCCTCAGGCAAGAATTTCCACCACAGGGTTTTGATATGATTTGGTAACAGATTTGCAGATTTAATTTATGCATTGCATTAAAATACTTTGTGTTAGATAAATATGTTGTTGGTGTAAAGCTCTGTTTAAAGTAATAGTTACGTGTCTTTGTTTTTACTTTTGGTCTTTTAGTTTCCAGCGTGTTGTCCTTTTTGGTTTTGTTTTATTGCTTTTTCTTTAATTTTGCTTACCAGAGCCAAAGCCTTAGTAGAAGAACAACGCCTTTTGTTCCTAGGGTTCAGGTAAAGACTTCGTCTGCCTGACAGAAACTAAAGTTGTGGGTTTTTCTTTTGTTTGTTATGGAAAATGCATAGTAGGAAAACGTTACATTATAGTCCGTTTTCCCATATTTTGAGTGTGTTGCTTTAAACCATATTAACAACTTTCATGTCATCTTGTGAGCAGCTTGTAAAATTCTGCATGGGGGTTAAAATATTAAACTGAAATTTAAAGAGACAATTAGTTTTGGTTTGCTGTCTGCCCAATATTAAACTTACACAGGTTTCAATAGTGATGATGGCTATGCATCCCACATATAAAATTTGTGTATTGTTTAAGCAATAAATAATTTTGTGCTTGAGGTCGTTATGTAAAGATGAATGTCTCTTTAAATCATTCATTATCATTACTTAACATATATTTTTTTGCATTTTCCACATAATAGTAGAGCCTTGAGTAGAAGATGGGCAAAAAATTTGTACCTTGTTTAAATAAATGAATTTCTTGAATATGAAACTTGGTTCTTGCATTTTTAAGTACATCAAAACACCACTAAAAAAAAATTCTTCCATTGTCTTACTGAATTTATTTAGCTTTGATATTCTGTTTAGGTACAAATTGTTTGCCCTTTTTTCATTAGGAAGCTCCTAAGGTACTATAGATTAACACAAATGTAGGTTTTACTAATATGTTACAATGCTTATCTTGCTTTGCTGCATGTTTTTAGTTTTTTTTCTGTAACTGAAATATTATCTGATTTTCTTACAAAATATCTTTGTGGGGATGTTAATCTTTTGTGTGGCAGCTTTATAAATGTTTCTCTTGTTTGATCAGTCGATCAAGATGTAAAGGATGATCTAAGTCATCAAAAAGAGACGACTGAATTTCATTATGAAATGGAAAAGAGATCATATATATATGTATTTATAAAAGATTCCAAAAAAGATTGTAAATAAGATATCAAATATTAGTCATATTTGATAAAACACAACTTTTTTCACAACATGCTATTCTTGAAAGTATTCCTTACAACTTCTTAAATATAAATTCAAAATTTAAAAATGCTAAATAAAAAAAAGAGATTCTAAAATAATTCCTTGGTTGTATGATTTAAAGTTAATATATTATGTGCTATTGACATAAACTGACTTTGTATGAAAAAATTAAAACATCCTTTAGCATGATTAAGAAAGTTTCTGCTTGTGATAATAAAATCGGAGGGGTACAATCACAAGCGGTTAAGTAGTTCATAGAGGTAAATATATGTGACATAAGTAGTTTTTGTAGTATTTATTTTCTTTTTATATGTGTGCTAAATAAATTAAAAAATTATGTGAGAGTTGATTGTTCAATTTAAAAAGGAAATCTCTGCCTGAAACCTGCATGTTTCATGAAATACTGTAATGTAGAAATAACATGTAGTAGTTCCTTATTTTAATCACATTATACAAAATAAAGAAATAGACATAAAAATTCTCTGTTCTACTTAGACAAATATCCTCTAATTAAAAAAAAAACAAACAAAAACCTTGCTCAAATGATTATGGTAGTCATTTGAGAAAAGTCATGTTTGATAGAAAGTATCTAACAAGAGGTAAAAATGTATAAGGCTTACTTACCCTCTGGATGGATTATTTTTTATATTGTAGATAAGAGTTGTCTTTAGCCCCAGTTTTGTCTCTACACAGTGCCTGTGGAGTCCTTTTGGACCTTTCTAACAGTTTTTTTTTTGCAGAGCCTAGTAACATAAGGTCAAAGGTAAATATAAGGCTTTTGACAAGATTTCCTGAAGAAGTCAAAATTATGACCTTGGCAAAATTATTCAATTAATCTGAAACAAAAAGTCATCCATCTCCCCACTTTTAGTACTGGTGGTAGATAGTTTGAGAAAGTTTAGTGTTAGATATATTTACCATGCAGGCTGCAGAAAGGAGAGGAATTCTCCAGTGGTCTTCAAACAATGGTATTAGGAGCAGTCCAGCAGCAGTGAACTCTGGTTACTTTTTTGGCATGACAAATTTACTAAATCAGAGCACTGAGCTGCTGTTTACGGTTGTCAGGAAGGATACATTTCATTGTGGGCTGCGGTATAGCTGTGTCTGTAGAATTCCTTACAAGAATGTGGATCTCCGAACATTCAGTTTATACTTATTTGTTTCATTGCTCTCAACAGGAAATACATTCTTGCTTTTTATTCTTGCTTGCATCTTCTTTACTTGTTAGTCGGAAATTGATCCTTTCTGGCAAAAGTTCCTCTTCCCCACTTCTCCCCGTGTCATTCCATTCATTTTCTAGCTCACTGGATGATTTCATAGAACCGTCATTATTTTATTGGAAAGAAAAACACTCGATTTATTTTTTTTTCCCTTTCATAAGCTCTTCTAAGCTTTTACTAATTTTACAGTACTTGGAAAAGTGCATCTTTGTTTCCTGTACTTCTAGATTTGGTTAAGCCTACCAGCAATTTACTGACTTGCAGAATGATGCTTTATGAGTCTTTGCAGGGAAAAATCTATTCTTAAATTTGTGTTTTCTGTGCAGTGTCTCTTGTTTACTTGGCAAAGCTGCCTTTTGAGCCAGAGCTGCCACTGGGTTTTTTCTCAGTTCAAAGATTTCAGCCATCCTTTTGACTTTAAGTACAGAACATCAATATATTTGATCATGTATAAAAATATATACATGGGAAAGCCATTAAAAGAAGAAATTTTAAATCGAAATCTCGATTAGGGCAGCCTAAATGCATCAATCATTTTCTGGCCTTCATATCCTACAAGCTTCTATTTGACAGCCTTTTCTTGTAGTTGTTCAAGCGTATCAGAAAGCAGCTGAAGCAGAGAGCAATAGTAGTTTGATTTAGCAACCCTCAGTACTCAGGATTTGTTAGAGGTATGTTTAACAATATCCAAAACTTACTTCAGCTATGCCAAAGACATCACTACCTCAGAGCAGTTTCAGCATCTACATAAGCTTAAGTCCAATAAAATGATTACTGCAAGTATTTTTAAAAATAAACTGAGATTTTTTTTCAACAACAGATCGTATTGGTATATCTCTTGTTTCCAAATAATGTCAGAAAGAAAAGTAGTGCATCATTTTTAAATAATAATAAACATACTAAACATCTATGTAGGTTACATGAAAAATTATAATGAGCAACAGAAGAAAAAAAATGCCTGGCCAGCTGTCTCTAAAAGCCACTGATGTTTGAGTAGGTTGTGGTGGTAAAAATCAAGCTGTAGGGCAGATGGTCTCTCCCAGTGGCACAAGTTTTATCTCTCTTTCATGAGATTCATGAAGTAACCCTTATGTAACAAAGAAAAAAAAATGGATTTAAAACTTCAAATATTCTCTGTTTCTAAATTTAAGTTATGACTGAAGATATGTTGTGCCTGTATGTGCTGTACATCAAATCAAATCAGAATTGCATAGTTGAGCAAACAGTCAAACATTCATGAGACAGGAGTATAGGAAGTGCAACAATAGTGTCTAGATTTTCCTCAACTGATTCCCTTATGCATGTGTGTTAGAGTAGGGCATCTTGTACATGATTACTTCTTTTCTAGAGCCCTGACCTCAGTCATTGCTCTAAAATTTTTAGTGAAGATGAGATCTAATATAAAAAAGATGGTAAACTGAATTTATGTCCTTAATTGATGTAACTTAGACTAACGTCAAATAAGTTTGAGGTGCCTTGAGGAAGAGCTTTCACTTGTATCGTTGAAGGAAAGATCTAAATACCTTAATAGTTGCAGTGAGTGATCAACCCAAATAAAACACTTAACCCCATTAAGTCTGTTTGAAATTTGGGCTACTCCAGGGGTGAGTTGATTCTCCCTCTGGAGGCATCTTCTGCTGCATCTACAGAGGACCAACCTCACGCATTCTGTGGTTCTGTGAAGCAGGAATGCTATATATACTAAATACCTGCATCCTCACTTCTCAGGATGCAACCCCTGCAGTCAACTTTTATATACTGTTGTCTGTGTAGGAAGCTTACTCCAGAAACAGGACATGTGCTGTTTAAAAACTGTTTAGACTGAAGAGGTTGAGCCTGTGTCTCAAAAGAGTGCCTTTATCATCAAGCTATTTCGCATCCCTTTCTTCTCTGGACTACGAAGTCTCATCTGAAGCTGAGATACTGTTTGGCTGGGAGTATAACTGTGTGGTGTTATCAAAGCAAGCTTAAGTTTAGCATAGCAGCTTCCAGACCTGATACCCAGAATGAGTATTGTTCTTGAATTAGACTGCTACTGGTTAAAAACCACAAAGAATGAAGCTGGGATCAAACCTTCATCTCTGTTTCCTCCAATCTGAGTGCAGAAGAGCTCCTGTTTCCAGCACTCTGTGTGGCAATTATTCGTACCTGGAAGCCTTCAAGGAGTGAAGCAGGTGCACCACTCTGTGCATAACAGACCATCTCACAGTAGCAGGATGCATTGAATTTAGATGCCTGTTTGCCTGAATGTAGGTCACAGCAGAAGCTTAATAAAGCATTAAGTGTGTGTCTGGCTAGTGAAAGAGCCCAGGGAAGGAAAGTATATGAGCATGAGTGCAGCTAATTAGTCTCTAGGACTTCAATGCAAAGTGGGAAGATCTTCAAAAAGTATTCAGGTTGGATCATTTTCTAAGTGAATTGTAGGTGCCTACATCCTAAGTAATCTAGACAGACAAGTTCTATTCAAGAAGGTTTTTTACAGGAGTTAGCCTCCACATTAGCATCAGCAACCAGAATTTTTTATGTAGTGTATTTAATGTGTTGTTAGTTTAGCTTTCCCTTTCCTTCATTTAGATCAGGATTGCTTTGTTGACATTTCTTAGATGTTCTAAGCTTTTAAAATTGTGTGTGTAAAAATCTTGTTAGATTTTTATTCATCCAAGTCTCTCTTTCAACATATTTTGTGCCGGTTAGCATGGCTAGTTCTTTTGTCATTTCATACCATTTCTCTTGTTCAATCTATTTTTGCCCCTCTCTTAATCTCTGGTCCCTAACATTAGTGGTTCCATTCTTCCTGTGCTTCACCAAGAAGTATCCTGTATATTTTACTTTGACAGTAATTATAAAGCAGTTTTTTATTTGTCCCTTCTTTCTTCTTCTATTCCCATGAGAATGCAATCCCATTCTCCCCCCTATGGGCTTCTTTGACCATTCTCTCTCAGTTTCTTCCTTTCTTCTCCTTGCATCCTAGTCAAATGACTGCTTGGGTTACAAGTACCTGTGCCATGTATTGGAGCATGAACACAGTGTGAACACAGGAGAGAGAGAGCTTTCTGGTCTTTCTGACTCCTGCCTTTTCCTGTAACAAGCCAAATTAAAAGGAATTACAGGGAAAATATGCCCATTATGTACAAGTATTTCCAAATTTTTTTTTTTTCAAAACATCAAGAGAAAAGTAGCAGGTATAAGTAATACAAATTTTGAGCTCTTGTTCCGAACTCCAGCTGTTAAAGCATCTCAAGGAGATGGTGTTGTATGATTTCAGTTTCTGCTTAGAGTAATTCTCTAAATAATTTGACGAAGATTTCACGTAAAAATTCAGTCTGAAACAAATATAGTGAAGAAATATTTATCTTGAATATGAACACGTAATTCTGGTTGTATTTTTGGCACCTATATCTAGATTATTTCACATTCATCAGTCACACTTTGTGATAGTGTCTGTATCACAAATGTATTTCATTCTTCTTAAGCAAGCATAATTTTATCAAAAAAGCAAATGAAGAAAATTGTCTTCAGTGCTGTTCCCCTTGGGATGTAGGACTAGCCAAGTTTGTCTTTTTCTTGAGGACTCCCAAGAAAGCCTGCGGGTGGATACATTTAGTGTCAAAAACATTTAAGTTGACTTGCACTCAGAGGTCATTAAAGCTATACTGCTGGTACAAAGCTTTCTGCTTTTCATCTGTAGCTGGATGGAGATACCTAGAAATCCAGATAATTCTCAATTTAGAAAAAGTACTGTCAAAGCCCTGGTTTACAGGAATGCAGGAACAGCATCTAAAATTCACACACAGATGAGTAGCCACAGAGCCCTTTAACTGTCGGTACCAGAAACCTATAAAGTCTGTAGCAGGGCCAATGACATGATAATAGAGGACAAGTATCCCATTTTTAATATCCTTTCAGACACTTGGTTGGTGACTACAGGAATTGCAAGATCTGAAGCAGTGGAGAAGGAAGCAGTACACTGCCACCAATGACTGAGTTGGCGTGTCTTAGCGTAATCTCACTTAGTGAAGTATTAGGAATGGCAGACAGCTAAATCAGCCTCTTTTTCATGGGTTAAAAGTCTTGAGAATTGCATCAAGACCTTTCTTTAGGAGACTGAAATGCTGAAGATGTGGAGCTATGATAGCAGATGAAAACCCTGTCTCTGAAATTACGTGAAATGATTTCCACAAAAAGTGGACTTTCCCCTGTTAATGTCTACCTTAGCTAGGGTGCATTCATGCCTAAAGGTGTATTGCCTGGTTAGGTGTGCAGCTGGGCATTATCCTCTCTGATTCCCTTAAGTTCAGGCAGGGTCACTGTTTTCTTTAAATGTCCTAGTTTGTCCCGTCTCAGGCAAAGTCCTCATGAAGAGAGCATCCTCAGTGAGCTGTAGTTAGTGATACTGCAGTGCTACCACCATGTAATGGCTCCCTGGCTATTTGGAAGGCTTTGTTTTGTCCTAACTGCACCATTTCCCCCTTCCACTAAAGTAGGTATATCCCTTTCTTGACTGATGTATTTGCAGTCATAGAAATCAAACTGAAATAGCTAAATAGCAGGTTGTAATGACTGTAGTGAAAAAGAATAGCAAATCAAGCCTTACACTGGTTAACAATAATTTCTGCAAAGGAATAATGGTGGTTTTTACCTTGTTACTGAGTTGGACTATGAAGAGGGTTGGACTACTGAGCCTCCCTCTCTTAGCATTTCTTATATGGGCTTGTGTGGTTTCAGAATAAGTCTATATATGTCAAAAAACATTTAATGATATGAAATATTTATGGGTTTATCCCATAGTCTCTTTAGCACAACAGGAGATGAAAAATTAACTAATTCATTCATTATACATAAACTCCTCAGAAATGTATATATGTGAATACCATACATTAGTAATGTAAGTAATACAATATAAGGGAGAATAATCCTAACCAGGACACCATGTGAAAAACAATTAGTGTGAAATAAGGTACTTATTGTACAGCATTTTAGAAAAAATGTAACTCCTGATACATACTGAAATTATTACAATATTAACTTATTTTTATTCTTTGTTATAAATGCAAAGTAGAATATTGTATTTTGTGTGTAAGTAACCAATATGAATAGAAGCTTATGAGTAAAATTATTTTTAAGGATTAATATACTACTTCATTGTAGAAATGAGTTCACTAATTAATATTTTCTCCCTACAGATAAAACTGTGGTATGACAAGGTTGGTCATCAGTTAATAGTGACCATACTGGGCGCAAAGGATCTTCCTTCAAGGGAAGATGGGAGGCCAAGGAATCCTTATGTTAAAATTTACTTTCTTCCAGACAGAAGGTAGGGTGAACGCAAAGACAAGGAATATTTGAATTAGTCTGATACTCAGGTGACATGCACAGCAGAGTTTGTTGGTCATATTTACATGGAAAAAAGCTTACCGTTTTGAGTTACTGTGTTGAACATGCTATGTAACAGCAAGGTGTCTTTGAACACTATGCACAAACTTGTTTTCCCTGGCTATATTATAAAATCCTGAATGGAAAAGGAAAGGTAAATATATGTCTTTGCATGGGGGCTGTTATTGGCAAAGAATGTTGTTAGTGTTTTATAATGCCTTTATTTCCTATGACAGTTATTGTTACGTAGAGCAAAAGAAATGCTATGGAGTTGGGTTCTTCTGGACTGATGAGTCCAGCAGTTTGGTTTGCCCCACCTTTATACTAAAGCAGGAGCAGGTTTGGCATCTGAAACCCACAGATTACTTATCCCAATATAAGTGAGTTAAGGCTGAAGGGGCCTCAGTTGAGAATTCCCATATGCACTTTGAAAACTTCCCCTAAACCTCAGGATTCCTATTAATCTGTATGGTATTATGTGCACACTTAGGGAAAATTAAACTCTAGTAGGACCCCTATTCCTGAATAGCTCCTTCACTTCTTGGTCAATGATCTTCTGCCATTTCAATTTAGGTGTTGAGAAGAACAGCAAAAGAGATAATGTGTTCTCCAGTTGATTTTTTAATTGATATTTCCTCAGATTTGTGTCAGTAGGTGAACATATTTAGCTTTATTACTGACCAAATAATTCAAAGCTCTATGTGAGTCAAGTAACAGAGATAGATCAGTGGATTGCTGAATCTGTAAAATAGGGTGTAACTTGTATGTTTGCTTCCTTTGCTTTTCCTAATAGCTAAACTGGGAAGATGCTATCTCCAGTAGCACTTGGCTTCAGCAGGAATTAAGGCTATTTAGTATTTTGGAAGACATTGCTTTTCCACTTTCATTGAATTCCATATGTTGTCATGCAAATTTTCTGTGACTACCTAATTTGCTGTGTCGTTGATGATTAGATGGTTTTGGATAGATTTTCTTGGGCTCACCGGTATTTGAACTGTTGGTTTAGATCCCTAGTTTATTCAAACTGCTGTAGTGTGTTTCTAGCTGCTGAAGCTGTACTAAACTGAGAATCAGGCCTGCTTTAATTATCTTACCTGCTTTTTCAAGGTTAATAAGTAATTAATAAGCTAACAAAAGTGTCTGTGTTCACAATGCTTTACAATGTAAAATGTAATAACTAAAATATATATATTGACATTAAATATTGTTAATCTATAATGGTTTTTCTCATTTATGGGAAGTATTCAGAACTTTTTCTTTCGTTGTTTTATGTGTTTATGATCAGCAATTTCTCTTACAGAATTGTGGGTTTTTTCGGATGTGGAAATTAGTTTTCCTTTCCTTAGATTAAAAAGCTAACTAAGCAACAGTATATTTCTTTTGTAGTAGAAGGAAACTTGCTAGAGGTAAAATACACTTAAGTAAGTCAAGCATTTAACTAGATGAAGATGCTGGATTATCTTTGATTAATGAAATTTCATTGAAAAATGTTGTACAATGTAAATTAGTTCACAAGGGGTAAACAAATCTTCAATATGCTAGAAATAATTTTATTTCTTTTTTAACAGTGTGTCTAAAAATATAATTTCTTAGGTAATACTTTGATCTAGCTTCTAAGTAACAGTTCAGAAATATAATGACTTTTATTAGAGTTGAAAGTATTAATGAACGGACTGCATTGTCTATTAAAAAATCCTCATAAATTAGTATGGCAGCTGCATTATGCAGCAATCAGCAGGTTTAAAATAAGCATTGTTATGAGAACTCTTGTCAGTATTCTCAGTAGGAGGAGTGTGGGTGTTTTCCAGCAAAAATTGTTTCAATCAGAAAATATTAATTCGTTCAAGTAGAAATATTCTGCAAAAGACATTGGTTTCAATAACACCCTGGATCCAGGCCAAGGCTGCCAGGGTAACCTTGCATGGTGACCTCACCTTTTAGTGAAAGTCCACCTTCAATGTGGGTGTTTCTTTGGAGTGATCAAAGGATTTGGGAAGCTGTTTTGAGAACACTGTTCATTCCAGTCTTGCTAGAAAAGAACATATAACTCATTTTTGGGGCTTCTGGTTTCCCAGGTGGAGCTGGACCCCTTAGTAAGGAAAACCCTGCACTTCCCCCAGCTCTCTGATCATTCCTTCATGTGGGCCAGCTGCTCCTTCCTGCTCTGCAGTTGGAATCAGCCGCTGTAGGACTGGAAGGAAGCTTGGGTGAACCAGCTGGCGCATTTTTCTGAAACGGAGGTTTTTGCTATACTCATTGTTGTCTGTATACATGTTCTACTGTCAGCCTGTGCCTTGTGGAAACCCATTATGGAAGTACATTTTGCTTTGTAAAATGCTGTTTCCAAAATAAAAGAAAATACACCCAAAACCGTAATAAAACATTTGTGGGTTTTGGGGAACATCTTAAAATTGGAATTGGCACATAAACTTGAAATCATCTAACCTTTTCAATATGAACTTATGAATTATCCTCAATATATGCACTGACCCTTATAATAAAGGAAAATTCCTGATGTAAATTATAGTACCCACGACCCTACAAACTGAACTGCTGATATAAGATTTCCTATTTTCCATTGTATACTTATTGCAGTATAATGGTGTTTTGAACATATTTAATATTTAACTGTTTTTTTCAGTGATAAAAATAAAAGAAGAACAAAAACAGTAAAGAAAACATTGGAACCTAAGTGGAATCAGACATTTATTTATTCTCCAGTTCATCGGAGAGAGTTTAGAGAACGAATGTTAGAAATCACTCTTTGGGACCAAGCACGAGTTCGAGAGGAAGAAAGTGAATTTTTAGGAGAGGTATAAAAGTATTGGTAGTTACTATAGAAACACAGTTGCTCACATACTCATGTATAGATACAGTATTTTTAAAAAACTTACTAACTATGCAAAGCAAAAGCTGTTTTTAATTGTTTTATTTATTCTTCTTTCACTTAATAGTAAACAAATAATGATCTCACACATATCACATCATCCTGATATGAGATTTTTTCTGTGTTTGTTCTGTTTTGGTAACAGCATGAATGTGGTTTCTCAATTTCTAATTGTTTATTAAAATCCATATTTTCCATAGTTGTATTTTACCAAAATTTTGGAATGTTGCTCATTAACTCGCTACAAGATATTTGAATGCTGTAAGGTCTGTCATAAGGCAGTAAAGGTTTTGTGAAAGATTTTTGGTATATTTAGTGTTGTAGAAGGCATAGGAGATTCTTTCTTATTAAAGCAAGATTTTTCTATTACTTCAGACAAAGTCCCTAGTTATTAGTGAACGATAGAATAAAATTTATGAATATACCTATTTTAAAATGCTCTGTCACGTAAAGCTTTCCTACTTTTAACCATTCTTTCTTTTTTAGATTCTTATTGAGTTAGAGACAGCATTACTAGATGATGAACCTCACTGGTACAAACTTCAAACACATGATGTCTCTTCATTGCCACTTCCCCATCCCTCACCATATTTGCCACGCAGACAGCTCCACGGCGAGAGTCCCACACGGAGGTTACAAAGTAGGTTGTTAATTTTACACACTGTGTGTAGTTCATTTGAATTAATGCATAATGAAATATATAAAATTCTTGCAAATGGAAAGCTGACAGTATTTTTATGTTAATTTCTAGCTGTTATGAATTAGGTAATTTGTGATTACTGATGAGAGTCTGACATGCTACAAATGGTATCAAACACTGTGGGTTACACCATTTTTTTCTTATGAGACAACTCAGTTCAGATCCTCAACTTGAGTAAATTATCTTGGTCTTTTGCAACATGCTCTTTTTATCATGAACCTCTATCTTTTATATTATGTTTGTAATTTCATTGCTTAAGCAAAAATGAATATGCAGGACCTCTCTCTCTAGCTCATACTTCTTAAAGTAACCTCTATATAACATCATATAGAGATAAATTAATACCATGGCCTGTTGCCTTGCTTTGATACTAATTTATGTTGCTTAGATTCACAAATGGAATTTCTGTAAAAATTCTATTTTGTAGGGTTTGGCATACTTGATCGATAGTAGGTTGGTACTATCACTAGATATTATGAAAACAGTGTATTAAATATGGTATTTGCAATACATACAGAAGAATAAGATCATAAAGGAGGAAATCTGATTCTTTAATACTTCTTGGTTTCTCTAGTTTCACTGTTCAGTACTGCCAGTGATTTAAAGCTCTTCTTCACTGATTAAACTTTAAAAAATACCTGTTGGCAGTTATATTAAAAAAACTCAACAAACCAAATCAACCAACCAAATTAAAAAAAAACCCAAAATCCAAAAGACCCACTGCCATCATAAAAAAACAAACAAAACAAAGCCAAAACCCCAAAACAAACAGAAGAAACTCCAACGCAAAGGAACTTCAGCAACCCAAACCCAATTTCTAAGATTTATTTGGAGTTTCTTTGCACGATTGTATGTGAGTGTGTGCACATATTTATCACACAGACTCACAGAAACCTATGTGAGTAGTAATGCAAACAAGCTTGGATATTTCACATGTAGAGTCTTTATTGAATAAGCCATTGTGTAAAAGTATTTCAAGGAGTTGATCTGTTTTGCTTCTGTCAGTGGATCGTGAAAAGGATTAAAATGCTCCATATCATAATATTGTGAGATAGACACACTATCAGAGACTTACACTGCATAGCCTTGAAGTTGTAAGATTATACTTGTCCACAAAAGGAGGAAAGGAGTGGTAGTTAAAAGGTAAGGGGCTCTGTTGCAATTCAGTCCTCTTCAGTCTTCTTGTATCCTGTGACTGTTAAGTAAAGTTTTAAAATTATTTTTCTTTTGGGGTTTACGCCATCTTTTAACACATTTTAAGAAGTTAGAATTTCCATGTACAACTAGTTTTACAGACCAGTTGGACTCTTTGTATGTGAAGTTAGCGAAATTCCGCTTTTCAGGAAATAGTCAGTCCTGCAAACAAACCATTTGTCTATCAGAATTTTTGTATGTGCAATAAATAACTGCCATTAAGAATGAATTTATGGGGGATTTTTAACACATTTTAGTGATGCTTGACTAAAGAGCTGTTGAATGATATTGACTCAAAATTTGAAAGTAGTTTTTTTATATAGTAATACTAATATGTACTAATGCTAATAAGTAATAAAAAATAACTAATAAATACTAAAAATGTGCTCAATTGAACAATTTTATACATTTGTCTGGAAATATAGAAGAAAGGACTTAGCAAAACCTCTGGTTTGGTGAAATACTAGGATTTGGTATAGAAGTCCTGCTTTTCAATGAAGATGGTTTAGTCTGACTGTCCCCAGAGCACTAGTTTGTCAGCCTCAGGTTCTAAAAACTTGAATCAAACAAGCAGCTTCAGATGTTCACTGTTATTGCTGGAGAATTCACATACTTCTACACCAAATTATCCTATTTCCATTTGTACAGAGATAGGGATCCCATAAAGAAAGATTTTCTCTAATGGCCTAAGAATATATTAATGTCTTAAATCCTTGTGTGTCATAAATAATGTTCAGTTTAAACAGATAGTTTAAAATGTACAGAACAAGGTCTCTTGGAATTAAAATCCTTCGTTTCTGGGGTCTGAAAAGGTATACAGTTGGAAATTTAGCATGTAATCAGAGTCCAGCTATGGCAGCAGAATCCATTTACCAATTAAAAAATACAGGGTTTTTTTAATTGCTGTCACACCTCTGAAACTGAAATAAAAGAACTTCTTGGTGTCCAAAGAGGTGGTGGAATATCCTGCTAAGAGATCCAGTACTCAATTGGACAAGGCTGTAAACAATGCAGAGTAAGTTGGCCAAGCCTGAAACAAGCATTGTACCAGATGGCCTCCAAAAAAAGCTCTTCCCAATCTACCTGTCATCACCAAGGGACTGGGGAAGAGCAGACAGCACACCTTATGACTGTTTGCCTTCACTAAGTAAAATATTTATACTATATTAAAAACATATAGAAGTCTGGGGGTTTCACTTTTATTTTTAGGTTTCAAAAGGCTATGAAGTCAAACAATATATTAGTTTCTTGTGTCTGAAGATGTTTTTGTATCTTTCAATAACATTCTTGTATATGATGAAACAGAAGATGTTATCCAGTGGCACATTATGACAATGTGAAAAAAATCTCTAGAATGAAGACAAGGCATGTCTAGCAAGTTTGTCCGTGTTTTTCAAAGCACTTCTTAGAACATGTACTGGGCTGCTATTAGGCAGGCTGATTTCAATTTTTGGGGCTGCAACATCTGAGCAGTTTAGTCCTCCTACATTTTGTTCATTTCTGTGATGCCTCTATGTATAGAATTAGTGAGTACAATATGAAAGACTTTATTGAATACCCCCAAAAACTGTTAGCGTGAGAAATGAGAGATATTTTGAATTACAATATTGTTTGTCACTTGTATAAATACAAATTACACATGTAAGCCTTTTTATCTTCATGATTGCCAAGTAGCGATAAACATGTATATTTGAAGACAATACTTAAATGTTACTCTCTAAAGGGAGTTTAAAAGAACCACCTACACTTACCACTTCTATTCTCTTTTTAATATCACTGGATTGCAGTGTTCCTGAAGAAGAGCAGACTGTCAGCCCTGAAGAGTGAAGTTGTATTTACAGATTGCCCGTAGCAAAGTGCGAGCTTCCCACAGAGCCCCATATGCCATTTTTTTGGGAACCAGCTTTCAGAGACAGGAGCTTAGTTTCTATATATATTTATCTCTCAATATCTTTGAGTGGGCAGTGTGTTGTGGTACAGACTGATCTAAGTCAGCTGTCCACCTTCTCCTTCCCAGTCCTCTGATCCATACATTCCATTAACTTCTTAGTGATGAAGAATCATTACCATATTTTCTCTTTGTGTTTTCTGACAGACATCTACTTAGAAAGTGGACTAATATAGAACATAGGATTATGACTTAGTAGCTCTTTCAGCTAATTATATTTCAGACTTTCATAAACTGATCCAATGAGTATATTTTAAGCTTTTTCTTATGTGAGATATGAGGTAATGAGTAGGTCTATTTTACTTACTGTGCTCAACTTTCGAAGTGAATTTTTAAAATTACTAAATTTTCTCAAATATTAACCATAAAATCAGCCATACACTAAGAATTCCAGACAACATTAATTAGAACTACAGCCAAACTGAACTTCTTTTTGTATTGCCTCTGAGAAAAGGTTGTAACCAGAAAATTAAAAATAATTTTAGAGAATATTTAGGAATTCCTGTTGTTGGTAGGTTATTTTTCCATCTCACATTAGGTAAGAATCTTATTAGAGAATACATACAAAATTAAATGTGCTTTGGATGTTGTGTTCGTACTTGTTAGGATCACTGGTGTGGAAGTTATTGTTAGTATTTCTGTTTATTGAGAACTGATACAGAAATCAAGCAAAGTTTTCACCATGGGATTGTGAATCAAAAATTGCTTCCTCTCCATGAGCCCAAAATACAGAGATAGACATCAAATTGGATACGAGGCATTCTTATTCCTTCTTTTACAGTTACATCCATGTAATGTGAGCATTTGTGCAATGTGAGCTGGTATTGTTGAACTGAGAAAGAATACAGGGTTATTTATTTTGGATAAGAACAATTCCTCTAGTTTTAAATTGACTCTGAATTTGTTTTAGAAGAAGATTTTGTTTTACTCCAAGTGTTTTAAGATTTTCCCAATTACTTAGGATTGAAAAGTAACTGACACTAGTCTTCTAAGTCAGATTCTACGGCTTTAAAACTAAACTCTCTGAATTATTGATCTACAGACCACAGAGAGAGTGATGTGCCATGTAAGTAACAGCTAAGTGCTCAAACGAGGAGAAATGTGAATACAGCAGTAAACCCAGACATTTTCAGGTCTCTTGTTGCAGTATAGGTCTGTACAGCAGCCAAAGGAGAATTTTTAAATTCCATGAGAATTCACAATGGTTTGAAAAATAAAAGTTTTATATTTTGAGCATCCTCAGTAACGGAAAAGTAATAAAAGAGATAAACTCTGCTGAGATCAAGATCTCAAAGATTTTAGAAATCACAGTAGTTGAAAATCATCATGTAGTACTCCAAAATGGTGTATTTTTTCAAGAACTGAAAACGAGAAAAATAAATCAAAATGAAAATAAAGGTAAATAAACAGACTGTGAAGTAGTTTCCCTGTAAAGGGAATTTGACTTTCATTACTTCTAGAATTAAATTAATCAATGACTTCATTCACTGAGTTTCATGATTCTTCAGGCACATAAAAAATCTGGAGGGAGAGAAATTACAGTAATGAGTATTTAAACTCTGGGGACAAAATTTGAGTATAGTTATCTTCTAAGAAAATCTGCATAGAGTGTGTAAAATCTATGGATAATATTTGTTTTTCAAATTTTATTTATTTTTTCAGATGGGAATAAAAAAAAAGCTATAATGCATAAAGAAAGTGTTTTGAGTAGCATGAAAAGTTTTTTCATCTTTTCAGCTTTGTACTTTGTGCATTTTTCCATCAGACTGTATTTTCTGGGGCAATGCTGAGACTTTATCATGATAGAAATTATTAAATCTGACCAAAAAAACCCCAAACTGATGGACTGAATAAAAAAATAAAGAATCCCATTGCTTATAATTTTTGGAAACACTTTTAGATAGACTTGTCATTGCTGGGTGCTGTTGATTTTTTTTTTTTTTTAATATTCTGTGGCTCTACCATCAGATCAAGAAGTAATGTCATGACTGTTAATTTAATCCCTCTCTTGCATTATTTAAATGGTAAAGTTGTCAAGTCTATATTGTAGAACATCAAGATATACATTTTGTAGTACCAAAATCATTAAAGTTTAACAATAATTAATTACAAATGCATCTGAATCTATAATCTCTGAAATATGAGCCCCTGTGAAACGATGGCCGATATTCCACTGAAAGTTTTTCACTTCCTTGGAGCTCTGTGGAGGCTCATTTTACTGCAGCATCAGGATCTTGCTGTCTCAGCAATTTCCTTGTAGTTTGTTGTGAGCATGGTAAGTCAGCACGATAATTTTCAATGAATGTCACTGAGTGTTACTTGAGGAAACTATAATAATGCTGTTCACTAGTCGGTAAGTGAATTGTACTTGATGGAAACATGCATCAGTGACTTTTTTCCAAATTATAATATGGAGCATTTTATGGTCCGCGGCACAGGCCATGATTAATTTATTATAAGAATTTTACCCTAGAGAGCAAGAATGAAAATTATTTTTCTATTTCATGCTTCTTCCTTAGTTTTTCTCTTTCTTTTAATGGTGCACAGGCCTTGGGCATGTTATCTTTGTTTGCATGCATTGATATTTTGTTCACAGAATATGGATATATATATATACCAGTATTGTATTTATTGTATGCCTATTATTTATTTATTATATTTTATTGTACATCTATGGTTTATTAAATACTTTAATTAAAAGGTATTTAACATGATACAGGGATGTCTAAAAAGGCCTTAAACTATTAAAATATGTTTCTTTTTCTAATAAAAGAAACATATGATGTTTATTAAATTGTAATTAAACTACAAAAATACTTGAAAACCTGTTTTGAAGCAGTTTAAGGGAATTACATAGTTTCTTTGGTTACTTGATACAGTCATGTTATTAACATTAAACTGCTCTTCTGTCGTGTAATTAAGTTTTCAGACAGTTTTAATACTATTCTGACTTCTATATGCTGTGACCATATAGAAACAAACATTGCTTTCTTGGTCCACAATTCCATTACAATCTCACTATTTTTATATTCTTGTGCACTTCAAGAAGCCCTACACTTTCAAACATCTATCCAGCAGTTAAATTCAGAAAGCCTCTAATTTGTAACTATATAAATAATTTCTAGACTGCGTTTATAGATTTTTTGTCGGGGTGTGGCACACCCGAAACTTTGGTGTTCGGGTAACACCTGATGTTGTTGGGATAAACTAGGCAAATTCTCTCAACTACATTTTTCATAATTTTTTAGCCAGATAAGTGTCAATTTTTAATGAAATTCATAACCAGAAGACATTAATACTAAGGAGTACAAATATTAGAAAAGTTACACAATAAATCACATCTAAAAGGTTGTAAATGACGCAGAAAAAGCCCCTATTGCTTACATTGAAATTATATTGCCTAGTGGAATTCTGGATCTGGGACATAAAAATGTATCACATTTATCAAGAAACCAAAGTTGAAAATATAGGGAGTTAGAAATTGTAAGTAGTAGATGATTTAGTGATCTGATCCACATATGAAAATAGTTAGTACCTGGATGTGAGAAAAAGTGTGACTTGCCAGAAGGTACTTAGTCATCCAATGAATCCATTAACACCACCAGTTGGCAAGAAATTGAAATTTTCTTTTTCTCTCTAACACTGTCACATCATATCATCTGAGGTGCATCGTTTAGTCATAGACTGCCACTCTTTTCTATTTAACATGGTATATATGCGCTTTTCAACTATAAAGAATAAAAATATTCATAAAATCTTGCTAATGATATTATTAGTTATTCCGGCTTGATGGCTTCTTTGTATTACCTTAATGGAAGTCATATTTTCAAAATCTCCAAATGCAATTAAGAGTTCATGTTCCCAGAATTGTCCAGATATTCATATGATATTATGTTGTTCGGTTTAGAAAAAATTGGTATGGTTGTATGGAAAGCTAAAATACATAAACTGGTTGAACTTAAGGAAAGCAGGTATTGCAAGTATTTAATCATTGAACTCATATCAGGATTTTTAAATTCACTGATAACAACAGTATGTAGACAAGCTTCTCATATATGTACGTATTTACCAAATCAAGACCTAGCCAGACAGAGAAGATTGACTGGCACATCACTTCTGAGTTTGTTAAATTTGAAGTAAAATTCAAAATTACATCTTGGGAAAGCTCTGCTAATACTGCAGTACCAACATAAGCATGCAATATTTTTAAGGGTAGCAGCTCATATTTTATGCCTAGTTGAATATAGATTTTGCTCTTAAAAAGTTAAACACTTATAGTAAAAAGTGCAATTGTATTTCAGAATTGGAAATTATTGAATTTGCTCTACTAGGATCTCAATGGCTATTGCATATAAATGTTGATCCAGAGGCGACTGGCATTTTTGTAGTTTAATTTCTCTTATCTGCTTGAGTTTTATTATTTTGAGGGAATGCGGCCTGCAGTATAAAATTCTTCCATCTCTGGCAGCAATTATAACAAAGTTTAAGGTTCTAATCATCCCTGTTACATGTGTTGATTCATGAATTTTTCCCTGACACTACTTCATTTCAATATTTGTTTTCCAGATAAAGGCTTATATTCATATAATTCAGGTAAATTTTCAGCATGCCAGAAATGCTTATTGCTTCCATCTACATGCAGAATTTAATTTGATATTTTATTGATGTGCTTTTGCTACCTATTGTGCAGATGCTAAATTGCGTAAAAGTTCTTTGGCTTTTCTTGTCTGCTTTTCAGTAATAGGTCTTTCGTTGGCTTTCTTTCTCTATTCTTAACATCTCAGTATCGATATTGGAGCAATGTTGTAACACCATACTTGCTTTGCTTGCCTTTATTTTAGGTAGAGCTATGGTAGGAAAACTGTAGTGAGCTTTATTAACTATACTAGGAAAATGTTATTTTGCTTAAATTGTATTTAAAGGAACGCTATTGTATTACAGCTGCTTGAGAACTAGTGTAAGTATTTTTAGAATACAGACATGGGGTAAGTGAAGTACTGGCAAAATCAGTATTTACATTGATATATATTTTTGCAGTTTCATGTTGATTTAAATCCTCCATTACAAGTCCAGCTATATCTGAGAAATTTGCCTTAATTAAATATGAGTAAATTAATAACATACAGTTTTTACAAACTTAAATTTTGAAGTGCATTTCATATGGGACTTTTTGCAGTTCCTGCAGTTTTAATTATTGAAATCTCTTTGAGAATTGATTCAATTAATTATCTTTTAGTTATGTTTAAAAATGAGACACACATTGTTATGAAAATAGATCCATACCATAGTGGTGAGAAACAAAGCCTCCTTAAAGTATAGCTTTCTTGAGAGTAGTACTAATAAAATCCGGTTTCCATTACATCTAATGTCAGTCTCCCATATTTATTCTATTCCTTTGTCTCCTGAAATAATCCTGCATTCTTCTCATGTTTTATGATATCTTCACATGGGAAGAGGCCAAGTTTGCTGTGACATCTGTGGACTTGTACACATGTGGATTAGACACAGATTTTAGCTTGATAAGGTTTCTTCTTTATTAAGTTTCTTGATTCTGAGTTGTATCTCTCTCTTCTATCCAGCAACCATTTTCCAAGATCTGTAGGAACTTAATAGAATTTGATATTTATACTCCTCTGTCAATGTAGATGAAATTGGTCAAAAACCTCTAAACCCCCACTATTATGTGCAGGACTATAAAGTAACAGATTGGCATGGAGACAGCAGGACTGCATGAGAAATTAGCTCACACTAAGAACCCTCGGGTACAGGCTGGATGAATATCAGAGAGCAAATTCTTAAAACAGTTGTTATGAGGCTGTTTTGGGGTTGCTTATACGTCAGCTTTGAACATAGGAGAATTATGGGCAATGCTAAGTGACTTTAAGTGGTTGTGAAGGCCTTCTGTGAGCTCCAGGGAAGGAACTGCAAGCATGCTTCACTACCCTTTCTTCCCCTAAGGAATTCACAAAATTCCTTGTAAAAGCTTCCTGCATTGTAAGGACAGGATTGGGAGCTTGGTCTGCTTTCTTTTTTTCTTTTTTTCTTTTTTTTTCTCCAGAAGAAAAGCACAGAATTCGTTAGCCATAAATTTGGTACTTCCTTCTGTGTTTAGGCTGACTCACACTAATTTTATTTCTCATTCTATTCCCTGTCCTAGTTCATTTTGATAACTAAGTTGGTTGTTCATATGGGCTTTAGGATAGCTTTGAACCTCCTGTTTTAGTCTTCTCCTGAGGTCTGTCAGAAATATCTGTGGGGAATAAACGAAGCACAGAAGGTATTTTGTATTATTTCCTCTGTATATTCGTAATAGAGTGAAGAAAATCTGTGTGTCAACTTCAGTTGACATGTGGAAGTTAGAAGGTTTTTTAGAACTCTCTACAGATTTTGGTTGCTTAGTAAGAAAGTATTTATATTTGCATATAGTTTTGTTCTCCTGGGAGAGTTCCAATTTTTTAGAATGTTGTTATGGAGGAAAGTGTGATTCTAGTGAAATAGAATAGAATAGAATAGAATAGAATAGAATAGAATAGAATAGAATAGAATAGAATAGAATAGAATAGAATATGTCAGTTGGCAGGGACCTACAACAATCATCTACAGCAGTCCCGCCATTCAGTGCTGACCAAAAGCTAAACCATGTTATTTAATGCATTGTTCAAATGCCTATTAAACATCGACAGGCTTGAGAAAACTAAAGAATATTCTGTAAACATTTTTTCAATTGTTTCCAATTTTTATTCAGAAGTTGCTAAAGCTTTCCATGGCCACCAACACTACAACCTATGAAAAGTTTACAAAAACCCCCCCTTCATTCATGAAATTGAATTAAACACCTCATTTTTGTCTTTACATTGTTGTTAGCCATGAGGATGAAAAATGGAAATGTTTTTATACTAAGAAACTACTGTATTATAAATTCCTTTTCTGCCTAATAGAAAGCAAAAATGCAAAGAGTAAAAAATTAAATAGAAAGTATTTTCTAAATGGAAATTGAAAATAATGGTCCTAATGGTTTTTAGCTGATGGGGTTTTTCCCCAGCCCTGAAATGAAAGCTACATTGCAAGTGCTGTGAACTTCCAGTTCTGCTGTGTCCATGTTCTCACAGAGCTGTTGTGCTGGGTGGAGTGCTAGCCTCAGAAGCATTGCAGGGAAGGAGTAGGTGGGCACGGAAAGGCAGGAGGATGCTTGAACCTTGTCAAGTTCTGATGGGGAGGTTTTCCACTGTCCGCAATGTAAGCTCGCCCTGGAAAAGTTTTACTGATAGTTTAAGGCTATTAAGCCCCAGCTTGCTAAAGGTAATAAGAATATATATTTTGATTTCACTGGGGCTGGGGTCACACTGAATTAAAGCATTTTAATGAGGATTACAGTAGCATGGGGTCTATTTTGCCTTCAGTCTGTAACTGTAATAATTGTTAATCTGGGTGGAAGGCATTTGAAAGTCTGTATTTCTATCTATTACTGCCCAGCTATCAGACAAAAGGGGAATAATACCTCCAGTAAAGTTTTATAAATAAACTACATACTTGTGGAAGGGTATCAAAGAAAAAGTTAACTATAGGCAAACCGTTGGCCTGATGCATTTATTTCATGCATCCAGTGTCCTGGAATATAAGCTTTTTACTGAATTCTGAATTTATGTTAGAATGGATTTAAACTCCTTGCTCTTGATTTTAGGACCATGTTTTGTAATATATGTCAAAGAGTTTGAGATACTCACAAAACACTGAATAACATTTTGATTCACAATATTAATTTGCAATAATTTGTGAGCGGCTTTGATGTCACATTTCCCAGATAAAATATGAGTTGCTCTTTACCTTTTTGTAATCAGTGGGCCAAATTACTTAATGAAGTAGTATTTTGAAAAGACATGGCTAAGGTGGGACAGATGCCTAAATCTTCACATTTACATTGTCAATAGGTTAAAAAGAAAATTGCCATCTAAAATTAATATATGGCAGATGAAATTACTGTTGCAAAAATTCTAAGAGATATTAAACTAATCTGCCAGCAATTGTACTGGCATTTCAAATACTTGTTTCAATAAAAGGTTTTGACCTCTTCCCTTTCTAGTTTGTTCCATTTCTGAAGTTAATGGAAGTTTTTTAAAATATGCATAGTCTGATTCCTTTGCAGAAGTTATATACTCCAGGCAGTAGTTCTTGATATTAAATATTTAATTGACATGCTTTCCTTCCTCCGTCCTTCCTGAAAACATTGATTGCTAAAGATAAAACCAACTAATTAATTCTGCTTTGAATTTCTTCTGACTTCTTTATCATCATTTAAATTTACATTTGTAAGGAAATGAAGAATATTACTTATACATGATTATTATTTTTCAATTGGTTTAAGGGTGTTAGTAGTTAGAACTGGCTTGAAGCAGTTTTAGGAGATAGATGATCTGATCCAAACAAACTTCATATCTCATCTTCCAGATCAAGCTTTCTTATTTAAGGCATGTCAGATGTTACAGGAGACTCTCCTTTTTGCAATAGCAAAGACAGTTTGAGAAATCACTGAAGTCTGATTTTTCCCTTGTTTTTATTCTTTCTCTACTCCCATATTTTGAGCAGGGTAGGTCATGCTTTTCTCAAGCTGTCTGAATCTTGAGTCTCAGCAGACAATCAACTATTTCTTAGTAATATACAGAAACAAAGCTTTTCTTCTGGAGGAGTAACCAATCCTGGCCTGTTCACTTTCCCTTGCCTGTTCACTTCCCTTGCCTGTTTCCCTGCCTGTTCACTTCCCTGAAGCTCAGATCTCTAGATCCTGGAAGGTGATTTGGAGTTGAGATATTAGGAGATTCTGGAACAGGAGAATGTGGCTTGAGAAGACATAGAGAGAGAGAGAGAACCCTGTCTTTTATACCTATGGTTTGTTGAAGCTTCTTAATTTCTCTTTTCCATGAGATGTATCCTGTGACAACAACAATATATAATTTTAGCTACACAGCTGGGAAGTCTAGGGCCCACTGTGACAACAGCTGACTATTTTCATCCTCAAAGATGCAAATATCTCCTCCAGAACACAGAATACAATATTCTAAAAATATGTTAAAGCAGATGTACTTAGCTGTAAATATAAACATAAATAAAAAGCAACCTCAGTTGTAATTAATTAGATTCATTCATAAGAATGAATTAGATGATGAGTAAATGACGTCCATTCAAATCATAGTTGATTCAGCTTTTTTACATCTTTCATGATAAAATCCTTTCCAAGCATCCATGTGATGAGCATCAGCAAACTCAGTTGCCCTCATCTTCCCATTCTACAATCCTCTCTCTGACAGAGCCTGAGTGACATTATTGGCATCTTTGCACAGCAGCCCCAGACCCCGCTACCAGATCAGTGTCAGGGTTACCGAAGGACAGAATCGCACTGCTTTGCACTCCCTTTGGGGGCTTTTGCCTTTCAGATCCCAAACCCCAGCCAGCTAGTAGGGCTCTCTTGCTCAATGTTTGGTCAAAAATACTGTCCTCATTTGACGACCTGGATTTGAATCAGTAGCTAAGGAGAATGCAGACTAATCCCTCTTGCTCACTGGCACATGTATCACTACACAAGTAGAAGGGTCTCCTGAAAAGGTCAGCATCACAGGTGGAATGGATGCTTTCTTTGGGGAAAAAGAGAGATTGGGCCTTTGTAATACTATAATTAAGAAAATAATCAGAGCGGATGGAAACCTTTTCCTTCATTCCTGCCCTCATCTTCTAGGTTTTCTCAAGTGCTAATTGTCTTCACTTGCTTGCAGTTTTTTGTTTTAGAGAAAGATTTTACTTGCTATTTTTTTAATTCAAAGATCCTTGTCCCCTACCCATTGGAGCATGGCTATTTCTAAAATTTTATAATAAATTGAGCTAATAAATCTACTGTACTAGAATTGCATGACTTTCCCTGAACTAATTTTAATTTCCTGTATGTGAGGAAAGCACCAACCTTTACTGAAATTAAATAACCACAATTAACATTTCTTTATTGCAATTGCATAATGTATTGGCAGACAATTATATTGTTTTCTAAGAATTAGCAT
This sequence comes from Acanthiza pusilla, assembly GCA_036630365.1. NCBI lineage: Eukaryota > Metazoa > Chordata > Aves > Passeriformes > Acanthizidae > Acanthiza > Acanthiza pusilla. The sequence continues at coordinate 78,576,157 of JAXCHO010000034.1, forward strand.
ATATCACATTTACATCATTTTTTAGTTGAATAATTTTTAAACTGAGAAATTTTTATCCTCAAAGAAATAGTCTGCAGTCTAGCTTATAAATTCATACACCCACATCTTAATTGCTGCACTGAATTCTGACTCCTCAGGAGAGGCACAGAAGAAAGAGAAAATATAAAAACAAATACAGCAGGAAAAACCAGGAATATGAAATAGTTTGCATAAGTGAAGGGACCAAACAATGAGATTTCAGCTCAAAAGTACCTCAAACCAAAGAGATAGCTATAGGAGAATACAGAATGCTGTTTCATGTTTCTCAGAATACAGAAGCTTGGAGGGCATTGTCTGAAACAATAGAATAGAAATAAAACATAGGGAATTTGATTTTACACAATGCATAATCAAACTGCAGAATTTACTGACATAGCATATTACAGAGGCCAAGAGAATACTGTGACTTAAAAATGAAATTATATGAATTTGTGGAGAATAAGTTGATTACTTACTCTAAACAGGATGGCTTAGGAGAAGACTCAGGTCTTGTAAGCACACTTTTTCTGCTAAAGAAGGACCTTCCACTGTCCTGTGGGGTGTAGGTAAACAAATATTCAACAGTCTACAAAATGACAGCAGTTCTTATAATCCAAACAATTTCTAAAGTTTCTTTAAATTGTAAACTTTTTATTTTTGTCAAAAACCCTCTTAGTTCATGTTCTCCCAGTTTTCTGTTGAGAAAGGAGAGTGCAGATCCTTCTGTTCCAGTCACCCAGATAGATCATTAAGACTTCTTTTTCCTGGACTTCTTTACTCCAAGTTTTTACTGGTATTTTTGTGTGTACTTTTTTTCAGAAGAAATAATCCTGAGGCAGGAAAAAAATATCTTGCACATGATTGAAGGTGTGGTGACAATTAAAGTTTCTGCCTTCTAGTTACCCATTTTTAGATGGCCAGAAAATTAAAATAGACACACTATCTTGGTGAAGAACAGGGTTTTTTTCACATTTAAAACCAGTAAATGAATAATTATCAGTCACATGCCAGTGCTTAATGCTGATATCAGCAATCAAATGCCATTTAAAAAATGCCACAGTAGACTGAAGTAAAATTAAGCTGAACAAAACCTGACATATATACTGTCCTATGTGACCTACATTTGGGCTCTAATTGTGGAAGTGGAATCTTCTTTTGCCAACTCAGTTCTAGCTATTTTGGCAGGTGTACATTTAATAGTTTGCTTGTGTTTCATGGCACACTCTATGTGGAAAGCTGCCTTTTCTCCTGAAAAGCCTTATTAAGAACTCAAAGAAAGTACTACGTACATTTAATATTATTGCTATTGCTAATTTTTCTGTTATTCAGAGACTTTGGGGAGGAATGGTGCCTTGTATATGAAAACTTGGAAGATGAACAGTGTGGTACCAGCTTCATTCATATGGAATGAATATGATATATTCATATCTAATGAATATAAATCTGAAGTGTATAAAATATTTCATAAAAGCAATGTTGTGGAAATGTATTTCAGCATTTCATTTTATATTACATTAAATATTTAGCTGAAAGTAGTTGGTACACTCATATATTTGCAATAATATAACAGGAATAATTACCTTTATATGCTGATATTAATGCTTCATGGTCTAGTATGAAATGCATACATTTATTTAGGTATTATTGGCAGAGGATAGTTTTAACTTACAGGAAGAAAAATGATACTTTTTTTTTTCCAGGATCCAAAAGAATCAGCGACAGTGAAGTCTCTGATTATGACTGTGATGATGGAATTGGTGTTGTTTCAGGTACTAATGTTTACATTTACTTGTCTATGTTCAGTAGAAATTTTTCTTATTTATAATTTATTATGAATTTTACAGTGTTTTTCTGGTGAAAAATAAGTGGAACTTTAATGTACTTTTTTCCGAGAGATACAAAATAAATATTATGCATAATGCATATTTAACCTCAAAAATTATTAACGGGGGGAAAAAGTCAATGTGTGAATGTTCTCATTGCTTTTATAAAATGATACAAGTAGCATAAATGTAGTGTTTTTATTAAATATCAAGAATTGTTTAATTTTTTTTGACAGACATTTGTGGTTGATATATCCTTTAAAATTTTGTGATGGAATAATAACACTGCCAAAGGTCTGAAACATGAACGTTTAAGGCAGGACAGGAGATATCTTAGCAGATAATCTGTTTCTCTAAGCATTGGAACTGAGACTATTTGAGATAAAAGTTGGCATGTCATAGAGTATGTCTCCTCTTCTAAGAGAAAAGATAATACTGGATAAAAGATAATCATGGCTGAAAACAGTAAAATCAGAGCCATGTGCTTTTGATGACTGTAACAGAGAACATATTTAAGATCATAGAATCAAAGACTTGTTTAGTCTGGATCAAGTCCAGCTGCTAGAGCTGCAAAGTCCACCACTAAACCTTGTCCCAGAGCTCCACAGCCACATGTCTTTTAAATACCTGCAGGAATAGTGACTCCATCCCTTCCCTGGGCAGCCTCTTCCACTGCTTCACAGCTCTTTCAGGATGCCATTTTTCCTGGTATCCAGTGCAAAGGAGGCAGCCATGCCACCTTTAACCATACTGATGGCTCCTGATATCAGCACATCTCAGTGTATATTCTGTTACCCTGCTGCTGTTCTGAGCTTTTTAACACACACAGAGTATTCTGTGCCAGAGAGTTTCTGGTTCTCTTGGGTCGGGTCCAGCTCAAGTGTTACATAGTGGGTTGTGTGCCTGACTCAGTAAAGGCTGAGCAGTATAATCTGTCTGGTCTACGCAGCAGCTGTGAGACCGTGATCCGCTCAGGTCAGTCAAAATATGTTCCTGCCACACAGGCACCCATCAGCATATGGGTATAGTACATTCTGCTGGAGGCTAAGGAAAGGCATATAGCAAAGAGGAATGAGAGGAATACCACTTGGCTTGGAAATACAGGGGAAAAAAAGAGGTGAGATAGGCTGTCCTGGGTATTGAGAGATGGTATGAAGCCAAGTATTGATAAATCCAAACATTTAGTGAACTACCTAATTATATGAGTTTGTCTAGTCCTGTTTTAAAAACTGCTACCAGTCTGAGCGCAGATGCATTTCGGTTTTGTCTACATAGTCATCCTTTTATTCACAGCTATTTCATGATTATCTCATAGGCTCTGCTTAATTTTTGACCCCGGTATGTTACTATTCTATGCTATGGGTCTTGAACTTGCTGGGATAAGGAGATAATATTTTTTTTTTTTTCCCAAACAGCATGTAAAATTGATGAAAAAGCCCTTTTTATAAACTGACATAAGATTTTACAGACCTGTGTTTCCTAAAACTTTTAAGAAGTTTTCGAACAGTAACAGGCTCAGTTTTTCAGTTTTCAGATTATTACCTTAATTGGAAAGTTATTTAGGAAAACTGACAGCATTTTTATATTCCCACTCCCCTGTTTGCTTTACTACAGTCACAACATAGGAAGGATATGGAGCCAGAGTGGTGAGAAGTACTGGAACCAAAGAGGCAGTCATCCTCAGAAGCACTTTGTAGCTATTTACAGTACTTTCAGTCTTTGACAAGCTTTCTGTCTGTGCTTAGCAGTCCCTAAGGCATTCAAATTGCCTGTCCTCCCCAAAATAAGGGCTTTTCTATTGCTCTTGGCCAGTTAAATTAAAAATGTATCAATCTGTCTTTGGAGCTTAGAAATAAAGGTAGGAAAGAACTGGGTTTGATGGATGTATTTCTTGAGTGCCCAGTGTGGCATAATTTTAAAAAGTGAAATTTTTTCCTGTCTTGGAAAAAGGTAATGAGTTTTGCAGAAGTTTTTTATCAGATGCTTGAACATCAGCAGTATTCTTACGAATCACCTAGATTTACAATGTCAATTTGATAAACTTATCTTTTGACAGCTTGTAAATTATGGTCTTTAGAGTTCAATGAATGAGTCTACTTCCCTTACCTGAGTTTATGATGTAACTTTAGTTTGTTAGTATCTTTAAGCTTTTGAATTTTTGCTGACAATTCTACACCTTAGTTACACTTTAATTCAGCCTGGCTGTGTGGGTAGAGAAATTTGATGGTTTTTAGGTTTTGAAATATTAATTTGTTGACTTTCTTTTTTGTGCTGCTGTCATAATGTTTATAAGCCTTCTGGTTTAGTCTTGTATTAGCATCCCTTCTTCTTATCATTCCCTCTATCATCTAAAATTCCTCTATTCATCTGTAGACTCATCACAATCTTGGTTTAAATATATGCGCTTTTCGCGTGAAACCATTTGTCTCTCTTTGTTTTCTTTCTTTCTTACTCATCCCAGTTCTTTCGTTTTGTATTTTTAGGTTTTATTTAACATGACACTTTGCTCTTTTTCCATCTGCTGTATAAATACTGTATTAAATGAAGTAAGTTTGCCAGCATCTTTCGAGTACTCTCAGTGATCCTTTCCACAAAATTAGTGTATAATTCTGAGTATTGCACCTGTGAACTAAACTCCAGAAACCTTTAAGAAGAGCAAAAATTATCTTTTGGCTCCCCCTCAATTTACTTTTATTCATTATGGTTGACTAGATGTCCTTTACAGTTCCCTTCCAACTCAAACAATTCTGTGATTTTATGATCTCTTGGAAAAATTATTCACAGAATCTATCACGTCTTGTGGCTTGGATCTTAGCCTGCTTAGACAAATGTAATAAACTTCAGTCTATTTCTGTCAACGGGAAAAACTTTTTAAAAAATAGTGATAAACAGATTGAAAATCTTCAACGTCTTTTTTTCTGGTTATGCATATATTCTACAACAGCAAGTAACACAAAGGGTTATAACATATTACGTATTTAAAAAGCAAATTTTTACAAGATTCTAAAATAGCTCTCCAAATATAATATACATTCATCTTGGAAAACACTAGAATAGAGGCTCTATTATATTTCATCTTTGTTGGCATTAATATGTAGCACAGGATAGTGGAATGACCAGCATTAGCAGTTCTGTTTTTGTCTTTAGATTGGTTATACACAGCCCTCAAACAATTTAAAGCCTTTATTTTGCTGTCCTGAAAAATGAACTTTGGCCCTCAAAGCTGTCTGTCACCAGCAGTTCTGTGTGGGAGTACATCAGCATCTACACAAGCCCTTTAGAATGCTCTTATGTGCTTTTTGATAAAAGCAATACAGTATTTTTATATTGATCTTTCTTAAATGCCAGAAAAGTTTACAAAACATCATTTATATTATAACAATTAATACAACTCAGTGAAAGGCAGGTTGGCTGTTCGTGTGTTTCTTTCTAGCATCCAAAGTTGAGTGGGCATTACAGTTAACAAATTCAATAAATATGGACCATAATTTCCAAATAATTTTCTTCCTAGACACTTTATAGTGTATGTTGAACCTAGGGAGCACAAGCAGCCTACTGAGTCTGACTTTATGAACAGAGGCATGTATTGTCAAGACCATTTAATCATAAAATTATCACTTATTTTTTTTGTAAGACTAAAATATTAAGTAAGATATTAATGTTTAAAATTCAGTTCTACACCAGTATCTCATCTGCATTACATCATATTATGAAATGCCTTTAATCTGAGATATGTTTCAACAGATAAATCATGGAATAATATAAGGCAATGAATTCTGCATAGACAGCATTACAAGTCTCTGTAGAGAAGAGCTTTTCCAAGTAAAAGATTGCAGTCTCCAGCCTTGAGAAGAAAAACATTTATAGTAATTAGTTTTTATCATTATACAGAAGATAGCAGTATGTTTTAGGAACAAATAATACAAAGAAATTTATTCAGAGGATAATTAGAGCCAAGTAAATTAGAAAAAAAATTAGCAACAATCAGTACGGGAATTATTATTGAACTCACAAAAATATTTCTGTGTTTGAAGAAGAATGAAAAGCAATTATCCATTTTTGCTTCACTTCTCAAAACACGTGAGGAATCCTTTGTTCAAAAGAATTCTTTCACTGTCATGTTGCAGCCTTTCCTGCAGAGGAAATTAGTCTTTTTCTCTATTTGCTGATAATGTGAGCTGAATTTTTATACCTGAATCCTGTTGATGATTACTTCCCAAAGCAGATGCAGAACACACACTTTGGATGCAGCTTGAAATCAATTGCCTGTAGAAAGACATCTTACAGCATTAGCACATAGAGTGGATTACTTCTATCCCTACTAAAATACGGATTTTATTATAGATCACCAGCTAGCCCTAAATGGGAACTTGTAGTGACCCAAAAGCCCAGTAACTTCAGATATAAACACTGACAAGCTTTTTGTTTTCTTTTGTGTTGATACCCAATGCCCTGCTCTAAAATCTGTTCCTTGAGCTAAACATATTAGTCTATGTATCACAAAAATCCCTCCTCCAAACTGAAAGTGAAATTCAAGCCATGTTAAAAAATTCCTTATGCTGACCCCATAGCTCAATGGATCTTTAACCATTTTTTCTTTCTTTTAAATGAATATTGTCTATATTATTTACAACCTTACACCCGAAGTTCTTTACACATTATTATATTTCTTCAAATTTTTCTTACATTATTAGTTTCATTTCTTAAGGTATACTTTCCATTTTTACATGTTTGTCCTCTTATTTAAATTTTTAATATAATACTTTTCTTTTTAAAAAAAAATTAATTCCTCAGTATCATTTCCTCAGCTGACAAATCATCTTTCTGTTCAAATGTCCACATTCTCTCAATGCTTTTCTTTAAACTATTCAAAGCTTGTCAAAATTATTTTAAAATATAAGTTGTATCACTCCACTTTGAAAGATGTAATTTGGTTCAAGTTTTATTTTCAGATTATTAATAATTATCAATGGCATTCTCTTTGAGGAAAGTTAAGCAAATATGAGCTCGGTGTGTTAGTTTATATTCTACCACAGTCCTAATATCCGTGGAGTGACAAAGGCATTAACAGGCAATTAAATTTGCAATGAAGTTTCATTCCTAGCAGAGATGCTCTTGGTGGATACTTCTCACATAAGGGAAGGACTTGGGGTGGGTTACGATTGTGGTGAAGAGCACTTCCAAAGAGGAAATGCTACTCTGAAAGACTGATAAATTCCAATCAATGGTGTGAAGTGGAGGCTAATTTGGGGGACTTGCTGGACAGATGAAAAAATACATGAGTGAATGCTTAATTAGGAAGAAACATCTCTATAGTACCTGTGGTGGTTTGGTTTTTTTTTCCCCAAGATTTGCACATCATGCTGGGTATAGGAACAGCACTGAAAACTCAGCAAGCTGTAGTTTATTACTGTGTGGGAATGCTTTTCCATAAGAAAAGAATTGTCTCAAGTGTCATGGGCTCATAAATACCATTAGTGCTGTAGAGCTAAATATACCTGTGAGGAACTGAGTTGCTATGCAGCAAGTAACCAGTTGTTCCTACTGTAATGTTTACTGACTCCTTTCACTCTACATTCATTCTTCCCATATTTGTAAAATAATATTTTCATACAAAAAAAATTCCCAAAGAAATGCATAATGTATCTTCAACTTATACAGTATTCAGATATTAATAATTCAATTTATTTGATCTGTGGCTGTTAGCAATTTTTAGAGGACATCCAAATTCTTCCTCTTTAGACGTTCAAATCACCCCAGAAGCTGAGCACATTTGTATAAAAGAGCTGAACTCTCTCCAAAGTGCCCATGTGTGAAATCTTGATATGTTAAGCGTTTCTGGCAATTTGATTATGTAATTGTTTTTAATTAGTGCTTGTTCTAAGCCCAACCACTGTGAGTGTTAAAAAGTTAAATATCTGAAAGCTTGACGCCTCGATCAAGTACAGATGTTAAAGTGGAGAAAACGCCACTTAGCATGAGTATCAGAAACAAGTCAATTATGTTGCCTGTGATGGGCAGACATTCTAGTACTGCCTTTCTAGAATGATTTTCATACAAAGAGTTTCTTTCAAGTAAATCAAGCAGAAAGGCATCTAAATTAAAATGTTCATTAGCACACTTCAATTAATTTTTTAGGGTTATTTTAAGGCTGTTGATGTGAATGTAATATTTGGAAGTTTCTGATTTTCTGCAATTTTGTGCCTGAAAGCTTAATCATTTAATAACAATTCATTAATATCAGTATTTACTGAACATGTACCGAGCATAGCATAATATTAGCACACTAAAGCTATACTGTGTGGATTAATACTTTAAGTCAAATATATTAATAGTATCAAATCAGATAAAACTAAAACTTCAGGTCTGAAGAAGCTGTATTTAGTGTGCTTTCTAAAATCCCTCTTTTCATGTGTATTAGTTTTTAATGAAACTTTCCCATGAAAGAAGGTGGTGGTGGCATTACAGTTATCTTTGTCATGTGTTTAACTTTTAGGTGTCTGCAGCTCAGTTTATCACTGATTATGTCTGTACTGATTATCAGGTTCTGTGTACTCTCTATGTTGATTTAAGAGGCTTGCCATAGTTACAGAGCCTTTGATTCTATGGTAATGACTCAATATTTATAGCTACAAGCAGGATAATGTTTATCCTATTTATACTACTGCTATAAATAACTATCTGCTCAATAGCAACTCATTGGTCAAGCTGCCCTTATGATCTGGTTTTGCTGTCTGTGATTTCTTTTTGCAAGAAAATGTTTTTACTTACTTGCTCTAACCTTATTTCCAGCATGTGCAATATTTTTGAAATTGAAAGTTAAATCATACCTACAGTACAGTCAGTTAAATCAGAGCTACATTAACTCTACAAAACTGAAGGATAACTTTGAAACTATGTCATGTTTGTGGGTTGACTTACTGAAACAGATGCTTTTCAATGTGTGACCTGTTGGCAGAAGAGTTTTTTATAGATACAATAATTTTCGTTTTAAGTAAATTAATTACAAATGTCAAAGTTTATTTTCTGGCAACAAAGCATAGACAATATTAATCTATTTCTTTGATCAGACCTAAACAGGTCTAATTCTGTTCAAAAAATGTAGCAAAAGTTTAGCAAAATTGCTAGGAATACTGATTATTTTTGCCTTTTTTATTGTCATAAGGAAGCAGTAACAGTGTTAGTTACCAGAAAGCACTGCATGTCTACTTCCAAATTAAGGTAAAGCACTTATTTGATCAGGATTAGAGTTGACAATTAATTACGTAGTCATATATTTTGATTTATTGCAACAATACTGTGTAAGTGGTCAACTACAATAACAAATTAGAGCTGGATGAGGCATTTTGTTTCAAAGTAATTAATGTTTCTATGTACAGCTTTAATAAATTCAATAATTTTGATTTACTTGTTCTCATTCTAGGAGTTTTTTAGACTTCATTGTTTTCCATCTCCAAATGCAAGAAATTCTCCCTGTGTATGCAGAAAACAAAGAACCATCTCTATCTTTTTTCTATCAATAGATATGCATTATTAGGATAGTAAGACAGTATTTTTCTCTGTGTACTTGTACTGTAAATAATTTTTATTTCATGTAAAGTTTTATTTCAATACCTAGAAGTTTATATTAACTTGCTACTCATTTATGTGTGGTGGATTGACCCTGTCTAATGGCAAGTGGCCGCTAAAACTGGTCCATCGCTCCCCTCATGAGCTGGACATGGGAGAGAAATTATAGCTGAAGATTTGTGGGTGGAGATAAGGACATGGAGAGATCACTCACCGGTTACTGTCATGGGCAAAACAGACAACTCAGAGAAATTATTTTATTACCAATAAAATCAGAGTAGGCTAATGAGAAAATAACTCCCCTACATTTTAAAACACTTTGCCCTCACCCCTTCCTTCTCTCTGGGCTCAACTTTGCTCCTGGTTCTCCACGTCCTCCTTCTCAGCTGCACAGGGAGATGGGAATGGGGGTTTCAGTCAGTTCATCACACATTCTCTCTGACGCTCCTTCCTCCTCAGGGGGAGTACCCTTCACTCTATTCCCCTGCTCCACAGTGAGGACCCTCTTATGGGAGACTGTCCTTCATGAACTTCTCCGATGTCAGTCCCTCCCATGGGGTGCAGTCCTTCAGGAACAAACTGCTCCGGCGTGGGCCACAAGTCCTGCCAGCAGACCTGCTCCAGGGTGGGATTCTCTCTCCATATCTCCACAGGTCCTGCCATGAGTCTGCTGCAGGTGGTCTCTCCACTGCTGTTACTTTAGCTCTTTTACTTCTGGTTAAAGAAGCTGACTTGCAAAAATTTATTCATTTATCTCCTGCCCTTTACTAGCAAGTGAATGACACCCTGTTTCAAACACAGATAAAATTTCCGCTGTCTCTCCTTTGGTGATTTCAGAATTATGTTGCATTGGCCCTTATATGTTTTGGCAGGGCTCATGCTAAAAAATGTACTTCATATACAGGATAAAAGTCTGTAGTTCATTGCTTTCAGACTCTCAGCTGAGGATACACATAACACACAAAATAATTTGATTGCTGAGTAGTGAGGAGGGACTCTGTGATCCTTAACATCATTATGTTAGAGTAAGGTAATGATGATATGCTATTTTTTTTCCTTTAAGTAGACATACCAGATACACACAAAGCAGTTTACACCTCAACATAGGAGGAAGTTATTTATGAATTAGGGTTGTTCATATAGATCCTTGGTTGTAAGGCCATACAGTAAATATGAATACTCAGTTGTAAGTATTGAACATACTTGGAACCATAAAGTGGAATGAATTAATAAGGTTTTGCTTAGGTCCCTGCTGAACATTTTCCAGGAAGAAAAAAAAGAAAATTTGTGAGCAGAAGATGATTGTACTCTTGGAAGATTCTCATGGGAAAAGCATAACAGTTTCATGAGCCAGAATTTTTCCAGTGCCAGCCCAGTGGATCTCTCTAAGTATTCTTTACTTGGTTACTGTCTGCAGAGCAAAGTCAGTTATATCAGTTGTCAGAGCCACCAGGGGCTCTCTAAAGACCTATTTCTGCTACACATGATGATCATATTACCATTTGCAAATCTTCAATTTCTTATCATTATATTTTAATTTCATCCTCAAAAAATTTTGTGGAAAATTATTTGAAATTGCTGTATATCTGGCATCTTTTTTTCACAGAGAATATTGCACCCTGGGACAGTGAATTCAACTTTTTCAATTAGATTAAGACGATGACTTTTAATACATCAAGCTTTTAAAAAATATTTTTCTTAAAAGCCTGTGTAAAACACCCATGTAGAAGCCTTTTAAGCCAGTGTAACTTGGAGACTTTTGTTTAGACCATATATGCCTTCTATTAGGCTTATTCAAGATTAGGCCAGGATGCTTGCTATTTGTAAAGGAATCACATTTTTTAATTCAGAATTGTGAGTGAAATCTGATGCCATTGAGTCATTGTTACTTTGTTTCTGAAATACAAATTTTTCTTGAGCCCAGTCTCTTTATTTAGCTCCATATTAGCTTCCTGTCCCAAATTTTTAAACTAAACTTTAGATTAATTTTTAATGGTGGAAATTTCTATTTGAGATACATTAAACGCAACAGTTGTAATATAATTTTAATTAAAATGCAATACTCAAATTTGTTATTCTAAGGAAAAATCAGTTTAATTAATCATATTAACCATAACTCCCCAATTTGGTATGTAGTAATTAATTTCTGTACTTTTAAAGGATAACTATAGGAACCATAATTGTACTTAAATAAAGCATAACAACAGGAGTCAACTTTAGGTATGTATGTTTTATTATAAAACTCAAGAACACATGATAACATTCTTGATCAAATCCCATCTTTTATTGTGTTCCTTGCTACTACAGATATGGCAGGAAACTGAAAAGCGCCACTTCAGATTCACTGAATATTTGCATTTCTTTTTAGATTATCGACATAATGGGAGAGATCTTCAAAGTTCAACATTATCAGTGCCAGAGCAAGTAATGTCATCTAATCATTGTTCTCAATCAGGGTCCCCTCATCGTGGAGATAGTATAGGACGGACTAGATCGTGGTCTCCCAGTGTCCCTCCCCCACAAAGGTAAACTGTTGTTTAACTATGCAGTTATAGAAATTTAAGTGGTATTGATCCTGTACTGTTACTGGAAATAATCTCCAGACTTTCAAAATGGCAGTGAGTTGGAGATCTTACAAATTTATGTAAAGCCAATAGTGTTTTTTCTTACATTGTAGTGATGTGCCTAATTTATATCTAATTTTATGTTATTTACAGTTTATTATTACTATATAATTTATTATTATTATTATATTATCACATAATTGTATCTTGTGTCTGCCTATTTATATCTAATTTTCCATCAAAATTCAGTGCATTCCAATCTAAGGAAGCAAAATATCTCTCCATATTTTAATTTTCTAGAGCTCTTTACAGGTGCCATGTTTTATAGTATGTGATGATTTGATATTTCTTTGGTATTCATATGACAGTGGATGTTTTCAACCCTTTTGTTTCTGTAGAATTAATGTTCAGGGGAGCCTCGCTTGCTGCCCACAGTATCTTCCTTTCTACTATTTTTTCGTACTTCTAAAGCATCAAGAATAAACTGACAAAAATCCAGTCTTATAGTGCAAGATGTCAAGTCCTGATCTTGGAGGATCTCTGATAACTATTTATGTTGAGAAAAAAACCCAGGAAATTTCTTCCAGAAGCTAGTCCTTTTGGAAAATGATGATTAATTGTTTGAATACTGCAGGATAAGCTTTCTTAAGAGGAAGCAGAAGGACAGATGTAAACAGGAATGAAATCTGTTTTCCAGCACTTTTGTTGCTGTGTATGGGTAGGCGCAATTTCCAGATGATGTAATTCAGTTGGAATGAATAGGAAGTTATTTCTTTCGCCCACAATTTTCACAATTTCCCTTTAATACAGAAGATGTGCTATCCAGTATTTCCTGGCAGCTACATGTTCCTCTCCCTTTCTTCTGCAGCCATCCCGATTCTCTTGTGTTCTGCTTTCCTTTCTGTTATCTTCGTTCTTTTTGCTAACTTACAATTCTCTTGACTTCATACTTTCTTATGTTTTTACTTAACATTTTTCCTCTAACAGACATACTATATGATATCCTTTTGCATTAGTGAGGTATTAGGATCCCATATTATCCCACATCATCTCATACAGCTAAGAGGCAGAAACTGTGTATTTCTACTTGGAATCTAAAGCCATCTAAAACCATGCAGCCTGATTTGAAATGAGACATAAATGGTAGACACAAATGGGCCTATTCAGATTTTTACGGTACTGATTTTAGCCTAAGTAAATGTCTATGCGAAGTCTCCAGAGGTTATTTGTCTTGGATACAGACATAAATGTGAGCAAAATCTCTTTGTGTGTGTGTGTTTTTATGTTTTTCTGTCTGCATGCACACTGTGTGCATTTTGGGCAGAACTTCTACCCAAGCTGGTAATTAACACTTGTTCAACATAATTGAAAAACTTACTTTTCATTTTCTTGTAGTTTTGCATTTCTTAGCATGTTCAAAATGTCTCTTGCTTTTTAACTTTTCTAAAGCTAATTTTTAAAATATAGTTTTGAACTTATTGCAGCTGTTTCCTACAATGTCAGAATCAAATGCATTATTTATGTAATGTTTCCCTACCCACACACCAAATAATTTCTTTGAGGACTTGTTGAGCTCAGAAAATTGGGTTATGAGAACTAGGGGATTTGTAGAAAACAAGTATAATCTATGGGTTACAGAAATGTCTTTTGAAATTCTACTGAAAATGGAGGTGTACTCAGGAAATCTCTAAGAATTGTCAGTCATATTTGCACCCTCTTCAGGTGAGTTTGTTATATGTGTGCTGATATATAGATGTCCTAACTGCAGTGAACATGTGGCACACCCAGAGATTTCCCGTTACTGACATCTCTGCAGGCAGGAGTTCTTGGGCCATAGAAGTTGCTGTTATATCTTAGAATACATTCTGCAGTCATCAGTCCTTCCACTTAATTTTGTTAATTAACTTCACCAAAGGCCCACTGCATTATAGCTGGCAAGAAATTGTTACTGCTCTTGTAGTGTTTTCAGCTAAGATATTTAATGGACTGTTGTTCTCTCTGTAGATCATAATGGAGTTTACACTGTGCCTGGTGCTGAATAACACCAGGTGTAGCTTTTTCTAAGACTATGCATTTGAAAAACAAGATGAAGGTGACTATAGAAACTAACTATGCTGAAAGAGAGAGATAAATCCAGTAGGATGCTCATTATTCTCTACCATTACCACCTGCAATTACGCTTTTTCACCTGCTTACCTCTTAACTATTTGCTTCCAACACGTTCTGTCAACTGCGAGGAAGTTTCAAAGGAGTGAAGACATATGTTGTGAAAGCAAATTTTCTTACAGAACCATGTTCATTGGCGAAAGTGTCCCTTTCTGTTAAGTAGTAGATCTGTCTAATAAACGTCTCCTTAGTAGAGTGATACAGAACTGAAATAGTAGTAGTAGTAAGTAGAATAGTAGTAAGAATTTGAAGAAATACAGTTGTGTAGGATGCTAAAAGCATGAAGTCAGAATCTGATAAAACACAAAAATGTCAAGAAAATAAATATTTATTTAGAAGAATAAGGCAATAACATAATTTATAGAAAGTGATTTTAGCAGACAGGATGGTACTGAGTTTTATGGACTAAATCTTATAATCAGAATTTAGGTAGGAGTTTTGATTGTGTGGGCAGACAACCCGGATCTTTGGGAAGCTTTGCAAAGAAATGGTAGCTTCAGAAAACTCAAGTATTTTAGTCAAAGAAGAGATAAGTAAAATAATTTTTGTTTTTAAACATGAAAGAAAGAACCTGGGGAAGAGGGTCAGAGAGAAACTAGAGCTCAATAAAAAGGAATGAGATTTGGTTGTTGGGAAAAGTAAACAACAAAGAACAGCAGAGGAACCTGTTAATGTTCATTCTAATGTACAAATACACATGAAAGTGTTCAATGGCAAGTAGAGGCTATACTGGATTTTTTATCTTTTTAGTATAAATAGTGGGGGTTAAAAGACATAAGGAAAGATGTTGCAGGAAAGAGTTGTAGAGTAGAAGGGAGAAGAATTACACTCATAGCATGGCAAATATAAAATTTAATAGCCAGAGTAAACTTAGTATTTGATTTCATGAATGCCAGAGTGGAGAAATGCTTTATAACAAATGGGGTGGAGCTGAAGGCAAAAATTTATGTGTAATGCAATGTCTTTATAGCACTTATATGCACAAATAAACAGTAGCATGGCAGCAGCAGGGAAGGATTCACATACAGGTTAACACTAATCAGAAATTGGTAAATGACAAAGGATGAGGATGACAGTACCAAAAGGGCAGACGAAGTGACAAGAAAGGAAAGGGAAGCTGAGTGACATAAAAAAAACCCAAAAAAACTGAGGCTCACACTAGTGCAGATTGCAGTAAAGGACAGGAGATAGAAGAATTTATTGATCTAAAACTTGAACTTGTGTGAGGGAAGCATGCAATCTTATTTTCAAACCTATACAAAACAATTATGTTTTAATTAGCCCATAATTATTACCGTTAAATGTTGTCTTTTATTTTCCTATTCTTGTGGATTTGTTTTAGAGAGGAGGAAAAGTAAAGTCAGTGTGTGTCAGTATGTATTGATAGATATACTGAGCAAAGCAATTGATAGGCAAAGCTTTGGTCTCAAATAGTACGAGTGATTGGTGCTCTTTAATCAAGCCCGAACTATGGCTACCACTTACAGCTAATTAAAGAGTTCTGGGGTTTTTTTTCAGATTTTCGGCTAGTGAGATCACAGAATAAGTTTTCCACAACAAAACAAGCAGGTATTTTTTAATTCAGGTGATAATGTTTTCAGCAGGCTGCACTCTCGTGTAACACTACAAGTCCCCATTGTGTCTTATTACAGTTTACATCTTTATAGTAAAGCCAAAATCAAGAGCTCATGAAAAATTGCTTACAGTGTATGTTTCACTTAGAAAGGAATTTTTCCTTGAAGTCTGGAAAGACTAATGGAATTTTGTCTAAGATTAACATTTTTAATGAAGGGGAATAAAAAGTTTTCTCCTTATTGACAGAAGAGACACATTGGAACAAAAAAAGAGAACTCTATTCCTATCATGAACTTGCCACCATTTTCTAAATGAATTTTTTTTTTTTTGCTTTGAGATTTAAAATTATTTGATTGTAAATGCATATCAAAAACTGGTCAGTTAAAAGATCTTGTTACTAACATATTTGCTAATAATTGTCTGTACCAACCAGTGAGACGATGTCACCCAGGCACATTAAAAACTCAGAATCTGTTTTCTTTTATCCTTAGTCGGAATGTGGATCAGGGACCACGAGGAACTCGATCTACTCCTGCGCATTACAACACCCTGAACCGAATGGATCGACACCGCACTATAGATGACCACTACTCCCCAGAGAGAGAGAGGTAAATATCTGGCTGGAGTTAGAAACAGCAGTAGCCTACATGCATCAACGTGAGTAACTTCAGTATGGCAGCTTGTGAAAGTAAATTACATATCTAATCCCAGAGATTAACATTTCTCTGCTTGTTTATCCACTGATTACATGACATACACAAAAAATATAAGTGCACATAAGGCTGAGAAAACTGTCCAGTGAGGGTATATTTGCCAGGAGGGAATCTGAAAAAAATCTATGAGAAATTGTATAATATAAAAGTTGAATAGTTTAATTTTTTAATAAAGATATTTTTGTATGTTATGTTAGTGAATTATTTAAGTACTGAATATCTTTTTAAAAAATCTATCAGTAGACTTGGTCATTTTGCTGCTGAATAAAGAGGCATAAAAATGGATAATTTCAGCTTAGTGTTAATGTAATGCTTCCATTGGATACAGTGCAGTTCACAGATGTAAAAAAAGTATATTTTAGTGCTGTGTTCTGTCTTTGTCTTTGCTCAACCTTCTGAGACACTTTGTGAAAAAGGAAAAAGAAATTATTAGGGCAGTGTGTATGAAATTGGGGTCTTTGTGTTTAGAAGCACATCTGAGTATTACTAATGCTTTGCCTAATGGAACTTCCCAAACAGTAAGCAGAGCATTAGCAACCTCTATGAATTTTAATGATGTAAAAAAGGATTACAGCAATAATTGAACAATGTAGTTAATTTTGCTGAATTAATTGTGGTAGTGACTTTGTGACATTAAAAAAAAAATTGGTCTTTTCCACCTCATTTTCTTCAGGTAAGAAAATCAAAACAAAAGGCATTTATTACCTTTAATTTTTAAAATCTTCCAGCTTCTTATGCACTGAGCTGAAAACTCGGCACTTTATAATGAGAGGCGTGATTGCTAGATCTTGTCTCATTTTATAATTGCATACAGCAAAGAGTAATACAGATATATTTTGTAATCTTGAGTGATATATGACTAGCATTTAAAGGTAATACTTTTACAAATAGCCAAGTGTAAAAGTGACATCAAAACACATAATTGGGGTTCCTAACTATAACACAAAGAATTTGAGAAATCAGTGGCTTTTTGTTAGCAATATTATACAGAAAAGGTTAATATTTCTTAAAAGAGCAGTAATATGATGATCAATGATGATTATGTGGAATGCAAGACAGTATTCTTCAGAAGATTATAGTATTTTAATTTCAGAAAAATAATAATAATAATAATAATGGGTAAAAATGATGGGCAAAAATAAAGCTAATAAAAAACCAATCAAGTGTTTATCATCCAGAATAGAAACATCACAACTATGGTAGATCATAAATTAACCTCTTTTTTGCATTAAACTATTTAGTATTTCTGTTTAAGTTATGGAAAAGAAAATCTATTCAGTTGGTTCATTAGAATATCTGATTTTCATACAGAAGGCAATAACTTGGAGATTCTGAGCAATTTCTATAAAAGAAGGTTACAAAATGCTTTTGGAATATAGTATTATTTTGATTTTTTAGACCAGTCATGCTTGAAATAGGATCTAAACTTGTCTTTAGAGCCTGTATATGTCTTACGGAATGCTGCTGCAAGTTCATTTGCTGCCTCCCAGATAAATGTATAGCTGTGAAAGGTTGCTTGAAGTACTGTACCACAGTATTTTTCCATCACTTCAATCAAATAATCCCTGCTGGACTAACTTGATTTAGAGAAAAAGAATTGGTTTTTTTAGAATATGTCAGAAAAGTAATGTCAGAAAGTTGTTGATGATGAGATTATTGAATTTTCACGACCGTTCTAGATTAATAGGTATTTGCTTGATGAGTGTGCTCTGAATCTCTGAACACAGTTTTATATGTTGTCTGTATTTTCCAAAACACACAAAGAAGTTCTGCTCTTCGCACATGGTGAGTGGTTGCCTGTGTAATCAAATTGTTGACTAGTTATGCCTCTATTGCAACATGCAGTCTCTGAAGCATATTTATTTTAGGCAATACTGGAGAGAACAGAAAAAGACTATTCCCAAATATTTATCATGCTTTGTATTTGTTGTTAGTTGGACAGTAGTTTTATAAATGGGAAGATTATTAGACTTTAAAAATTTTCTTAATGAATATTTGTGATAGTCTCTGTTATATAATAAAAACCCAATGGTGTCCCTAAAGTAGCTCTTTAATGGTCTTGCTCCTGAAAACTGCTGGAACAACAGGCAGTTGGGAGAAATTGAAAAACTGAATTTTTGTGTAAATTTGTAATCTCTCTACATGTCATCTACACTTGGCTCTGAAAACAAATCACATTTTTCCTTCCCACAGCTCTGATGGTTTCTTGTTTCTATGGTCCATTTATCCTTTGAAACAGTTTGCAGAAAGGGGATTTTGAAATGGTACTGTCTTATAGACATGCTCAGTTGCTAAGTTAAAGTATGACTGAGAATATGAGTCAGAAAATTCTTTCCTTCCTTTTCTAGATAATTCAGCATAACATTCTCTAAGATATATGGCACTGAGGCATTAGTTGAAACTACACACAAATGCCTAATGACCTCAAGTCTAATGGCAATGTAAACATTCCTTCAAAATTGAATGCATAGTTAGAATAGACAATAATTTTTTTAAAAAACCCTGAAAGGCACATTTAAAAAAAAAATTTCTTGGAGATAATTTTAATTTCAAACACCAAACCCTTAAATATGTCAAAGGTGGCTATTAAATGATACTTATTTTTGTGTAATGTTAGGGTAAATTTACAGTTTGAATTTTTATCAATTGCTGTATTGTCAAAAGTGTCAAATTGTATGGTGCAGACTGCTAACTCAAAGTGAGAAATCATGTTAAATTGTTACTTTTATATTTCATACAGGCCTACTAGTTAATTGTTTTCAATTAAACAATGGGTTTTTTGTGGGTACTCATATTCTTACGAAATAGCCTAAATTTGTAATGTAAAGAAATATGAATGCTTACAACCGATTATGGACACGAGTTCCGTAAAAACTTTTATCTGTAATGTGATAAACTTTCTAAACTTCGCATGTTTTAATAAATTCTATAAAGCTGACTTCTACCTCACGTGAAAAACTGAAACTAATCTAACTATAGAAACTATTGAGAAAATTTTGGAAGCAGTTGGATTTAACCTCAGGGTTTTATATTTAAACAATCAATATAATTAGGTGAGTTAGAGGAAAAATGTGAGAATCTTAGCATAGTTCCAAGAAAACCCTCCAAACCAAAAACCCAACAAAACCACTGAACTGTATATGTGTATTTCTTTCTGAAAGTTATATCAGCAGTTAACAACAAACACCTTAACAATGTGAGAAAATTGTACCCAGGCCCAAAGCTCTAACAAACTTAGATACTATTTAGCAACTATTAATTTAACTATATTCCATATCCTAGGTGGGTTCTCCCTGAGGCATAACATTGCTAATGGTGAATTTAGCATAGGTATGTTAAGCCAAAGCATTCTGGGAATGTGAAACTCAAATAGTCTTGAAGGAGAAATGCATGAAGAAGCTCCTAAAGTATAAATGTTTTTCTACGAGGCACTTGCAAGAAAACAAGAGAAAAGGGAAGTTAGGTTGAGTCCCCTATCCATTTATCAAAACTATTGCACACTTTCCATTTGAAAGAACAAAAGGTGCTATCTGTTTTGTTAAAGTAATAGAGTAATCATAGGGCAATTTTAGAGAAATATTCTCCATTAGTTTTAAATCACTTCAAAAATGTTACCTGGATGTCTGGGACTAGCACAATTATCACACCACTATTACTGAGAGGAGATTTCATTTGCATATTTGAAAGCACACTTCGTTTTTTTCATGCTGTTGAAGGCAGGTGTTTTGGAGTTTTTTAACATAAAATAAGTGTCAAAATACATGCCAAAAAGTTCTGTTTGATATAATCAAACCAGTGAACACCAAAATAATTCACTACGATGCGTAGGTTGCATGTTAGCTAAAACACAGTGGAAATACCTGCTTCTGTTATTTGATACAAAATTAAACGTTGGCAAGAGTAAGAAAAATTTCTAGATGTCATCTTCAACCATGCAGTTGCTTTATCTATGAGTAGCAGGCTCCTAATCCAGTATTGTTTTTAAGTAGGTGCCTGATTAGGTCAAACTAGGAAAAGATTTTTTTGAGACATTTTGCCATATTAAATTACTGAAAATAATCGATTGTATTTTTTCACAGTCTTTAATAAATACACAGCTGAATAGTATGTAATTAGATAGTAATTTATTTATTATTTAATTAATATTTTATTGCAAAATAATTTAAATGTAAATTACAAGTACAAAGATATTGTAGAGTATAAAGAGCTCCTGATGCTTTATTTGGAAATTCTGGGATAATATTTTCAGGTTTTGGTTGTGTGTATCAAGTGGATATGTACCCACACGTGGGCATGCAATGTCACTGCTTCTTTGCTTTGTTGAATACCCAGCAAAGAAATGCGTTGCTGAAAATTTGCTTATAGCTATGTTATAAAATGTTTGCATCAGTTTGAATCGCAATAATTGCAGTGTTTCTTTAAGTTCTTTTTCTCCTTTCAAATCACTGTTTAATTGCACAATTATCTGCACCACCCACCTGGTGCCTCCATGAGTCTGCTCAAGGATGATTATCTCGAACAGGGATGTTGGAGTAAGAAGGTGGTAAACAAGAAGCTTTAAGCCAAATTTAAAAAAAAACTCCACCACCACCAAGAGTCATAGATACATTCCTCAGAATAAAGTGCACCAAAAAAAAAAAGAAAGGGCCTATGTTAAAAATAATGCAGTTCTGATAAAAGACTTCAGTGTTACACCTTTGGAGCAATGATTTAAAGTGCAGTATGGGGAGCACTGTGATAATGTGATACTGATTTTCATATTGAAAGTCATCTTGATTGAATATGTGTCAGCTCACAAATTCTCTGCTGATAATTGCTATTGTTTTACAACTAAAGTCTTCAACCTGTCAGTTATAATCAGTTGGAACATTTCTAGGATTTCATCTCTCCCAGGAGGTTAGCAGAAATTTCTATAGAACTGATGCAAGGAAAAGCATCCATACCATTATTGGTGAAAAAATTGTTGATCAGTAAAGAAAATATGTTTTTTTCTTTAAAAAACCCAAACCATTATATGAAACTATTCTATTATGTTTTCTATGAAATGTAGCAGAGGAAATTACATAACCAGTGCTTCATTTTTGAATGGCATTTGACATTTTCTAAGAGTTAAGAGCTTGACTTCACATTTTATTTACATAGTTTGTTGGTGTGATTTGCCAGGTGTTTAGGAAACAGCATGGAAAGCATTCTACCACAGAGAACATTAACTATTGCTTTATTCAGATAAGAATATGGTCTTATAGAATGGTATAATTGGACTCTGTAAAGAGTAACTAGTTGTAGTAGTTGCTTTCCATTGTTGAAATGAGGAAGCTGCTAATAAGAAGTATAGCGCATGCCTTTTCTCTGAACCCACATTTTACTAGTTCCTGTCTCCTTTTCCCTTGAGCAATTCTCTGCTCAACCTCACAGCCGATTTGATCCCAAGCACAATTTTTTACTTCATTCCTTCCCACAGTACTTTCCCTAAATTTTGTATGGCAGCTTTCTCTTTTCTACCACTTCCAATGGCTTTTTCCCCCTGAATTTCCAACTAATTGACCCAAAGAACCATCTGTTTCTTACTCTGCAGTCTGATTAAGCTAATTTCTATTTTATCACATTTCTAGTTTTTTAAAAAAATCATAATTTGAGATATTTGGAAGTATTTGGTTAAAGACAATTCATACTAGTAAAAAGTTATAGTTACTTTTAAAAAATTAAAATAATTTTATACTTGTCATACATTTAATTTACTATTTCAGTCAAAAAATTGTAAAGAAATGTTACTAAAACTAGAGGATAATACTCTTTCCAATGATAAAATATATTACTTTGATTGCAATCAGATAATACACTGGAAAAAGCTGAATATGGTCATAAATAAACAGTGATAGGATGAGAGAAATTTCTTTTGTCAACTGGGTTTATGCAGGCTCTGACAGGAAGGAACACAAAGTCTGTTTCTGCATTCAGAATTATTTATGGATATTCCAATAAGCCCAAGGATGTAATAATACTCCAATACTTCAGCCTTTCCACAGAAACACTTGGGAGTCTACTGCCCATTCTAGTAGGGAAGCTGGAATGTCAATCAAATTTTGGGACCTGGTAACAGAGAATGAAAATTGAAAGGAATAAATCATCTTCTAAATGCCTCTTATTTATTATTAAATAAAATAACCCATGCAGTAGTGAACAGGTTAAGCTCCCCTTGCACAGGAAAAACAGAAAGGTGTTTTATGAGGCTCAAGTGAGGCACTCTGTGTGTGAGTGTTTTCAAGTGTGCTTCTGAGACTCTTCTGGTATGTTAAGCCTGTTCCCGGATACAAAGTACTTCCAATTAGGCAATCTAATCAGTTGCTGAGTCACTGATTTCTGTTTCCTTGCCCTAATGGTTCATCAAATTTTTATGAATATGTAAGGAAATGGACAAATAGGCAAGCAATATCAGAAAAATTTTAAGTCATTTTCTGTTCACTTTAAAAAAAGGGAAAGTTATCCTGTTTACCTATATATCTGGAATCTTGTCAGAACAGTGGAAATCTCTTTCCACCTGATACAGGGATGTGGAAGGGCATGGGGGTGTGTGTGTGTATAGTAATGATCATATTGCAAAACCTATAATGCTGCCTTATAAGACTAACGTCATTGTTTTAATATAAGTAAAATCAGTTGTTGCTGCAAATTTTCTATGTTATTGAAACAAAATAGGTAATGCTTCATAAATCTGTGAGGATGCAGGTTATGTTCATTTTGCCACACCATCATTTGACATGCTTTTGCCATGGACTACTATGATGTAGGAAATAAGGAATGTGTGATAGGAGGCTAGAAATCTAAATCAAGGTCGCAAAAACAAACCTGGAGTTCTTTTGTCATATTAAATATCTGACATATCTAAATTTTGTCCGTGTCTCCATAGTCTTCTGAGCATTCCCATCTATATGTGCATATGAGATCATGATTTTCGTCAACAGTTGAAATGACCTATTTAGTTTAGATGGAGATCTGGAACATTAATGGAGTTCTTATGCACTTGGGCAATGTGAAGCTTTATGTTTTTCTTCATTATTATACATTTACTTTATGATTTTTAAGTGGTTTATACTGGGTACTAGCCAAATAAAAGTGGTGTGTGTTTCAGTTTTGGACACTGAGAATACATCGTAGGCATTTTTGGTGTTCCTAACATATTTATAAAAGCATAAAGAATTTATTTTAACCTAAATACATACAGATGTATGTGAATATATTTAATAATAAAAACCCCACTAGTGTGGTATTGTCTGGATGCTCAGAAGAAAGATGACATTTAAGCATTTTGCTCTGCATGTTGAAATACATAAAGCACAGTAAAATATGGTGCCTCAGACTGTGCATCCTTTGACCTATGTGATGTCAGTCATTCTCTCTCTTACACAGATGTGGCATGGACTTTTCCTTTCTTTTTGGCTAACCATGCATAAGTATGGAAAATATTACTTTGCTTC
The DNA here is from genome assembly GCA_036630365.1 of Acanthiza pusilla. Lineage (NCBI taxonomy): Eukaryota > Metazoa > Chordata > Aves > Passeriformes > Acanthizidae > Acanthiza > Acanthiza pusilla. The sequence continues at coordinate 78,600,060 of JAXCHO010000034.1, forward strand.
AATAGAAACCATTTTCAGACACAGGTGCATGCTTACATGAATAATATCTCTATAATTATTATTGTTATATAGTTTGAGATTTTATGGAAATGCACAAATGTTTTTAGGTTGTATATTCTTGATTTATGATTAATGCCTTGGACTCTGGTAAGTTACTGTGTTGATTCTTGGACAGAACTGTGTTTTTGCTTCTTAAATGATTCAGACATAATCTTCTCATTTTTTATGTTGCACTTGTAAGAATATTTTATTGTAAGTTATAATCTATTATCTACAACTACCTGAAATGAGGTTGTATCCAGGTGGGGGTTGGCCTCTCAGGCAACCAGAGACAAGAAAAGGGCAAATGGCCCCATGCTGCACAAGGGGAGGTTCAGGTTGAATATAAAAAGTACTTCTTCACTGAAAGAGAGGAGAGGCTATGCATTGGAACATGCTCCACAGGGAAATTATGAACTCACCACCCCTGGAAGTGTCCAAAAAATGAGGAGAAGTGGCACTATACAATATAGTTTAGTGGGCATAGTGGTGTTTGGTCAAAGGTTGGGTTTGATGATCTTTGATAGTGATTCTATGATTCTATTAAGGATTAGATAGCATGGTTAACATGACAAAAAAGAAAAAGTATGAAGAGCCAGTAATTCCAGAAGGTCACGTCAAGTATAAACTCAAGCCTACCCCACTCCTGTATATAGATAAGCAAAGTTCTGAATGATGAGGAAGGGTATTTTAAACTTGTTAAAAGTTACTGCTATCAAATTGTATAAGTGGTTGTATCTAAATGCCAGTTTACTCTGAATCTGAAATCCTGAATTGAATTTAAAAAAAAGAAAAAAAGGAAAAGGTTGAACTGCCTGCCAGACATTCCCAGGAAAAAGGCCCAGAACTTGATAACACTGGAGTTCTGAGTTTCTAGAAGTATTAGAATAAAACTTCATACTAGAAGTTGGGCAATTAATGTAGTTTGGTGGAGATATGAAAAGTCTTCAGGAGTGAAGTCCTAAGCAGAACATTAACTGATGGTGTTTCATTGACATGCAAATAAGTAAAGCAAAGAGTCTGGGCTGTTCCTTCTTATGGGCAGTAAGAACAATTATGGACTTACAAATAGCAATTGCATTTCTGTGAAATTCCTGTTCTGCAACACATGTTCTGCCTGAAGTCCTAGCTTTGTTTAAAGCTTTGCTTTTTAAATAATTGTTAAATATATTGTATTTATCAGTGTCATATATTTTTCAAAGACTACTAGGAAAACTTGTCAGCCATTCACTGGAAAGATAAAAGGGAATGTTAATTGTTAAAATTAAAATGACATCTACCAGCTGGAAACACTTAATTGCTTATTAATTCTAGAGTAAGAGTTTTGAGGTGTTAATTCCAGGGTTGCATCTGAATCATTTAAAGGCATATTGATGTGGACATAGCCTGGGAATGTCACCATGTAGTGGAGGAAATAAGCTGGTGTGCAGTTGTGTGCTATCATCACACATTTAGCTGCTGGGGGCTAGACTCCTGCATTTTTATTTGATTGTTCTTCCTGTGGGTGTGCATATATTCTAAAGGAAATTTTAAGAACATGATGAAATTTTATCTGATGTTTCTTGGCAGCATGCTGACAGGCTGTTATGGGTAGACTGCTTTTGATTCTTAGGTCTGTGCATTACTTTAAAAACACTAATAGTTTTTTGCAGCCTGCAGTGTAAACTCTGTAACTATTTTCATAATGATTAGTCCTTCTCCAAATTTTCACTCTACCATGTCAAATTGGGTCCTTTTGAATTGTGTACAGCTCCTCATTCTTGTAATAAACTGCAAAGTTTAAATTGCATGATCAGGGATTTAAGTTAGTTTTTGTAGTGGTGACTCTGTTTTTACATTTATTTGACAAGAAGTGAACACAAAGACCTCTTGTACTATACATAATTGACCTAATATAAGGAATATTTACATGTGGGTGATGGTACATTTTATCCTCATGCAAAAAAGGCAAATATAATAAGTGTAGGTAATACTGTTACCTGCTGGTAACAATGTGTTTGATTCCTAGAAAACAAGTAATTTTAAGCAAATTAAGATACAAGAAATAAAAAATGGAGGATAATCATGAGGTTATGATTATGAAGGCATGTTTCTTGTGAAGTCAGTTAACACTTCCAATGTGGACTGTTGTGATTAGACTTTGCTTTGAAATATCCCACTTTCAGGGAAACTGTAGTCAATAACTTCTTGTTAATGGTAAACCCCTCTCTTTTCCAAATCCTTTTCCCTGTACTGTGTACACATATTTATATTAAAAATAAAATAACTTTCTTCTATTTTTGATTACTGGAAAATATCTAGTGTTGTAACAAATGTGTTTAAAATGTATGAATTTTCACATTGTTTCAAAATACAAAGGAAAATATAAATAACTTAGTTTTATTATTTTGAAATACATTTGGGTTTTTTAACATATTCTGTTACTGATGTGATATCTCTTCATTATTTATTTAAATAATGAAACACTTTCATCTAAATTCACCTTTTATCACAATCTGATCAGTATTAGGAGAACTTACACTTAAAAATGGGAAAGCTCGGGAGCTATGTGGAGACATTTCCCAATGATGGTAGCCTTTCAGACAGACTAGGTAAAAGCCTTTCAAAGATATTATTCATACTAAAGTTATGACTGCCTTCAAACAAGGGAATAGGCAATCTGACTTCATGAGTTGCTTTCAGAGATTATACATATTTGCTTCTTAACTGAAATACTGTGGAAAATCCCAAATTTTAGCTATCTTCTTGATCCATAGTCTCCCACTGGCTTCTCAGAATAAATATGTGAATCATCTAGATAATTTTTAGAACCATGTATCCTGTTATTTTGTTAAGAAGTTCAGGGCTCTTAAACAATGTTTTGTAGCTCCTGTATTCTCAGATTATAAAGTTTTCTTTTTGTGATGTGTATCATTCCTTCTCCATCTTATTGTCTCATATCTGTATTTTTCTTTCGGCCATCACCTCAGTCATTATGTTACTTTACCTCGTTCCCGGTACACCCAGTCCACAGATCACCATTACAGGGATGTCAGGTATATGTTTTCCTCTGTGTGACTATGTGTGGATAATGCATGTACTTCTATGTACCTACATGTCCACTTCTGGTTTTATTTGTTTGTGTATAGTGGTAGAAAACTTAGAAGTTGAGTTAGTATCATCATTAGATTTGTTAATATAGTGTCCACACAAACACTGGGTAATTCTTCCTGTGTTTCACTTGAATATTATCTCACTGCCAATAGTCTATAATTGGTGGTCCACAAAGATGATGCTTTATTTATATCACTCTAATGTGTTTTAGAAACTAAATAAAGAAAATAATTTAAATCAGCAAACACTAATATCTGCTAATACCGTGATTTTAATATACAGAAAATCATATATGTTTGGCTATGTTTAAGGTTACGATAAAACTGGAATGTGATACCTTTCTCATAGCCTTGTCGTTCTTGTAGCAGTGAGCCAACATACTTTAATTTTTAAAAGTAGTTTTGCAAAATTCGCCGACGTTCCAGTCATGCTCTGTTCCAGTGTTTTGTTTTGTTGCTGACATTGCTTGCTTTTCATGTTGTTTTGTCCTCGTTTCATCTTTTTGTTGCTTTTCATTGTGTTCACCCATTATGTTTTGGCAGCCAGGATCAAACAATGTGTCCTCTATTTTGTGAAGATGCAATCAGATTACTCCGTTCCCGTAAGATGTGCCGTACCTATTCTGAGGGTGCTTACTATGATCTTGAGAGGTATAATTGATATGGCACTGACAGTGCCGTGTTTGATTTCCAAACTGAGAATGTGATCTATGTTTTAAGAGATAAACACATACAATGAATATGTTTTATAATTCTCTGGGTATGCATGCTTCTAAAACTGACTACTTAGGGCTATGGGTAAATCCCAAGAGATGCTAAATAGCTTTACAGAAGTCAGTTTTAAATTAGGTTATATGGATATTGTGTGTCTGTGTCTTTTATAACCCTTATTTTTGCTGGAATTTTCCAGAGTGCTTATAGCATTTATTATTCTCTTTGAAATAAAAAGGAAAAGCCTATCTTCTTTAAAGTACGCAGAAAGAGTGTCTTTCTGAGATCTTCTACTTTGCTTAACTGAAAATCGAGTAAAAAGTAAAAGTGTATGCTTATGTAAACATATATAGTTGTATACTCTATATTCTGTAATTTAGGAATACTTGTACATATTCACAATACCTGTGGATGATTGTAGTGCATTTTAGTTCCTATTTATACATGAAATATATGTGAGAGAGAAGTTGAACCTATAACAATTTCTATGAAATAATTTTCCCCTTGAAATACAATGGCTTTTAAGTGATACTAGTGTATTGCATTACAAGAGGGGTCATGTAAAAATTTCCAAAGCAAGAAGTAAAGAATGCTTGATATATTAACTTCATGGCTACCCTCTGAATATGAGTTCCTGAGAAGGTCATTCATGTTTGCTCTGGATTCAGATCATAAGTCACCATACTTTAAAGTAAATGTAAAATTACTTTTGGATGCAGAAATGAAAAAAGGGTCTGAAAAATCCTTGCAAAGTAATATTGCTTTTTAAAAAATCTCCAAAGCTACAGTATATTAGACATTATAACATTTAGAACTCAGTCAAACATTTGTTTTGAAATGATGTTGTTTTACATGAAACCTAATATAAAGAAAGGTTATAAATAGTTCTGCCCACATGTAGAAACTTTGAGAAGGAGACAGATTTTTGGTTTGTTTTCTGAAAATATGTGATGAACTGTGCTCATTTGTATGCTATTTCATTACTTAATTTTTATATACCTAATTTTTGTCTTAGATATATACTCTCATTTGCATTAGTTTATCTGAACCTGTTTCAGATTGCTGGCTATGTCTGTGACTGTTCAGATATTAGTGAAAGCTGGAGCTATTCTCAAATTGTCTTACTTCGAAGTTCTTGACTTGTAAATCTTAATCTTTGTTTCTGAAATTAATCTCTCAAAAATAAAGTAAAATCAATGGAAATCAAGGGCAAAAGTTACAGTACTTCATAAAGATGAAAAAGCTGGGATTTAAGCAGTGAGATGGAGAAAATCTTTTCCAGGGCTTTGTTGAACAGAAGGCTATTAAAGCTAATTCTTCCTGGGATCAAAAATTAAAATCTGACATAAAGTGGAATATTTCTAGCTCACTGTTAAAACCGTATCTTGAGATTCCTTGGGCCTAGAAACTGATCCTGGATTCTCTGATCCTCTTGAATCCAGGCTGCCTGTGGGTAACATTAGTGTTCAAGTTACTTGAGTCATCTTACCAGGTATGAGCTCCTCTGAGTACCTCACAGCCACAACAATCATAGTTCCTAGTTTTGGTCCTTTTTGTCTTTCTGTATTCTGACAGCCATTTAAGGACCATTTATAGCATAATTGTTATCCAGTTTCTCCTTATACATTGAAAAATACTAATTTCCTACTCATTATTTTTATTGTAAATATATGAAAAATTGCCCTTTAAACAGTATTTCCTCTTATCTTTATACTTTTCCCCAGTTCAATGCTTACTCTAAAATAATTATTTTGTAGGCCAAGGTGTTATTCCAGTCTTCTTCGTTCTACCTTCTTAATCAATGTCTTGTTGATATCAAGCAAACATCTCTCTTCCCGTCTTTCACTTTATTAAGCATATGAAACAACTTTCTAATTTCCACTGTTCATCAAAATAGTGGATATTGTTCTATACAGTCCAGCATTCAGGAAAGAGTCCCATGTGTGACAGAGATTTTATCTTATGTCATTCTGAATCCACTAGTGTGTGTGTCCTGCAGGCTAATATATCATATAGATATATTAATTAAAATTGCTTGCCTTCTTTGTTGTTCATGGCTCCTTTCGTTGCTTATCTTGTAGTCATTCACAGCCAGCCCATTAACTCTTGTGGTCTCTTCTAGCACTTTTTTCTCCTTTTTCCCCCCCCAGAGTGACTACTTCGTTCTCTTTCATCTTTTCTCTGCTGAAGTTCATTTCAGTCACTGTTAATCAGACATGATAGTCTTTATTTCATTAGTTCTAGGACACATTTACATTATCAAAACCTGTAATTTCTGAGGTCATTCTTAGTCTATGGCATTCACCGTTTTGTCTTTCTGATAGTTCCCCCCTTTTGAAGAGGTCCAACCCTTTCCCTCCCAAAAGTAACAGCAGCATGGACAAGATTCTTCAGCATATGCCTAAGAAAAGCAATAAGCACCTGTACATCTTTGGTGACTTCAGAGCCCTGAGGACCTGGGGTTTTCTCAAGAGCATCCTGCTGCTCAGTATCCCACCCCAAGCTTCCCTGACTCTTCAATGGGAGGGTTAACACAGTAGCTCCAGCTGGTATCAGTTCACACTGCTGCAGCTACTCACACCAAATATACACAAGACATCATGGCTGGATATGTTGAGCTTTACTTACACTTTTATTTGTATCCTCCAATTCAGGATCCTATAGAGTTATATAGGCTAATTTATTCACATTTTCAATTGGCTGACATACACATGATCTCAATGACAAAGTAATGCTCTCAAAGTTCTTATCTTTATGTTTAAAAAATTAGCAGTTCGTTCCAAATAAAAATCTGCTGAAAACCTCACTGTATGAAATTCTTTCTCAACTTACCTACCTCAGAGCTCAGCGTAAACAGCAAGAACACCACACTATGTGCTATTTATTTTAGCCATTGAGCTTAGTGCTTTTAAGTCCATAAAAACTGGTTGGTGTATGTCCTGATAAGGAGGATGTGAGGTTTATTTCAGGCAGAATTTCTGTTGTTTCACTTAAGTAAATTAGATTTTGCTTCCATTTTTTGCCCCGCCTTTTGTTTTACCCATCAAAATTTTTCTTACATCCATATCTTATTTTTGCTGAAATTTCTCTGTTGCTCAACTATTAGTTTCCTGGCAATGTAACTTTTTACTTGTATGAAATATGTGTGCATTGATCAAGTGTTCTTAATATGTTATTAATTATTTCTGAATAGAATTTGAAAGCAGAATCTTAAAATTACATATATATGAAAATACATGTTCAGAGTATACTGATGAACTGTGGATAAATGTGCTGCTCTATATTCATCGCATCTTAATAATACAGTAAGGGAATACATAATGAAAAAAGCACCCTTTAAAATGTCTGAAATATCTGTGCTATTTATTCCATATTCAGGAGGACTAGGCAGGAGAGAAGAGTGCCTAATTCATATTATGATGACACAGCCTATACTCCTGAAAGGTATTTTAATTTATATAGTAAAAATAGATAAAGTTGAGTAATAAATTTTTATGAAGCGTAGTCTTAAATTTCTAATTGGCCTAGACTAATGATATTTAAATTTACAGTGCACTTTATGCCATATTTCTCTGAATACAGAACAACTAATCTCCATAGTTTTGATTACCTCATTTTCTTTTTAGCCCTTCATTAATTTGACTTTGGATTTTTTTAAGCATAATTCTTAACTTGAAAAATTTTTTATTCATTAGGTGTGGGAGGAAAACGGAATAGTACAGAGGAGCTTAGGTACAACTGAAGGCTTTTTCTCCACTTAACTGCACCACAGTTCTAATGGCTAACCTTTTCAGTCACTAGGAGTGATTCTAGGACAATTTAGAGTCCTCAATTTCATTCTTTCAATAACTTGAGTAGCATAAGAAAGTTCTCAGTTTTTAACATGTTACTGCTCACATTGACTTTAAAAAGGACTAAACAAATGCCTTCAAATAGATTTTGAATGTTTGCTGTGCTAGGACCCAAAGTACTATTGTTCTTCCTAAATTTTGTTATGCATATAATATATCACAGGGAACATAACTAAAATCTGACAAGTAATCTGAAAAGTATTGGAGTGTCTCTGGAAATAGCTATTTGATAACAGCCTTTCATGGTTAAAGAGCTAGGCCAAAAGAGAAGGAAATCTAAGGAAAGTAGCAAATCCATGTTCCTCTCCCTTTTTACAGTTAGATGTTTTATAATTCTCTGTCCATTTTTAAGTCAATGTCTGATTTCTGTCTATGCTATGGGAACAGATAAAGCAGGGATTTTTTCCTAACTAATAGCAAGAAATTCTGTGTTTATTTGATTACTATGAATAAATACAGTCATATTTAAGAAAAAAATAAAGTGCACTGTAATTCTAAACCCATATTTATGTAATTACGGTGTCCTCAATAAAGTAGTTTTACCAAAAAATCTAATTTAAAATACTGGTTAACTGGAGAGACTGGCTTCAGTTTCAAGCATATGGATTATCAGGGAGAGTGTAAAGACATACCTGTCATTCTCCAGCAGTATTCTAATTTATATTGGATGAAATCTCAATCTAATCTAAAGCTTAATTAGATTAAACTAAAGTGACTTTCATCCAGCCATTGAGCTGGCTATAAACCATGCAAAAAACCAAACCAAAACAAAACCAAAAAGCCAAAACCATTCTCCATATCATCCAATTTGACATAGAACAAACAAGGGCAGCTGATTGACATTCATTCACATATATTGCACCCCATATGGTTCTTTCCTCAACATAATGACCAGGATATTTGGGCTCATTAAGTTTGTAAACATATTGCAAACCCTCAGATTCTGAAATATGAGGAGTTTGAGGGAAAGGGAGTCAAGCAAAAAATACTGCTGTGATTGTCAGGAACAGATTCATGAAAACCCTTGAGTCAGTGTATTGAAGACATTAAAAAGTTTGTCCTTCAGCCTATGGCCAGTATTTTCAGGACGTATAAAGAAATATCTTTGTCCCAGTTGATAATACAATGGTCCCTTGGTATTTTCTGTTAGTCTTGGTTTTATCACTCACTGTCATGAAAATCCTTGAATAGTGAGAACATAGGAGTTCCAAGGCTTTACCCTAAGCAACATCCTGAAAGTACAGAACTCCAGAGATTTAGTTGAAACTCCTTAACCAATTTGTGTCTAGTTTTAATATATTGGAGTAATGGCACATAAACAGTTTATCCCCTGACTTCATAAAGCAGGTTTTTTTGTCCCATTATTTCTCTCCTCAATGGTTCTTCTTAAGATAAAATACTTCTACATTTCTTGTATGTTGTCTTCAACTGGTTTGCTGAAATGATGATGCAAAAGCTTGGGTAGCCCATATTCAGTACCTAGAATAATAATACCACTATAAAATTTAATTAGTTTTCGTTGTTTGATCTAAGTGAACTGAATTTTCTTCTGCTTCTTAAATAGCTGTAAGAAACCAACTACCCTAACAAATAGAAAAAAAATATTAAAATTGGAAAAGTCATGGATTTGAAGTTAAAAGCAATATTTTAAACTATTAATGCATATAATCTTATTTTTGTTAATGTTTTATCTCCACAATTACTTTTCAATTATTCCATAAACTGTATAGCCATTGAAAACATGAAGACATTTATATATGAAAAGATAAGGGAAAAATTAGTCTTGATGGAAATGAAATTCATGGCTAAACTGTTGAGAAGACTAAAAGTGAAATAAAAAAACGGCATCGGGAAAAAAACCCTATAATTTCCTTGGTGTTTGGTTTTGAAAAAGTTGGCTTTCTTCATACCTGAAAGAAAATATGAAATGTACAAAATTATTGAAAACATTTGTAAATCTTCCCATTTTGTTGAGAAGTGGTCATGTCTCATGAATTAGAATGATAACAATAATACATAATTTTTCAATAACATTTCTTTATTTTAACTGCATTGTAAAGGTGGTACAATGGTGCAAGTTCATGGGCAGATCATATAGTCAATGGTTCAGCTGAAAAATATGGGTAAGTAAAGAGTGTAGTGTTATAGATAAAACTAAAATGTATTTTGAATCTTTATAAGAGTTCATTTATAATTGTACCAAATTTATTCCTAATAAATGTATTTTTTTATGTCTTTCTTTCTTTACTCAGAACTAGGGCACTTAGTTCTAGTCTTTTTTCCAAGATTAAACTGTTTTATTCAGTTACAAATAGAAAAAGAACATTAATTATGTTTGAACTATTTTTAAAACATGTTCTCACTGTTCAGGGCTGCTTTAATGAAAAAGGGCTTTTTTACTGATAATACCTGCCTACATTCACAATGTTGGGGAATGAGTCTTTGAGACCTAATACTTTTTTACTTTTAGAAATAATCCCAGGTCTATCTGTCTAACCTATCTTTCTTTCTGATTGATGCATTTCCCATGCAAAGTGTTGTGTGCCTGTAGTTCTTCCCAGTTCTAGCTGGCTTCTGATCAAGAAAGCACACAAATTTTCCTTGCTTTTAGTTCATTGACCTTACTGCTTCCCCCTTATTTCCTTCTTGCTCTTGCAAGAATTTTATTTTTACTTGCTTCCTTTGTGAATGTGAACAGAGGAGAACACAAGTGACTGTTAAATTGAAACTGAAAAAATCTGATAAAACCCAGAATTAATCTGTAAATATTTTAATGCAGGCTTCTCTCTTCTCTAGAGAGGAGGGAGTTGTGAGGGTCTTTCGGCTAAACATTAGTGCAGTCACAGAGACTTGAGACCATATATCTCCTCTAGCTTTTTGAACCAGAGTGAAACTGTTTACTGCCTCGTCATTTTTAAGTGTGTGGCAAGGGCCATCCTTATTACCTTATTCTGGAAACTGCACAAGCATACTGAAAATGAACAGCAGTTAAAGAAGGCTAAAAAGCAATTAGTGTAACTAAAGCTTTTGCTTTTGATTGTCACATGAAATAGCCCTGGCTTACTTCTCTTTTCTTACTTTTTGTCCTGAATAGATGCTAACATAGGTAAAAATCAGGGGTAAATATCTAAAAATAGATTTGTAACTTGAAAAAGAAACTTAGTTGCTACTACTCTCTGTCTCCCTTTAAATTTACCTCCAAGAATATTTGGCAAAAGAAATAAGAGATAAAATAGTTTTTTGTGAACCATTATGACTTTTAAGTAAACCATAAGGCATAGAAAATACTTTAATAGAATAAAGACTACTGAAATAGATCAGATTCTGTGAAGATCAATGGATTTCAAGAATGCCTTTAAGAGAAACTGAATGCTATTTTGCTCATTTGTAATTTAAGAACTTAAAAGAAGATAAAGTCTAACATACCTGCTCCTGTTGGAACAATGTGATTGAAATCCTGGTCTCATCAAGAGACAAAACTCTTGATTTCAGACAAGTCAGAATTAGAGGTCTGAGTCGAGAAGCTGAGAAGATAAACGTGTAGCTGCAGTTTGTGTACACAATAACTGCATAGTTACAACTCTGGTTGTGTTAATTTACTAATTAAATGTCTGCCATATTATTGGTGTTTAAAAATGTCACTGAAGAGAAAATGCCAAATAGAAAAAAAGTTATATTTAAGATTTGAGGAAAAAATCCCACAAAATCCATCTAGAACCAAATACTTTTCATATTTTGCATTTAGTACTGCACTTTACGAAGGCATATTTAAGTATGTGCTTGGTTTAAGCCTACAACTACTTTAATTGATTAGTGTACAGTCTAGGTGCTCTGCTGAACTGCATTTGAACATTCAAGTCCCACTAGGAAAGTCTTCTTTTTCATTGCTTCTCTCTCAAGATTCTCTATGCATTTTCTTATATACCACTATACTTCAGTCATGAAATACATGTTAATTAAAACCTGTGAATATTCCTGGTTTTGCTCATATGATGTAACATTCAAGTTGAATAGGTAAAATATTGTGTTCTGTAATACGAAATACTGTGGAATAAATTTATAATATAAAGCTGAGAGTGTTACATTTTGGAATATTTCCAGTGCTTTTATGGAAGCTTAGATTATTATCTGGAGAGAGTCACTGCAGTAGATTCAGTTATAAAACTGAGCTGGGGTGAAGGAGAGGAGAGGATTTCATCTCTCTGAGAATTTTGAATTCCCAGCTTTTGAATCCTAATCAGCTTTATCATGATCTTCAGTGAGTCATCTCATGAACATAGAGATGTGTATTCCTGCAGGATGATTCTTTTAGATGTGTCAATTGAGGGTCTATATTAAAGAAGTTGAAAGTTAGAAGTAGTTGGCAAAATGCAAAACACTATATAAGGCAACTGGCTATATAAGTGAAAATGTACATTGCAAGTACCAGAAACAATAAATTTGTCAATTCCATAAATAAACCAGAAGCAAAAACCCAAAGTTTTTACAGATAAAAAGGATAAGAAATGCACATCATTTCAGTTTTAGTTGTTCCAGGATTATTGGTTTTATTGATATTTGATTGTAATACTTATTATAAACCTCTAACTGCATCCATGGAATCATAAACTAATTTGGGTTGGAAAAAACATTGAGAAAACTGTATTCTCCAACTCCATATTTAAAGCAGGGCTTTTCTATTCCTCAGCAAATATATCAATGATGAAAATTATTTTGCAGAGTAAGCCTCAACAAATATAGATACATGTGCTTTCCTTGAGCATTTTTATAATTGTACCATGCCATGTGTTAGCATGATGAGATATGTAACAACAGAGTCACCAAAGTGACTGCAGTGCCATGTCCAGACACCTGAGCAAGCTGTAAGCAACTGAATTTCTGTAGCCATAGCAGAACATAGGAATGTGGAGCACAACGTGTCTAGGATCATAGTGGAGTTCTCTGCTTTGTCTGCTTAGCTGTGTTGGTAGAATAGCTCAGACCCTGGCACGTTACAGTTTAATCATGCCTGTCACTGGCATGGAGATATGCCAGTAGTTATGACATATACCACAGGGTAACATGCATGTGACTCGATCATATCAGTGTATGGATGCACGTGTGTATATATATATATGTGTGTGTGTGTGTATTGTGTATATATATAGAAAACATTATAGAATATTACTGCAACAAAAATATCTTGCTTTACTTTCTTTTTTTTTTTTTTTTTCTTTTAAATACCAGAGTACCTAAAAGCTATAGCAGCACGTAATTTTATATTAAGTTCCTCTATCAGTATAGATGAGTTATTTGGTGAGGTAACCTGTCACCAGTTTATCTAGAGAGTTGACAGTGTACTTCTTCCCATTTATCATTGCAATATTTATGACTTTTAATTTAAGTTTGCTTGGTACTAGAAATCTCAGTTGTTTGTAGACATGCTTATCTATGTTATGCTAACAGAGGATCTTGTGTCTGTGACTAAACAGCAAAGTTCCTATAGCTAGTAGAAGAATAACATGTCCAAGGATTGAAATCCAGCAGCCATCCACAGACACTGACAGGTATTGCCATTGTATATTAGCTGGAGTTTGGAATTATGATAATTAGAAACTGTGTTGTATTTTTGTTGTTCTGTGCTCAGTGTTTCTAGATGAAAAAGATGCACTAGGAACTGAATTGTAGTGTACTGTAATCTTACAGCAATTCTATTTTTATTCCTTCATTTTTTTGTTACAAGAAAAATCTAATGCTAAAATTGTGATTGGCATGATCACATAGCTTGTACAGAGTAAAGAATTTAACGTGGGCTTTCAAATAAATTGTTTTCAGTCATTCGGGGGAAAATAATTTCTCTTTGTTTTGTAAACTGCTACAATTGCTTACTGTTGGAAAATGTTAATCTTTCATAAAGCTTTCTCTATACATAACTTTAGATCAATAACTCTAGGAATTTGTTGAAAATTCTTTTTATTTGTTAAGAAAAGTAACAAATCTGAAAAATTAAAAAACAGAAATTATTATTTTCTGCATTGGGAAAAGAGTTAACATTTGAAATTTCTGGTATATGTATATACAACAATGGAGATAAATCTGTATATAAAATAAAATTCGGTACCACCTTTAGTTAGATACTATAACAACTAGAGTTTACAGTGGTACCTAAATAATATTAGATTCTAGTTCTCATATTTAATGGGTTTGGAATGTGAAGTTACGCTGTTGCCCACAGAGCTTTCTGTGAAGTGACTTACAGAGAGCTCAAACAGTCTCATAGTGATCAGCTTGCTTGGTTTAGAAGCCAACACTGCTGTTCCTTTTCCTCAGTGCAGGGGAGAGTTATGCTTACAAGTCTTGCAGACTTTGGCAAGCAAATAGGCCATCTACTGTGCCTGTCTTCCCTAGAAAAGATGGAAGGGTGCTACAATAGGCGGTACTAAATGAAGGCGGCCATTATCTGACATTTCATTTACTGGATTTTCATAATAAAAAGTCTGCTAGCAAAGATAAACAGTGCTAGTGTACATTAAAATATTATATGGATGTTGAATAGTTTAACTAAGACTACCATATTTCCCTCTTTAAAAATTAGTAATTCATACGATGTGATTTGTAATAAAAAGAAAGTTTCATCTAGATAATTTGTAAGCATAAGTCTTTAAGAATGACATCTGAAAAGTTAGAAACTTCTGTTTTTAATTTAACTTCCTCCCATAATTATGGCTGGATTTTGATATTAATGCATAATTGCATACAGTGTTTATGGAGGAGTGTCATTGCCTAAGCAGGTTGTTGGAATGAGAGCTTTTCTATAAAACAGTTTCTGAAGACTGGGATCATGTAATACATGTGTTTACTGTTAAAAGGATAAAAGAATAAGTCAGGATGAAGATCAGACAGTAACATTTTTTTCTGAACTGTTCTTTATTGTGTATGATGTAAAACCACAAAGTGTAGCTTTCGAGTGGAAGACTGTCCACTTGAAATAGCCCTTCATTTGGTGCAGTGGTTATTGAGATGATTGCAGCCTGTAGCCTGGAACCTGAGAGTGACAACTGAGTTTAACCTCAGGATTCAACTTACTCTTCAATTCCTTCAGTGTACAGAACAGCATTGCCAAAGTTTCAAAGTTTACTGCCAAAATCCACCCTCTCCTTTACTGCTGGAAACTCCTGGTTGTTTTTCTGTTTGAAGTAAACGCCCGCTACAGATTGTAGCAAACTGAATATTTATATTAGCTATTGAGTACGAAATTTTTGAAGCCTTTATCTGTTAGCCTACTGGTTAGCTATGCTGGCTCCATGATGTTCTGCAGAACACACCACCTGCCCACTAAGCCATTAGTATTGATCCTAATGGTAGAAATGCCTCTGCCATTCTAATGGAACAATAGGTCAGACCCCTAACATCTTAAAACCTACTTTTTATAACTATAGAGGTAAAGAGAATGAGGCCTTAATAGTAACAAGTAGGAGCCTGAACTTTTCATGAAGTCTTTATTGGAAACATGTGGTTGCCACTCACCTGTTCCTCTGTATGTCCTACCGGCTGCTGGAAGGAGAGAGAAATAGAATATGGAATTATATCCTTACCATATCGCCCATTCCAGCAGTCCTCTGCTCACTGACAGGAGAAAGGCTGACAGACCCAGAAAGTCTCTGTGGGCTCATTAATTTTCTTAAATATGAGGCTAAACAAGATAAGGATGGGTTTTCCAGACTCTGATATTAATCTTTTTTGTAATTTTGTTGAATTTAAGAATATTTTTTCTCCAGATTTATCCCCATAGTCCAAGAATATATTCTATGGTCATTTCTTGCCATCATGCAGATGGCTGACACTCTTCTCACCATCCATGACCCTGAAACCTCCCTAAAACAGTTACTTAAATTATACAACATTCCTGTCAAAGCTAAGGTTGTGTTTCTCTGTCTATCAACAATGTAAAAGAAGCGAGACAGTGGATGTTTTTGCTGATGAAGCTTCCCATTCAGAAACAGAAATGATAGAAGAAGAAGTGAGGTAATTTTGTTGTGGTTTTGTGCCAGGCTTATTGTACTTTTCCTCCAGTCTTTAGTGCCTCAGCTTATAATTACCATTTATGTGTCTCGCTGTGGTGTGTTTGCTTGTTAGGAGCTTATAGATGTAGGTTCATGGTGTATGGCATTATTCTGAAGCTGTCTGTGGCAATTCCTTCATATGCACTAGGAGTCCAATTATGACCATATGGAAGGCCTGAAAAGACACTGCTTTTAATGAATCTTTTGTAAATGCATTCAGCAAAATTAGACACTATACTAATTTTCAGTATTTTTAGAAATAAAATGCTGTTACTAACATAAAACTCTTTATAATGAGGCTGTGGTATGTCTCTCTGTTTTTTGATACTAATTAAAATTCTACTTCTTGTTTCACTTAATCACCATCGAGCCACTCATTGTATTAACTGACTTCATTGTAAAATGCATGACTTCGCTCAAGGAAAAGTCCTGAAGGGTAGACATTCCACATTTGTATTCTGTATCTGTTCAGTTACTCAAGGAGAGCTGGGAGGAGTGTGATTTTAACAAATAGCTCCATTAGGATATGGATTTTACTTTTTAAATTGCCTTGATTTAATGTATTTGAGGATATTGCTAGCAAATGTTACTCTTCGAAAACAGACCAATTACATTGTGAAAAAGGTGGGGCTTGATTAATTTCTGAAAGTAATGGCCTGATTAATTGCCTAAGATAGTAGAAGATATGACTGCTTGATCAAGAAATTCCCTTTTACTCAGTCTAATTTCTCCCCATTGCATCTCTAACAATAACTTTTTTCACTGCTGATTTGGTACAGTTCTGTAGGCTGTGGGTTAAAAGAACTTTTTTAATACAAACCAATTTTTTTTTCTAGTTGTTGGAACTTCTGTAAGTACTAATGATGTAGATTTTCAACTGATTACAGTCTGAGCACCACATATGAATCTATCACTATAGCTTAGACTATATTATAACAGACATCCCAAGTCTAATAACAGTTAACAGTGCTACGTGGTAATTAAAGCATCTAGAATGTGGACTTTCCTACAGAGTTCTACCTCTAGAGATAATGCAATCTGTAAAAATCTGTTCTTATGACGAATAATGCACAATTAAACTGCACAATTAATGAGTCCTTAGCTTTAACGAGACTTAATATTATGTCAACTACTCTTTTATTCCCAGGTTGATTTATTAATTTACAAAATAACAATATTGTAACCCAGAAATTGTCAGGAAACAGACTATTGCATGGATAGTCATTACTGAGACACTGGAAACATTTCAGCCCATTTATCAAGAGTATGGAGCAAGTCAAATCATATGTGTAAAAAAGTTTTATGTTATCAAGAAGTTATCTCAGAAAATTTACTCCCACTAAAAATGTATATAACAAAATTATTTGCTCCAAACCAGTATCATGCAGCATATTTTATAATCAATAGAAAGGTGAAAGTTCAACTGAGCTGCTTTTTGACTAACATTACAGGAATTGTGAAGCAGCAGATAGACAGCCATATCAAAGATCCAGATCAACAGAACAACGTCCTGTGCTAGAGCGGACCAACTCCCGCTCCCGATCCACAGAGCGTCCTGACTCAAACCTCATCAGGTCGATGCCTTCATTAATGACTGGAAGATCTGCCCCTCCTTCACCTGCCTTACCGAGGTGAAACAGACAAATCAATCAGACTAAACCCCTTCTGCCCCACCAGCTCACCATTTTATTTTCCCAGTAGCTAATTGATACCGCCTCATCCTTAGCTGATCACTAGCAATAGATACTAACCCTTTCAGTGCGAACACACTATTTATATTCTACTCTGGATATAATGGTGTGGCTACCATTGCAAATTGCTTGCTAACAATATTTAACTACATTTGTTTATGATTTCTCATTTGTCAGGAATCCTGGATGGTTTCCACATAAAGCACCTCATAACTATCATATTCTTCTCTTACAGAATGAGAAATTATTTGTGTTCATCAGACATTGCTTATGGAACAACCATCATAACATCAAATGAAACTATTTTTTTTAAAAAAAAGTTTCTTTAGATGCACTGTACTAACTTTGTCTATTATTTATCATTTTAACCACCATTTTCTCTGACTACATTTTACTGTGCCATAGTCTGTATTGTTCCTGTTTGAGTTCCCCTGATTGATATTTTGAGGATTTCTATACATTATTCGTAGCTTAAACAAACATAATACAATAAAAAGATGAGCACATTTTGGTCTAGATCATGTTCAGGAAAGCCTCTCTTTATTTTAGAACTGCAGAATACATTCTTTTGTTTTCTGAAAGTTAGAGTTAGTATCATCAAATCCCCAGTGAGAGCTGAGTCAGATATCAGTGTCTTTCCTCAGTTTATTAGTTTGTTTAGACAAATCCATGTAATCTCATTGCCACTCAAAGGTAATTTAAGAAAATACAAGCTGAGTAAAGATAATTGAATTTGACTTTTGAATAAATTTATGTGTATGTGGCTTTTATATCCATATGCACATGAATATGCACACAACACATTTTCTGTCTTGACTGTGTGAACAATCATCTTATTGAAGCAGCTTATGGAAGCATCTTCAGCCTTAGCTTCGCTTCCTTTTTATGGAGAGATTTCTCTTTTTAATCAGGACTTTTTTCTGAAAAGAGATAATAGTTTCCCTCCAGGACTGCAAGGGTCCCAAGTGATGTAAAGTCTACTTAGTTGTGTTACCAGTTCTTGATGATGTTCAAGAATGAATTTGACATTTAATGGCTGTGGTTTGTTTTGATATGTGTCTCATAGGTCACATCCTCGAACTGGGTCTGTCCAGACAAGTCCATCGAGTACTCCAGTAGCAGGGAGAAGGGGCAGGCAGTTACCGCAGCTCCCACCAAAGGGGACGTTGGAGAGAAGTAAGTGGATGGTTTTCTCCTTAATGATGCTACCAAATTGCTCATGAAGGTTGATTATATTTATTATTTTTCTTCTGCTAGTACAGTTGAAATCTCTTGAGTTTTTGCGTACAGAATTAGGATTTGGTAGTGGTATTGCAATTTGTACTGTGTTTTCTTCTATTATGTTTTAATATCTTCAACATTCTTGGCTGAAATGAATAATCAGCAGTATAATGCACATGAAACAAGGTGGACTATTAGCATGATCCTGTTCCTTTTGAACTCAGTAGTGTTTTGTCATTGACTTCAACAGGCACAGGGAATAATCTTTAGTATGTTGTCTAGTGACAAAATTCTGGCCCTTTCGGGAGTCAGGAACCCAGCTGATCACTTGTGGGTTCATATGGGGTGCATTACATATTGCTAATATTAAACAACTGCATCTTGGAACAAGAAGAGCAAGAAGACAGGAAATAATCTTTAAAATAAGAAAGGTCAGAAAGATTTTTCATGATTCACATTTTACTGGTACTGTAATTGTGCTTATCTTAATGTTTATTAAAAGCACTGGTTGATGGAGACATTTTTCAAAATGTTTAGAAACAGACGTATATAAACGCATTTTTGATAGCAAATACATTTTTACCCTTCCGTTTCTAGTGACTAGATGTGCCGTGCAAAATCAGTCTAAATGGCCATATACAGTCCTTTTTTTAAATCCTTCTGAACATATATATTGTATATTTTTAAAAACTTCTGTTGTTTTTAACCCCTGTGCTTTGGTTCCTTTTTTTTTTTGTTGTTGTTGTTTTTGTTTGTTTTGTTTTTGTGACTTTCCGTAGACAATGGAGACAAGGAGATAGAATCTTTTGAAGGTCTGTACATAAAGAAGGGCTTGTTTTTCACCTGAAAGCCTTTTTCAGAGGCTGCATAGGGAAAAACAAACCCAACTGCAATTGATGTTACTTGATTGCACACACATAGTCAGAATTGTTGTCATAATGATTTCATCTTTATTTTTAGACCTGTGGCTCCTAAATTTTACAGGATTCTACATGAAAAAAAGACAATATAAATAATACTGCCCAAATATAATTATTATTAGAAAAGTACTTAGACATGTACCCATTTTTAAAGGCCAAGAATTTACCCTATGGCAAATAAGAGCATTTCAGCAATATGTATGTACATTTCCAGGATTAACAGATATACAGGCACATGTTTAAATATAAGCATTGAAGGCTATTTGGTAGGTTTAGTGTTAGCCATACATTTAATAAGAAGAAGATTTTATTGCAAATATGTTATGGTATGATACATTTGCTGAATTAGTAGATAATTTTCAAATAATGTAGGGACAAAAATTAATTGAATTAAGGTTGTCTGTCAAGAAGTTATAATACTTCTGCTTAAAATTAAATCCCTTTATATTTTATAGTACTAAAACAATTTAATTTACTTAATAGCAAGCCACAAGATATCAATTGCAGTCCTTGGTGTACCACTGAGGGTCTTTATGTAGTATTACTGTGTTTGTCTCATCAGACTTTTTTATTTAGTATTTCCAATGTTTACAATATTTATTTCCATTTTGGAAACAAAACTTCATGAAAAGAAAACTCTTGTTTTCTCGGATCATCACTCTATTATATTAATTTTCTGTTGTCTTATGTGTTGTGAATTGCTTATATGAAATACAGTTTAGAAATTCCAGGAAATAATCCCATCTAATCACATGATGTTTGCTGTCACTGCTGTATATGCTTTTATGTTTTACTACTCTTCCCTGCTCTTTGCTTAGTATATCTATTTAGACTGTGAGCTCCTTAGAGCAGCAATTGTGAAGTACTGCATATTTTTATTGTGTTTGATTAGAAAGGGTAGCAGTCTTATTTTTTATTTTCATCAAAGGTTCTATAGAGAGAAATGTAACAAATACAATAAAATAATTATTTTTTATAGGAGTGCTAGAATTGTTTCCTCTGGTAAGTAGTGCTGGGACTTCAGGAGCTCTGTTTTTACTCAAAAACTGAGTAATATTTACCTTTGTCTTTTGGAAAATCTGGGTTATGGAAAATTGTCACATCCACAGGTGTTGATGTTCTAATATACAATCAAAGCATCATCAATGACTCAAGATACTGTAACTAGACACATTTCATATTGAATTTACACATATAAAGATGGTAAACACTCTTAAAAACCTAATCCATAGATACAGGTTTCGTAGAGCATTCTATGAAATTTTCTGTCATGGTTTAAGAGCTTATATTCTAATACCAATAGAGTTCTCCTTTGAGGCTTTTTCTGTCCTTTAGGATTTTCTAATAATTTTCTTTAAAGGGAGTAATATTTTTCTCTAAGAAGAATAGTGCTCTGCAAGAACAGCCGATTACCTAACTTTGTTCAGTGACAGAACGTAATTAAGATTAATAGCAGTCTTTTTACTGTGGAGAATTGAATTTTACAGGAAGTTTTTTTAAGCAAATGGAGTACCAGTTATGAAAACTGAGATTTAATAGAATAGGAAACAGTGACTATCATAGAAAAAGTTTATGTTATTACTTAACAAATATGGCATCAACTAAACCTGAAAGTTTTGTGGATATTTGAGTAGGTTTCAATGTATTTTTTAAAGCCACAGAGATAATCAAAACGTTTTTGTGTTGTTGGGAAGGCTGTATGACCATCCTGAAAAATATTGTCACAGGGTAGTCCTTTCTGCTCTTACAGAACGCATGCTTGACTCAAATGAGAGATGTGTTTCTATATTGCATGGAAATGTGCTGTGAAGGTTAAGCTGTCTGTATTTTGAAACGAAGGATTTTATTGCTGTCTAGATTAAGTTAAAATCAAACTGATTTCAAAAGTTAGTAAAAGATACCTTATAGACTACCATAAATTGGAAGTCATCTCAGCTTTGTAAAAGAGGAGAAGAAAAAAGGAAAAACGTATCAATTGCTGACTCCTACAGTGGTCTCATTTAGTCTGCATACATTTGAATAATCTGTATTTCTTACAAGGTTGAAACTGCATACCTTTTCTTTAAATGTAGCAGAAATGCCGGAACTCAAGTAGAAAAAAGGGAGTAATTTGCTGTTGGAGATATTTTTGTGTTATAGGGCAGCACTCACTAGAATGCAGAATATGGTGTGCTCATGGCTGTGTGATGAGAAATGGAAGGGAAGGAATCCACAGGGGAAAAAAACAACCCTCTGGGTAATTGCTTTCCAAAATAGGATCACAATTAAAATACATTGATTTGGGTTAGATGTAGATCCATGAACTGTGTTGTGTGGTTGGGAGTTTTTGCTCCAGGACGTATAGGAGCCTCTTGAATATTTCATTTCAAAATAATCCAAGAGGTTTGCTTTTAAGAAAGCTACCTGGGAGTAGCAATGGAGGACCATTCCTATCTGTAATGTTTTGACCCAAACATATTTTTATCAGTGTCCCACATGCTCAGTAGAACATAAAATCCCTTAGTTATGTTGCATTTACAACCTTTCATGGTCATGAGATTTTTGCTAATTTCTTAACTTTCCGCTGCTGTGTTGCTTTCAGTATCAGATTTGCCTGTTCATAAGAAAGAGTGGGTATCTCTGAAAAGCATGTCATTGGCTTATCTACCCAGGATATACCCTAGCATCTAGGGCAGTTTGGGTTTTGCTTTAGACTTTCATAGTTTAGTATATTTTCATGTTATGTGGTTAGAAAATAGTTCTGAAAGATGTCTGGGACCACCTAAGGTTATACCAAATTTTCACTACTAAAATACCAGAAGACTTTTTCTTCAGCTGAACTTTTGCTTGTATCTTTTTAAATTATGCTAGAGGTGGAGATATCTTGTTTAAATGAACATTTGTAGAAAAACAGTATTTTTAAATTGAACTTGGTTTTAGTGCTGAAATGTTGATGTACTCTTAAGTGTTCTGTATTTTTCGCGCAATCAGCAAGTGAATACTGCAGTATTTATAATTCTTAAGGGTTAACATGACTTTTTTCATTTATATGTGGCTATAATGTATTTCTTTGTTCTTACTCGCCTTGGCAGAAGAATAAAATCACTGCCTGCTTGCTGCTAATTAGAATGGAACACCGTAAAGTGAAACTATTCAGTATTCAACCTTTCAGTTAATAATTAATTCCTAATCAGAGAGAGAATTTTTTTTCCTAATATATATTTTTACTTTTCCTTTTAGTAATAAACATAGCCCTTTCTTTCTTCTTTCCACAAAGAAAATCCCCCAACAATCCAAACAACCATAAAAACTAAAAAATTATGTTAGGCCAAACAGATATAATAAAACCTTAAAATCTGGAAATGAAGTGCTCAGAAATTTAGCAAATAAGTAGTGCTCAGTAAGGATTTGCCCTTCTATTTATGCTCTATGGTACAAACTTTAATTATATGATCTCATAATAATCTTGTGTCTTGGGAAAGTTATTTCAGAGCCTGTTAAGGCCTGACATTAATGCTGATTAACTCTCTTAACTTCAGGTGTGGGTAATCTTTTTCCAGAATAAAATTAGATATGGATGGAATTAACAGGAATACTTGATTAGGTTTAATCAGGGATAGCTAGCAACCATTAGTCCAGTTTTTATATCTCTCAGATGCAGTTTCAAATCTCTGAAAAGAACAGATGTATAGTGACAATGTACTGTTGCAGTTCCTGCAGTCTGGAATGGAAGCTGCAGAGACATTCTGATGTTTAGGAAAGCACAGATACTATTGACAGAAGTATATGCTGTTTATTTTAAGATGTTTTATCTCATTCAGAACATTATTTCTTTAAATGAGATATAGTTTTGCAAAATGAAAAGGAATTTTATTGTGTGTTTTCAAGAGCCCTATCCTAGATTGATGGGAGACAGAGAAAGATGGTTAAAATACAATTGCAGAGAACCCATATCAAGACTGATCATGATTCTATCATACTCTATCAGCTATGATTTTGCAGGGATTTAAAAATATATGGCGTATGGGTATTTTGTTTTATGACAATGATTGATCACGTAGAAAATGTAGGATAGGAGCTTAGATTACCTTCAGCTTGGCTATGAACGTGATGACTTAGGCAAACACAGCAGTCCAAAAAATGAAACTACGTAGCTTTCCACCTATCCCTTTTTTTGTGTGGATATTTCTGTAGTACTGGGTGTATGATGTTAGAAACATTCATGCTTTCACAGTGTAATTTGCATTTTGTGTGCTTGACAGCAAAGTAAACAGAATAGGTTAGTTAACATCAGTAACAAGGCTTCCTTAGGATACTTTCTGAATCTATTTTGGGGTTTTGATTTCAACTAGGAATTTGCAAAAATATGCTTTTGGGTTTTAATTGTGGATGATTAGTTAACTCTCTTGAGATGCAGCAGAATCCTCAGCCCTTGAAAAATACGAAAATATTTTATTTGCATTGGTACAATTTCCATAGAAAAATTTGAACAAACTTTAACTATAACCCAGAGTTTAAAGTGCTTGCTTGAAAGGTTCTGACTTTTCAAGGGAAGTCATAGTTTTTAATTTTCTCTTGGATTGGTAAAAGGAGAAATTAAACAGCTTTATAAAATTTGAAGATCTTACTGTCTAGATCCAAGACTTCAAAGGGCATAAAAGAAAATGACGAAGTCATACAGCTGGGCTCATGAAAGCCATTGTTCATTTATCTTTCAGGGTACTGACATGCCCAAAACATTTTAATTTAATTCTACTGAAATTGATTTTTTAAAGTCTTAGGCACATCTTCTATACATTTTTTCCATGAGAGAAGGTTGACTGTATAAACGATATCCCTGCTGAATATTTTAATTGGAATTTTCAGTGTCATGATTTCAATTGGAATTTAAATGTCATGGTTTTATCATGGAATTGTAGAGCAGAAATCTAAGCAGAGATTAGTTTCCATTGCACTGGTTTGATTACAGCCTGAATTTCTCTATTAACAATAACCTGCTAGAACAAGTAGTTTTAAAATTACCATTACCTGCTAGCTAAATGTGAAGTCAAGTAATTCGATGGGCTATTTAATTGCACATAAAGTTATACAAGTAATGAGAGGACTGGAGAGAATTCTGGGAACAGAGAACACGAAAAATCGATAAGCAATCAAAATCTGAACCTTGAAAAACCACACTATATTGCATCACATCAAAGCTGTTTAATAAATAACTGACATTTAAATTAAAGCAGGTACATGTTATATCAATTATTCAGTTTGACATTATTCAATAGTGTTACTGTTGTTACCCTCATAAGCTTTTTTACAAAAGAAAGTTGTGGTTCTTTATCAATGACATTAAAAATATATTTGTGTTTCTCATCATTAATGGCATTTTCACTGTTCCCAACTATTTCAGTATTATCTAGTATTTAAATATGCTCTAGCAACTGTAGATACTGGTGGAAAAGTGTCTTTCTTTCTGCATTCTAACTACTCTGAAATCCAGGTAAAAAGCATATTATATGGCAAATTTAGGATTTTTTTCTTCCAAGCTGAAAAAGCATTTCCTTTTTTCTTCTACACTTTTTAAGGTACTGGGTATGTCCACTAGCTTATGATTTTTATACAGTTTTAAATATACTGGCTGAGAATGGAGGCTTGGACTTTATTCCTAGGAAAACTAAAGCAAAACCAAGCAGTAGATTTAAACTAATTATCTACCAATATCTGTCTGTTTTCTCTACTTTGGTACTTACTGTCTGCTTTCCAGTGCTTAAAAAATTAATAAGAAATTGGAAACAAGGAACATTAAGGGCTGCATATGAGCACTATATTACTTGCAGAAGGATTTCATTGGAGTAAATTAGTGATATAAATTTAAAAAACCCACAATTTATTTGATCTTTGATTCACTAAAAAATAATTTCTGCCACAGACTGAGGGTTTGTGTGTTATTGTGGATGTCTTTTGTTTGATGTTTATCTTTTATTTGAACAGCTTGTAACAAAGCATGCATGTTTTTGTCTTGCTTTTTTCCCCCCTGTCATACCTTGTTTATACAAATGCAGCAGGAGATGAAGAAAACAAGCATACTGGAGTTCAGGAGTCAGAGGTCGAGGCAGGTCTGTCTGACCACAAGTGCCTATCCCCTTTAGATATGTTTTCCCCTGAGTACATAGGGAAGCTTTACCAGCCAGCCTGTAAATATATTAAAAATCCAAATAATATTTATATCCTTTTATAAAAGAAAAACTGAAACAAATTCATTGTAGCATAGTTTATTTGCCAGTTGTAATGCTTAAAATAGCTCAATATGGAAAAAAGGTACCCAGCTATTTTACTCTTTTTATGCTTTCTAATGAAAATACTCAGTCATTTTACTCAAGTAATAAACTTGGTAGATATGGGTGGGTACTTCTTAGATGTGGTACACTCTACTTTGCTATTAATAATTTTTACAAGCAGGGAAGTAAATTCTTTTTTATCGTGAGACTTTTTTCCCCATGGTTTGCATAAGCAGGCTGATGGGGACAAA
Organism: Acanthiza pusilla; assembly: GCA_036630365.1. Lineage (NCBI taxonomy): Eukaryota > Metazoa > Chordata > Aves > Passeriformes > Acanthizidae > Acanthiza > Acanthiza pusilla. Next base: position 78,626,126 of record JAXCHO010000034.1, read on the forward strand.
AATTGTAGGTGACTGCATTACATGGAGATACTTTGACTGTTTTGTTTAATGTCCTTCATCCTGCTTGGAAGACAGTCCATTGGTTAGTGTGATGACAACTGATAGCTCACAATCAAATCAAACAGATGCAAATTTTTTTTTCAACTCAGATACCATGTGATTAAAACATAAAACTTTAACTTCTAATATCAGGAAACACCCCATACAGGTTCAAAGATACACAGAGATCTAAAGATTTCTTTTCAATCATTTCTCTGTTGTTCACTTTCTTTTTCAAAGGAAGAATCATAAATGCATAAATTTGCATTTACACACGTTATTAATAAGTTAAATTCTATTGTCCATAGTTAATTGTTAATAATTGCCAAAAGGGGTGGAAGCATGGTGCAAAAAAAAAAAAAGATGAACTGAGCAAGAAACACATTTAGTGCTATCTGGTAGGAAAAATTACTAGCATACAAATGTATGCTTAAAATGTTAAATGCTGCTTGAAAGTGTAAGTGCCTGAATCCTGTGCCCCGAATCCTATTCCCATTGTTATTTAAGAGAAGCAAATATGGATTACTATTTTCTTCTACAAAAACAATCAGGAATAAGTACTGTGACAGGACTCATTGCTTTTTCAAAACTCTGGATGCTATAATCATTTTTTGATTTCAGAGGTGGAAAGAAGTTTTACTTTTTTTAATTTTAGTTCTCATTTAGGCATCCAAAATGTCTTTTAGCATCTTTGCCTTCCCATTTTTTGTTATAATACAGTTTACTTTTTTACTGCTTTTGTTATGGTTCTGTCTCTGTGGTGTTCAGTGCTTTGTGTGCTGTGTGCTCTTCACTCGGTGTGTTTTGTAGTAACTGAAATGTAGTGCATGGAGTTTTGCTCGCATAGCTTGCAACACATTTGTGTGTGCTTACAGTTACATTGTTCATTGTAGTAGCTATTCCAATTGTTAATCATCCTTGTCTGTTTTTAATGTTGTAAAGACTGTGAGGAAAAACATCAAACCCCACCTGTTAATGGGCGAAAAGGCAAGTTGATTATGATATTGCTTTTGAATTGTGGGTGCTTGAGAAATTTCATTTATTTTTTGCTGCATGTATGTGTGTTTGCTTAGTTCTTCTAGCTCAAAATTAGTAAGTTCACATATGTTCAATTTCAGTGTGCTGTTTTGCTTCTTGGGTATAATTATTTTCAGCTGTGCTTTAAAAATATTTCTTGGAATCAAAAGCTCCAGATTTTTATATTTTTACAGCTAACTGTATTACTGAAGATACAGGTTACACTAGGCAGATATGTGATCCTGTTGGCTACGCAGAGCTAAGGGGGTAGTTTCTGTATTTTTTCTCATTTTGAAATTCCCAGTCTGCCTTGCTCTAAGAAGCCAAGTACGATTTGCAAGCACCTGCAAAATTGCGCTGTCCTCCATTTTTTACCAGGTCTATATCCTTTTACATTGCTTGGCTATATATTTTACAAGCTTGGTGCATTTTAATGTGACTAGCAAAACCTGATGATTTTAATTATCATATACTGGTAGAGAAAGGCTTATGTTATTAGCAATCATTTCTATTGTCTAGTTTGTATTGTGTTTGATGTTCTCTTTCAAATGCTGTAGGAATAAGCTTAATTCAAAACACTGAAATGTTAACATGGAGATTTAGGTTTCTTATCTAAAAAATAGAAGAAGAAAGTTGCAGTGAATAACCACAGCTTACTTTGAAGTGTTATTCAAGTTCATGCTTCTAAATTGCTTTGATAATTTTGAAGAAATATGTTGCTACTTTCCCACGTACTTCTAAGACCTTACTACATTTAGACTTTGTGTCGTTGGTGTCTTCTGCCAGTGAATGAAATATAAACTAGGTAGTGCATTGGGTTTATTAAAATTTGGGTATTTACTCTTGCAGTTTCATCTCTACCAGGAGCATATATGGGGTATAGACCCAGTCACACTCTTATGGGCCATTCTTAGTTGTCTATTCCCTAAAACAGCTTAGCAGAGGTAACACAGCTATCAGGAAGAAGGGATTCTGTTTTGCCTGTGCTAGTTGATTGTCTGGGAAGGAAAACCACACCTTTTTTAATATATCTCTTATTATCAAGTGTAGACAAGACCAAATGATGTGCTTTTGTGGAGGAGGTACCGTGTCACCAGCCTGTGACATCAGTACAAAGGGAGCTTGCTCTGGTGGCTCTGCCAGCGTAGTCCTGAATGAATTCAAATGCTGGGAGTCTGCTGCTGTAAATGTAGTCCATGCTGCTTACCAGATTGTTCAGTGTCATACTTTTTTAATCTAAATTCCAATCATAGTAAATTTGGAGGCTTTTGCCACTGACTTGACAAAGCTAGCAAAACAATAAACACTGATTTAATCAGGCTAAAGTTGATTTTGTTCTTGGTTTATCTTCCACTTCTTCAACAAAACCAACATTTTATACACTTATAGAGCCTGAAAGATGTACTTTGCACAATAAACTAAATACTGTTAAGCCTCTAAGGCAGATTTTTCATGCTTTTATTAAGTTCTCTAAGGTGTCCATTTTATGTTTAGAAGTTTCTTCTGCAAAGATCTTATACTCCAAAAGAATGATCAGTGCCTAATATTCAATTTCAAATATTTATTACCAAAAATGTTATCCCTTTCCAATCTTCCTCAGGTCTTTTGCATTTCTCTTTCATGTATTTTGTATGGCATCTTTTGATCCTTTGAGTTTGCGAGAAAAGTATCTGGGTAATTCTGCCCTTTACTGTCTTAATTTAGGGTGCATAAAGGATGATGCAGTTACCAAAGCAAAATTTTAAGTGTTTCATATTCACTCACCCTTTAGAATATTTCATAGGATTGTGCCAAAGCTTTGTCTATATTATGGGAATCAGGAATGCTTTCCAGTTCCTATCTCCCAGACTGAGAAATGTCTGGAGCATATTTGTGTCTTGAGTTTATATAAAGACAATAGCCAAGTCTCTGAGTCCTGCCCCTTCTGTGCACTCTGGCTTCCACACACATGGGAGCCCCACCACTCTGTGAGCAGCCTGGATGCCTGAAGGAATAGGTCTGAAAGTATGCTGTATTCCATATTTGTTGCACAGTTTAGACACAATCTAAGGAATTTAGGTGACTGAAGGGCAAACTAGGCAGAATAAAAGGATTCCAGTCGAAGAAGTGATGGCAGATGGACCTGTTTAACTGGCTTGTAGAAGTAGTGTTCAAATACCCGTTTTTGAAAAACAAGCATGTTCCTGTCATGCCAGAGGGCACTGTCATACTGATGGCTGACCTGAGCATCTTCTTCCATCTAAAACCATTTGGATTTGTGGAAATGGGGCCTACACTGTGCCTGAACTACTGAACATGACTGCTGTGAGTCTCCTATGTGCTGTCTCTTCCTCCGGCTCACTGACTCTAGACCTCACTAAGAGACCACAACAGCTACTGAATTTTGCATGAGAAGTGATACTGAATGTGTTCTATGTGTGTCGTGAGAATACTTAACATATTCCTATGTGTTATGAGTACATAGAGAAATACTACATTTTAAATTCTAGTTCAAGCAAAGTATAGACTTGTTCAGATTATGCTTGTTGTAGGCAGGCACATAACTGCAATCTGCATGCTGGAAAAAGAGTGAAATTTAAAAAAAAACACAACACAACATCAGAAACTAGTAAAAGTAAAGTACCAATAAGATAGTCCAGACTGAAGAACCTACATTCTGCTGAAATTCCTTATTACGTAGGTGGCTATTTTACAAATTTAACTCTAAAATTACCAGGGAGATATTACAGATGAGGAAGAGTCTAGCTGCTAACTTGTCCATAAATACCTTCAAATTTGACTTATAAAAAATCTGAGTTTGCATCTTTCAAAACTACATCACAATACCACGTAGCATTTCTAAGACTGGTATGTGACAATGAGATGTCATTTTGTCTGCTAGTCCTACACAGTTTGTCTGGTTACTAATCTAAGATTTCAGAAGTAATACAGAAAAATAAAACAGACGTTTTGGTGCAGGCAGCATTTGCATTTAAAGATGCATGTTAAATTTTGCATGTAAATTTGAGTGTAAAATTGAGCAATAAGGAAACTTTTATGTTAATAAATAATAGTACTTGATATTCAGAAAAACCTAGAGCTTTCTGAAGAAACAAATATATATTTTTTCATCTTTGTGTAAGCCATTTATTGTATTTTCTTTATTGGTTGATATTAGTGCTTAAAACTACTAGCTTAGTTTCAGAACCATTTTGTGAACAGAAAGATTTTTTTCACATCTTAGAATTGTACCATAAGCTCCAATCTTAGCTTCATTTAAAAAGGATAGAGCACCTGTGATTGCTTGCAGAGCTTTTTTGCATGTGTGTGTGTTTGTGAGAGATGTATGACCATATGATAAAAAATTATCTTTCTGCTTAGAAAATGTTTGAAGACTTGCTATAAGATTGCATCTTTTCCAATAAATATAAAAATAACATGGAAAAAAAATCCCAAACCCTATATCAAGCTAAACCTTATCTTCTGCATTCTACAGAATAAATTTGTAGGCTGTTCACATTTCCTTGCATGCACAGAGTATTCCCTGACACCCAGGAAACGGAAATGCAAATTGAGGAGACACTATGGAAGAGAGGCATAGAGCAGAAGCTTGTACTTTGCTCCACATTTATTTAGTACATAACTTGTAATTTTCTTTGTTTGAATTAATTATTCATTAAATTCTGGAGATATTTTGATTTTTCTTGTGTTTACCTATTGCAGCAGTATGAGGATAGCCATACCAGCCCTGACTAAAAATCCATCTAGTCCAGTGTTTGGTCTTCACTAGGCCAGACATGGATGCTGGGGGAAAGGGATGTAAGTAGGACGAGTATGTCGCTAACTTATCCAGGATACTGCATCCCCAGGCTCCTATGACTTGTGCCTCAGGAATCTCCATAAACAACAATGGGATCTTCGCAGGGTGTCTTCATCTCCCTCATATCTTCCTCCTTAAATCAGTCTTGCCAAAACAAACCCGAGCTGCTTATCTAAACGAGTGCCTTGGGAGAGCTGTTCTTCGCAGATGTCCCAAGGGTAGGGATAACAGTCCTGCCCTGCCGCACCCAACGCAGCCGGGCGTGTTTCAGGCACATTACCAGAAGAGGGAGCAAAACTGCCATATTTTAAAAACATGAAAAAATGTGAAACAGACACGCAAATCCTTCCCATTCTCCAAATGGTACTAGAAAATAAACCTTGATAGTGGCTTACACATAATATCTTTACTTGGTGTTATTTAAATATACTTTACTAAGTAGTAATGTACAAGTATTTAATGTACCATTAACTGGCTGTCTTTTCTCCTCAGCCATTTGGAGTATTAATTTTTTTTCTCATGTTTCTTTATGTTTTCCAACTCTATTATAGTTCTAGAAGTAGCACTGTGATACTCTGATTTTTAGCTAAAGGTATGCTATGACTTAACTGACTGTTATTTCAACAAGTACTCTGTGAGACTTTGCTTGAGTATATCTACAATTTTTCATAAAAATAAACAATAGAAGATTACAACCAATTTATTCCCCATGTATAGGAATCCACTAGTAAAAAATTTTGACTATAGATTTAAAATAGAATTGACTGAATTTGAAGGTACAACATATGATGAGAAGAGATTGCTACTGGACTAGACTTAAGTGATTTACAGCTACAAATAATTAATATAGCCTTGGAGTCAACTTGAAGAAAACATTTCTGGAGTAAGGAATAACCTACAGTGCACTACCATATTTTAATACTAATAACAATAATATGAAATACAGATATGTTGCAGTACATTATGTTGCTTACCTGATGACTTATATTAAAGTTCTTTTTATGTATTCCAACTGCAGCCTCAGGAAATGAAGCTCAGGGTTTGCGGTTGTGGGGGTGTTGCTTGTTTTTTCTTTTTTTGCAGAATGTGTATGTAGTTCAGTAAGGAAGATGAAATCAAAACGGTAAATAATTAAGATATTAAGAAATTTTATCGGAACGCTGTACTCATTAAAAACTGTGATATAAGCCATTTATGAACAATTTATTTATTTTAAAATCTTATAACATTTTTTAGCATTCTTTTTTTTATTTGGCACTAATTTGCAAACTATTTTCTTGTGAAGGGCCTATGCATGTATGTATATGTGTGTGTGTGTCTGCCTTTATATTGTCCACACTTTGATGGCATTCAGCGCAAAGTTCTGAGAAGCATTTGAGATTTTGAAGGAAAGACAGATCATGTCTCAGATAAATGCTTTGATCTCTAAGGTACAGAAAAATTCTGTAAAATATTCTTCCAGTGTATGGAGAAAAAAATGTAGATCAACTGTTACTGTGACAAAAGAGGAAGCTTAACTATTATGTCCTTGGGCTGGCAGTGGAATCTTACCTGGGGAGGCAGGAGGTCTTGCACTGTATTTGTCAGAAAAAGACTATGTATGTTCTTACTTGTTTCTGGGTTATTGGATGAGTCTAGTTCCTGTTATATCGGGGTAGGGAAGCATCAACACTGTTTTAATGAGGCACCTGAAGGTTTCTTTGCTGTAGGAACATCAGCAATCTGGCATAACATCTTGATTGCTGACTGTGTCACTTCGAGTTGGCCGTGATGCCTTTAGCAGCATGCTGGTGGTGCAAGGTGGGACTGGATTAATTCCAGATAAAATTTAGTACATTTGGGATGATTCATACATCATGATTTGAAGCCATTTGCTTTCCCCTAGCAGAGGTTTGACATAGCTGAGAATATTTCTCTCTTTGTGAACTCTAAAGACTGATGTCTCTTCAATTTTCTTAGGGACTTTGTTTTGTAAAGTAATAATTGTATGCTATGAATTTAGCCTTAATTAATTCTTCTTCTTGTATTCTTAATGCATGAGTTAGAGATCTTGAGTATCTGATTCAAAACAGTTTCTCAGCTTTTGACAGTTTATCCCACAGTTTTAATGACTTTTTATTGTGCTGCTTTGGTTTAAGAAGCACTAGCCAAATCCTCTTTTGACTTATTTTTACAGTAGTTGTCACCATATATTATTAATAACATAATTTTTTTCTGAGCATTAATCATATAAAATTAAAAATAGAAGTTCTGAATACTTTTCATTTTCAGGAAAAAAGATTACTAAATTAAGTATGTCCTAAGTGAAGTGATGTGAAGACTTTATGATAACCTAATCAAAAGTCTAAAACTATAAATGCACTGATAAAAATTGGTTCCCAGAAATTTTAGTGCTGAAAAGAAGATAAGTGCTGAAGTGGATTTAATTAAAAAAGGACAAATTCCAGTAAAAGGGAAAATGTACAAAAATGTTTCAGATCAAAGGTAATTGACACCCAGGGTCAGGTGTAACAACTCAGTCTAATGAAACAACGGCATCTAAAGATTGTACATTTCATACTGATGGGAAAAATCTGCATCGGGGCACCTGTCAAATCCTTCTAGCCCTAAAGGTGCATCAGCTGATTAATATATTCTGACTCAAGAGTCCCATATTTTATGTAATCTATGTAAGTTGGTTTGGTATAAATATTCAATAATATTTGTTATTAAGTCAAAGCTGACTATCACAACAGAAGACAGGATGAAGTTCATGTAATGGGAAATGAGAGGGATAATAGGAGAGTGATGAATTAGAAAACTGTATGGTTTCTTTCCAAGTATTTACTATTTGACCAAAGTTCTTTGGTTAAAACAACAAGGGAAAAGTTGGTGGCACTTTGCCTTGGGGAAGAGATTTTGGAGACTACATTGTGTAAAGTACATTATATTAACTAAACTTATTTATCTAACCAGAGAGTATACAGGCAACTCTGGCATTTTGGCACTGACTAATTATCAGCATCTCATGCTAGTTCCCAAACAGAAAGCTCTCCTTTAAGCTCTCATTAAAACCTATATTCTTGTCTTTATAAAACAGAGAGATGGAAATGAAATTAGAAAATGGTGAAGAAAAGGTCAAATGTTTGGTTAAATCCAATGGATATATCTATTTTTATTTCTCAGTTGAAGTAATTACCATTATTAGAAAACTCTTGCAGTGTTCTAGAAGTCAGTGAAGCTTTTCGCTTGATCTGGAGTACTGCCAAACCCCACATACTCAATCTAAACATTGTGCTTAACTGCTGATAAAACTAAATAGCCATTTGAATTTAATGCTGATATGCCATAAAAATAACTGAAGCTATAGAAAAGAGGTCATTGGAACCTTTTCTGAAAATGTTTGCATGCTCATGCTATCACTTTCCCTAAAAACATAGTAGCCTGTCTTGCTTTTTATGTTTTTCCTTTTCAAGGTTGACATGTAGCAAAACTATTTCTTCAGTTATATTTTTACTCAATTTTTGTTTCCTCACTCTTGTCAATTCAAGTGTTATTATAGAGTCTTACCAAGTGGGTTAATTATTTTCTAGATACTTAGTTCTGAAAGAATTATCAAGTCTTAGTAAAGCTTTTCTTTTGATAGGGAACTTTGCTATAATAAGTGATTTTGGTGACTGAGCCAATTACAGTTTTTAGGTTCAGAACTAAATCAGGAGTTCTGAAAAAGACTCTGACCTAGAGTCAGAGAGAGACAGTCTTTCTAAAATTTGCATAAAACTAGCATGGAAATCACTGGGCTGTACCTGGTATTCTTCAGTATTTAGATTATTTGTTATATATTGTGAAAAATTCCCGTGTTTTAGATTGCTGTATGCCTACTTTTTATCTTATTCTAAGTATCATCTCCTCTCTTTGGCCTAAATTACAGTTAATGGTATTTTTTTCCTAGCAGGGACTACTCCTTAAATTCAAAAGTAGTTTTACTAAGGTCATTGAATTTTTTTATTTGCTAGTTTAGAAGACACTTCTGGACTCATTTGAGAAAAAGAAAGGAAAAATTACATCAGTAGATATTTTATTGTGAACTGTGTATATTCATAGAGAAAAAGAAAGAATCACATTTTTGCTGGGAAGAATCATAATAAGATTTTATTTCCATGGTTTGAAAACAGAATGTTCCATTTGGAATTTCTCATTTAGCGCTTACTGCACATAGTACTTCAAAGATGATAGAGTCTCTTTCAGCATGCATGTATGTGGTGTCATGAAATCATTATAGTAACAATTTTATAGATGCACTACTTGAAACCTACATTTCCATCAGTTTCAAAAATCAAAGCAGCCTTTTATAGGGCAGCAGTCTGTCATGGACCAACAACAGCCACAGAGAAGAAGGCTGCAGGATGCCTACAGATAACACTTTCACATGTTTACATTTTGAGTGTTGGATATCCATCAGTCTTCTTTAAAAAGGAAAATAATAATGAAAAAGTCATAGGCTAAAATAACTTTATGTAATTTTTTAAATTGGTAAGATTAAAAATGTTTTCTATATGTATCATATTATTCTCCATCACTGGCTATTTCTGACCATAAAAGTGATAACATCTGTGGGCAATGGTTGTGAGGAACTTTGCACTTCACAGGATCAGCAAAATAAGCAGATTCTTAACAGCCCAAAGCAAAAATGGAGTTTAGAATATTGAATCTGTCCTATTAATTGGTGTAGATTTGGTTTGGCATGAGATTCCAAAAGGTTTTAAACTGATAATATTCATGCTGACTACCTACTTTGTCAGAAGATAGAGAATTAAAGTGTGAATAAAATATTTGACAGCCTCAGAAAGACTAACATCTTGCAATTCTAGAGAATGTAGTTCTGTGGAGCAGTGTACATGTTTCTATCTATAGCTCTTTTCCCAAGCAGTTAGATCAGAAATGCCAGTTTCAGGTACAGGATCCATAATTGGTGTGAGAGTTCTTATTGAATAGTTTAATCTGCCCAAATTAAAATCTGACTTTAAATCAAATTTCAGATTTTGAAAGTAAATCTGACAGTTTTGGCTTAAGAATTAATTGTTTTAAAACTTTTTCGACAATGTAAGCATGCATGGTTGCTTGTTTAGGGTTTGGGGTTTTTTTTTGTTCATTTGTTTTGTTTGTTTGGTTATTTAATTAATTTTACATTTTCAAAGACTTTTTTACCAATACATTTTTAACTTCCGTTATAATTTACAGAAACACAAAGATGATGTAAGAAGCTATAGAATGTAGAGCACTAACTTTTAAAAATGGACCAAATTATTGTGTGAACAAGCCCCTGTTTTTTATACCAATTGTTAAATATTAAAGACAGCAGAATATTTGACAAGCTACATAGATGCTAACTTTTGGATAAAATGTTCTTTTCCAGAATGTTTAAGATGTGTGCTAATTCTCTTCACCACAGGTCTCTAAAAACTAATCTAAATTTTAATGTAAATGATTACAAATTTGTTTAGATCAAGTTGTCCCAAATGATATTAGCTGTCTTATAATGTAAGTTACATAATATTTCTGATTTTTTTTTTTGGTTTATGCTAGAAGTTACATGGGAGGACCAGCAGAAAAAGGTGAATGGTACAATAACTGATGACAAACCATTGCCGAAAAAGAAACACCATTCTGAGACAGGTTTGTCAGGGTTTGGAAAACCACATGAAAGCATGAGACTATAAAACCACATTTCATGCTTTTGTAATGCGTGTGTGCTTTATGTATCTTATTTTTTTCACTTTGGTGTGAAATTTTTAGTATGTAGACACCATTTAGATTACATAGTTCTGTTTTAGAATAGCCAAAATAGATTTGCTTTTGTAAACAATTGTGTTAGAATGCACATGCATTAGAAAAGAAGCGTTCTGGCACAATATTAGACATAGTTTGCTTTTTAGTTTTGAATTTTGTTATGACTTGATAACATAATTCGTGCAAGCCTCAGGAATCCAAGTATGAGCTATGCTGATTCTTATTTAGTTGACCAAACCAAGGTATCTACTGCATGTATGGTGGGAAAATCATCTTCTACAGAGCTGAATCTGAAGCATTCTTTCACCATCACATATGGCAGAAATAGCATTCCGATGTAATTATTTTATACAAACTGCAGTTTATATCTTCATATGTCTGGAGTTCTCAAATCTAAAAAACCTCTTCTTTTCTCCTTCTGCACATGAATGGATTTCTCCTGAAACTAAAATCTATCATAAGCTTTCTTTCACCCCAAATGTCAAGTTCAATTATTCAGCCATCTTTGTTCCTACAAATGCATAGCAATTAAAAGTACCTAGTAATAATAATGATGATTGGTAATAATAGTATTGTTCTGTCTTCAGAATCAGAGAATAAAAGGTCCTAATCACATTAATTTATGCAGTTGCAAAGGGCAAGCACACTGTAAGGAGTAGAGAAGGTAGGGAGTGGAAGGAAAGAAAAGGAAGGGAAAGGAACAGGAGAAGGGTAAGGGATCTTTATATCGCAGGTTTCATTCTATATTTAAAGGTTGATCCACATCTACTCAAGTGAATGGGGATTTTTCAGTTCCAGGAATACCTAGGTTCAGTTTTGTGTTGCAAATAACTCTCTATTAGGCATATTAGTTGTCTCGCTCTAATAACAACACTTCTCCCCATCACACAAAGTTTACAAGACTGGCCAGCTGTGTCACCTCCTAAATTAATACTGTAATATCACTTTTAGGCTCACCTACATAATAATAGAAATCCTGATAATATTCAAGTTTTTTGCTGAAGCTCAATTACTGTACGTCTGAAAGTGCAAGAGTCAGAACTGAAGAAGCCCAATGAAATCTGGTTTGACTCTAACCTAGGAATTGTGCAACCTAGCTATAAAAGGCCAGATGTGCACTTGCATTTCCTCTTCCTTGACTTTTGGAAGAAAAAGTTACAGGGTAAAACAAATACTGCTCATAGGAGTCAGGATCAGAATGTGATATATCTTCTTTTCCAGCTGGTTTAACCTATTGCATGACAAATTCAAAACACATCTACACATCTGCACAGTTGTCTTTCCAGGAAGAGTTCAGCAGAATAATGCTTCACCCCAGACTTTTCCCTTACACAGTAGCTAAGTAGGAACATTATCTCCATCTCCCAGCTGAGGTGGGCTTAGGACTGGGTTCTAGACAGATGATTTATTTATAGTTATTAGCAGTACTTGTTTAGGGCCACCTTCTCAATTTTTTAGAAAGAGGAAACATATTTTGTTAGATGGCTGCTCTTGGGGCATTCTAGATTTTGGAACATGAGTGAAATATTACAATTTTAAGACAAAACCAGGCAGAATAATAGAAATCAGAATAAAATGTGGACAATAAAACTTTTCACTTTAGAAGTTTTTTGTATATTAAAACAGTATTTGTCTGATTTTTATCTATTTTTCTGTCTGGACCAGAACACTGATCTCCAGCGCTTGCACTAAATTTGTTTGGAAAGCCGCAGTCTCAATTTTCAAAGTCTAGAATAGATACGAAGTTGAGTAAAAGTTGTGTTCTTTACAGTCCTAAGTCTTTCTGTGAGAGCTGATGCCTGATAAGGGCATAATTTCTGTTTTGATTTATATTATCAGTAATCCGTTAAACTTCTGCATGTGATGATGATACATGAGGCAGAAAAATCTGAGGTGGTTCTGAGCACTCTGCAATGGGCATCAAATGGCACATACCTCTATTCCTCAGATGCTTTTCCAAACTGACTCTGTTTGTCAAAAATCCCTACACACTTAAGTGGTAGGAGTTAAGGAGTAATCAACACAACTTCCAGGGCTGGCATAATCTTCTGTGTGTGGCACACTGTTGTTCCCTATAGACATCCCTATATCATTCCAGTTACTTTTCAAGCATAGTAGTCAGGGCATCTAGAGGAAAGTGCCATAGCACTGTACTCACATCTGGATGTTGAGCTATGCTGTATCTATGACCATGACCTAATGAAAAGCAGCCTGACAGAATCTACCTCAGGAAGCTTCAAATTCCTTGAACTTTTCCAATGTGGGATTTACCCTCTGCACAGGATTGCACATTCTTTGGGAATGCTTTCGGTGCTCTGTCTGCACAGAAAACAGTGAAGTCCCTGCAGGCAGATGGTGCAAAGGATGCAAGGAGAAATAGGAACAGCTCATATTGTTGTTCCCCTATTTTGATTGCTTTTTCATCTGTTGATGAGTTTTCTGAGATTATGAAACCTTATACTGTCTTTCAGTGCAGTTTGTCAGTTAAGAATTTAACCTAACCAGTCCCATGCAAATAGTCATGGCAGTATTACAGCTAAGAAAATCTATGAGAGCAAATAGAAATTGATTACATAAGTACCATGAGTGAAGAACTAAGATCTGTGAGCAAATTGTCGAGAAAAACATAAATAGATAATAAAAATAATTTCAAAACCCAGAAAAATACCGGTAATACTGTATCCCGTAAAGCATTAATATTCAAGAAATATGCATGACTAGAAATAGGATTAGCAAATTACTTGGAAGACAACTTAAGTAGCAAAGTGGTTCTTATGTTTCAGACTTTTCAATAGAAGATGCTGATAAAATTTCTCTTTGTGAATATCAGGAATCAACTTTTTTTTTTTCAACAGTGTTTTTAATCTCTAAGCTTGATGCAACTTACAGAATTAATGTCATGTACATTTCAAACGGTCAGTTGTGTTTATGCAAAGATTTTGAAGGATTGGAAGGGTAAAACTGCAGAATCATGGGTAAGCATAGCATAAAAATTCAAGCCATATTTTGAATCTGTGACTTTTTTTAGTTGATATCAACACTCTGTCAGAGAATACTGCATTCTTAGGACATCACTAAATCAAAGAGCATGAGAAACATTTATCTATTCATACCTGAGACTGTGAAGTACTTTCAGCATTCTCCTCTGCCTCTGAGCTGTAATAGACGGTATTTGAAAGACAGTGAATAAAGCTCTAGTCCTCTGATCAGATTTCATTTGTTGGTGAAAAGCAAAAAAAAAAGTACAGCATGCAAACAATTTCACATGGTTTTGCATCTTTTTATGTGACGACTTAGGAGAAGAAGTTGGAAAAGAAGGTTATGTGTAGAGAATGTGTCCTGTACTGACACAGATAAGGTTAGACAGGATGCTTTTTTCTTAAAAAACAATTATTTTCATCAGTATCATCACTAGTATCTCTTGAACCCATCAAGGTAATTAAAAGGGAAAAATCACATAGTTTAGGATACCATGGCAGTGATACTCATTTCTGTTCCCTGTCAATTGTTTTGAAGTGTTCAGTCTCACTATCCAAAATATTGGACGCTGAATAGAGTTTTACAAACTGTGTCTCCATCCAGAGACGTCAATGCAGACTCTATAAGATAGCAAAGAAAACACTATTGGCTTTCCCCTGTTTTTACTGGAATGGGGCAATAGATTTGATGGCTGTTACCTGGAAATTATCCTGTGATGGTTTCATTACCACTGGCTGTTGAGAGCATTGCAGTGTCATCAAATATCCAACCTTTGCCACAGAAACTTTTGATTTCCAATGAGCAGATGAAGAACAGAACTGTGGGAAAGTGCTGGCATATATTAATATGATGGAACAAAAGGACATAGGATAGTTAAAATGGATGTATACATCTCAGAATGGAATTAAGTAAAAATTGAGTGTCCTTGTCATTGTTTTGGGAAAGACATATTTCTGTACTGTGGAAGTAAAACAACGTTTTAGTAAAATCATAGCAATGGTAAATTAAACACATCATAAAATATAAAGGTAATGTGTGGGTACAAATGTTAAATATTTAGATGGATAGATTTGCTTTCAGTTTAAAGGGAATCATGCTTATTTTTATCTGTGGAATATTTACATGTCTCTCCTGGGTAGAATTATGTCTTGACTGTACATAGACACTTTCAGTAATAATTCTAATGTAATGTAAACTAATTGCAGTTTATCTATTGCCATGAATTCAGTTGTAGTGTGAAAACAGTAGTCAAAAATAATTAAAAATGAAGCTGTGTTTATTTTAAAAGAAGTTTGTAGTCAGAATTGAAAGTATGAGAGACTGAAAATTATGAAAAGGGAGATATGGTTAGAAATGGGTTGGAAAAGGCAAAGTAATTATAGGACAGAGAGAGAGAGGTTAATGGTCTTTTCAGGATTCATAATATTTCCAATCCAATGTGTAACTATAGCGCATTAATATTTTGAAGAGTTTCTATTTTATCTTTTCCCCCCCATATAATTACCACGTGAACTTTATTCAGAGAAGCAAAATAATAAAAGCTGTCTCTGGATTCTTCATTTAGTTTATCTGTTGAGACTTATGAAAAAGTTGTGCAGTCTACATGGCTTAATTTAATTCAGAGTGTTTATGATACTGAGAATATTTACAATTTCTTCTGTTATTTTCTACCTTCCTCTCTACTACCCTTATCTTTTGATAAGGGTAAGATTTTTCATACTTACTGTCTTTAGCTATTTTTTTTTTGCACAATGTGTATTACATATAGTCTATATTGTATTAAATTACAGAATTGCAGATTATTAAATTGCAGAATTAAATGAATTGCTTTAGTCTTTTCTGTATTTTCTTGCTATATTTTTGAGTAAAAATGTCAGCGTACATCCAGTATACAGCTGTGATTTTGTGTGCATGGATTTATGCTTTAAGATAAAGAACTACTTTAACTAAGAGGGAGCTACCTCATTAAAAAAGAATCAGAAGTGTGTGTCAGGCTCTGTATCTAGTTGTGGCTTGATGCTTTTGAAGAGTACTAAGGAATACTGATTCTGCTCACATCTCAATATAATAAAATAACCATTCCATCTAAATCTTCTGCTAACAAATATTTGTGCTTTAAACAGTTCTATCTACTGTTCTATATCCACATCCTTAGCATTGCAGAGTTTGAATGGTATCAGGGCACATCCTTCCTGAGGGTTAAATATATTATATCATTAAACAGGTCTAGTCACATCCAGACTAGTGACATATATTTATGGAACATACAGGGTTTACGGAGCATTTCTATCTTAGAGTCTCTTCTGTGTTTTAAGATTGTGTTTATTTGATTGTGCTATTGCATATCTTATTTTGTAAAGAGTGTCCAGAAATGAGACTTTTCAAATCTGATATCATATTTGCAGTGAAAGATCTTTGGTTCTTAGGAAAAGATAGAACTGAAATTAAGAAAACTCTTGGGGGGAAAAAAAAAGTGTAATTAACTTATGTCTCTCTGTCCTCTACTGCTTTAAGAATTTTAGTTGGGCATGTTTGCCATGTACACTTTTTTTGAACACTGCATTCCTAAATACTTCTCTTCTTTGGGTGACTTTATTTACAATGAACAGTTCTGTATCAAAGCATGATGAGAGATGGTGCTTCTCTTGGGGGGGGGGAAGGTTCAGATATAACGTTTTTGTTACTTTTTATGTTTGTATATTGAGATCTCCATTCGTTTCTAAATCTGTATATAATAGCCTTATACATACTATGCTCATACATTGAGATGAAAAATTGATGCAAATAAATGCTAGTTCTACAACAAAGCGATAACTCTACAAAGGAAGACTGCCTTCTGACATGATGCAAATTTAATAGAATTTACTACATTGTTTTATTCTTGCATTTAAATGTCTTTCTAAAAAAGGATCTATTTTGTAGATTAAAAGCTACAGGAATCTGAGAATTTTCAAACTGTTTTTGCGATTTATGGCATAGCTCCTAAATCAGGAGAAAATTGTGGTATTGTGTTCAAAATAATCAGTCTATTAGCACTTACTTCTTATCATCATTAATTGAAAGAAGTTAGTGCATTACCATGCCACAATTTCTACTAATTCATAAATATTTCCAAGAATAAATACAAAAACCTTTATTATCCATTTATCTCAACAGATGAGGTACACAGTGAGAAGGCAGCTATTATTATTTTTTTCCCTCTGGCTTCTATTACAACTATTCTTCTAGTGTTTTTGATAAGTAAAAACTGAAAAATATTTGTAATTAAGAATGATTTTTGATTGCCACTTTGATATGTAAATAATTTTTTTCCGTAACAAATACTTTGCATGAGGAATTTTAAAAATGCTATTTTTTTAAAGTATTGGTATTTGTGACTAATATGCATGCAAATACAGGCCATTTGATTTTAAAATGTTCAAGGAGAACTTCCTTGCTATTCAGTTGTGTCTGTCTGACATTACTAGAATACCTTGCATTATCATACCAGCCATATTCCAAGTTTGGAAATAATGTGATTCAATATTTGAAAATGTATAGAGAAGGATTTATATTTCTGCAGTATATGCCTCAAATCTGCTTATTCTTGTGGATATTAAAAATAATAAACCAAAGATAATGGGGTCATCATAGAGACTCTCTAATACCTGGTTTTGCTATAGTAGGAGTGCTCACTTCAGGGCTATATATATGTAATAGAAAACATTTTCAGAACATTTTGGGTACTTTTATCTGTGTTTTGGTGGTGCTAATAATGATTTATTTATTTATTTAGTAGTTACTGCAATTATAGCTATACTATATTAATATGAGATTTAATATACCATGGAGAATCAGATCTATTTGCTTATTTGTATTTCTTCCAACTCTTTGTACTTGCCCCGATTAAAAATATTTATACATTATTGTTTTTTTAACATACAAAGACAGCAACCTTTGTCAAAACTGACAGCTGCTATGCTTTCACACTACGAATCTCATATATAGCACTAACGTGTGTTCATTCTGTAAGCAAATTTAATTGTCTAAAAATGCATTCTAATTATGCATGCTTCAAGATGCTTGTTTTTACACCACTTTTGATACAGTCTTGGCATTTGATAGTAGACGAAAATATAATCGACCAGCTGTAATATAAAATTGTGTAAGCATAGAACACAATGGTTATCAGATAAACTTTTTTGTTGTCTTTAATTTTGTTTTATTGATTTATGTTGCTTATTCTAATTTTGCATTTTTTCAATGGTATTTTGATATTGACTGTAAAATGCTGGTAGAATTACAGACAGAATTTTGTGGTGTGTTAAAATTTCTGGACTCCTTAGCATCCTCAGTGTTAATGATTTCTGAGCAGTGTTTTGTGACTCTAACAAGCTGCATGTTGAAATTAGACCACGTTTATAGACTTTTTTTTTATTTCTGATGATTTTTGGAAGAAAGCATTTGTCTGCTAGTAACAGTGACTTCACAGTTCTTTGTAATTATTATTACTTTTCAAGATGAACTCGTCCCATTCTTTTACGACAAATAGATTTTCAGTACAGAGTATGGCACTGTCCCTCACATGTTTTCCATGTCTGAAATGGCAGTGTGCTTTTGAATGTGAAATAATAAAAGTAACTGATGAGATAGTTGCTTTGGCATTTAACTTGCATGCATTTGTAGTAACTTAGACTTCTGTGAGATGAGAGCAACATTTGTTCTGAAAAAGTATCCTGAACTGACCATGAGAGTTAATACCTATACATTCTCTTTTCTCACGTTCTGCATTTTGGTCTTGATAATTTTGCCTTTGGCAGAGTGTTACAATAATGTAGTCCTTTCCAGAGTGTGTTATGTGGATTCTGAAATGTATGAGCTTGTACATACATTTGAAAAAAAAATCTATTTTCTGTTTTGGATATCTGAAGTTTGGTTCAGCATAAATTAAAATAATTTAATAATTTAAACATCTAATAATAAAAGACCCATTGGTGACATTAAACTGAGTGTTCAATACTTGAAAGAGAAAAATAATACTTGCATTCAAGTAGATAACATTAAAAAAATTTGAACAGTCATGAACAAAAGTATTTATGCTAGTTAACATACCTTTTACTATCCAGCTTTCTCTTCAGCATCATTGCAAGGATTGACTTTGCTGTCAGTTATAACTTTTATTATTTCCTCAGCTCCTATACTAACTCTGTCTTTACTGTTCTTTTCCAACAACAGTAGTTTAACCACTTCTTTCTCAGCTTTCTTTTTTCTTCTAGTGTCTTTTATTTTTTTCTCCACTTACTAACTCTGCTCTGCAGACTTCTCTCTAAAACAATTTTTGGCCCTTTCCCTCAGTGTCAGTTTTAACCTTCTGAATACATCCTCTCACGCCCATCTCCTTTGTCTATGTCTGTACATTACACGATGTGATCACAGAAGAAGCGGAATCATCAAGGAGAACAAACTCAGGTCTGTCTCTTCTACTGCTTTTCTCTGTGTTATTTTTTTTCATTTTACCTTTTCTATAGATTTTATCACAGCTCACCTCACATACTTTTCCCTCTCTTCCCCCTCAATAAATTGGCAAAATATTGTCAAGGTGCAAGAATTTAAGTTTAAGATGCTTATGTAATTTTTATTACTGACAAACTATGTACTCTATAAAAAGTGGTGGAAGGTAACTGATGACAAGTATGTTACACCTTAAGACTTTAAACTGATTTGATTTCTATCATATCAGTTCTTTCCCATCTCAAATTACCTGTAAATTAGCCTTTAAACTTCCAACTAGCACAATTGTGAAAACAATCTAGAATTTGTTCCATCTTTGCATTTGAAAACTGCTACGAAAACTGCTACAAAAACTGTAGAAACTCTTATGTAACTAGTTATTTTTGGCCCTGGTAGGATATAATTTCAAAACAGAATAATTTCAGTAAGTTAAATTTCATGCACTGGAATTTCAAACTTAGTGTTTTTAATAAAACTTGTTTCAATTGTAGACAGTGTTGTTAGTGAGAAAGCCCTTTTCTCATGCCAGAAAGGGTAAAACATAAGGTTATGATAGTATAAGAGCAAGAAGTCAGAACACTGAAGGAGTTCTAACTTAGCTGTATTGTTTATGAGACTTTTATATCATATTGTGCATTACTTATGGTTCCTTCTTTCATAACAAATTTTAATCTGCCATTTTATTGAACTTTCCATGTACTTTATATTACTGGCAGAGAACTAACATCTATCAAGGCATCCTAGCTCTGAAAATGCAGTATTTGTTCACACTTCCCTGCTTGTTCAGTTGTGGTATGTAGAACAATGAAATTCCCCATATTTAAGTTAATTAAATTCACAAATAAAATTAAAATTTTCCAATTATTGTATAAAAGCTTTAATTAATTTCCTGTGCCTCTGCTATTACCCCAACAAATTAGAGAAGCCACTTGGATGTCATTTAGGTTAGAAAATCTGGCGAAGTTCTGGGGTACATTGACTTGTCAATTAAACTTAGGTAATTTAGTGAAATATTTTTGTTTTTTCTCTATTATGACTGGCTCCTTCATAGCTCAGTTTTACCTTTTGTACTACTTTTGCAGATGTTATTTGCTGTGGTTTTCATGTTCTACAAATCTCAAGGTAGAAATTGTTAAAATTGCAGGGTAAAAAAAATTGAGTATGGATAGAGAAGCCAACTGGCAGTGTTTTCTGAATTCCCTCTTTTGTAAATCACCACTATTAGGAATTAATAAATTTTGCTGTAGAAAGACTGAATTTACTTCCTTGTGCTTATGATTCATTCCCAGTCCCTATGCAGTGATTCTGAATCTTTTTTACTACAAAAATAAAATTAGATGATTTGGTGACCCATATCCTATCTGTCCATAATAAAAGGAAAGGAAAATTGTGGGCCTTTTAATTCAAGAAACTTCCTGTGAATTATTGATTGAATTAATATATTGAATCAGAATATGAAATCAGTCCATATCTCTCTTGGTCTTGGAAGAAATTAGACCTTAAAATGATCAGAAAAAAACATATATTTTCATCACCTGTGTTTCTTGAACATATATAAGTAGGTAATAGGTGTGCATTATTACATTGTTTTTGACATTGCAGTTCTTTTGCAAATCAATACTTAGCTCACAGTGTTAAGTAAATGTATTAGGCACTGATGAATTTGATTGTCCAGCAAACAAATGCAAAAGCATGATCAGCACTGCAGTTGCAGTAGTTGTTATTGCTGCCCTTAAACTGAGGAGAAAATAGTTTGTTCTGCACATATTTTCAGATGTGCATTTGAAACAGGTATTCTTCCATGTTTTCCTTAGTAACAAAATAGGTTATGCATTTCAGTACAAGGCACTTTGAGCACAGCTGAAAAGCAGGGGTGACATTTCAAAAGCATACTTTATAACGAAGTGTTTTCCCTTTTTTTTAAGAATTTGCTTTAAGAAGTGTGGGTCTAGGATTATCCCTTTACAGGTTCTCTTAGGAAATGATTTTCATATATTTATCATGCTGCCAAACATCCATGTGAATCAAAGGATTAGTGATTGATTTGAGGTGTCGTTAGACCAAGAGGTCTTGTGAAAGCTAAATATCTGAATATGTTACAATTGTATTGAAAGAAAAATGTTGCCATTTCCTCTCTGGATATTATAATCTATAATTGTAAAAAAGAAAATTTTATTCCTTGAAAAAATCCAGATTTTTTGTTGAAAAGTTTTATGAATGCGTGTGCAACTTATGTTGTATTTTTCAAGCACAAAAGCAAGTTTTTCAAGCACAAAAGCTTTCTTTTCTTAGAAAACTAAGATGCAAAAGTATTTTAATAAAAATTTTGTTGTCTGACAGCAGTAGTGCTTGATAGCATCCTTAATGACTAAACCCTGTTTTTCTTGGGTGAAGGAGGAGCTTTGCGATGCAAGGTTTTCACAAACCTGCTTTGAGAAGTAGGGTTTTAATATTTTTCAAATGAATATGTTTCATAGGTTTAGATATTATGAAAAATGTTGAGGATGTGTGTCTGCTCACATCCCCATGTATTCATGGAGGATACTTCCATTCAGGAGAAATGGAAGTGAGCCCCTTCCTGCCAAAGAGCCTTAGTGACAAAGCATCTTTATTCTCATCAGTAAGATGGGTCAGACCAACAAGTTATCAGTGTGCCAAAAATTGCTGGCAATTGCACGTAATACTTCTTCACACATGTGAAATGCAGAAAACATTCTTCAAACTTCCAAAAATTAACCTAGTTGACTCAAAAATGATCAAAACATTAGAAAGTCAAATCCATGGCAGTTTAAAGGCAGTCAGTGCACATGCAGCAGAAACAGTGCTGGGTAATTAATTCTAGGTTTGTTCCAGGATGAGAAGGGGTGACAGAGTGGTGCTCAGGCATTCTAAGCTTTCTAAGGTGGATTGAAGTCAGAACATAGTGGGGACTGTTCAATTTCTAAAGGGCCATGAAAGGCAGGGAAATAGACATTGGAGTTCTTTTTTGCAACGTATGGAGTAAAACTGTCATGTTAAGAGCACACAAAGGCTTGATTAGAGTTTTTGTTAACTTTCAGAGTGAAATTCAAATAGACAAGGACTTTGAAATATCTTTTTTTTCTGTGCTTTATTATGAAGTTTCTTTATAATAACATGATTGATGGAAATGAAGCCTACAAAAACTAACAAACCCTACTGAAGATGAGTGATGAAATTGGAACCACTCATAGACCAGGACAGTGGAGAGCCAAACAGTGAAAGGGTGTGGCAAATAAGCTGTAGGGGAAAGCAAGGGCAAAAAAAAGGTATGATTCAGAATGTTTAAGAAGTAATTGCAGTAGAAGACAAGAAACAGTTTTTTAAATTCATTCTTATCTTACAGTACCATAAGAGGTTTTCCAAGCCTTCCAAGGGTGGATCTACTGTGATGTACTTACCCTTTATAAGCAGTACATAACACCCCTCTACTTCTGAGTTATTGTTGCAGTCAGCGCTCTGTGACACACTTTCCTTTAAAGAGCAAGATGGTGCTTTGTTCTGTTTCCATCTTCGTTATGTTGAGAAAACATTTCTGGGTAGAATTTGTAACATTTTAGCACAAATATGATTAAATTACTTGTGCATCTCTGAACATTTCTGTGATACTTAGTTTGACAGGCTTGTTTAAAATCTGATGCCTTAGACTGTGAAGGAGACAGTTAAAGCATCTAAATCTGTATTTTGTCAAGAAAACCCAAAGGGTAAACTCCAAATTCAGTCTAATTTTGTAAACTCCAAGTTCAGTTTATAGGTACTTAGCATAATAATAGAGGTATCATTCTGGATAGCTGGGAGTCACTTTGTCCTTATTTTTTATTTTGTTTAGAATTAAATCCAGAAACCAAAGACTTCCAAAGTATCCATCTGTACTAAACCACAGAAATTAAAGCTGCTGATCAGTCTGCTGAAGCTAAAATAGTAAAAACATAACATTATGTAATTTAAAATGACAGCATAATTGTGCAAAAGGTTTGGTAATTTAATTTGTTATTGTCCTCAGTCCTAAAGGCAGGTGCACACACCATTGATGATTTTGTGTGCTTTGGTTAAACCTTTGATCATCTTTCTAGTTATTGAGATGCTAATGAAGATGTCTTGCATTCTTAGGATGGCTGAAGGGTCTCTATTAATACCTGTTAAGTTTTCTGAAAGCAGAGGAATAATTACCATGAAGTGTTTGTGCCTGTGATTGGAAGTGGCTGTACCAGAATGTGAAATACTCTGTGGTTATGCTGTGAAGTGTACCAATGGTGCGAAGTCTGAGGAGCATGCTTGGCAAATAGGATTTTGGAAAGCTTAATAAGGAGACTGTGCTCAGGTTTTCCCGAAAACAATGCAGAGTTTAGAGTGTGGCTGATCTGAATGGATTTTTATGAGTACAGAATGTAAGGGCCTACTGACCACTCAGGTATTTTTCTGTTACGCTTTCAAAATCTGATTTCATATAATTTATGTAGGGAGGATGTGCCAGAATTCTTGTGAGAAGCAAAATGGGATGTTTTAGCTAATATTTGTCTTACTGCTTCTTTCTTCCATCCTTTTTCCATGTAGGCCTCAGTATTGTATAAAGACCACCAAAATTTATGTACACCTTTTTATGAGGCAGCACAGAAAAACATCACCAGCTATCCTGCAAAAATCACCTTGGCAAAGGATCTAGGCAGCATAAAAAAGGGCTGTCCACAGCCCTAATCATCACTTTAATAAATATGCAAAATAGAACTTTCCAGCTTGCTTCAAAAGATCTCTGTCCTTTACCATTTGCACTGGTCTATCCCCACTGACGGAGACCTGAGCTGACCCTGTCAATTTGTAAATTTGTCAATTTGTAAACCCATGATTCTAGAGATTCTTTAACTTTGCTGTTTAGATCACCACACCATTTTATTCAGTTCTTTGACTAAACAGTGCCATGTATTCTGCAAATAATCCAAAGTAACATTGTTAACATGCTTTTAGCATTGTGATAAAAATTTATTTAAGTGGTGAGAAATGTCCCCCGGGTTTCAGTCTTTCTTTAGTATGTCAAGCTTGAAACCAGCAAGGAAAAAAACAAAAGAAAAAGCCTGTCAAACAATCCTCAAATAGCAAACAGGAATGTGAAGGCATGTTCCCTGCTAGGAAGCTGGCTGGCTGAATAGTCTTCTTTTGAGCATGCCCTTTTAAGGTCAGTAATTGACACTTCAGTCACATTTAAACAATAGTATTAAGTATCAAGAATATATAAGTAAGTTGAAGAACACTTCAACAATCATAAATTATTTTTTCTTTTCATTCAGACTGTGATGTGGATCACAGACTTGGAAAGAACTTGCTTGCTTCAACAGTAACTTTTTACATTTGCCACAAATTGGACATACAGCCCTGGACTGAAGTTCAGTAACCATTTATATCACCCAATATCTGACATTTTGCTAGACCTGTAGCAGTTAGGCAGTTATATTTTTCACACTGTTGACAGCCAGAATGACAAAATTTAGAGGTAATTCCTTAGAGGTAGAATTGGAATTGAATAGCTTGGGAAAGAGGAGGAAAAGTAATTCTTTGAGTACAGGACCTTTAACTGGCAAATTTTGATGTCCAAAGCAAATTATTCTACATTTGACATTTTACTTTTAGGAGACAATCTTCTTTGCTTTGCCTAATTTGATAATAGGGCTATGAAGATGGTAAAGGGCCTTGAGGGGAAGCTGTATGAGGAGCAGATCAGGTCACTTGGTCTGTTCAGCCTGGAGGAGACTGAGGGGAGACCTCATTGAAGTTATCACTTCCTCGTGAGGGGAAAAAGAGGGGCAGACACTGATCTCCTCTCTGTGGTGCCAGGTGACAGGACCCAAGGGAACGGCCTGAAGTTGTGTCAAGGGAGGTTTAGGTTGGATATCAGAAACAAGTTCTTCACCCAGAAAGTGTTTGTGCACTGGAGCAGCTCCCAGGGAAGTGGTCAAAGAACCAAGCCTGACAGAGTTAATGAAGTGTTTGGACAATAGTCTCAGGCACATGGTGTGACTCTTGGGGATGGTCAGGTATAGGGCCAGGAATTGGACTCAATGATCCTTGTGGGTCTCTTCCAGCTCAGAATATTCTGTGATTTTGTGATATTGTTTCAGGGATTTTTTTTTTTCAGTATAAAATTGTTTTTCCTATATTCTCATGAATAGCACTTCAAGAGAAATCTCTAGTAAGAAATTCAGCTAGCTTTTTTAAAATTACTTACCCAAAGTTAGGGTCCTACATGTATATTTGATTTTTAAAATAAAATGTTATTTAATAATTTGGACTACTTTGAGAAATCAGACTCAATTGTCAATAAAGCACATAAGTAGAGGACCCCATAATTTATCCACTGTATAAATAGAATTTCTAATCATGTTGCTGATATTAAGTGTCTGCAATTATGAAAAATAGAAGGATAAAACCTTTTATGTCATTGTCTTATGCCTAAACTCAGAAACAAACAAGGAGTTCCATGTTTCTCTCTTCTAATGACATGCACATCCTCCAGCACTAGAGGCTGAAATTTTTTTCATTCAGAGCAAGGAGGTCAAGATTCGTTTTAAGCCTCTGTTCAGCTTATGCAAATCTGGTTCGTCTGGATCCCGAGTGAGGGAGGAGAGAAAGGTCAGGGCAGAACCAGGATCTAACCTTAAGTTTGGGGCAGTCAGCTGTGAGAGAAGGAAGAAACCCTGGGAGGAACACTATAAAGGCTAGCACCTCCCAGTTGTACTCTTAAGGCTGCAGAGTCAGGCTGCCCCTTATCCTCACCAGGAAGGCAACAATTTTTGACCAGCTGCTCAATGCTGTCATCAGTAGCCATGACTGAGGAGAAATCTGCTATCCTGCTTCTGTGGAACTGTTCTGTCCTGTCATGTGCAGAGATGGACAGGTTCTGCTCCAAGGAACTTGGAGTCCCTGCTCCGTGAGACTTCTTGGTGTGAGGTGGATGAAGTCTGATGGGGCCCTGGAACTTGCAGATGCTCATCAGAACAGCAAAACTCATTGAGTTAAGGCATTTCCAAGAAAATCAAGGCCATTTTAGATCAATTTTAGTTCTTGACAAGTCTGCTCTTGAATTTTTATTAAGAATTTTTTCTATTTATTTTATCTTCCATATACATGTTAGACTGTTAAATATCTCTCAGATATATTAGGACCAGTTAGAAAGAACAGGGAGTTAGACCAGGGGAACATGGCTGTGTCTACTATAAAATGAAATGTCAGTGGTCATAATAGCAATGCCTACTGTGATAGTGGAAGAAGGTTTTAAGAGAGAATATTTCAGCATTTCAATTTTTCTAAGTCTCTAATTCATCTCTATATTTCATTAATATACTTAAATATATCTGTGTTCTGATTAAGCCAAAAACATCCAGTTGTTTTCTGTAATGTGCAAAAATGTCTCCTTCATGAAAGCATTGATTTATTTCCTCCAAATTGTATAGCTCTGAAAAAAATTAGTTCTGAAATTGAGATCATTACACCACAGGATACAATATATGCTTTTTACTTTGTTAACCAAGGTTAAATCAAGTAATGTACAAAAATACTAATGTGATGATACTGATCATATTTTTAAAAAAAGAAAGATCAAGATTTTAGGAATGACTGATGACTTTGTCATTTCATGTTATTCAGTTTGAGACATTTTAAAATAACCTCTCAGTGATTTATTTGTTTTCAGCAGTTTCAAGACATTAAGGCTCTTTAGAACTTTTTTGTTTGGAGCACATAGTAAACAAAAGCATTAATTACTTCAGTATCAACATCCTGAACCTGCTCTGAATTCTTTTAGAGGGGATGACTAGGCCCACAGCTCCAGTGATGATCTTTGCTGCTGAGCATTGTTTTACTTGGTCAATGCACAATACCAATTTTGTTCAGTTCTACTGTGTCCACCCAAGTGAGATCTTTCTCAATTCAGTCTTCTGTCCTTTCTAGCACTTCTTCAGATGGCACTTCACAATATATCTGAAACCTCAGTTTGAGAAGTAGGATCCACTGTGTTGACCATTCTACTAAAAATCTAAGGAATATATCTACTGTAGAGATTTGTCACAGCATTTCAATTACACTTTTAAAATTCAAGAATCTGATAGAATTTTATGTTTGCTAATACAATCATATTCGTGTCTACAATCCCATTTGGAAATATTTTTCTATGTACTTTTTAAAAGTAGAGCAAGAAGGAGTGAAAGTTAGACAGGTTCCAGACTTCTTTATTTTGACAATCTATTTATTTAAAGATTCGTGTTTGAAAGACATCGAGACATAAGGATGAATGGACTTCTAGGCATCTTAAAATTTAATTATCCTACATACGATTTCTGTATTAAGATAATATTTAGGCAAAGTAAAGATTTCTTTTCACTATGCGTATGGAATAACTTAGAAATGTCATTGTTCTCTCTGAGCTCAAGTTCAAGGGTGTTTTAAGGACTCAGTTCACTTTCCACTATTGTGCATTGTGTTGGATCAGTAGTACTGCTATCAAATTGCTTTCTACTTTAGAAAGTAATAAGACAGCAGAAGAAGTTGTATTTGTAGGTTTTATATTGGTGACGGCAATTTAAAAATAAAAGAATAATTACAAAATTTGAAAGGTTGAGAAGCAAACAAAACTATAATTCTTTGCTATTTTCCTAGCACTTTCCACAACCCCCACAGATAGTAAGGCCAGGCTGCCCAAAGGCCAACCCAGAAGAATGCAAAAAGCCGTATTTAAAAATGGTATAGAGTATGGGGCAGGAAAGGTCAGGGAATGGGAGAAGTTCCAAGAACTGATTTAGTACCCACTGATTTCTGAAAATGTAAGTTTCTGACCTGCCATATCTGTTTCCCATTAATTTGCCCAATGATTCCACTAGAAATTGCCAGCAGAATAATAACCTTGATCCCACACATGATAGGAAGCTAGATTCTTTTGAAGTGTGGCATATTATTTACGCTCTCTGCAGGAACACATTTTTCCTTCTTACGCTTCTACCTTGCTTGAGTATGATTTCTCTCTGAATCTGACTTCATCCTCTGCTTTGATACCCACCTACAAAATGCTATTTCCTTAAAATACATCTGCTTTCCTCCTCAGTCTATGTACTGTAAATTACAACAAGCAACCTTCAATAAGCAATTAATTCTGGAAAAATAGTTAGTTCTAGTAATGCCTACTATTTTTGGTGTGTAGCTTAGGGGCTATTGTTCCATATTCATGGGATTGTTTTAATTTATTTTACTATAATTTTGAAAAAGAAACAGTCTATTTCAAAGTTAATGTATTTCTAATTAAAGTAAATTTCATTTGACTTGAAATTCTTTCATATTATTTACCAAAATTGGATTTTAAATTAATTATGAGCTGCCAAATTATTTGATAGGGATCCAGTGTATTTTCATTTCTTTGTGACACAAGAATGCCATGAGCCATTTACAACCTTTGATATGTATTCAGAGTATTTGTTGGCATCAGCCAGCTGAATTTATATGCACAAACTGGGTTCTGAGTATTGATGTTAGTGTCTTTTGCTCTTCATAATTTTTACCATAAGACAAGCTATGATAATATCATTATTAAACCATTTAACCTGTAGAAGCTATGAGAATTGATTAAACTAATAAAGATTTAACATAATTGCCAAAACCCATTCTGACACATTCAAATTTTATGCCTGAATCATTAGACTAGATCTCACGTGTGCATTGCATAAAACATACAGTACAAGCAAATTTTTTTACTTCTATTTTTGTGTCATACCAATCAAGGAAACTGTAAAGTAACTCTATCTGACACCTGCCTTGCTTTCTCTTTGTTGAGTGTGTTAATGATTCTGGAAGTGCACAAAATATGCATGGGTTCCCTTCAGTAAGCGTTCAATAAGAGTACACAAATGTATACACTAGCATGCAGTGAATATGCCTCTAGATTTAGAGCACCATACTTGGTTGGTTGACTAAATTCTTCAAATTATATTAATTTGGTGAGTTTCGTTAATTTTTTCCTTTTAATGCATTTTTATATTATTTTTATTATTATTTCTGCATTTTTTTCTCTCCCCTTCTTTTTGCTTTACATATCGCTTTCATTTGTTTATAGAAGAAAAGAAAACAGATCCAGAGAATGGGGATACAGGTAGGGTGGCTTACTAAAAATATTTTTGTGTTTTTCCCTTAAATTCTTTGATCTGCTGTGTTTAAGCAAATATGTAGCAAAGAGTTGGACCACAATTTTGAAGTACTTTGGGGATTTAGAAATAGACACTAGGAAATGGAACCTAAGGAAGGGCTCTCCCAAATGCCATTCCTCTTCTATTTTAAGGAGTCAAATTAGGGTGAAAAATGGGAAGAAAGTGACCAGAATCAGCTAAAGGCAGATGTCAAACACTTAGAGAGTTCTGTTCTGTCCTCCTCTCTCCAGCCACAGAGTGTGCTCACCTGCATATGGTTTTTCCCTGTTACAGGTCTCTGATTTCCAAAATATCAGTCTTTCTTTAGTCCCGTCATCATGAGTTTTTTCCCCATGCCTTAGTGGCTATGCCTCCCAAATTTTGTATCCCTGTTATCCATATGTGTCCAAAAATAAATTCTTCCAAACTCCAGACTCTCTTTAACTCTTTGTGCCCCAGAAGCCTCACTGTACAGCAAACTCCTCCTCCAAACTCAGATCCTGGTATAGGATCACCATCACTAACATCTCTAGGAACTAGACTGGTTTAATAATTCCCACTGGAAAAGACAGTGAAAGAATGAAAGAACAAAGGTCCCACCTGGTTTTATTTTTATTTTTTAAACAGGGAGGTTTGCCTTAGGCTAAGCTGGATGATAAGGCCTGTTTGTTGTCCCTTATGTCTCTGGCGTGGATCACAGGCTATCAGCTGAAGAATCTTACCCTAGAGAGTAGCCAATATTTGACCTGAAGAGCAAATAACAGTCTTTAGCTCTAGGGTGAATTCAGTGATTGTTTATCTCCTTGTAAAACTGTGAGTCTATGAGCAATTAAGGTTAGGAAGAGTTAGGTATTAACAAAATCACAGCCCTTCACTTTAGTGATGAAGTAGCTGAATCTTATCTTATTTAGTCTTAGCTTATTTCAAGTTAAAACATGAAAAGAATGGGGTTTTTTTGAAGGTGAAGCAGTGATTTTAATGCCTGTCCTGAGTCCTGTTGTAGGAATGAAATTATACAGTCACCACCTAGAGAGTGGTGGGAATTATGCAGATCTTACCTCAATAGGGCTTATCCCCAGATTTCACTTCAATAAAAGAATCAAGCAGAATTCCTTTTTCTACTATTTTAATAGGCAATAGTGTAGTTACAGCTCAAGCTGGGTGCCTCTGAATAGGGGCCCTGCCTGTTGCTTGTTACTGGATTTTGTAGTCTGTACAGGTGGCTTAATTTTCTGATGGCACTTCTGCTCATCCAATCCTGCTTGCAGCGTCTGGATCTTCTGATTTTCTCCCACAGTCTCCAGGCACCCTTTTGTCTGTGTCTTGAGACATTTCCCTATTTTTTGTTACAAATTATCCTATAGGTAAAGTTGTAATTATAGTTCCTTGTCTAATGGTTATATTTCCATAGAAAAAACAAAACAAACAAAGGTCAAAGTACAATTCCTGTGGCCCAAGGTTTAATCTACTGTAGTCACTAGAGCTAAACGCTGGCACAAGTTTCTCACTGCAGTCCTTGTGGATCTGAGAGGTTACAGGGCTGCAGTGCACAGTACTTGTGCCTTACTCTGGCATTTCAGGACTGGCTTTGCATTGTAGTTATGTTGCTTTCCCTCAGCACATTCTCTTCTGAAAATATGGGGAATGGCTGGTAATGAATCAGCAGTTGTCTCTCTGTCAGCCAGGAATTTCCCTGTGCCCATGAAAACGCCACTGAACAACCTTCAGGCCACAGGTTTTTAATGTTAGAGAGTTCAAAATAAGCAAAACTCAGAATGTTTCCTACTGTGCAATGACCCCAGTTATGTCTGGCGAGCAGCACCAGACTTTGTTCCGCAATTCAGTCTTAATTTTTTTGTGTTCATGTGGCTGGAATTTGAGTGTCTTATTGGATATTTCTGTTGGACGCACAACTACATTTAGAAGCAAAATTCTAGAAGAAAGTTCAGGCAGAAATGTACAAATATACTCATTTTAACTGGCCAAAATTTGGTTGCGTACATTTTGGGCCATTGCAGTAGTACATCAGGATATCAGAAGTAGCTTTAACTTTTCCAGTGTCAGTCTCTGTAGTCCTGAAAATGTGCTGTGCACTAGCTAAGGATCTCATAACACAAGGACTCAGTCAGCCCTTGAGTCATTCAGATGTGTAGAACCTATGCTCCTACATTTTAGCCACTGTTGATAACTAATGGTTAGATTCAGGTTAGTTCTGCTTTCTTGACACATGAACAGCTCCTGACTAATTAAAATCTTTGGAATAGGACCAATGATCTGCCTTGGTTACCAAACTCATGTTAAAAGCTGAAGCTTCTAATGCAACCAGACAGTTACTGAATTCTCTAGAAGTATTTTCTGCTCATGTTAAGCCATCCCACACAGGTGTCAGCTAAGTCCAGATTTGCCATCAGAAGTGGACGATGACAGATTCCCAGCACTTAGTGTGACAGGCTTTCATGCTGGGCCACGGGAATGGGAAGTGCTGTGACACTCTCTCAACCTCCCCTACTCCGCTGCAGGTCCCAGCTGCATGTGGCTGCAGTTCCAGTGCGATCAGCCTGGGGCACACAGTGACCCTGCGCTCTGTTTCTGCGTGTCACTTCCATGTACAGTAGAACCAGAGCTGATGAGCATTATGAGCATTATGAACTTTCCACTGCCCTCAGGTTTTCCTCTTTTTGCACATAACTGAATTCACTCACTTGCTAAAGACTGTTTCAAAAATACAGAGCAAGTTAGATTTTCCTTTTATAATATTTTATGGGAATTAAATTTTTTTTTCCAAAATGTTTCTGTCTTGTTTTTCTCTTGAGAAAAAATAAGCAACAAATATTGCTTGTTTTGTTGCAGAGGACTCACATCAAGGTCTTGTATGTTATGTTCCCCTTGTGAGTGGCATATTTTTTACAGATCACAGACAATTGGATTTGTGGACATTTAACTTTCACTCTGCCAACTGATAGTAGATAAGAATGAATATTTTCTCAAGTAATCATAAAATTTCTAATTTATACTCAAAAAGTGATATTTCTTCACTTGTAATTTCCTGAAATTTGGCAGAATGTCTGGAGACAAAGAGCACATGCTATGATTTCATAAGAAAACATAAGGAAAATTGCAAAATTTCCCCTTTTGTGAAAAATATCTCCTTTCTTACATTGCGGAAATGACAAGAAGATTTGCAGAATATTATGATTTCAGCAAAAGATTATTTCTTTCTTTGAGAGGAGGCTGGAGTATTTTATTTCAAAAAACTTACATATTAACTTTGTCATTGAAAAAAGAAAATATCATTTTCCAGGGTACAGTTTTTGTTTTTGAAATATATCTTTACGATTTTAAAACTAGGTCCTAAGAACATCACATCATCTTGATGATAAATTGACAAATATTGCTATGGGTTCTGTATTGGTTGAGGAAAATTGTGATAGGGAAAACTAGCTGCATTTTATTTTAGAAATTTTCATCCAGTACTCTCTTTTTCATTTTATTTCTCCCTATAACACTCCATTTCTTCATTCTTATTAATTTTTCTTAATTTTAATTTCTCTTAGAACTTTTGATTAAGTTTTTTCATTCATGTTGTTGTAGGGAGTAAAGATGGAGAGTTAAAATACAAAAATTAGAAGCCAGAGGGTTTATAGAGAACAGAACAGCTTAGTCTTTTTGCATTCCCACTTCCTTTCACCTCCTCTCCTTCCAGATTTCCTGTGAAGTGCCATATCTACCTGGCAGCTTTCATAGAATGTGCTAATACCCCTATTGTTAAAAAAGAAAATAAAAAGCTGAGAGGCCCAGGTTCTGTACAGAGCCCCTGTACACTTTGCTGTTAGATTATGACTTACAATTGAGGTTCAGGGTTTAAATCAGGTTTGTGTAGTACACTGGAATCTTATATTCCCTTCTCAGTTCCATAAATATAGTCCAGATTGTTCAGTCCATACAATAAAGAGAGACTTCTATTTATGGTTAGTTGGATTCTGAAATTTTCATCTTAGACAACTTTTGTGTAAAAATTATGGATAGTTTAAGACAAATGTCAGCCAAAATGAATGCTTTTTGGCATTCTGTGGATAATGAGTTATTGTTGACTTATACCAGGTTAAAGCAGAAAAGAATAAAACTTGTGTGTGTATAAGAATTATATTTTGGTTGAAAATCTTGTCTGAGCTGTTGTCCTCCTCTCAATTTTCTATTTCTCAGTCTTCCACCTCAGCTTTGGCACGTACTTCCTTATTACTTTACATTGTAATTTGTGGTATTACCAGTTGGTTGAAACCAACTACTGCCCGAGCCATGTTGTGAGAACCCATCCCTGGCTGAAACTAATCACATATTTGACCCAAGAAGAATGAATCCTGAAATTGTTCTTGAAGTTGTGTTTCATTAAAATGTAATACAGTGATGCCACTGGGTGGCTCTTTAAGATTCCTTTAGACACCTTTAAAATTTTTGAGCATACTAAAAATATACTCAAATAGTAAATAGAAGGTCTTCTAGTCTCTGGTTGTTACTCAGTTATTAATTTGGTATGTCAGTCTATTAAAAATGCAGGATCAGAATCTCTACCCAAAATAAGCAGGCTATCTTTGCATTCCTTTTTATTAAATGAAGGACTCAATTTTCTTTAATATTCTTAAAATAGTAAGATTGTGTTCTCTGGAAACATTGTGTTTCATTTATATTGAGTTTTTTCCAAAAAGCTGGCTTCCTTTGAATTGTTTAGATAATACAACTTTTATCAAGATTGTGCTGAAATACTTATCTGCTATTTTCCTCCTGTTACAACTTTTTGGTTTTCTGCAAAATTGTAATTCAGGAACTAAAATTATATGCTCAGAATTTAAGTAAATCAAATTTCAACTCTTTCTGTTAAAACTTCGATAACATAATTTTTACCTTGGAATTGAGGCCCGCTTGTGTATTTATTTTTTTTCTTTTTCTGTTTTTAATTTAACAGGTGCAATGGATGTAGAAGAAAGGAATCGCCAAATGAAAATGAGCAAGTACAAACAGGTAGCAGGATCAGATTCCAGGCTGGAACAAGATTATCATTCTAAGGCAAGGGAGTTTTGTTTTGAAAAGCAACAAAATATGCTAAACCGAAATATCAAACATCCTATTAGAAAGTAATAGATGAGTGCCAGGTTCTTTCTTCAGTAAAAGTTTCTTGTGTGTCTATAATAAAATTTTTGGAAATGTGCAGCAAAACTCTTAATTCACAGTGTTCTTGATTATTAAAATTTAGGAAGGATAAGTTAAAGCAAATGAAAGGAGCAGTGTAATTATCCACTGGAATGAAAAATAGTGCCATGATTTAAAAACTTAAAGAGAAGGAAAAAAGATGCTTATTGAGTGACAGATGGAATGAGAGCTATTGAAACTTGTTCATGGCTTTCAAATAGCTGAACAGAGAATTATCTTGATCTATTGAAAACTGGAAGATGCAGTGTTACTTAGTTTAATAGTGGCTTTTTAGCCCTTGGAAAGGTGTTTTAGACACCAACAAAAGCTTTCAGCCCAGCTGGGGCAGATTGCCAAGAATCTGAATCTCTATGTAGTAATATAACCTTAAATATACTATCCAAAATTGCCTGCTATCTGGAACTGGGTCATGTCATATACAGTGTGTTAATTAAAATAATCAAGATATTTTCAATTTAAATTTCTATTATACAAAAATAATTTAGTGTCCTCTAAAAGACTTCATTAATTGAGGTCATATTGTAAGTGGAAAACACAAAACTTCTGACCTATAAAACCTGGCCAAGGAAGAGAAATCTGTTTTAGACTTTTATTTCCAGGTTGTTGTTCCTTGCTCCCAAGATTGGCAAAGCCATGTAAAATGAGACATTTAGTATTTGAATGCAAATAAATCATCGAATTTATTAAGTATTATTAGTTTTGAAGATAATGTGGACTAATACACTTGAAATAATTACTTTCTAGAATATACGTTTCAGTGTGGGAAAATAGAAGAGCTTTAGCAAAGTTTGTTTCCAAATGGAAAACCCCACTAATGAAAATAGTTAGAATTGACAAAACAAAATCAAGACTGTGAAAATGGCTTAAGATACTTTAAAATTCTGAAGTTGTGCTGCATGGTCATTTGGGTATTTTGCAAATGTAGTTTTAACTACACAAGGTATAGGAATGTTTATTAACATGTATGAGGGACTTGGATACTGTCATGTTTAGGTGTTTCTTTTATTTTGACACTTATGGCAAAGTATTTCTATATTGTGAGCTTTGAAAGGTGTTACCTTTTAGAGATGAGAGTAATACTGTGAGCAGACCTTATGATAAGTGTTGTGATTGTATGTACCAAAAAAATATGACTTTATGTATTGTATGTATAACCAGACTTAATCTGCTGATTTTCCTGCTCCCTCAATGCTTGGCTGAAATTTGACTCAGAAATAGGACTGGTGCAGAGTAAATTGGTTCTCATGTAAAGGAGGTAGAAAGAATATAATGACCTAAGGAAGTATTTACTACCCTTGTTTTTCCATTTCACCTACACCATATTATTGGGCCTCACTCTACATCTTTTATATTTTTTTATTGAAATTTTACCTTCAGTATTATTGGAATGTATTAAAGAGGAAAATTATAAATGGAATTATTTTATGAATATGGTGATTTATTTATTGCACACATCAAACAATGTCTCCAGAAATAAACAGTTAATTTACTCTTCTGCCAAAGTGTAGCTTCACTACTTGAAAATGAGTTCTTTATTCTATCAATGAACCTGTGGAACTAGACACTGAATATTTGCATATATCTATTAATTCAACATGCATTCTTAAAATTGTATAGTTTCAAAGCCATGTGAGAACCACAACTCTCGTAAGTCATATGGAAGTTCTGCCTTCACTTTTTTACTACCACGGCTTCAATTCCTCTTAATTAAGTTTTTATATTATCTAGAGACAGAAAATGAGTAAGTACAATTTATCTACCTGGTTTCTACAAAAATTCTTTTGGACTCATGAACTGAAACACATATGTCAAATGCTGACTGAAATGTTCTGTACAGTATACAGTGACATTGATTTTTTTAGACCTCTCAACTGGCACAAGCAGGCAG
Organism: Acanthiza pusilla; assembly: GCA_036630365.1. NCBI lineage: Eukaryota > Metazoa > Chordata > Aves > Passeriformes > Acanthizidae > Acanthiza > Acanthiza pusilla. The sequence continues at coordinate 78,662,487 of JAXCHO010000034.1, forward strand.
TCATTAGTGCCATGCCTGAGAAAAATGTCATTACATAGGCATTAACCCACATTCAGGAAAGCCAGCACACAGCATTTTCTTTTATCTTTTCTGTTCTATTTCTTTATTTCAATGGAAGTCAACAGGTCAACAGCATCTTTATGACCCTCTTGATTATTTTGAGTTAAGACAAAATATCCAGTGTACTTCTTACTGAGAAAGCAAAAGCTATAAAAGTAGAAGTTGTATTAAGTATTAAAATATTAAAATAGGCATCCTGTATTATACCTCTCTAGCTTTGTTCTACCTCTGGAAGTCAGCACTAGAGGCTCTAGAGGAAGTTACATACCCTTCTGTGGTGCATAGTCATACATTAAAAGGGTTGTGGGGAAAGTTTAATTCCAGGTCTCGGTGTTCTTATAAGCTGTGGAAATCTGTAATTGATTCTCCCTTACATTTTTTCTTCATGATTGATAAAATTTCAGACTGTATTTTTATAATTCTTGTACATGCCTCATTATTTTTGGAACAATAATTATTCTGCTTTCATAAAACTTTGTATACATTAGTTTGGTAGGGTGTAAAAGAGTTATTTCTTTAAATAACTTCCTTCAGAAGCTGCTGAAGTGTGGTTTCAGGACAGACATATGGAAAGCAAGTAATATATTAATTTTTATATAAATATTTACAGCTAAGCAGATGAGAGAAAAACATCATAGGCACTATGGATTAGATAAATTAATTTCTCGTATTGGAACAACTATCTTTTTCTGCTTTTTGAGTACTAGTAGACTTGTACTAAATAGGATATATACTAAAGTCTGAATTGCAGTGCTGGTAGATGCTGACACACAGGAAAACCTGAATTCTGGTTCAGGTAAATTTAGGTAAAAATTTAGGTAAAAATTTAGGTAAAACTTTAGGTAAAAATTTAGGTAAAAACCTAAATGCTGGTTCATGGCTTTTCCGTACAGAAAAAACCCACAGTAGCACAAGAGTGTTCCACCAGAGGCAAAATTAGCCATTTACCACACTGTGCCTCTGCAACACCAGCCTGATTTGTGTAATTTTCCTCAAGTGTCTTTCTGTGATTAAAGTTTTGCATAAGAACCAAGCTTCCTAGTTTTAGACTGTTAAGCAATGTACTGTGAAGAGGGAAGGGCCAAGATGGGAACTGAGTGAGCTACGTGCTAGACTCCCATAGTTCACATTTTGCAGAACTGGATTTTGAAGTCACTTCCCAAGCTGTCTCATCAAACCTCTCTGAACCTCACTGCCTTGCTTCTTGCTTGGTACTCCTGCCATTAGCTCTTTTGGCAAACAAATTGGTAGTGCAATGTGTGATGAGCAACTCCTTCCCCTGGCCGTTACCACCAGTGCTCAGATTCAGGAATCCCTGCTGAAAAATAAAGGATGAAAAGAGTGAGAAATCCTGCTATTCCTCTCTCCTTGCCACATGTCTAGAACATGCACAGTGGATCAGCTGAGGAGAGTTAAAAAGCTTTGCTGCTACTGAGAAAAAAGAGAGAAGATACTTCTTGTATATGGAACCCTAGAAGTGTTTGCTATTGGTGTGAAGTCAGTGTAGAATCAAGAAGGAATTCCATCACCTCAGGCTATATTAGCCACTGCAGAGAAGTCTGATCACTAAAAGCATTAGATATAAAACTAAAGGGAACTGGATTTATGTAGGAGTTGCAATAGTGAAAAACTATGGCTTTCTTTAGGAACAAAGGTAAAGCAGAGACTGACAACTACCTGACACACATTTAAACTTCTAAGTGTCTTGAGATTCTTTTTATTTGTTTTATTAGGAAAAAATAATGACCTACAAAAAGGCAGAGAAATCCAGTTACATAATAGAGCAATTAGTAATAGTCAGTAATGTAGTAATTAGTAATATAGTATGTTCGAGCAACAAGGAATAAAGTTGGTATAAATGAGGTAAAAGAGCAGATAAAAACTGATTTTTTTGCTGGACAAGCTTATTAAGTCAAATGTAGAAAAGAGTACATCAAATACAGAATAATACAGAACATCAAAGAGGATTTCCTAACTCCACCTTTAATGATGCATATTGGTGATAAGACTGAAACTTTCTGTATCATCAGATGCAGTAAAGCTGCAGTTCCTGATAATCAATAGCCACAGTTCAAGTTTTAGATACAAGCATAATTCTCTGTGTTTTGTGTAGGAGAAGAGTACTATTAGGCATACTTGCATGCTACTTTGTGATTTTCTAGCCTGATAACAAGACCAAGACAAATTAAACTGTGGAAGAGTCAAGCATGTGCTCAGTTTATTTGAGTAGTGTAGATGCAGCTGAAATGCTCCTGGAGCATGCAGACACTGAACAGCTCAGTGTCTCAGAATGAGACACTTTGATTCAGCAATGAATCAAATGCCACCTTATGGGCTTCCTGTGTGAGAGAATGTGAGAAAGGTAAGATCTGTAACACTGGAGGTGGAGGAGGCTGACTTTGAGTGCCTCAGAAACAGATCTTAATTGGAAGGTGGTGTAACATGCAAAGGTGCTGCCAAGAGCTGCCTCCTCCCTCTGACACCAGCACGAAGTAGCTGTGTCATTGGTACAGCTGCATATGGTAGCCTCTGACCTGTGCTGTGAACTGAAACACTTCATTTAATGGTGTTTTGGTAACCTGTTTGTCTCCTCCTTAAAAAACAAAGCAGAGCAGTACACAGAGGAGCAAAGATTGCTAGCAGAAGCACTTGTCACCTTTCTTCTTAAAACCCTTGTGGAGAAGGGAGTTAAACAAACATCCAGCTGAAGTGGTGGTCAGAATGTTGATATTTTTCTGCATATAAGCTGTATTTGATTTATATTGGTTTTATATTGACAACTGTTTTAGAGTTCTCAGATGATCATGATATGTCCAGTAATAATTTGATAATTTATAATAGTTATGAACATACCTATTTGATCCTATAATTGTTTCTTACAACTTATTTTGTTAAGGATGTAATTAGAAATATTCAAAATATTGAATACAAAATGACGGCTATATTAGCTATCCATATGCTCTCAAAACAGTGCAGAAATTGTTTTATATACATTTCTTTTTAACATACCAGTTTAAATTTTAAAATTTTAAACATCTGGACAAAACTTGGAAAATCAAAATAATTAGAATGGAACTGTGCTGGAGAATAATTAAGAAAACAAAGACTAACAGGAAAAAGACTACACACCAATATTCAGTGCAATAAATTTCTGTAGAATACCCATACAGCTAAGGGCCTAACCAGTAGAATCTGATAGACTCACAAATGGGAATAGCAGTGTGTAGTTCCCTTCATCTTCCCATTGCCCATCTCCACACCAATAAGCTCTTATCTTCAGAAAATAAGCCAAACACCAATTAGACTGACAAAGAATTTCCCAGATGAGGATACCTTTTAGTTATTGCCTGTTCCATGGCTTTTGTGCTTTCTTATGGACTAATGAGTATTGTGTCTTGGGCCAGAGACTTGATAGCTCAACCATACTTTGGTCTGGAATGACAGGTCCAGTGACTCCCAACAGCCTCTGAGTGCTCAGCTCACCTCATCAATTTCTCTCATGTGTGTGCGATATGAAAGGAATTTTGCTGGTCAATGGCAGAGAGTCTCTCAGGCCCATAGTGCTGCTGGCATTTATATTTATATTATTTATATTTATATTTATATTTATATTTATATTTATATTTATATTTATATTTATATTTATATTTATATTTATATTTATATTTATATTTATATTTATATTTATATTTATATTATGCTGGCATTTATATTTATGCATGCTGGCTTTTATATTTCTATTAATCAAGTATCTAATTGTATTTTTAATATAAAGGTTTTTGGAATAAATTGCTGAAACTGAAGTTCTGGTTCCTATAAGTACAGTATTTAAAGCTCACCTTATAAGACTTAGAAATATAGCTAGATGAAATAAATTCAGAATTCTAGAATTGAACTCTATATACATGGTAATGTAGAAAATACCTCTTCTTTATTTCTGTTTTTATCAAACTGTATTTTGCTGATGTGTTAGAATTAATTTAGTGACTTTTTATATAGATGTGGATTACTGTAACTTCTAGAATTTTTTTCTTTAGCCAAAGATGTGCAAACTCTCAGAAAAGATTTCTGTTGTTGTCATTTTTCTTTTTCATTGTTCAAGAACTCTTTTAGTTTATTTTGGCTTTGATAATTTTCTAATTTATTTTTTAATCTTGATTATCCATGTCTCTATGAGAATTTTAAGGTATTTTAAAATGTAGTACTGTGGTTAACAAAAGTACTGCATTCACATATGATGATTGTGGCTAAAATATAAACATTTGAAAGCAGACTGATACTGGCTGTCTTCAGCTGTCAACAGGTACTTTCTGTTGTCACACATTTTCTTAGATTTTGTGTAAGCTTCTACTGCTAATCATATGTTTAGAAAGAAAAGGTTAAATGCATTATAGAATGTTATTAAAATACTTTGTAATTTTACAATGAATCTCAATGAGAAAAAATGACCCCTGAAAGTCAAAAGATAAAACCATCAGTCTATTTTAACTCTGAATTTTCATTGGTTGTAGGAGTCTGCTAGGGAAAAAATGGGCTTTTCAATAGCGGAGAATTGGTTTTCCATTAAAAAAGCACAAATACTAAGTGTAACACAGACTTGTGTTTTACAGCAATGACCTACGTATTTTTTTTGCAAAAAGCAAGTATTTTCAAGAAAAAAATATTTTAGCAAACACATATATATCAAATAGGCAGCAAAATGTATATCAAAAGCTTTATGTAAAAGCCAGATTCAAGCAAGCATTTTAACCATTCCATTATCAATCACATTTTCAACTCACCTGGGTGGTATTTTGATAAACTTCTAGCCAAAGCAATCACTGCAATTTATGTTAAATCCTTTTATTCTTTTTATAATAGAATATATTTTCCTTTCAGAACAGCTTTGTATAGACAAGTGAATTGCCAAACTGTTAATCTTTTGGTTCAGAGTGTGTCTTTTCATAGTAAACTCAATTATTTCTGTTTAGAGTTTTTATCTGAATTTAAGCGGTAGTTCCAAGATGCTGTTGAACTAAGCAGCAATTAATGTACGAAATACTGTGACTGTGCTTGAATTAATTATTTAAGTTGTTCTGAAACTGATGTTATGCTGATAAATGAGAAAATCTACAGAAAACAAGAAAAAAATTAACTGGGAAATACAAACTAAATATCTGGGTGCCAAGGTGAGACATTAAAAAATGGAGAATATATGAAGTTAATTGAATTGCTGCAGCAATCAGGGAACTCTAAGAAATGAGAACAATAATCTGTGATAAATGTATCACACCAGAATGCAGTTTGTGCTACTTAATTCTGTGCTATGCAAATATATGCAAAAAAGTCATTATTCACATTTGAAATATAACAAGTCTAGAGCAGTGGCTTCATAATGGAATCAGGTTTGCTAGATCAATTGGCTAGACTACTGACCTTGAAAAATCAAGGAAAGTGTGGCATACTCTTAAAAAGGACAGACCTGAAATCTCAGTGCAGGGCTTGCAAGGAGCCTGCTTAAATGTGTAGGATTCAAACTGAACCACAGAATCATAGAACAGCCTGGGTTGGAAAGGACCTTAAAGATCACCTAATACCGATACCCCTGCTATGGGCAGGAACACCTTTCACTGGGCCAGGCTGCTCAAAGCCACATCCAGCCCTGTCTTGATCACTTCCAGGGATGGGGCATCCACAGTTTCTCTGGGCAACTTGTGCCAGTGCCTCACAACCTTCATAGTAATGAATTTCTTCCTTATGTCTAAGGAAGATATGGTTTTCAAGGCTTTCAGTTTAAAGCCACTACCCCTCATTCTATCACTACAGGCTCTTGTAGAAAATCCTTCTCTGGCTCTTTTGTAGCCCCCTTTAAGGACTTAAGGCTTCTCTAAGGTCTCTCTGGAGCCTTCTCCAGGCTGAAGAAGCAGGACCTTTGTCTGCTTCACAGGGGGTGGTTCAGAAGGGCCAGCGTGCAGTCAGATGTGGAGGCAGGAATGCTGTCTGCCCCTCACCTCACACCCTCCTGCCCTGCCCAGCTCAGCTCTCCTGTGCTGCAGCAGCTCAAGGAGATGCTCCTGGGACAGCCCCTGAGAACCTCTCCCTGTGCATTAGCTGAGCTCTCCTTAGAGGGAGGACTTGCCCAGAGTTCGCTGTTTCCGTTTCCAACTCAGACTGTGATGATAAGGTCAGTGAAGTGGTCTTAGCATTGTGGATGTTTTCTTCATATCTGGGAGTGCTTCTCTTCATTAAATAGGTTGATTTTCTGTGATAGCAACACTGAAGTTATCAATGAAAATTTTGCCAGTTTATCAACTTTTTCCCAAACAATAGTTTGTGGTTTTGAGCAATTTTTGCCAGCTGTCATACAGGAAAGAAAGCTATGTATCCCTATCAGATTTCCCTGTGGGTTTCTGGTTCTTTTTTTATTAAGTATCTTACTACCTAAACTTACAGCTATTTTTCATGAATATAACTGTGGCTTCAAGCATCTCTACTGCAAGTAGCTCATATGAAGGTTTTAGGGAGATGTAGCACACAACCATTGCTCTGAAAAAGGTGATTCTGCACAATGGAGCTAATCAAAGTAGGGTCAGGAGTCTCAGCATAGGGAGGTTTTTGTAAAGCCTCAATGCCTTCAGCAACACTTCTAGGAGAATGTTACTAAGACATGAAATTTCCTCTGTGTCCTTTCTAACCTGTGGTATTTCTGACTGTTGTTTCTGGAAGTGAAAGCTTTGTTTACAAGAATTAGTATTGTTTAGTGCTAGGCAACAGATTATTTTCTTTAGTAATTTATCAGTCAGAGTATTATCTTCCTTCTGCAGATGGAAATCATTGTTTAACAAAGATTTCACTGACAGTCTGGAGTCAGTGAATAATAACAGGAAATAACACAATTTTGTCTGAAGTTCAGCTTGTTCTATCACAGTAAATTTTTTTCTGATATATCTTTTTTCTTCAAACTGTGTAAAATCTTTGAAGGATTTTATATTTGTTGCATCATATATAGCATCTTAGATGCATTAATTTCAGAGAACCAGGATTCATAATGCTGTTTCTGTTCTCTCTTGAGTGACATGTGGAATCATGTAAAAAACAATTCCGGTGATTTGCATAGTTCTGCAGTTTAATCTGAAACAACTAATTAATAATATCCAAACTTTACTTAGTATATGATTTTCTATAAACAAAATTCAAAGCACTGTGAAATAGTGTTCTGTAAACAAGAGACAATAACTTAAATTCAGTTCTGGTTAACAGGCTGACTCAGTTTCGAGAATTGTAAAGAAGCAACTTGGGTGATATTTAGGAGTCAGTTTAAAATGTTTCCTTTCCCTCTTCTAAGCTAGTTTCCAGTCACATAAATTTGGGAAATGTTATGCTAATGCAATGCTAAGGAAACATTTGTAAAATGAAAATAACTCCGAGAACTGAAGTTATTCTAAGAATTCATAGACATTAAAGATCTTCAAAAATGTTTACGGAAGTTTTTGATCCCAGAAGAATTCCAGTCTAGGTACCTGTCTTGTGAAATGAACTAAATTTCTTATGCAGGTTCCGTTGATTTTTTTTTTGTTTCATTTCTGCAAATGTTACATATTATTGCCCTACTGTTAAAGTGGTTTCTGTGGGGAAGATGAAATTGTAAATAATATTAATAGATGATGCATATTTTCAGTAAAAGTGAACTCAGATTAACCTTACAAGCAAGCAAAGAGGTAAATCATTGTATTTACAATGAGATATGGGAGACATAAGTAATAAATGTTTTCTAATTACTCCCTCAAGGACAATGACTGAGCGAAAAAGAGAGAGTTTAGTTTTTCTGATCTGTAGGAGCAGTTTGCTTGCTCAGGATCTCCCTGCAGCCTTTTTTTTGCTAGTTGCAATATAACAAGGGTAAAGCTGCTGAGGAAATATGTTTTAGGGAAAATAATGTTTTCTAAGCAGTTTACTTTGTTTATGGAGTGATAAGGAAATGGTGGTATCTATACCTTGCAGATTCGTTTCTCCTTTAGCTTGACATGAATCAGCAGAAAATGTTCAGAAAAGTTATCAGCTGAGCTTATATTTTCTTATTGTACAGGGATTTTCCAAGATGTATTTTAACCATCAGTGAAAACAAGAGATTAAGAAAAAAGATAATGAAGATTATGTGACGTCCCCTCAAATCATGCTTGCTTTTGCAGGCTATCCTCTGATATCTATGGATTTCAGGACTTAAAAATTGGAATCATAAATATATAAATATATATTTATATCCTGTTGTTGAACAATTGTGGCCTTAGGCACTTCTGCCTACAGGAATAAGCGCTCACCAGATGGCCACTGTCAATCCAGCTGTTCTCTTCAGCATGAATTCCTTTGAAGGTGCTGTGTCCCAGGACAAATCTGGTGAAAGGCATATTTAAATGTTACATAGTGAAGGTAGCATGAAGGGGAAAGTTCATATCTCTGTTCTTAAGCCATCAGGTATGCTGAAATACTTAACAGGCTCTTGGGGTGAAATAAAGTGTAATGAAACACAAATTCTGCAGTAAGAAAAGATGGTTGCCTTGCCATCTTTTTATTTTATTTGTATTTGTTTCCATGAGACCCAAAGACTGAAAATAAATTATGGAAATGAACTTTAAAATCCAGGTTAATGCCTTAAAAAACGCATGAACTGCATATTATTTGATTTCCTAGCTTGCATTTGCAAAGTAACACCTCAAAGAAGCCCAAATTAGGTAGAACAATCATAGTCAAAAGAGGTTTTCTCCAAAGAAAAATTCTGCCTTGTTACTCTCTTTAAAAAATAAGCTGTTGACTGGATGACAGGACTGTATGAAGTGCAAGAGATTTTGATTGCAGTGTTGGCAGAAATGGCATGTGAACCACTTGAGGAACAGAAACAAATACAGGAAGCATGATTTGATTCAATTTATCCAATGCAAATCGGAGGTACTAGCATTAGAAGACCAGTAAGGAGCAGAAAAAACAGAGTTATCACTCAAACTGAGCCCATTAAGCAAGTGTAGGCTCACCAGGCTGTCCTACATGCTGAAGTTCACCAGGAAGTAAAGTACAGGAGATACTGTTAAATGTAATTGCAGAGTAAATTGTGAAGTCCCTGGATACCTGTGTTTTGCACCTGCTCTGCCTTCAACAGTCCACACTTTTCACAGTGGACAGTGTCCATTGATGATGCATCTTCAGGAGTCTTGACATGGTGCTGCAGATTGCTAAAGGATTGCTGGTGTCTACTTTAAATAAATTTTCTTCCTTCTGTGTAACAGAATAGAAATTAATGTGTGGCAGTAAAAAAGATCCTGGAGAGTTTGAGAAGATGTACATAAAGTTTATTACCTGCCATCACATAGCCAGACTGTGGACCCGTTTCTCTAAAGTGAAATTTGGTGACTAACTTAGCCCTGTCTTAAATAGAAGTTAAAATTCTGATGGAGATCAGCAGTATGACAGGGAATTTGGATAGTAAATGTTGCAAAGAAATCTTTGGAAGAGCTTTGTTTTGTTTTCCATTTTGTCTACTTTCCTGAATTACTTTCACGTTGGAAAAGGGGGACTGATTGTTGGATATCCTTCTACCCTTAATTATCATTAAAGGGTTCTTCTTTTGAAGCTCTTATTTATTCACCTCCATATTATGGAGACTCATATTCAAGATATTAGTGCAGTTGAAATTAGAGGTTGCCCTGATATTCCAAAAGTCATATTGTATGAAAAAACCCATCAGAGAAAAAGGCTACTTGGTGTTTGAAAATGACTGCAGGAACATATTTTTTGTAGGAAGACAAACTTGTTGACAAGCTAATTTTCAAGTTCACTTAAAGACCCAAATACAGAAGAGCTGCCCTACTGCTCCCTATTTTACCAACTATTCACATGTTCTGTAAGTTCTCTTGAAGTAATATCAGAATATTTTCTAGTGTTCTCCTGCATTTCTATAATATGGTGCACTTTGGGAGCTCTTAAAAAAAATTACACCATATGCCAACATGTGTGAAGCTGATGATTTTTTGTCTCTTGATTTGGTTTGCCTCTGGACTACTTCCCTGTAAATTTCCAGTTGTCCTTAGGCGCTGATATATTGGTGACTTCTGCATTACTTCTGCCCTTGCAGTTTCATCTTCAGCTCCCGGATCACCCTGACCCATAGGACGGCAGAGTAATTTGGGTTGGAGAGGACTTCAAGAGCTGTCTAGTCCAGCCCTTAGCAGGAGTCCAAAGCAAGGTCAGCATGAGATCAGTACAGGTTCCTCAGGGCTGGTTTTGGATGAAAATATTCAAGGAAGAAAACTGTACAACTTCTCTGGGCAGCGTTACTTCATCCATTACTTCACTGTAGCTATGGTAAAAATGTGCCTACTTGTACCAGTCAGAGCTGCTGTGAATTGCTTGGCTCTGTCTCTTTGATGCTGTCCCCTGTATGACCTGATAAACTGCTGTTAGGTACATCCATAGCCATCTCTTCTCCAGGCAGAACAAGCCCAGCTCCCCCAGGCAGCTTGGTGGCCTTCCAATAAACTTAATCTAGTTTATCGATGTCATTGTTTTACTTTGGGTCTCAAAACTGCTTACAATATTCTAGATGCGGGCTAATGACTGCTGAATAAAGGGGAGTAATCACTCCTCTTGTTTTACTCACTCAAGTCAATACAACCAAGGCTGCCTTTCTTTCCTGCCAATGCCTACTGCTGACTCACTTGATCTTTTTCACTGTTGTTTTCCTTCCCTAATTGAGCAGTAGGATGCAATTTGCAACATGGCTTAGTTCCACAGTGAAATCAGGTTTCAGGAACTCCTTTGTAAGACTGCATATGTGAGTACTGGGTAGTGAAACTGATAAATAGATGGTACCACACTACAAAGGGAAAGATGTGAGAACTTTTGAAGTAAGTTTTTTTCACATGTTCAATAGAAATATGAATGTTCCTTTTTACTGATGTTTTAATTGGTGATCAAAAGTTATTGGAAATTCAGTTGGTTTGGAAGGTGGGTTTTACAAATCAAGTTACAATCAGTTCTTTTTGTTCAAGGTAGAAGTGGATTGGAATGTTTTGAATACTGAGGAAAAAAATTATTGGATAAGGAATGGGAGTGAGGGATGAATGTACAGAGAACCACTACATCCAGCTGGATTTACTGGTCCAGGCACTGTACTGCTCAGAAGTAACATCATGAGTAGCTCTCTTCTTTACGTTAGTGCAAGGCAAGAATGCCAGCAGAGGTGAACAGGGCTGGGCTCAGGAGATCAGAGGGTGCTGAATACAAAGCAAGAACTGGCTGAAGGGAGAGCAGAGTTAGATCAATGCCAATGTGACTCATCGGAAACAAAATATAGGATTAAAAGGCGGGATCCAAGAATTAGAAATAAAAAGGAGGAAGATAGCATAGGATCCAGGTCCTGGGTAGTCTAAGGTAGAGCTGGCTGCAGCTCCATTTTGGGAAGCCCAAGGCAACTGTGGATCTCTTAATATACCTCATAGAAGAGCAGTGCAAGAACTAATCTGAGGGACAGCCGTGTGCCATGTGATAGCTAAAGCAGAACTGGCAAAGACAGACCTGGCTGGTTGTACCTCAACTGCCTTGATGGATCTTGACAGGAGTGACAAATGTAAACACAGGTTATTGAGCTGGATAACTGTAAATTAAATGAAAGGGCAGATTAATCATAGCTTTCATCTTGAGTTTGTGTGTATGCAAGCTACAGATAAACATATATTGTATGTATTCATTTGTATATGGTATTTTGTAAAAATGTCTGAATTTTTTGCTTTATATAAATGTAATGTTATTGTTGTAAGTGATAGTAAGTTTTTGACTTTATTTTTAATGGTAGACTTCATTAGGCAGCCCTTAACAAAAGTTTTAGAAAGAATCAAACAGTCCAGTAACATTCATTCAAATGATATGTGGTAATTAAAATCCGCAATGCCTTTAGAGGTTGTGAATTTGCACTGAAAGCTATAGAACATTTCAAATTGCTGTGCTCTGGCTGCTTGAGAGCCTTTGTTAGTGAGTCAAAGAACTATTGAAATAGTCCAGAATGGTTCTTTAATCTTCTGCTAGTAGCACAATGGACAATTGTCTGAAACATCTTCCCAACATTTTGATCACTAAAAACATTGACCAGATTTGTATGTCCCTACGTAAATGCTAGCAAATAAAACCTGATCAGTAGGCTATAAAAAAAGAAAAGATAATAAAATAGAAAGATGGTTAGAAATCACTGACAATGTTAATTGCCTGGACAACTGCATGACTGTCTAGTCCAAGATGGAAGACTGGTAACAATAAAGCAACATGAAACGCTTTAAAACTCCCTCTGAACTAAAAGTTCCAAAACAATTTCTTGCAGAAATAAGAGCATCAGTACCAGATGAGTTGTAGCTCTATGTGGCCTGTCAGCCATTTACTGGTAGTTCACAAAGAGGTGAAAATGTTTTCAGAGCTTGTTGTATTAGGAAGCAGAGCAGGTATTTATTTTTCAGCTTTAATAATCATGAGTTCGTCGCTAAAGGACAGCAATCTCTTGAAGTTAAAAGGCATAGTCAGTAATGCCTAACTGTACTTTTGTTAGGCTCTCCAGCTGATAATTCTACTAACATAGATGAAAATGCTTTTAGAAACTTTAGAACTTATTTGATGGAATCTATAATAATGAAATTTTTCTCATTCTTCAACACTGCAAAATAGGACAAAACCATCTTATTATTAAAATACAAAAGCAACTTTTAATCAACCCCTCTGCTTTCAGCAGACTTCCCATTTTTGAAACAGCTTGAAGAGGTTGGGTACTGTTACTGCTTAACAGGTCATAAAGTCCAGAATGTTGCCTGTATTATATGAGTCTTTACTGGGTTGGAAATGAAAATTTAACCATATTCCAACAAAACAGGCCTATATTTCTAGCCTTGGGAAAGTCAGGAGATAATTTTCCTGCTGTCGTGGCTGGTATTTAAAAAGTGAAAAAAAGAATCTGAAAGAAACTTTTAAATTAACCTGCATGGTGGGCAGGTGCATTTTGCCTTCCAGGGGAGGTATGAGGCTCCTTACTGTCCTTGTACCCATGTCTGCTGCTGAGGGATATTGAAGCATATGGAGTAGTTGATGGAGCTGATGATCCAAATCAGCGGCCGTGCTGATCCAGCCACAAGGGCTGCAGTTCCCTGGCAATGTGCACTCAGATGGTGCAAATCCTACAGGATGGCACATAGGGGCAGCACCAGAGAGGGATGGGAAATGGTATCTGTTTTTCAGATATAATGGCAGGATGGCACTTGGTTAAAATTTACTATTTCAGTCCAATAGTTGATTTAGAAAAAAAGAAAGTGAAATTTGGAGGAAGAAAGGAAGGGAGTATGTGAAATATATGAAGATGTGATACCTTGGGGCAACTTTAACCATATAAAAACTGAACAAGCAATAGTACAAAACTGAAAAAATAGTTGCGATTTATGGTTGGAGTATATGACATGAAAGAACTGAATACTCTTTTAAAAATCATTATTTGCACAATGGAAGTGTCATTTTACTCTTCAGGCAGTCAGCAAAGGAGCACTTCAAAAACTGCTTTGTACAGAACTGCAATTTAAGAAACAAGCGTAAAACTAAAGTTGCCAGCATTGCTTCTGTCAGACAAGCACTATGGTTCTTTTGGCCTTCTGTGCTGGAGCTAGGGAAACACGAACGTGCAATAGATTACTGTAGTCCATTTCCTAAACAAAACTAAGTCAGATATAAGGTTTAAAGTAGACCTCCACAGTAGAATAAATAATGAATGAATATGAGATATCTGAGCTTTGTCCAGCAAGAAAGACAATTTAATTTCATTTACTAGATACTACCTTGATAGGCAGCTAGCAGATGCTGAGACTCTGACTCAGACAAGGTATAAATCTTCAAAATATTGTATATTAAGACATTCAGACTTAATGAAAGGACCAATTAACTTTCCCAATTTTAATCTTAAAACATCCTGAAGCTGTAAGTGTTAAACAATATTTCAGTGACATCTGGCCCAACAAAAAATATTTGACGAGAAATACCTTTACATACAACTGAGAAAAAAAGAGACAAGGTAATGATTTGATGATCTTTTTTTTCACATATTTCTAAAGTTATTTACTTGTAAGTTGTTTTTCTTGCCAAAGCAATTCTCAGTCTTCACTATATATCACTACTATTGCATTGACTTAAAAAAAAAAATAACCCAAACCAACACAATGTTTTTTTTATTTATGGAAATGTCTGATTTGTTATATACAGCACATTGCTATGCAATAGTTTAAGAACTGACATTCTCTAGGTGTGGAAATGAAACAGAGAAAATCAAAACCACAGGTTTTTGAACCTTTGTGTGTTACAGACTGACTCTAGAATACCATTGTGCAATGCTGATAATGTTTGCTGCTTCTTGGGTAATTCAGAAGGGCTCATTTCCATGGACTGCTGGGCAAGCTCAGTGTAGGATCTGCAGGCTGAGACCTGTTATTCTGTGAATCAGCACACCTAATTATCTATCCCTTAACTGCAATATGATTAACCATTCCATCAGTGATTTACATGTGATGCTATGGTCCATGTCTCTTCCCCAAAGCAGAGTCAGGTCTGCCATGCCGGCGGTGTGCCCAGCCTGGGACCAGAGCCACTGGCAGTGGGAGCCCTGTGCACACAGGCATTCATCTCTTGGCTCTGCATTAGCTGGGTGGCAGTGTGGCCATGGCAGTGCAGGGTTTGGCATAGCTGTGACATCTGCCTGGGGGCTCACACAGTGCTGAAGGCCTGAGGGTAGCTCTGTGTTGCCTTTTCCATCCTGTGTGATGGGAGCCTAATGCACCAGGCTGCACTTCCCAGTCTTAGTAGCTTCAGGCTAGATCAACAGAAACCACATTCACAACTTTGTCTTAAATGAAGGATTATCATAGGGAAGTTTAGCTGGGGGATAGGACTCAATATATACACATTTCTCTAGGCATAGTTATTTTTTATTTCTCTAAAAGACTGAGTAGTTGATCCTTTAAAAGGAGTTGCTGAAAAAGGACACTCCTTTTATTCTGGTATAACATTCAATTACCTCTGATGATCAGGACAGCTGTTTAATCATTGCTTTTACATTCCCAAATGAATATATAAATCATAATATGTGCTTTTTTATCAAGCAAAAACATTAATGGCATCAATAGAACCATTTAGTAAATATTAAAACTTTTGAACGCTGTAATCACACAGATACTCTCTGTGTTTATGGGTGGCTAAATTCACTTTCACAATTAAAAGGCTGGGAAGGACTTGAGTGGTTGTTGATGAACATAAATATGGTAAATTAGTACAGATCAGGAAGAATTATGCAGATCATTGCGTAATGTGCAACCATTTTTGTAGGAGTGGAGTTATGGCTGTGCTTGGTCACCCTGTGCAGCAGGTGTACAGTCTAACTTGCATGAGCATTTTTTCTTGTCTTTATTTAATTTCCCTGTCTTAAAACAAGCAAAATAACTTACTATTTCCAAGTGTAAAAATAATTTAAGAGAAAAGGCACTGAAATGCTATTCTGAAAACCTATGTAGATACCGCACAGTCTTTCAGAATATTTCCCAGTGTAACATTCCTTGTAAGAGCAGAAACAAATGGTCTGTGTAGTTCATGAAAGATATTTTTTCTGAAACTATAAAAAGGTACAAATTTGATAGTTAATCCTGGACACCCTTCTCTTCTGCAGTACTACACAGGTCTGCCTTTTTACATTATCAATTATTTACTCCATGTGGCTGTGTACAATGTTCCTACCCCCAAGAGTTCAACAAGCCACTGATTTGTTAAGTAGATAATTTTTCCCATTGTTTTCTTTCAGTCTTGTCTGTGCTCCTCTTCATGTCTTTCTGCACTGTCTTATTTCTAAACAATCACCAGGTGATCATTGACAATTCATCTTGCAGTACAATTTTGCTGAATAGATTACAAGTAGCAGCCCATCAGATTTCTGTATACACAGAAATGCCTGTATATGAAGAGCAGCAAGAAAAATATCTTTCTGTTATTTATTATTTTTGCATACAGTGCCATGAAGAGCGGCACAGACTTAGCACTAATTTAGAGTTTATGTGTAGCAAAACCAAATCGCCATCATATTTTGTTCAGATCTAACCTGAAAACTGCTGGATGACACTGTCTGTGTTGAATGGGCTTACTGCTGACCCTGTCACCTGCCAGTTCCATGTTTGATAAATACTTTTAGCAAGTTCAAATACCTTTGTAATCTTTTAGTTTCTGAGGCACATGTACATTTTCCCTACAAATTACCTCTAGTCCAATCCCATCCTTCCAGACTTCTCG
Source organism: Acanthiza pusilla (assembly GCA_036630365.1). Lineage (NCBI taxonomy): Eukaryota > Metazoa > Chordata > Aves > Passeriformes > Acanthizidae > Acanthiza > Acanthiza pusilla. Next base: position 78,678,864 of record JAXCHO010000034.1, read on the forward strand.
GCCCAGCAGTTCAGCAAGATGTGGGTTTATTCACATAGCTGCAGCATCACTTTGTCTTTTGATTTGATAATCTTATCTCTCTATTTACTTGGGGGAAAAAATTAACATTTGTCAGTTAGAACTTCTTGTAAACAGGCTAGGCCCCAAAAGGGACATGTACTTTATAGATAGCATGCAGCACATTCTGTCTCCTCTTTAATCTTTCATGAGCTCAGTAATCACAGGCAAGTCACTAATCTCTCTGCTTTCCTTTTTGCACTGGTGAAAAAGTCATTGTAAGAATATCCTATGAGGGTTTAAATGTCTTTGCTAAGCTTTGTGAAACTTTTGGATATGCTGGAAGTTTTGTACAAGTTGGAACCTAATAACTTGACTGGGATTACAAAGCAGAGCAAAATTAATAGAAACCAAGACATAATGTCTATTCTGTATCAGTGAAAAACTTCATTATAAAAGTTCAGGCAGTGTGGTGATGAAGGCAGTTTAGATAGCACCAGGGACCAGGTCCATAGTTGATTTGTGGTAGCATGTCACGACAACACCGTATCTTTGTCCCTTTCCTCCTGCAGTATCGGTCAGGGCGGGATCCTCATCGAGGCTCAGACAACGTTTCAAATAAGTCTTCAGACAGCGATGTCAGCGATGTCTCCGCTGTGTCCCGGACCAGCAGCGCCTCCCGTTTCAGCAGCACGAGCTACATGTCTGTCCAGTCCGAGCGCCCAAGGGGAAACAAGAAAATTAGGTAAGGATGATGAGCTATATTGTCAGCTATAGCTGTGTAATTTGCCTAACAGAACGCTTATCAATATTTGTATTTGACATTAGCATTTTGCCTAGAATAACATTTGTAGGGATTTTGCAAAATATAGGCTTAAATGTCTTTTTCATCTAATGCTTTTTGAAGTCTTCATGGTATTTGTTTTTAGCCAAGTTTTGTCATCCTGGATTATCTAGCATACACTAAAATAACAAACATATGCTGTCAGCAAGCATTAGACACACTTCCTGAAAACCATTTTGTAAAATATACTTAATATGGCTGAAAAGACAGTTTAACTTGAAAATTTGTGCCAGCAGAGGCATCTTATTTTCCTTTTAAATAGAACACTGAACTTTTATAGCTGTATTATTTAATAATTACACAGACCAGTTCAATTTATTTAATACTTACACTAGTCAAATTTAATTGTAGGTGTAGAGTCATTGAACTGCCCTTCAATAGCTTTTTCTTTGCCTGCACCCAGTGTGCACTCAGAGTAGATTTGGCTTTCATCTGGTGCACGAATGAAAGATAATTTTTCTAGCAGGTGTAACCCACCTTCATCACCTATATCGATTCTCAGAAAATTGTCCTCTTGAAAGAAAAGGTGCATTTTAAAAAATTGTTTATGCATCTGCTTATATGAACACTGTTAGGACCACATTGTTTCAGTCATACAGTTCTTTCTAAATGTGACGTATTGCCATGCAAGTTTTATTTGAAGAGGGACTTGCAGACTGTCCTAAGAAAATGTTCCAAGGCTCTCCAGTGTAGGCTAGACTCCTAGCCAGCATGTGTTACCTTATGTCTGCTTTTATTCTTTAGTTTTTATTTAATTTCTTTTGCATTTCCTTTTTTCATGCATGCTCTTCTCCATGACCTTAACTTTAATTTATTCTTTCTTTTTTCTTTTTGCATGCCTTTTTCACTTTTTGTTGACTTCAGAAGGACAAGGGATATAGAGGGGAAAAAAGAGGGGGGGCTGGAAGGGGATGAACAAGATGAAGTATTTCCTGAGGAGGAAGAAAAAGAGGAGGAGGAGGAGGAAAAAGCAAAGGAGCAAGAAAGTCATGAAAAGGGGGAAGGGCAAGAGGTGACAGAGAACTGTAAGGAGGAGATCAAAGAATCAGGGCAGGATGAAAAAGCTCAAGAAGATCAAGCTGAGGAAGGGAAAGAGGATGACAGGTAAAATACACTTCTGTTTATATAGACCTACTCTTTCTCCTGTACCTGTACCCTACCTGTCTTCCCTTTTTATTCCCATTGCTTGCTTATTGCCTATGCTCTCTGCAGCTCTTTTTTGTTTGTTTTTGCTTTCAGTCATCATACATTCATATTTAATCAAGTTTCACTCTCAGCTTCAATGAACTTGTTCTGCATACCAAATGAGGCAGCACACCAACTTGACTCATTAATATGCATACAACTGCAGCATATTATTTTTTAAATTTGTTTAGACTAAAGTTTGGGTTTGACTACAATAAACAGTAGAAACTGTAAGCTTCTTTATTATATTCCCTACTCGAATTATTATTTAAGGAAAAATGTTTATTGAGTGAAAACTCAGCAATATCAAAATTATTTTTACTTTTATTTATGGCCACAGTAAAGAAGAAAATTTGATTTTTTTTTTAATCCTCTTTGTGGTACATACTGATTGACAATCAGTGTGGTAAAGCAGAGTCTTCCTTTCTCTTTTTTTGTTCCATGTGAATAATTGTCAATGACTGCTGTTTTGTGGAGGGGTCATGTACTTTGGCTGCTGTGTTGTATCCAAAATATTGCAGCACAACTGGCTCTTGTTTTATCAGACAATATTCTAGAATTATACGTTTTGCCACAAATCCTTAAAATAGTGTGAATGTCTGACATTTTGTACTGCAGAGTCCATGTACGTTGCATTGAGAGAAATACAATATTCCTTCTTTCTTCATTAGCAAAAATATGAGTTTCAGATTTGATGAATATTCTTGAACCTGTTCTCACTCACACAGGAATGGCAGAAAAATCTCAGAAAAATACATTTTGTTTTAGCCTGCCAATTCTGCACGACCTCTAGATAACTTAGGCCTGTAAAATTATGCTCATATACATTAGGGTAAGCACAGAGCACTCTGTGGAAGTCCACTTTCTTTCCTTGCTACAAACTTACACATGTCCATGCCTGTACATGTTCAAACATACCCTAAACAAAGGGGATACAAAGAGAGAATCAAAATGCCTGGTGTATAGTCTTGGGCAGCATGGACAAATATAGCCACACTACTACCTTTATATATTGTGCCTTTATATATTCCTGCACTCAAGTTCATGCATTTTAGAATTGAGCAAAACCAGTTGTTTAGAAACAGCTGTCTTTAAGAGCGCCTTGGCATGTATGTTCCAGAGACCGCTGTATGGTAGCATGTGAAACGATTATTTAAAGACCTTTTTCTCTTCCATTTCCCGCCAATTTCCTAGTCTAATGGATCTTGAAGTCCTGCCTTTCAAAAAAGCATGACTGTTCCTGGTTTCTAGATTTCACTCAAGTTGGTCTTTAGCCAATATGCCATCCCCTACAGAAAGTAAAGTCCTCTTTGAGAAACAGCTTCTTGTTTCCTATGCCACCTTGTTGCTAGCTGCTCTCTGCCTTCAGGAAGAAGTGACACAAGTCAGGAGTCTGTAGTCGATAAAGAAACAAGGTGTTTTTGACTTTTGTGCAGTGACTTTTGTTTGTGTTAGATTTTGGCTCCCTGCATGGAAATCAGTCTTTAATATTATTTGCTGACTTTGCATATTTTACCACTTTCAGAGTGGAAGTTTTGAATATACAAAAAAGTTTATCTTCACCTTCCTTTCCTGTGGTAGAGTCTGTGCTCATTTCTTAGTATTGTCTGAACATTTTTCTAGGGTAAGAACCAAATAGAAAAGCTGGATTGATTCCTGGATAGGGGCAGGTATAGGTATGTATAGATACTTATTTACACACATAGCTGTGTATCATTAATATGTTGAAATACCATGACTTGTGCATTCAGTGGACAAACCCAAAGGCAGGATCAAAAACGTCAGCATTTTTGCAGATTCAGAGCCTTCTGTACATTCCTCTGTCAACTTATAAAATAACTTACACTTGGCAATTTGTAAGATAAGGTAATGACTCCAGCTTCCAAAAAAGAATGTCTTCAGACACACCACAAATATTAAAGTGACAAAAATATCAATTAAACATATCAATAGGTATTTGAGAAACTCAGCAGAAAAAAAGCAGCCAATTCTTCCTTGACAGAATAGTAATAAATTATCATCTAGTTCTTGAGATCTTGGGCATCAAGAAAAGCTACATTGCAAATGGGAATTTTCAACATACATTTTTACTTCAGAGATGCATCTTTAGTTGGACAGCAGTCTCCTTTCCTCTGGGCAGTCTGGAATGAAGGGGCTGCTCACAATCCCTCTGTCATCAAAAATTACCTTGCTAAGGATACCTCTTGATATTACTGTGTTTATATACTTTATGAGTGATGGTAATAGTCCCACTAAGGCCTTCAATCTGCTGAGATCATGGGTGGGTTGAACTGACCGTGAACACAGGCATCCATCACTAATTCAATCACTATTTTAAAGAGTACCTTGGCACAATAAACTGCATTAGCTTTTGGAGCACTGGAGCACATTAAATCAATTAATCTTTTTTGGCAGAAATAGTTGCAGCATCAGATTTTGCCTTCATTAAACCTTGTAAAACTAAACTTTGGCATATGGTTGACCTATAGGGAAATCATAATTGTGTTCTTTCTTGGCAATACATGTTAGCAAACAGAAAGCGTGGCTCTAGCTTTGCTGTTGAGTATTCATTATGTGCAGTTCACTGACATTATTTCTTACTCCATCTCCCTGATAATCTCAGGGCCAAAAATAAAGGATTCTTAGATCTAATCTTTGATCATTATTACTTTTTATTGAAGGTAATCTGTTTAAGACTGCTCTAAATCTTATCCTTTCTTAATATTTTTCTAAATATCAATCCTAAGCATTAATTCTGATAGTCACAATAGTTTTGTTTTATCATATGCTATTACATAGCAAATGTAATCACAGAGAAGGATTTCTCTGTTGAAATATGGTAGAAAAACAAGCTCTGTTCTAAGCACACAAAGTCTAAATCATGAAATAACATATGAGGCCAGAGAGGGAAGCACAGAAGAACAGAGATGTTCCACATGACAGGAGGTAGGTACAACACTGTGTTGGGGACATCTTGACAACAGAGAATGAATGCTAAGAGGAGATTTGAGGAAAGAAAATAAGATATCTTTGTGAATGCTTCTGGAGAGCTCTTTTCAAGCATTCAAGAAAATTAGGACAAAACATGAGATGCTTGCTAAAAATATATCAGGTGGATGATGGGGCATGTCTAATGAGCAGGAGGAGTTAATCTTTCAGTCTTGAATGAGAGAAGATAAATATGATAAAGAACAAATTCTAAAATACTATAAAATAAGGATGAATTCTGTACAACTGTGTAAAAGAATGTAACTTTTTACTGATGTGTGGAGAAAGGTGAGACAGCCAAATAGAAAGACTATGAAACTTTCCTTTCCTCTAGTAACCTGGAAGGGGTTATTAAGTAAATTGCCAGGGCTGGAGAAAAACACTGCAGTATCTGTCATTTGAAGTGGTGAGAGAGTGGACAAAGCAATTATCTGTGTATGCAGACAGAGAGAGCAGAGATGTGAAATAAAAAACGTGCAAATCACAGAGTTTTGCTATGCATTGGAAGGAATCAGTGACATCCCGTGTGAAGAAAGGAAGCGTATTCTAAAAGACAGTAAAAGGAATAGAACGGATTAAGTAGCAAGATGACACAACCAAGAAAGGAAAATTTGCAGTGGAAAAATTCAACTGGGATACAATATTGCAGAGCATTTAAAAATTCAAGAAGCAGAGTCCAACATATGGTTTAAAGTAATGTATTTCTTGAGATACAAAACCTTTTCTCTTCCTAAAGGTTCTTCATGGTTTTTGTACCCCTTGCCTTGTTAGGCATAAAGATTCATTTAAAATTCACTTTTTAGTTCTAGTTCATTCAGTAAAGTCTTTAGAGAATTTTATTTGTAGGTTTTAAAACTGTTTCCTGATGAGTATTTGTTCCTTAGTTTTTCATTAAATTGTAATTTTACTATTTTAGGTTTTATGAGCCTTCCACTGTGACTGCAGCTATTAAAAGTTAGATGCAGTATTTTGCAAAGCTGGAAGAAAAAGCATGCAAATGCAGTCTTTGCAAGCTCTTTCACAGGGGTGGAAGCCAGTAATATTTCTGAAGATCTATATTCTGGTAAAAATATAAAAAACTATACAAAAGAAAATGAACACCAAGAATCCATTTTCAACATGTATGTGCTGTTTGGTTTCTTAAAGTTATTTCAAAAGTATTTCAATGATTTCTTCAACTGCACTACTGGATGAAATAAGCTAATTGAATCTAACCTTTGTAGCCAAACAGGCCATATGTTTGGAAGCGAAAACAGTCGCTTTCCCCACTGCATGATCAGTGTTTTTGCAAAATTGCAGTACAGTCTGTGCTTCCAATAGCAATGGATAGATAGATAGATAGATAGATAGACAGACAGACAGACAGACAGACAGATAGATAGATAGATAGACAGACAGACAGACAGACAGATAGATAGATAGATAGGTAGATAGATAGACAGATGGATAAGGTTCACCCAGCGTCACTTCTGCCATGGAGGGAGAGAGAACTTGGGTCCAGTTGTGTCGATGTTCATGTAGTTTCAGGGAAATCATGCCAGCATGCAGTTTCCTGCAGCTCTCAACAGAAGATGTTGGTCTAACAATTTTTTCAACATTTCAAGGAAGTGATATTGCCATTCCTGGGATGAGAATGGCAGATTTCAGTACAATGCTCACCAGCTCTTTTCAGCTGCAAAACGTTGCATGATCCAGGCAATTGGGGCAGGTGTGATGCACTGGGTCCTTGAACAAAAAGCAGCAACTTTATTTTGTGTCTCTCTAATATAACTCTTCTGCATACTTATGACTAGATAAGCAGAGCTGCTTATGTGTTGCGAGTCTGTGTCTTTAAATTCAGAGGACCTAAAAGAAAAGTTTTTTCAGAAAGATTTTGTTTCTATTATTGAGCTGGCTAGAGTCTGTTAGGAGTTTATGACAAATTCTTGCTCCTTTGAAGCATAGACTCAAAGCCACTACTTTTTCACGTAAGATTTTTAACTTTCATTTTCTACAACAAGGCAAACATTCAAAAGCTATAAATTCATCTCGCTACTGGGTCTGTACCAACACACATGGACAATAATTTGGCCATTTGTTTTTTTACATTTTCATAGATGACATGCAGAAGAAAATTATCTGTAGCTTCTGGAAAAATACTATGGAAAAATATGCAAAAGATGAATGATTCTAAAAGGAATTATATGAACAAATATATTTGGTATGAAATCTGTAATGAGAGTATTATACACATAATTTAAGAAAACTAGCAAAGTCACTTGTTTCTAAGTTATTTGTCACTCTCTCTCAACCCCCTGGAGACCTGTTTTTTCCTGTTACTTTGGAGTAAGTACGAAAGATATGTAGGCTTCTTTACATCTAGTAAACTCATTTTGATCTACTGGGGTATAATAAATTAGTGAACTTGGAAGTACACATTATTAACAGGTGAACAGTAAAAATACCTCACTTGAAACAGTCTGCAGCTTTGATATACAGAGCTCAGCAGGGAACTAAGACTTTCTTTTTTTTTTACAACAATGCAATATCACTGAGAGTGCTTCCCTCTCCATGAAATGCAGCCTGAACTTTAACCTCTGCTGAGCTGGCTCCATAAAGCATTCGTGCTCTCCTGTTACTAAAGTTTATTTAAAAACTATGCATCAGTAGTTAAAACAAAAAAACCCCAAAACCACAAGAGATGCAGGGGGAAAACCCTATGGATGTGCAGGGAAGCAGGGATGAAGGAAAAAATTTAAAAGGAAGCTTTGAAGGAAATATAAATGTTAAAATTAGTTTTTTGCACTTTTAAGTGTGTTAAAAAACGATTCATTTTCAGAAAACATTTAAAACTAGATTGAATTGTAAGTTCTTCAATAGACAGACTTTTTTATCTTTATTTGTACAGGATTGAGCACAACAGGTCTGTGGACAAGAGTAGCAACAGCAAAAACTAGAAGTGGGGTAGGAACTTATAAAAGCAAGGGATTGAATATTGAAGATGATAAGGCTCTTCTTTCTTGGGTATTATGATTGGACAGATATGTCTCCATCTTAGTGATGTATAGTTTTGCTCTATTTACCTGAGTATTATTTTAATAGAAGAGTGACAAGATTCTGTAAAATTAATGCATATTCCTATAAATGTACTTTATTAAAAATAATTAATAACCTTATCACTTTGTCTTCTGAGAAACAAACATAAACTCCCGCACATTACTTCTTTGAAGTATTTCTAAAATGTAGTTACTGGGTTTGTGCCATTGCCTTTGAAACAAAACACATTGCCACTGGGCAATCATTGTACTTTAACTAAGATTAAGGGGCCCAGTGCTGGTCTTACTATTATGTGCTTAATAGCTATGTAAAGATGATGCTCCTGTGGCTGGGCATTGCCCATATATCTGATTTTAATGTTTTTTGACCAAGCATCTGAACAGTTTCAGTAATTTCACTGTACCTGTGTGGTGTTCGTACTTCTCTTAAAGTCCATAAGGTGCTACCTAAACAAGCTGGGAGATGTGTTATCAAGTAGTGCTACTTCCCCTAGCAGGCAATAAAATTTCCTTCCAAATATCACTGAGACCCAGCACTTCCCAGATAGTAGCCATAGCATAAACACAATTCCTATGGAGGCCCAAGGTAAACAAGAGGAGAGTTTCTCCAAACTTGTGTGGTGTGCAAAGTACACATTGCCTCAGCAGAGAGATTTGATCATAGACCTGCCCTCCCCTGCTCAGAAAAACAAAGGTTGCAAGCTCATGTTCAGAAAGATATGAGACACCTTTCTCACATTTTCTATTTTATGATGGACTTAAGTTTTCTCTGTGCTTTTATAATTTCCCCCAGAGACCAAAAGTGACTCAAAGTCATTTTGTCAAAGTGACAGAAGTCAGACAGGCAAGATCATGATGTCCCAGATAATGTCTCTTTGGTTGAAGTAATTATGGCTTCAGATCTCTTGCTTGTGTCCGTTTAGTTCTCAGTCCCAGAAGATCAATTCAGAGACACGCTGTGAGTTTGGGAGATGTTAGCAGTGCCTATTCTGACCCTGATTTTTCAGAGTCCTCAAGCAACCCGAATTTACAAGGAATGAAGGAAATATTAGAGTTACTTTATCCTTTAGACAGCCACTGCCACATATATGCACATAAGCATTAAAACGAGCCTGAGCATATTCACTTTGTGCAGTACTAATCAAAGCAATGCAGTCTTTCATGAGTGAAGTATAGATGCAGCTATAGTGAGATTCATATTGCCTACAGCAATTTATTTAAATAAAGCCCTTTCAAGACATCTGCCCCTTCCCTGTGTATTACGTGATTTTTCCCTTAATACAATCTCAGTAGTGGGTCCTGTCTGGCTCCTCCATGTCTATCTTCCAAAGTTTTCAAACTGTCAATGAGTTTTCTAAATAAGTAATTCTCCCTCGCAGCAATTTCAGTTTAGCAAGATGATAAATCATGGTACTTCTTACCCTCAGGCAAAACATGATGTCTCTTACCTCTGTATATTTTTGAGAATTTCAGCCTTTAACTCTGAAATTTTTCTCACTTTCCTGACTCAATTTTACATTATTTCTCTGGTGATTTGAGGTCTGGGACACATACTGGATTTAATGTCTGGTTTAGCAATTCACTGCTTGGTTTTTCATTTCATAGAGCTCTATTTAACCCTTCAAGAAACAACACTGAGCAGCACTAAGCAAGTTTGCAGTGTAGATTGTGACTTAGCAGTGGGAATACAGAAAACTTGCCCCTCTACCCCTGTTGGAAGACTAATTCAATAGCGTGACGGAGCAAGCACACATTTAACTTTCAGATTAAGTACATGCAAGGTGCATTTCTGCAGGAGGACACTCTCGATTAAATCAGGTTGCTCATGATCAGTTTTAATTTAGCAAGATAGTTGTTATCCAGCTTTTACACACACAACTGCTTCTTTGCCAGGCTGGGTTAAAGAAGATGCTTTCTAAACTCAAAGAATTTGGAGGTTATTCAAAACTCACTTGTCTTTAACTGCAATGTTACTTTATTGCCAAGCCTTCAGAGCTCATATGGGCTTCCTTTTTTACCTATGAATATGACAGCTGACTAATGCAAGACTTCTAGACCTCAACCAGTTTTCCCACTAGACTTCTTTTGCAACCACAGAGTAAATGACTGCTTCATTTACTGTATCAAAGAAAGGGATTTCATCGAAGATTCATTACTCTTAGCAGGGTAATAAAGCTTTTCTGTAACTTTGTAAAGGAAAACTTGAAAATTTATCAACACTAGATGAATATTAATATAATTCATTGTAATATAAATTAAAATTTTTAAAAAATTATCAACTGTATTTTTATTTTAAAAAATAGCCAATTATTCTATCAGAGAAGGTGAAAATTTTTATCAAAAATGTCTGAAGCTCTGTGCATAATTTAACTGCTGGTGTTTGGAAACACGTTTCAAAGCTGTTACAGTGTTTTTTCTGCATTATGCATTTGTTGCGGCTGTGTTTGGTAAATAATCTAATAGTCTGACCCCAAATGATTTTGAATTTTGTTCCTATTTGAAACACAGTATGCTAGAGATGTCATGGAAAACTTTATACTTCTATTAATTCATAACAATAAAGCAGTGTGGACAGCTTTATATTTACCAGAGAGGATGAGATCCAGCTCAACACAACCTAAGTACTGTAGCAGGTGAGGTATTCCTGATTTGTAATGAAAGAGACCTTTGAAAAAGAAATTTCATATCAAAATATTGCTACTCATATTTTGAGATGTGGCCACAAGTTTTCTTTGAATAGTAATATATATACCAAAATAGATTATAAACACTGCTCTATTTTTTCCTCCAACTTTCTTGTTATAATTTCAATAAAATAAACCTAATAATTAAGTCAGCCCAGTAGCTATTAGAGATTTATACCACCAATAAGTTAATAGAATAATTTTTGACCAAGTGGGTCTCTAGAGACTAAGTCATTATGATTTTGAACCTGCAGAGTCTCTCGCTGATGTGAATTGGCAGATGGGTACGTGCATTGGCCGGAAGCGTTGTTCCCATGGAAATGTTATTTCCTACATCACAGCTGTCCCCATAATGCTGTTTTTGTTAAATTTCTTCAGTAAATTAATGAAATAAGAGACTCTCTGATTGAGTTAAAAGGTCTATTAAGAATGGCATTAAAATTCATCTCCTCCTTGTAAAAAGCAGAAAATGGAGTCTCCAGTGGGTCTTCCAGTCTCACAGGAGACATGTATTAGAAAATATCTATCACAACAATTGAAAAATTGTTAGAATCCTTTCCCTAGGACATCACAGCCCACAGCTGTACTGCACACTTGGCAATGTGGATTTTCACTGTTGTGGATGCCTTATTTTCATTAGGGATCATTATCAGAGAACTAAGCTGGAAAGAAGTAAAATATTAATTTTGCTTTGAAATAAAGAAAGAAAAAAAGAAACCTGCAAGGCCCCCCAAATGACTTGTGTAAATCTGATTCTCTGATACATAGGCTTCTGGCAGAGCAATGAGTTTACAAGTTGTCATTTCCAATACTGCTGTAAAGACGACTGAAAAATATAAACAGCATCCTCAAAAATCCTACCAATAATATATATTACAATGGATTATATTGATATCTTCTCCTTCACATTTAAAAGTATTAATAACATAGCAGATTGGAAAAAGGTCTGTGCTTCATAATACTGGTTTTAGTGAAGTGTATTCATTGATCAGTGAAAAAAAAACCAAGTTTTTCATAATAATTTTAGTCTACCGGTCATTGAAAAAGGTAACATCTGCAATGTCTTTACTTAGTCTTTGTAGCGTAAGTGATGTTCTTTGCAATTTGTTAGCGATTATGAAGTCACTGGGTATAAGGATTCTGTGCTGCAACCTGTGCTGCTTTCTGCCATGGACTGGTGTAGTTCAGCGCCAGCCCTGATTTAAAAGACAGTTTTATGTATCTTTAGCAGTACTTTACTACTGCAGAACTTACCAGGTTAGTGAAGCAGGAAGAGGAAGCTGAGCTGCAGGCTGGGGTTCCTGTCATTGGGAGTTATTTTGAGCTGGCAGACAGATCGTGGTATCAGTGTGGGTTTTTAGTATGTGTTTTGGGTTTGGTGTTTTTTTGTTTGTATGTTTGTTTTCTGGCCTAAACAAAGGACTCTTGATAAAATTTGGCACTTACTGTACTAATCAGACAGTTCTTAGAAAAGATTTCTGTTTCTGTAGACAAGAATCTGACCAAGATGCCTTCCAACTCCGCAACTAATTAAAAAACTAGGCCCAAAGACTAGGTTTTTACTTACGGCAACAGCATGAAATTTTCCTTTTAGTACATACATTGCAATGAGCATTTATTTTGTGTGTACTTGCTCCATGGAAAATATAAGAATATTTTCTTGTAAGATTATTAAACACTTTCAAGTCCATCAGAAACTGAGAGAAGTTGGATGAAGTTTCTGACTTGTTTTTTACTACCTAACATCCAAAAATATTGACTAAACCAAGTTTTTCTCTAGAACCTGTTAAAGATCTAGAACATTTGCCCACAGTGCAGTCCATTTTACCCAGTGCAAGAGTTACAAGCCATATACTGTCCCAGATAAAGTGGCTTTAAATCAGTTTTGCTGCCTTTAGGGCAGGATCCCATTGCACTGTGCAATCTTCCCTCTCCTTAACCCAAACCTCAAAACCAGTTTCTTTTCTTGGCCAGATATCAAGGGTCTGCCTAAAGCTGGAGATACCAAGACTAAATCAAAGATCTTCTTGTGAGAACTACTTCTCTGTTTCTCTTCCATGAGGATTTCCTTAGGCACTGAATGGAATTCTCCTCTGGATATGCAACAGCTCCAGAAAGGATTGTTTTACAAGTAGCAAGTTCTAGTCATTGTGTTTGGGAAGTTTCTCTGGCAATGTTTTCTAATCTTTCTGTAATTCAGTACAAATATTGATGAACTGGAGAGAAAACCCAGAGAATATCTGATTATCTGCTGTAGAAGGAGTCTGGAAAACTTTGAAAGCGCATTTTTTCCAGAGAGTAATAACACTCTTGGTTTTGAAAACAGGTGAATCTCTGCAAAGAGGTAGTGAAGATTAATGCCTTTCAGAAATCCAAAATCTTAACATTGCATTTCCAGAAGGCCGTATTTGAACAGCAGTTTTATAGTTGCTTACTGTTTTTCTTTAAAAACATTCAGGAAAAGCTTATGGGCTTTTGAATTGGGCTGTTGAATATCAGAATTTGGAAACAATCTGAGATTTGTAATCTCATCAAGGAATTTAAGGCTATGTCTGGACCAGTAAGCAAGACAGGGTCAGGACATAGTCTTGATCATCCACATTGTTTAAACAACTTGTGTTCTCTTTGGCATAGCTTTGTGCTGGACACACGGATAAGGTGCCCCTGATTCAGATCAGGGACAATTCAGGAGATAGCATAGGTTGGGGTCAGTTTCCTCTAGGCAGGATGCCTGAGAAAACCCTGTTTTGGGAAGGCTGTAAGGTAATGTAAGCTAGCCTGCTGTGACTATGCAGGCTGTCACGGTCAGGGAACAGGCCAGACCCATTCGATAAACTGCTATAGGTGAGGCACAGGATTCTTCACTGGAAGGACCATATTAAACTTCACAGAATCATAGAATCTCTTTAGTTGGAAGGGACCCACAAGGGTCATCCAAGTCCAACTCCTGGCCCTGTACCTGACAGGTCCAAGAATCACACCGTGTGCCTGAGAGTATTGTCCAAACACTTCTTAAACTCTGTCAGGCTTGGTGCTGTGACCACTTCCCTGGGCAGCTGGTCCAGTGCCCAACCACCCTCTGGGGGAAGAACCTTTTTCTAATATCCAACCTAAACCTCTCCTGACACAACTTCAGGCCATTCCCTTGGGTCCCACCACTGGCACCACAGAGCTGGGATCAGTGTCTGCCCCTCCTCTTTCCATCACGTGGAAGCTCTAGAGTACAATGAGGTCCCTCCTCAGTGTCCTCTTCTCCAGGCTGAACAGACCAAGTAACCTGATCCGTTCCTCATACAGCTTCTCCTCAATGCCCTTCACCATCTTTGTGGACCTCCTTTGGGTGCTCCCTAATGGCTTTTTGTCCTTCTTATATTGTGGCACCCAAAACTGCCCCCAGCACTCGAGGTGAGGCCACCCCATGTCAGAGCAGAGTGGGACAGTTCCCTCCCTTGCCCAGCTGGTGATTCTGTGCCTGATGCCCCCAGGACAGGGTTGGCCCTCCTGTCTGCCAGGGCACTGTGGAATCACATTCAGCCTGCCAGTTACCCCCACCCCAGGTCCCTTTTTGTGGTGCTGGTCTCCAGACTGTCATTCCCTGTACATACACCCCCCATCCCAGGTGCAGAATCCAGCACTTTGTTAAACTGCATATGATTGGTGATTTCCCAGACCTCTAATTTGTCAAAGTCTCTCTGCTGAGCCTCTCCGCATTCATGGGAGTCAGGAGCTTCTCCTAATTTAGTATCATCAGCAAAGTTACTTGAATACCTTTGACATCATAGGTATCTGTCAGCTGACTCCCCTCAGCTGGGTAACATGGTATATTTTTGAGAATATTACCCAGTGGCTAGGGCTCTCAAACTCCACCACTGGCTTTAAATTGCAAATATATATAGACATCTTACTGTAATTTCTTTTCTAATGTCTTATTTTTCTCTTGGTTTTTAAAAGAACTTTCTGCTTTAGCTTTGAGAATGTATTCCTCCAAAATTTATCCACTTCACTGGAAAACTGAAGTGTCTGAAAAAATACTTACACTAAGACCTCTCTGCAGCGGTTAGTTTCCTTAAGTGGTTTCCTGGATTTTGGGATCATGCAGGAAGCAATATTCCTGTGAGAGCTTTGCCCGTCATCCTGCTCTTGTGGATAGTTTGGTCCTATTAAGCCAAAGACAATATCCTGTCTGCCACCTTCACTCTGCTATTGCTGTATGCTCCAGGCTGCCATACAACTGGGGTTGTGTGCTGATTTTGTTCTTGTTTTGTTCTAATAATGATATTATTATGCAATTATGCACATAATATTTGGACTAGGATAATTATTTTATCCCCCCCTTGATTTTATTCTGGTATATGCACGTGGCTGCATATTCTCTTTGCTGAGGATATTAAGATTATTATCTTATAAGACACCTTGAGAACCCTGTTTTTACTGCATATCTATTAATTGATTCATACAATTTCATAAACTACTTTTATTTAAAGTCTGTTTTAAAATACTGTTGAACATATTTACCTGGATGTGTGTGAGATTATGTTTGTGTATATATACACGTAAAGAAAACTTCCAGTTATTTCTGTTTCCTATTAAGGGTAAAGGTTGTATGATTTAGTCTCTAAATTTTGCTCTGAGGTCAACCTTTCTGTAATGTCAGAAAGGAACCAAATCCGACATTCAACACCCAGTTTTTCTGAGATTAATCCATTTGTGGCACTGTCAAAAGGCAGGCTGGGTAGAAGGATGGCTTCTACTGGGGTGGCCATGAGGCATCTGCCAAGAATAATTAGTGAATGGGGGTTTGGATGGCCAGAAAGGATTGAGAGCACTGATGAAGGGAGTGCTCATGACCACTCTAGGTTTACTATAAGGCACGATAAACCACTCAGAAGTCTCCTAGTACTTATTTCTTGAAGCTTTTTTGCTAAGAGAGGAATTGAGAAAAAACAAAGCGCCTTGGCTTTCTCCAAGGGCTGTTTGCTAATTAGGATTGTAATAAAGAGAGCCTCTCTGCTGCTTTTAGGGAAGCGGGAAGAAACCCAAGGTTTTAATTAAAGCAAATAGTTTTAGAGCTCTACTGTGAAAAAAAAATAGGGGTTTGTGAATGAAGTTTTAGTATCAGCCATTTGCACTGATATTTGGTATATCCATTTAAATCTAAATCCCTTTTTCCTCATTTGAATTCCCTTTTCTACCTTTCTCAAAAAGTTGGCCGAGACAAGATGTCTGACTGAAGTCTACATCATTATTGGCAGGAGTACACAGCAAAACTTTTTCTGATACAGAAGCCTTTAGACAGCAGCCAAGAAGCAAACTTTGGTAGTTCATAGTGCTTTCACAGCTAACTGCAAAGTGAAACTATAGCGACTAACCTCTTTAAACACACTGATTTCTTTAGTAAGGGCAACTATTATAATCCATTCCACTTAAATAGAATTACACATCTTGGAAAGGACACAAAAACCACCTCAAAGGCACATTAAACTCAGGAAGTGGTAACTTTCTCTTCAGTGTAACTTTTATATTAAATTGCAGGATATTTCTGTTTCCACTGCTGACATAGGACCTTTATTGAATGGTAATGTCACTTATAAAACTATGCTTTAATTGCTATTTTCCATATGACAGGAACCCATCGATTTTCTGGGTATTATTTTTGAAAAAATGGATCACTGAAATAGGTTGTTCTGCAAGCAGTGAAAAACTTGCTTCCCCCATTGGCCTGTGCATGCAAATGAGCTTCTACTAGGAGAGATTCAATAATAACTTCTACTGCAATCTTTCCCCAAAGAGGCATTCATAAGATCTCTCTCCAGGGATCCGTTTTCAAAACAGTTTTAGAAACTAAATAGCTTTAGTTTCCTACTGTTCTGTCAAATTTGATCTGATTTTAAAAAATATTGAAAAGAGAAAGACCTGACTGAGAACACTCACATTAATCGTATTTCCTTTGAGAAATTGGATCAAAAATAGCATTACTGGATAAGGGGCTCTAATTATCTGATTCTTGGTAAAATTTTGCTTAAGATAAAGTTGAAGATACTAGCTCTTCCCAGCAATGTTTTTTTAGACCTCTGGTATTTTTTACATGCAGGATAGTGTTGAAACTGAGAACTAGTTTTTGTGTCATTTGTTTTCTGTGACTGAATCCTTAGAAGTGCTAGTTTGATAAAAAACACAAAATGTGATGTTAGCATATGATATTATCATCTGACAAGTAAGTTAACGTAGTGCTAATAAGACGAAGAAATACAAATTCTCTTTTACTGTTTTCCCTGCCTTCCTTGTTATCCACATCCTATCCCACTCCTCCCTTGGTGATAAATGTACCAGTGAAAGTCAGTGTGTATTAATACACGAAAAAGAGATAAAAGGGGGTAAGAAAAAACTTTCAGGTTACCACTGTGTTCAGTCTTTTGTGATTGTGTGTCCAGACAAGGCCACTGTGGCTCTCTCTCAGCTGTTTTGTGCTTCTCCATCTGTTGATCCAAACTCTCATTTATATTTTTCCTTGTAACTTCCCTGAGAAATACACTCAGTATTTTTTTGCTTGATGGTAAAGGTCCACTTCTGCTATGAACCAGGTCTTAGCTTTCCTTCTGGGTTTTGACTAAACTACAAATCTTCATGCACATGCAGCAGGCAACCAAAGAAAAGGGCACTTTATGGGTTCCTCTCAGGTATCTTAAATAGCTGCCTCATCCCACTTTCTTATGAATCAGTGGGAAGAGACCTAGAAATCCCTTTACTTTTGAGTGCACTGCATTAATTCCATAGATAAGTTATTGACAGAATATGTATTGCAAAACCTTCATAAAGAAACAGTAGTACCTTCCTTTTATTAATTAGATTTCAGGCCATTGTGGGTAAGGGAAGAGGAGTGAGGCTATACTCAGAAAAATTTGCTCTAGAGACATTTGCTGAGCATTAAGGCTCTAGGAACAGCCTTTGTATGTATTTGAAAATCTGTTTAAAAAGCAAAATAATTCATTTTTAGCCTGTATTGGTGACTTAACACAAAAATAATTTCCCCTGTGTTCCAGAAATATTCCACTGGTTTTGGATTGGTTAAAATGGCATCTCGTGGGCACTTTTTGGTGAGGTGCACTTTAGTGAAGAGAATAGTAAAGGTCTAAGCTCTGTGCAAGAACTTCATTGAAATAGAAAATTCTCTATATATTCTCAGGCCTGCATGTACCCCAAAACTTCCAGTTCTGGATATTTGTTCAGACACCTTCCAGGTAGATGTCAGGGCAAAATTTGGATAAGTACTGTTGTCATCAGTGCAGATTGCTATTTCTGTGGAAAGGACTCTCAGCCTGGAGCAGTGGTAGATCAGGTTCCCCTGGGACATGTGAAATGCTGCAGCAGATAGTTTAGATGCAGCCACATAGAGCACATTTACACAGCCTGTAAGTGAGTACAAAAAATATACTAGAATTTAACCCAATTTTGTCAGTAATGATGATCTGTGTCACATAACAGCTAAGTGTTGTATGAAATACATATCTAGTACCTGTATTTATTGATGCAGAACAGAGAAAAAACATATGGGCGTTCATTATTGTATGATGACTGAGCTAAACCAGATTACTGAATACATCCTTGAAATATCTGAATGTTTAGTAACCAAAACTAGGCTTCAGACTGATGTTCTTTTCCACTCAGTAATGTGTCAAGTTTCCCAGAAGAATATAGGGTATTTGTGTGTGTATGTGAGAAGAAGAGGGGCAGAGCACTGACTGCAGAAGTTAAATTTTCCAAACAAAATGTGATTATATGATATACAGATGTGTTAATTCTTTGGTATGCTTTTGCTAGTAATAAGTTTTAAGTCGATCAGTAAATAAGAGCTTGTTATTTAAAACAAAATTTTGATGAGTCAAGTATTTTTCCAGTGGACCAGCCAAGAACCTAGAATTAAAGTTTCTCCTTTTACCCCTCAAAACCTAACCCCACCTGTGTGATTAGCTGCTTTTACCCTCCAGTCTCCCGAAACCTTCCATCTGAAACCTGTCCTTTTCTGTCTTCCCCTTTTTACTCTTTGTCTGCACTGTTTATCCGTCAACTGGCTGACAGTGTCTTTACATCCAAAATGCAAAGCAGACAGATGGCCGTCTCAGGAAAGAACATGACCAAGAGCACCAGCATCAGCGGGGAGATGTACACCCTGGAGAAGAATGACGGCAGCCAGTCGGACACGGCAGTGGGCACCGTTGGTGGCGGCAGCAAAAAGAGACGCTCCAGCATTGGTGCAAAGATGGTCGCCATCGTGGGGCTATCAAGAAAAAGCCGTAGCACATCACAACTCAGCCAAACTGGTAGGAACTAGATGTTTTTTTCCTCTCTCAAATTACCATTTAAATGTACATAATGCTTATGTATTACAGTTTAATCATTTGAAGATCCTGTTGAAGTTGCCTCATCAACAATATTCCATGGGATGAAGAAAACGGTCAATTATCTTTTTTCTCTGAACATTTGCTAAACTCTTTTTTCTTAAGCAAAGATCCTTTTCAGGTTGGAGTGAAGCTTTTATTTTCTGCTTGCTGGAACCTGCTTAATACACTAATTCCTACTTTTCAGCTTTTCAGGAGCCAACATGAGCTGCACTTCCATTTGGGAGGAGTCCTTACAGCAGTTTGTGAAGGGTCGCTGAAATGTTGAAAGATGGCTTTGCTTTTGTCACAAATAGTGTTTGCATATTTCAACATGAGGTTTTTTCACCTTTGAACACACAACCTTATTTTGAAACAAAACAATTCTCCTGAACAAAATTATATGTTAAAGCACTTTAGTGCAAATGTTTTATTGCTTTTTAATTAATTTCTTTTCAGCCTACAAGTGTATTCATTATCAATAGAAATCTTCCTCATTTCTGTTTATCTCAATTCAAATTTGATACTGGAACGTGCTACCTAGGAAAATGGAGAGGTTTTTTGCTTTGATGCCTAAAGCATTTAAAATCTTACACATTTTTTTCTATTTCTTCCTATTTTGGGCAAAATC
The DNA here is from genome assembly GCA_036630365.1 of Acanthiza pusilla. Taxonomy (NCBI): domain Eukaryota; kingdom Metazoa; phylum Chordata; class Aves; order Passeriformes; family Acanthizidae; genus Acanthiza; species Acanthiza pusilla. The sequence goes on from JAXCHO010000034.1 coordinate 78,698,603, forward strand.
CATATAATGCACTCTGAAAAGCTCAATGTCAAATAATGAAACTGTATAGAACAAGTGTATATTACATGGAAAAAAGACCTTTGTATTGGAATAACATTCATATGAAAGAAGTGTTTAAGCAATTTATATAAGTATGCATATATACAATATTTTTCAAGGTATATACAGAAGATATATTGTATGCTCAGTATTTAAGAAAAAGTGTTGTGATGCTGTCATATGGTTCAATGTAAGTTTACAGTGCCCTGCTGTGTGAGGTCCCATCTGCAGATCTGCATTTTGCTAACCACCATTCAGACATGGATAAGAGATTTCTCAGTTCTCTCCGAAGTCTGCAATTTATATCAGGAAACCAAAGTGATAAGAGTTTAAATGTACAACAAAATGGAGCAAAACAATGATTTGCACTGTCAGAAATTGTGGTAATTTTTTACAGTAAGCTTTTGTAGGAGGGGGATTTAAAGTACTGTAAAGAGTAGAATCAAAAATGAAAGGAAAGAAGGAGAGGTAACAGTGCAGAAGAGTGCATTCTGAAAGAGAGCAGGGAGCTTGAGTGTGTGACTTACTGAATGCAGTATGAAGCAGGAGGGAATGAAGAAGAGGGGAAAGAATGTATATAGTGGAAGCTCTGAATATCATGCAGACACTGGTGACTCCATCAGCAGGCAAGAATTTCAGGCAGTCTTGTGTTTTACCAGCTCACTTGCAGGTTATGGAAATGGCAGGTTTGTGTACCTTTCTATTTTCTCTAAAATGAATGACAGATAAAAGATGAAGTCACCTTTAGACAAATCTGGAAAGTGTCTGGTTAGGTAAGAAAAAAATTAATCTCTTCCTCACCTAGAAATCTAAGTATTTCTCTTGTGATAGTACAGAGCTATGTATCTGTATTGGTGCAATTGAATACCAAGTCAAAGACAATGCACTACATTACTATTTGTGATTTAATCTGGTCTCTCTTGCCATAAGAGCTATTAAATGAAGGATGTCAACTCTTTATACACTGCTCAAGTATGCCTCAGCACAAGAGAGAATCTGTATTGTGTGGCTGGTCTAGATTTGATTTAAATGCCATGCTGTCTTTGTTATTTGGGACTTTTAATATGAGGTTTTTCTCTGTTATATCCAATCAGCTGCCCAATGACTGATTAGATGCTCAAGTCAGGGACAAATGTGAAATATTACTCTTTCAGAGTCTTTGGACCCACTGAAAATGAATAGGGTGTTCTGACAAACCTTGAGTAAGGAGCTGTAATTCAGTGCTGTTAGAAGAGCAGCAGGAGCCAGGGGAGCCTGCATGGCTGTGGTGGCAGCCCCTCTCCCTCGGCTGCTCCTGGGGACAGGGCTCTGCTCAGGGCTGGCAGTGCCCGGCCCCGACGAGAGCAGCCAGTGCAGTGCACCTCCTGATGCCATCTCCTGGAAAGTTGGTTCGATACAGGTAAGGGTTGAGGGGTATTTTGTAGAGCTGTTACCACACACCAGCTCCTGCTGCTCTATTTGACAAGTGTCTCCAAGGAGCCCTGTCTGGTGGCCACGTGTGGCTGGTCCTACAGGACAGGCACAAGCATCGTTTAAATAGCTGGGTCTGACAGGCATTGCTGGTTGTGGATAACAGGCCTGTGGCCATGTCAGCCCCTGGATGAGGTGTGTGCATGGTGCTGTGTCTCCAGTGACACAAGGGGATGGCCTCTTGGCTGGGTGAGGGTGAGGTCACACCATGAAGGAACATCTTGCATGTTTTAAGATTCCTTCACAAAGTGAATGGTGAGACACCAGAGCAGGTTGCCCAAAGAAGTTGTGGATGCCCCATCCCTGGAAATGTTCAAGGCCAGGTTAGATGGGGCTCTGAGCAACCTGCTCTAGTGGACGGTGTCCCTGCCCATGGCAGGAGGGTTGTAGCTAGATGGTCTTTAAGGTCCCTTCCAACCCAAACCATCCTGTTTCTATCCATTGGTACATCTTACAGAAAATGTTGGACACCAGCATTGTACATTAATGCCAAAGGATTAAAACTTGCAATTAAGGTATTTAAGGAATTTATAAATTTCTTTGGTTTGTCTCATCATGCTCCTTTTCTCAGATGGTAGGTACACAGGGTGCACAAGGAATCATGTATCGGTACAATCTGGCATAAAAACACTAATTTCCTGTAGGCATCCTGTAAGTACAGTTTTCCGGAACTGAGAGGCAGGAGATTCTCAGGTGTCAGGGGAGTGGTACCATGTAGAAACTGGTCAAAGTATAGAAGCTTCTTAGGTACTTTCTGAAGATATTACATCATTCAATGGGCTAGCTAAGTATCTCCTTACATACCAGTCTTGAAAAAGCATACCAATATCTGAAGATAACACTCCTTCTGTAGAAACTTGTGTGCCCATATGGAAATCAGTGTAAAAATTCCTATCTGTATTTCTGAAATTTTTTTCAAGTGTTTTGTAAAGTATAATTTTACTTCGTGGCTTTCTTCATTCATATTTTAAAACTAAATCTGTGCCAGAAGTTTTTTTGAAAGTAGGTCATCATAACTGCTTTCAGGACTGTGTATCAGACTTACAATACATGCCTTACAAGGTCAATTTTAAATGTCCTTTCAAATTATTCTTATTTTATTTCTTGTTATTTGTCATAGTGCTAAGAAGCTGACAGTCAAACTAGATACAGAAATTTATTTTTTATTCTGGTCTGTACTGCAGTTCAGGTAGGAACAGTTGTTTTATGGGTAAAGAGCATGACACAAAAGTAATTTTACTTAAGGTAGCTTTTACTTAATATAAGACTTTAGAAAATGGCGAGACACTGAAGAGTAGAGCAGCAAGATAAATTAGAATTTATTTTACTTCTGGTCCCTGTACCTTTCCAGTGCTACAAAAAAAGCTAAAAGTATACTCCGTGTTCTTGAGTCAAGCAATCATTCCTAGAAGCTAACATTTGATGTGTGATAAGGAGTTTATGTTATAACCTTCAGGTCCTGCTTCCACAGGCATTCTTTCTAGTGGAAAAGATGGCTTTCTTTACAGAGGAAAGTGGAATGCAAAATGCAATTCTTAACAGTGTTGGCTTAGCCATTCATATCTGGAATGCAATCATTTTCCTACTGGTCAGCCCTGAGGGAACTGATGATTAGGCTCCTATACAGATGCAGACTTAATTCTCAGTTATATTTCATTAATGAGTGAAATCTTTGCCATCTTCTTATTATGCAATCTTAGGCATCCCTTTCAATTTACACTCTATCTCTAGCAGGCAGATACCTGGGTGCCTTCACTTCCCTTATTTAGCTGACATTACTCTTTTAGCGAGGCAAATATGTTGTCTTTTCTTTAGCTGGCAAAGACCTATTGTGTTTGTAGGCTGATTATACCCAAGAGCCAAAGCAGTTTGAAGTGTGTTTTCAGAATCTGGGGCACTCCATGGATCATACTTACTAGAACATTGTATGTGTGCGTTCAGTCACCAGTACAGGGTCCAGCACGCTCTCGGAGACTGAGTCCTGTGATGTCTTTGGGTATGCGATTACAATAGATTGAATCTATCAAAAGAGATGGCAAAAGGACGTAACAGCATGACTTGAGAGTGACCAGTGCAGTAATGCCTGCAGAGAGGTGTAACTGTGTTTGTGTAGAAATCAATGTCCTCGTGTATCCCTGCAGAGCGTTGCTCCGAGATGCCGCGCTCTGGAGGGCCCTGCCCAGGTAAACGCAGCAGGCGGTGCTGGGGGAAAACTGATGCTGCCTGAACTGCACTTGCTTTGTTGCAACATATTGCTCCCTGTCACCTAAGAACTCTTGATATGATGTTATAGGGCTGTAAAAGTGGAATTTTCAGTCAGTGTTATGATCTTTTGACATTCTTCAAGATTTTGCTGGGGTTAAACTATGCCATGTATTACCAAAGTTATAGTTCTCTGTAGGAAAAGTACAAACATTAGTTGATTTGGTGCCAACAAAATGCTGATTGCTGTTGTGTGAATTCAACAGTTTTCATCAAAACGGGGCACTTCCATTTTAACAAATCCTGGAGAAGTCCAAAGTGAAAAGTGAAATTTTGGATTCCATTCATTGAAACTGCAGTCTGAAGTGCTGTACTAATAAGTAGAACAGTCTCAGTTATATCTGTCAGGAACCAATGACGGAGCCTGTAGAGCAATTTCCTCAATTTATGGAATAATGAGGGGAATCTATTGGTAACATTGGTCTTGGTCTGGTAGAGAACTTCACATTTCTCAATTCAAAGTCTGATTTACATAAAAACAGTCTTCTACTACACATACAGTCAATATGGTTCCTGTTAAAAAGAGGGTGATTAACCACTTGGAATCGTGGTAACTAAAGAAGAAACTACATTGATTGCCTCTCATTGTCTAAAGTGAGACAGCATATGGTAAGCATACAATTCACTGGATAAAAATGTATTTGCTTACATAATAGACATTGCTATTTTTTTTCCCTATAATTAATTTATGTGGTCAAAATGGCAACTTAAATTATAATTCACTACTTTTAATTTGGACATGTATTTTAATTTTTTTTAAAATCACGTATATAATTCAAGATTTGGAACAAGCCATTTGTTTGTGGGGTTTTTTTCCTCTCCTATTCCTGAGACAGACTGCTAATGTAATAGATTGCTTTAATTTGTAGTATTATACTTGTATCAGTATTCTTGATGTGTAATATGATTTACTTTCAAAATCAACACATATTACATTGAAAAAAATACAGGATTAGCAGTTGACAAGAGATTAAGGCCAATTTATCCTACTCATTAGTTGAGAATTGTGAACTGAATCCTTTACCAAAGAGAAAGAACCATTATAATAAATACATTACCAAGAGCATTAATCAGCTTTTACTAAATAATCTCTGAAAAGTATGCTAATAAATAAATAGACTCTAATTGCAAACTAAAAAGACTTTTAAATGTCACAACATTTTGTTTCTAAATTGTTTTCCTCCACATGTAAGAAAAGACTAGGAAAGAAGCTATGGCAGTACAAAATTTATGCAGCTCTCCTCAACAGATTTTCTGTAGAGGAAGTAGGTGTATGTTTGAGTCCTTGAATGTTCACAAAGCTTTTCTGAGAGATCATGCAGTGAAAACAAACACAGAGCTGAGATGCCAGAACTGAACTCCAGCCAATGCTAGCTATGATCTTGTAGAAGTCCTCTGGAAGACATTTCTCACACACAAAGTGTGGGAGACACATTATGCAATATATAAGGAGAAATTGCAGGCAGATGACAAGGAAGCCCTGTGGTAAGACTAGGGAGTAAGAATAAAAGGCTTGATTTTAGGAAAAAAGGTGAAGATCATGTACACCAACTGAGCCATACTGCCCCCGTCACTAATAACTCATCAAACTTTTCTGTAATATAGTTATCAACTCAGTGAGATGTACACCTGTAAGATTTCCATCTGCCTGTGGTAGAAATAAAACTAACTCCCCTGGCTGTAGGCATTTATGTTATTAAAAATCCTTACTTATCATTCAAAAAGTACTTTTCTGAGTTTCTTTACTTAAAAAGAAAGTTTCTTATATTACTATGTGAACTCATGAATAAGGGGGAAAAAAGGAGAAAGTTCTAAGTGAGATCAGAACATTTAGCTTGACCTTCCACAAGATTTTTTTCTTTCCATAATTAGAGGTAAAAATAGAGAGAAATGTAGGGTGATCTTTCGTGGTAAGAATACTGCTAAACTATTTTTCCTTTTCAGAGCAGAAGAATTCTCATAAGATTCCTGCTAAAAAAAAATACATCTCATAAAACCCCCCAAACTTTAAAGCTGTTTTATTTCTGTTTTTGCAGTAAACAAGATCTGTGGTTTTGTGTGATTTGTTACATAAGAAAAAATTTAGGCTTTCCTTAAGAAAGTTTCCATTTGAAGACTCCTTTTGGGATTTTATAATCCCTTAGTTAACATGTGATATAATATATGTGAATTTCTTGCTGATTATTCTGTGAAAGAGGGCTCTAATTTCATTCTACTGAAACCTGAGAGTGAAAAAAAGAACTTTATAGGGCAATCTTATACCTCGGCAATTACTCAGTTTTCACTTTGCCTGAAATGTCTGGGGTACTTACCTGTAGTTATAGTTCTGTGTATATATGTAGTTTATTCTTCAAGGAAGAAAATTCAGTTGGGTTTTTTTTCCCCTCATTTTAAGTAATTTTTCTAGTTTTGTCAGTTTCTTATATAGCCACCTCAATGACTACTCTTTGTATTGTTCTAGAAGGACAATATTCATCTATCCATAGCTCTGTGAAACACCATCACTAAATAACATTGTGCTGTGAAAGCAGATTTACTTCAGGTCTCCAAAGACCAGCAGGAAGAGCGCTGTAGTACTTTGCTGTTGAACAGTTATCAGAGGCATGGTTTGCGCACCAAAAATAAATAAATATTACAGTTATATTTGCAGGTTCATTAGGGCTGCATCTTTTTTTACTTAGCATTTCATAATAATGCAGGATTTCTTTCCTTGTACTTATATGGAATGCAAAATTAAATGTCTTTTAGCAAGTTTTTTCTTAATATTGAATTTATGTCTTTAACACTACCCATGTTATCAATAACACTACTAATAACTGTTTGATGAATGGAATTCTCTTTCTAAGGATAGAAGTGAATTTATAGAATAATTGCCTGAAAGTAAAAAAACCCATGAAAATAGACCAAAAGAAAAGGTGGTAATAGAGGCACGCTCTAATTCAGAACAGTTCTCTGACCTTGGCTGGTATCCAAATTACCTGGATACTGCTGCCTTAAAGAAGTTCAGTTTGACTGCACTCTCCTGTTGCCTATTTCAGCTGGCTGCTGTATGGCTGTGTTACAAACACAAGCAATCTGTGCTCTCCATAGGGTAAAACAGGGAGGTAAAAGTTACAGAACTTCTCCTTTTGCACACCACACAGGATGTACAACTCATGGGGAATCATGCAGGCACAGAAAGTACAGTTGCGTAAGCTATTCATATTTCCAGGCATTTTGTGTCTAATGAACTGGGCTTTGACTCACAGTGCATCTCCAGACTGTTCAGACTGGCTTTGTCTTCCATGGAACAAGTATGATGGTGCTATCACCCAAAACTTATATGTGCCACTAACAGAAAACTCTTAACAGAGAGCTCTTATAGGAGAAATTATATTAAAAGAGTAACTTAAAATTATTTAAGTGTACCATTGATGAATCCCATAAGATACACACGCAACCACTGGATCAGGAAGATGAACCATCTGCTCACATTCAAATTACCCTAACCATTAGCCTACAGTCAGTTCTTTCTTATCCACGTTTTATTTGTCCTGCTGGGCCATCCTTTTTGGTTTTTTGGAGCTAGCAAAAACTTCAGTTTGCAAAATAATGTGTCTCAGGTATGGGCCAGATGGTGTATGCCAGGTCCTCTCCAAGAAAATGGGAAACTTTTTATTTCCCTTCAGCAAGGACAGGGCTCTGAACACAGATCTCCAATCACAGATACATCTTGGTTGGTTGCAACATGAGAGAGGCATTTGGTCTCTGCTTCTCTAGAGACATAGTAAAACAAAGCAGCGGTCCAAACTACATTTCTTGAGCCTAGTTCTGCAGCTGCAGTTTTTAAAGCTTGCCAGATCTGTCCCTGAGGCAGAATGTGCAGGACCTGTGTTTTCTGAATGCTGATGTGTAGGATAGGTCTCTGCCACCTCTGTGGTAGCAAGTCAGTTTTTATTCAACTTGTACAGAATCAAAATTAGAAGGAAAATTAGGATAAAAATACCAAATCTGGGGAATTTACACACCACTGGGGCTACAACCAGGATTTTCTAGTTGTTTTACTTTGGAATGAGATGACAGATTCCTGTGCATTTTAGGGACTTGTATCCAATATTAAACTGTTTTTCATTCATATGTGACTTTGCACTTTGTATAAAGAAGTGAGACAAACACAGTGGCAGATAAAAAAAGAACAGAAGAAAGAAGTTACCTGAGACCAGCAGAAGTCAATGGGGTGCTGTAATATAAAACAAAAACTATTTTCTGCTTTAGGACAACAAAAAGAAATTTGTGAAATTATTTTTTCTGTCCTTCTGGATGTACATTGTGCTTCTTAACTACGCTATTGGAGACCTCCAGGTTAGATTTTAATTTTTTTTAAATTTGATGAAGTAAAACACATCCTAATGCTTCAGAAATATCAAATATTTTGTCAATGGATAGTAAGGAAATGGGATAAAGACATCCCAAGTGCACCTAAATTATTTGGAAACATGAGAATCTAGCTCAAGGAGTACAGTGGTGAGCTATATAAGTTTGATACAGTATTTTATATTTTGGTAGTTTACAACTGAGGAATTTCTCAAAGAGTTTTCTTAAGTGTCAATACAGTGTTATTGCCTTTTGAGTATTGCTTAAACAAAGTAATAGGATTTTATCTAATACTGTTAAGTATATGGGAGTTCAGTTAAACTCTCTTTTCCTGCTCAGGGAGTATATTAAGAAGCAAAAAATTGTCATTGAGAAAATTTCATAGAAGGAAGAAAACATTCAAGATGTTTGCAAAATGATTTGTAATGTACTGTGTCTAGGAAAAGGTGAATTACAATTGCAAAAAAAAATAGCTTTTTCCTCATCACCTAAATAGTTTGTGCATGGTTCTTTGTGTATCTATATAAGATAAATAGGTAATTTGGGAGATACTTTTTAGTAGTCTTACTTATTTTTTGGTACAGTAATTGAAACAAAGTTTTCTTAACAGTGGCAGGGGAAGTTGTCCTTTTATATCTACTTTTAGGAGTTTTTTCTATGCTTGCAAATCCTTGCGGGAATGACATTGAATTTTTTACTGTCATGACCATTTCATTACAATATGAAATGTTAAACTATGTATGTTTTCTTATATTAATTAAATTTCTGCTCCAAAAGTTACAATCAGATTTTATTCAGTTTTGTAACTATAGTACTCTATATTTTGGTTTTGCCCTTGTCTGGTTAGAATTTGGTGCCAGCAAAAATTATTTTTAGTCTATAAAATCATGTTGAGACTTAATTGAAAATATTCACAGTAATAAGTACTGTTCTTGTTACCATTTGCTGCAGTAAGACCTGTCAAGAACAAATTTGTACTGTGAAGGAAAAATTACTTCCCTCTGATGAACTAAATTAATTAATAGTTACCAGCATGTCTGATTTTTTCATAAGGTGGCTATCTTAAATATTTTTGAAAATGTAAAATTAATGCAATATTTTGTGTATAACCTGCAGTGTTAAGGCACTGCCAATTTAATTATTTATGTAGAAAAGATGACATAGTAACATCTTAAAAAAATACAACTGACTTCTATAGAAACTCTACTGTAGATATACTAAAATTTCTAAATTACATGTTCTAGCAAGGCAATATTAAACTTTTTTTTTAATACAACATAGAAATATGCTGTGATATATGAATATCAGAAAAACACCGTTGAATTTGAAGGTCTGGTGAGAAGCATTGCCTGCTTCACCAAAACATTCTTTTTCTTGAACACTACAAAGAACTTCTCCCTGCTACCAGCTACATTTCCTTGTTCTGTCACTCACTCTCAGTTGCTGTGTCCTCTTGTTTCACTAGCAGTGCTGACCTCGCTGCTGTTCTTGGACATATCTGCAGAGCAGGAACTTGGTTCGTTCCTTGGTCAAGTTTGTAGGTAACTGAAAATTTCTGGTCCTAATCTCTGTATACCATGATTTGTATTACTGACTGAAAATTGAACTCCCATCCAGAGGCTGCAAATAAAATTGGTTTTTGTGAATCTGTGTAACTAGAAGGAAGAAAAAGGCTTAGGTGGACATTTTATTGTTTGTCCACTTTAAAGGCATTCTGATTTTATTTCTGAAGTTGAATATTATTTATGTATGTTGGAAATTAGCTAAGTACAGTGATTACTAATAAGCATATGAGTAACTCCACTGAAGTTAGTTCATTTGAGGTATTCTGACCCTCACAAAGAGGAGAAAGACGTGAATACACTTTTCACACAAAAGCAACCCTGTTTCCTCTTCTGCTCTCTTTCTTTGGTAAGACCACTAAGAGACAAGAACTAGATGAATCTTCTTTATCTCTGTCGCTGCTACCATTGCTATGGTACAATATCACCATCATGGCTGAAGTCATGTCTTTGTCAGGAAAAAGACAGAAATGGCAGGAAGCTTAGAAAATGTCTTACAGTTAAGTATCTTGCAGTTTACTTGCAGTTAAATAATGAACATAAAAGCCTGGAACGAGCTGTTCCCTGCGCTGTTCCATCGGCGGCTGCAGACCACATTGCCATGGGAGCTGCCTTTGGAAGCAGCACTCCTCAGCAGTGTGCAGGCTGAGACTGCTCATGTTCTGTCACTGTGCTCCAAAGCCAGGGGCCAGCAGCAGGACCCAGCAGAGGTCAGGCTGCATGGAACTGCTCGAATCAGCCATTTCAGCACCTTCCTTATGGAGAAGTCTGTAAGTGCTCAGTGCTCAGTAGAAGTCATTAACTTGCATGCTTTTTGCTATTCCATTTAAGCAAATGCTTGCATGCAGCGTGTTGGCCAATTAGAGGAATTGTTGAACAGAACCCTACTGGGAAAAGAATTCTTTGCAATTTTGAAATGATTTTTTTTGGATGGTTTAAGCTGGATCCTGGATTTTACAGCCATGCTTGTCTCTTTTCAATGTGGAGATGAATCTAAGCATGTGCCAGTTTTGCTCATGCTGCATATTCTAAGCTTTTCAGGATTAAGGAAGAAATTTTTTGTCATTTGATTTGACCTTAGTGTCATCCTATAGTCATCTGGCATTTGAAGATATGCAGTATATATGGAAAGAAAACTGAAGGTCTCCTTCTGTAAAGACCTCTAAAGCTCTAAATCTTATGATCATTTAAGGTTATATCTATAATGATAAATAAAAAGATCACAGTCTCTGGTACATTAAATATAGCCTGAGAAAATCAGTTTTGTGCAGTCACCCCTATGTGATGGAGGATTTATTTGTCTGTGTGCACCATCCATAACTCCTTACAGTTCTATAATGCCTTGGTTAATTTCATCTGCATATGAAAAAGTAGACCACAAAAATAATTAAATTCAGGAGGATTAGGTAGATGGCAGTGCAATGTGCTCATAATTACGTACCTGCATATAAATCCTATTGCAGCCTCTATTTCCACATTTGTTATTCTGATTTATAGCTTTGCATTTCCTAATTATTTTCTTTTACGGATATATATATGTATGTATGTATATATGTGTGTGTGTGTGTGTGTGTGTGTGTGTGTGTGTGTGTGTGTGTGTGTGTGTGTATGTAAGTGTGGAACAGGAGAGAAGGGGTTGAAATTGCAGTCAATAACACAGGTAAAACTCATTAAAATCCTTGATCTTATTCTCCATTTAAATTTTTGGCATATCAGCAAGAATTCTGTTTTCTTATGAAAATACTTTGTAAGCAGGCAGTTAGCCATTTTTAGCTAATTTAAGTTCCTTTCTTTTAGCGGAGTTAACTGTGTTTTCCAGTTCCATCAATTCCTATTTTTTCTCCACCTCTCATCCTGAGTTATGGCATGTCTGTCCAGTGTCTAAACACCAGAGATATGAACATATTTGGTTGTTTTTTTTGTTCATCACAGAGAGTTTGGATTTCACTAGAAGTAAGTATCCTTGACATGGTATCACATATGAAAACAGTGACCTCCTAGGAATTTTCTAGATTTTAGAAAAAAAAGTCTTGATAATTAAAAATATTAAGAAGAAACTCTTCTACCAGCTGTTCTGAGAAAAGAGGTCTTTAAGACATGAGTTTTAAATTACTAGGAATGGAAGGCACTACTATTATGGGATAATACATGTGTCAAAGGAAGGCAGCAAGGTATATCTGACTAGTAAAAGTGTGCAGGTCCAGGATGAAGGGCTCAGGGTCTGTGGCTGGTAGCAGGGAGCCTGTTGAGAACATTTTCAACAAAGATGAACCACAGCCTGAGAGCAGAAGTGATTGGTGAGGATGAACCACAGCAGGAGGCAGCAATGCAGACTTTAATGTGAGAGCAAGTCAAGAGGTGAGGGAAGTGGAGTACGGAGAAATTCAGCAATTATATCATTGAAAGAGGGAGAAGAAGGCACACACAGGAGGGGACTAAATGACAGCATGGCTCTGGCTGTGCATTAGAGTGTGGGAATCAGGAACAAGGGAGTTAGAGGAAGACTAGCAGCTGGGGAGAATTACAGCAAAAGAGAAAAGCTTTTGTGAAGGAGAACTGTATAGGACTGCTTGGAGTGCCCAAGGCAATCCTGAGAAAGCAGAGTACATGAGCAACTCAGACAGCAATTCCTTTTTTTTCCCTCAGTGTTATGCTTTTGTCTTCTCCATTCCTTGTAAGACTTACTTAACTTTCAGCTGCTGTTTGGGCTCAGTAAATATTTATTGTTAATGTATTACCTGTTTAATATTAATTACTAAATAATTAATATTAAAATAAATTTAATCATAAAAAGTGTTGTCATTCCTAATAAGCAAAAATAGTAATTGAAAATCACTGCCTTGTTGGGGACAGATTATAGTTTCACAGAGCCATCAATGCATTTTTTAAAAAAAAGCCAGCTGTGTTAAATTCCCTTTTTATTTTGATTTAAAAGTCCACCTGGATTTTTGTTTTACCTTAAGATGCCTCTTAAGGTGTTTTTTTTTGAAGTACTTCTTTTTTTGTAATAAAAATTAGAGAAAAAATACAATTTGAGCTCAGGCTCCTTGTTTTCATTAACCCGTAGGAAGTTAGTACCTTTAAGATCTCTGTCTCCCATGGAATGTAAATGAAAATGTTTCATAGGTTGAAAACTTAGTAAAAAGAGAAGAATGTCCACACAGGCAGCCAGGTAACTGCGTAAGAACCTTTTAGTGGGGGATGTGTGGTAATTGCAGCCCTGGCTTTTGTGCTGGGCAGCTGCAGTGACCCTGCCTGGCTGCAGCCCTGGGCATTGCTGGGTTCTTGGAGCATCAGGACACGATAATCAATATTGGTGGCAAACTTCAGTCCTGAAATGGAGCTTTTCTCACCATTTTCTCACCATCACTTTTCACTTCTGGGCTGAGCACAGAATTGCCAGCTGTGTGAGTTGGGTGCTTGGTCACAGAGTTTGCAACGTTTTTCTGAGGAACTGTGCCATGAACTGGGCTCTCAGACAAATTTAAAGCCAAATCTACATAAGTGAAGCCAGTAAATTAATATCTTCTTAACCTAGCAATTAATAATATATTGTAGAAAGAATGAGTTATTTTTTTAAATGCAATTTGTGCAACATACAGAAGCTAATAGCTTCATGCTGATAGAATTTTTGGTCCCTTCTTGAATGGGCTTCTGAGAGTGTATACACTTGCTCTGCATTGGCAGTGGGTGGCTGGATTAACAGAGTTCTCTAATTTCCATCATTCTCTCGGTGAAAAGTGATACATTCTATATATGTGATAGATATTATTCTAATTGAACTCCTTCATTCCCATCTTCCAAACGGAGACATGATGAGAAAGTCACCATGTAACAGTGCCTATGCTTATGCTTTCCCTGGGAGCCAAGCAACAGTTTGATTTCTGACCCTTCCATGCAAGTTCTTCCGCACTGTGGTAGTTTTTCAGTTTATTTTGTAATAAATTTGCATTAAAAGGTATGGGACTTTTTTCTTCTGGTCTGTCAAGAGACAGCTTCAGGGACAATCTATGGATCCCTCTCCATTTGCAGATCATGTGCAAAATTTAATACATTTCAGACATGAGTGAAGGCCATAGAAGTGCTCCAAGAAAGAAGGGTGAGATTTACATGCAGGCATGGAAATGATTTCTTAATGATGACTATTACTTCCACCCACTCCTTTCCAGATTGAAAACACACTAACGCTTTGTTTTGCAAAAGCCTAAGCCCTAAGCAGGAAGAAGATCAATTGAAAGAATGACTGAAGTTAAATTAAATTGAATTAAATTAGATTAAATTAAAGACTTCACCGCTGATTATTCCCGGAGCTGTTTTTTCCTGTTGCTTTCTTCAGGACTTAATTGTAGATCCTTGCTTAGCTTCATAGTGCAGAGTACTTATGTTTACTGAGAAGGAGTATGACAGACACCGGAATGATGAAACTTGATATTGGGCAAAAAGAGATTAGTCTTGGCCTGCCTATAGAGAAGATTACAAGCAATGAATTTTTAAGGCAAACACTATTTTATAGTAACACTGTTTCCCACCAGTAGTCAAGTTCTATTCTTGTGCTGTAGAGCTCTGTGCAGTATCTGCAGCTCTATTCTGCAGGCCAGGGTGTTTAGGTTTCTCCTGTATGTTGGCACACCCTCATGTACTCAGAAGTTAAAAATAATTTTCCTTACCTACTGCTCTGACAGACTTTCCCTTTCCCTTTTTATGTCCATAAATTTAACCTCAGTGTCCTGAACGTCAACATTCTTCACGATTCATCCTCTTACCCTTGCTCAGTTTTGCTCCTCATCAAGTTACTTCTTTCCCTTTCACACTTAACAGCTAACCTAGATGCACAGATAGCCTTTAGACTGAAGAAGAACTAGAAAATTATGTTCACAACTGTGAGTAGACCATGGCAAGGAGTGTATTATTAATACCAATTTATACATCATTTTTGAGTAAATTCCTTTGCTCTGTTAAAAAATACAGCCTTGAACATTTATAAACTAGGTAAATTATTCCTCTTTTACAGTCTTAGGCCCTCAGGCTTCGGTTATATGGCCATTCAGTGGCTAGAAAGCAATGTAGCATGTGAGCAAAGTGTTTTGTTTCCATAAAAGAAAAGAAGGGAAATTAAGAATGTTTATCATGGGACAAGAAAAGGATTGTTCTCTCTCTCACTCACTCTGTTTACATATACATGTACAGCATGATACTTCATGGGAAAAATATTTAGATTATTATAGTTCAACAAGGGAGGTAAGATGAACATCCAGAAAATAAATTTTAGGGGGATACTTTTTCAGTGATGGAGAAATTAATATAAGCTGCCAGACAGGGTAGAGTTCAGTGGAAGTAACTTTTATTAGAAGATTAGTCCTGTGCATGGTTGGTGTGTAGAGTGTACTGAATGCCTAAAATTATTCTGCCCAACCTGAACCTCTGTTATGTCATTGGCTCCCTGGCTGTTTTGACAGAAATGTGGTTTTCTCCACACTTGGTGCTTTTCCCACTTCCTGAATGAATGCTGGACCTTCATTCATATAATCAGATGAGCATTAACATTACGCCAGTAAACTTAGTTTTCATACACTCTTTTTTTGCACCTTCTTTTGTCTTGCAATGCCAGAAAAACACACCCCTTTTGAGTTGTATTCCAACTATTAACAGGTGATGTTTTGATACTTTTTCGAACATTATTGTATTTTACTTCATCTGGTCATATTAAATTAGAACTAACAAGTTTTGTGGCAAGTAATTACATAATATGATCTTAATAATGTAGATGAGGACTTCTCTGTTCCCTTCTGTTTTGTGAAACAATACTGTATTTGCTCATAAAAGTGATAACTTGCAGCAGCAGAAATACAATATAGAGAGACCGCTATAAAATTATATCAGCGTAGAAGCAGGCATAAGCAGAATGGAGCCATTTCACAAGTGTTTATGCCAGTGGATGCCACGTGTTCCTTTTAAAACATTTTTAATAGGATACCAAAACTGTTAGCATAAAAGGATAATTACAATGTTACTTCTATTTCTTCTGAAAGTAAATTGCCAGTACAGACAGAGAACCATAAAAGGAACAGGAATGCAGCTTCATTCCACTCTCAAATTCATCATTTAGACATTCAGAGCATGTACATTATCTTTTGATTTTGCAGAAGTATTTAATACAATGCTAAATAATAAATGTGTAGTCTTGAGAGTGCAGCTTCTAAAAACAAGGTCACTAAAAGTATCTCAGTCACAAGGAAGAACAGATGTGTTCCTTGCTATTGAACTCCAAAGCTCTTTTAGAAACCTGTTAACCTGAATTTCACATGACTGTTTACCCAGATTCATCATATTCATCACTTATGATGCTAAATTATTTTACCCAAGCATCATTATCTCTTACTCCAATTAATCCACATTTGACTGTTTCCTCCCATATTCTCATTAGTTAATCTTCCTAAACAGGATTGTGGCAATGAAACAGATCCTGAGGCTTAATGCACCTTTGTCACTTCTGCAGAAGTACAAGAAAACAGGGCAAGTGGCACAAAGCATTTAATTAATCTTGATGAGAGACTGAAAAATAAAGACCTTAGTATGGCCACGTGCAAATGCTAAGTCTTTTCAAACCCCATGGATTCCAAAGTCCTGCAGCAAGGCACCTGCAGCTCCAATGACCCAAGAAGTTCCTTCCAGCCCTGTGTTTTGGACTGACACCCCCTCCAGTGCCCAATCAAAGTACTTGGTCGGATTTTTTATTCAAAATGAACCTGATCTAAACTGAGGCTAAAGGATCTTCTTTAATGAAATAATTGGTTTATCAATATCTCACAAACCAAACTTTATTTAGTATTATGATCTTTCACAAATTTCTTTCATTTTTGTATTGGATTCTTTTCATATAGTGCAATTTCTAAACATTAAATCCTAAGGAAGAAGGAAAGGTTACCAGACTCCCCTAAAAGTGATTTCTGATCTCTAAGCAGAACTGCTGTAGAAAGTGAAGGATCCTTTTCTAAAACTAACCTGTTCTTAACATCTTTTCTGTTTAATAGACGAGGTACAGCTGACACTCTCTAGTGGAGTAATTACAAAGGAGGAGGTAGTTCTTGAGATAGCCATGATACAAAATGTCTAAGTCTTCCTAATTTAAAGGTGTTTAGGTAGCTTTTTTGTGATAATTTGTATGTTTGAGTTTAAACTGTGAATCAAAGATATGATGCCCTCTTATAAAACAGCCTTTATGTCTATGTAAAATGGCCTTCTAGCAGTAACCTTGGATATGATGCAAATATGTAGGACCATAGTGAGAAAGCACAAGCAAAAAACCAAGAAAATATTATTCTGATCAACAGAATATTGTAAAATCATGGAATCATTAAATAGTTTGGGCTGGATGACACCTTAAAAATCATGTCATTCCAAGCCTTCTGCCATGAGCAGGGATACCTGCAAAAGCACCGCAGAAAAAAAATATTGGTGTCAGACCTGCTAAATCTTCGTTAATCTCTCCTCTTTTACTCCCTCACAGTGACTGGAGGTCCTGATTTGCAGGATTTGTAGTTGTTGGATGTCTGTCCCAAGAGTTTGCCTCAGCTGGCAGGCAGAGCTGGTCAGGATATCAGCTCAAAGAATCTGCTTCTCTGCACCTCTGGGGGCATGTACTAGGGACTCAGGGCAGTGGAAAGGCAATGACCACATTACTTGATGCTTTAGCCAGTTGAAAACAAAGTCAAACTTCCTATAATGTCAGTTATGCATGTTATCTGGGCATTTGGTTAGGAGCCCAAACTATAGCCAAAGCCTCTATGGTCTCTGTAATAAAAATAGGTACAATTCTCTGTTAGTTTCACTCAGTCCAAGAGGATAAATTCTGAACCCTTCAGAGGCTACTCAAATCTCACAATGCTTTTATTTTATCATTCACTTACATATGACCTTCACCTAACATTTGAGTTCTCTCTCCAGACATGATTGCTGGCTTCCCCTGAGAGATCTCTTTAGCTGCATGTCAGCATCTTGGCCACTAATATTCCTTACCCCACCACAAAATTTTACCTAAGACTTTCCTACTTATGAAGACAAAAAAAGTTTCCCATTTTTCTCTACAGTTTCACTTTGTGAAATGGTCCAAGTTTATAACTTGCTATCTGTGTCAATTATACCTGAGTTTGAAATGGGATTATCTGATACACTTCAGTCATGCTGGATGCAACACAAAGCAAGTGTAGAACCTGAGTCAAATACTGTATGCTGAAAGAGGCACAGGTTCCTGAGTTCAAGCACTCAGAGATGGTCAGTGTCTGAATAAGATTTTTCTGTGCTGAGGCTTTCCAAAATAGAAAAGAAATATTTTCATTGCTCTTTACAGCTTAGAAGTTGTTGAAAAAATAAAAAAGTTCATTTCCTATTTAGTCATCTAAAATTGAAGATGTGGTTTAATGTTCTTTCCCCTCTGTTTTGACTCCACACTCAAATTCCTATGGGCTTTTTTCCCCCCAAAATATGAAGCTACAATTGTTAGGAAAATAATATAACAAAGCAGCACAGAAAATATCATTATTCCCATGTATGCACCTCTAATGGCCCCACAGCCTCAGCAAGGACACAGAGCTAAAGCAAGTAGGAAGAGATGCAGCAGGGAGGACAGGGAATATGGAATAGGATTTTTTCAGTTCAGAAAAAAAAATGACTGAAGGAGATCATTGAGGACTGTAAAGTCAGGGATACTGTGAAAAAGGTGACTAGAGAATGATTTATTCATTATTCTCACAATGCAAGAACTAGAGCATTACAGACAATTACAAGGCAAACAAGCAAGCGGAAGTACTTCACAATACAAATTTAAACTAAGGGCCCCATTCTAAAGGATATTGCATGGACCTGATGTACATACTGGCTCAAAAACAGATTAGACAAAATGAGTTGGGTTTGATCTAACAATGACAATTAAACACAAAAATGTCTCGCTCAGTCTCTAAACCAGCAGTCAGCAAAACGAAGGTGTTCCTATTATTTTCTTTTTTTACATATGTCTCTTAGGCATTGGTATTAGCCATGCTGACAGAGAGCATACTGAATAATTGGATCTTTGATTTTCCTGATATGGCCATTTTAATTTTCTTATGTTTTGCTCATATTTGCCTCTGGTCTGGGACTTGAAAAAAGCAGTCTGATTGCTAGACTATGTGGATGTTGGAAACCAGAAGTTTGTGTGATTTATCCAGCATGGTAGATTGAGGTCTTTAAAGTAACATCTCTTTCCTCACTCTGAAGCCTTCATCTATTGTAAGGTTTGGATGGCTTTTTGCAGAAGTCTGAGTGGTTCATATCAAAGGTGGTTTTCATTATCCCAGTTAAACAGCTTTAGCATTTTATTAAGCTTTTTGGTTTTACTCCTGATCAATAATATATTTCTCCTAAAAACAATAGTCTAACTATGATCTTAGCTTAATTATAAATTATTTTAAATCAAATAGGTGCATAACTCAACTGTTTCTGTGCTTACCTGACACACTTTTATGAAACCTCAAATTTAATGATAATCTAGAGAGGTTCATGGAAAAACTACATATTCACATGGGTCAAAGCAAAGACAGGGCAGGTCTTTAGTAGACTGTGGCACAATAGTCTAGCTGTGCAGTCTGTACCTTTCTGCTATATATCACATTTCATAGAGTAAAATAAGGTTTAAATTAAAATTTAAAACATTCACTAAATATTTACAGGAAAAAAATGTTCTCATATGCTCATTTGTCACAATCGTTCTTAGAGAACATTTTTTTCCTCTCTTTTCATGCGTAGAGAACTGAACTCATCTGTGTATTAAATGACCCTGAATCTAAAGATATTCCCCAAACTAAACACAAAGACACTAAGATTATTAAACATGGAGGGACTGAGTAAGGGGAGCATATAGGGAAAATTTAAAGAAGTTTATTAACTAAACTTTATTAAAACATTAACTAAAGGCTTGCATTATAAAATAAGAAAAAAGTCAACTATTTTTGATGTACTACATAATAGGCACATGTAAAAAAATGTATTCAATAACTCATTTGCTCAACTTAGTGGGCTGCTTCTATTCTAATTGAATTTTGTAGAGCTCTCTAAACAAGAATGTTGGTGCAGAATCTTGATGAAAGTCTGACATTTGTTAAATCCACAAAGGATTATTTTAGAAAGCAACAATAGCCAGTATTCATACAGGAAAAAAAAAGAAAGGAATTTTAATTAACAAAATGTGTATCTTTTTTGTTTTGTTTCTGAAACAAAAGAAGCAGGGTGGGAGGGAAGAAATAAGCGAAGAATTATTGGCTTGATTTTTAGGGTTCTGAGAACCCAGAGTTCCTGAAAGATCCCTCCAAAAGAAATGGGAGGAAAATTTCTCAGCTCCTGTGTGAAAGAGCTTATGTACCATTCAGCTGAAATTTATGGAGGGAGATGTAATAAACATATATATTTTTATAAAAAGTTATGTTGATTATTTATGCATTTTTTAGCATATCATTTATACATAAGAATATTTCAAATTAAATATACATTGTTTGTGAGATATGTCAAACAGTTGGGCTGTTGTCCTGATTGCTTTTATCAGTCCATCATCAACTCTCACACTTTTTCCTGTACAAAATATCAGATAGACACAAGTGGCTGTGAATAAACACAAACCAGCATTTTTTAATGTATGAATATAAATATGCATGTGCATATAGACAGACACACAGGTGTGTACTGCAAAGGAGCAGTCACAGGCTGGGCTGGGGCAGGCAGGTGACCTGCCTGTTTCATCTATCTGTAAATTGGCCCCTGGGCTTCTGGGTGGGTGAGTCAGAGTTGTGTGCTGTGCCACTGTGCACTCACTTGAGTTCAAATCTTGAGGTGCCTTTGCTAGTCCAAAAAGGTTGGAGAAGCTGTTTTACACAGCTGGCAGGCACCAGCTGACTCAGTTGTTTGGGATTCTGTCATCTTCTAGGTTTGGTTCTGATATTTTTGTGGCTGTGTGTAGTTCCTGTTGGAGTTCATAGGCTTTCTATTTTCAGTTAACATTGGCTGTTAACTCCTCTGGGACTGAAAATTCATTCATTTGCCATAGTTGGTACTCTGGCATTGCAGACAGATTGTTTCAAATTTTTGTCCATTGAGTACAGGGGGAGCCTAGGCAGCTGGCTTAAACTAGACTCGTAGCTTTAATATGCAGAAGGGAAATGAGATGCCTCTTTGTGTATATTCACAGCATAGCAGGCTGGCAAATACCTGAGCTGACTCCAGACAAACAAGTGACATATTCTGCAAAACTATTTAGCCTGGCCAGACCCAGCACTGATGTAGTTTCCAGTACCTGAGTCTGGGCTAAAGCACTGGCTCCACTCTCCTGTGTAAGTAAACATATTATGTCACACTGTATGAACCACTGAAGTATTTTTTCCCTTTCTTTTTAGTTAAGAGTCTTTTTCTTGTCTCTCAACCAGAGACACCACTTTGCACTTAGATGAGTCGCTTACCAATAACAAAGGGGACTGCTATGGCCCTTGAAAAATAATAGAATTCCTAGAATTATACTGGTGTTGCTTTTTTATTTTAAAAAGCTAATACAAGGAGATAGAGGCACACATATCACTGTCCCTTCCACTGAGGAAATCGTATTCCTCACTTCAGTAAGCCAGTCTGAAATAACACTAGTGAAAAGGAAGTTGATACAAACTCTCTCTTAATATAGATACATAGGAAAAGATTTGTAGGATGTTATTTGCTAGTACATTTGAAATATTCTATGCTGATGGAGATTATCCAGATGGCAGGAAGCTTTTGCTGCTGACTTATGGAGGGTAGTGTAAATTTGATGCCATTTCTTTCTATGTTGCAGCCTGAGGTTTTTATCTGCTGTACCATTCAGATTGCAAGTTCTTTTAGAAAAAACCCCTGAAATTATGAGTTCATACAGTGTTTTCTATATTCAGGTCCAAGCTTTCTTCCTCTTCTAGTGTTATCCTTGACTAAATATGCAGCAAAAAGTATCCAGCTGAAGCTAAAGAACAAGCATTCTGAAATAAAAATAGCAAATATTGTATAATCCTGGCAAAAGTGATCAAAATTGTGAACATTATTCACAGACCTAGGCTCATAAATGGTTTTTCAGATGAACAAAATTATCTTAAGGTTGACATCAATTATATACCTGTCACCTTTTTATTTTCAGTTATATACTCTTTAGGTGACAGCCTAAATTATACATGAAAGATAATGAACCTCATATCTGAGGGATCTTTGGAAAGTATGATATATTTAGATCATCTTGGATGGGACACCTTACTAGCTGAGGAAGTAAAATTTATTTCTGAAAGGTCAGCGTAAGTGAAGAACCCTAAGTTATTCAGTATTTTTTAGGATACAACAGATGTATTGGGCCAAATTTGTATCAGCACATCTGATCTGCAATCAATATCAGCCAGTGCTACTAGTAACAACCGTAATAGTAGTAGTACAATCTTACTCAATGAAATTTTACTGCTTTCTCTCTGTTATTCTCAGTCCCGAAATACTAAATTGTGAAATTGTGTCCAGTGTGGCCTTACATGAAATGCTGTGTGAATGAAAGGTTTCTAAGAGTTCCCAGTTAGATACACACATTAAGCATTCATATATGGTGTTTCAAATCCCATTTGAACTCATTAATATTGTGACAGTATGGCTAACTGGCTTTCAAACAGTTACCTGAAGAAATGTTATTTGCAGCACAGTGACTCCTAGCCCAAATAATTTGTTTGCAAGGTAACTTCATATTTTACATCTGCAATTCAAATCTTGCCTGGCAGTTTTAAATCTGTAGCAGTGTCATGCTTGAGAGAAGGTTCTGCCGTATTAGTGTGTTAAATCACACAAGGTTGCTCTCTGGCACTGAATCCAGTTGGAACAGTTATGCAAATCCATACTGTGATACTCCAAAACAGACTTTGGCTGTGATTTCTGGCCCATTTGAACTCCTGAAGCAGAATATCATTGGAGGTGCTCTAGAACTTTAAGCTCATACTGTGCTAGAGACTCTTTTTAAAACATAGCAGTAAAATGATCTAGTTCCTAATAGAAGATTTCCAGGACCGAAAGGGGGCCTGCAAGAAAGCTGAAGAGCGACTTTTTGCAAGGCCATGCAGTGATAGGACAAGAGGTGGTGGGTTTAAATTGAAAGAAGGAAGGTTTAAATCAGATATTAGGAAGAAATTCTTTACTCAGAGTGTGATGATACACTGGAACAGGTTGCCCAGAGAAGCTGAGTAGATGCCCCACCTTTGCAAGTGTTTGAGGCCAGGCTGGATGGGGCTTGGAGCAACCTGCTCTAGTGAAAAGTGTCCCTGCCCATGGCAGGGGGGCTGGAACTAGATAATTTTTAAGGTCCCTTCCAACTCAACCCATTCTGGGATTCCCATGCATCAGAATGTGCCTTGATATTGTATTTGCTCACATAGACATAGCTGTGGATTACTAGATATAAACAAATGAAAGAGAAAAATAAAATTGTTTTTCATTAGCAGTGGCATTTTGGGATTCATAGATTGTGTGATCACGGCTGAAGAGACACTGCTATGACTAAAACATCATGGAAATGAGAACAGTTTAATGACAATAGCACACATTCCTCTGCCAGAAATACAAACAGTTTGAAAACTTACAAAATAAAACTGAAATCTGTGATTTTTGTCAGATAAACATGACATCAGTAGATAAAAATATATATAAACTTTGCTCAGAGAATATTTTTTATTTATTATTATAGCTATTGTTATTTCTGGATGGATCCCAGTGCCCCGCAACTGACTCAGATTCCAGTCACTGAGTTTAGTGCTGACCATTAAAATTAAGGTGTTTCATTAGTGAATATGGTCCATTTCTAAAATCCTCATTAAGATTTAAAGTTTTACCACCCCATACATTTGTGCCATTAGAAGGGAAATTTTTGATCTCATTAAAACGATGTGGCTTCCACTGACATTCTGGAACTCTGAGGCATTCAGAGATTCCACTCTACCAGGTAGCAATAACCATATGGATGTTAGTGGAAGCCAGGCTGGCTGATGGATGGAGCTGGTTACCTGTGGACTACACAGCACAGGGAGTTTGAAAGAGCATGATTTACAAAACAGATGTGGCAAGGCTCTGCAGTGCTTTGCAGAGCATAGGAAACCTCAGAAAACCCTGTTTGGTTGCTCTGCACTGAAATAATGCACAGGACCCTGGCACACAGTGCTTTCAATGAATGTAATCTGTGGTCTCAAGAAAACAGATAACCTAATAGGCACAGAACTTTGCAAAATCACACCAGCTTAATATATATTAACCTTCTACAGGGTATTTCAAAATTACCTGACTGACTTGCAAGACAAATGTTTCTTCAATGCTGACATTTGGACTCACCAAGGCTTTTGTCACTTGATGATATTACTCTTAAAAGGCAAACATATTTACCAGACCTGTGCTGTAGTGCACTGTCCTCAGCAAACTGTGCTCTCTCTAGACACTGCAGTTCTTGAGTGCAGAGGACAATGTGTGACAGGTACACACCTTGCTTTCCACCCTGTTCTTTACACGTTTGCCATTTTACATGTTGTTTGCAAAACATATTTCATCTCAGCAGGATGGTTTTTGTATATTTTTTTCTGGAAGAATGCAAGCATAAAGATCATAGAGTGCTTTTCTGCAGTATGGCTTCTTAAGTAGCATCAGCAGACTGCAGCACCAACAGAGGTGCAGGACACTGTGCTCCACAGGCCACTCAAGTGCCAATAGTTCTGTACTGGTTTTGTCCTGTGACTACTGAAGATAGAATTATAAGGGAAACAAATCATGTTTCATGAAATTAGAGTTTCAGAAACTAATTACATTGTCCTCCTCTAAGACATTCTGAAAACTTTCACTGGAATACACAGGCAGCTGCAATAATAAGATTTGAGCATATAAAGGAATAACTACAGCTTGTTTCTAAGCTGATGGGTCTGATGAATTATAAAGGTTACTCTCAGAGACATAAAGGTGAATTTGGATCAAAACAGAGGAAGCAGATAGCATGTATACATTGATAACAAAAAACCCCACTAACCAAATAAAACAAAACCCACCACTTGGCTTTAGTTTTTTTAGAACTGCTTGATATATTTTCCTGTGGGTTTCTTTCTCAAAAACACTTTTTTCCTCAAATGAACATGTAGCTTTTTATTTCTGTGCTCTTGGCTTCTCACCCTGATGAAGCATTATGAAGTAATACTTTTTGCCAAGCTCTAAGACACCTTGTGGTTTGCAGATTGCCTTGTGATCATAAAGATGTGAAATTATTTTAATCAAAACAGAAATAGTCAGCAGTGTAGAGGTTCTCTCTCCAACCTCTTAGTTACTTGTGAGCTATCTACATTGTGTTGCTTCATAATAGCCCATTAAAAACTCCTTTTGTTATTCAGAAAAATTATTACTTTATTTTGGTTTTGTGGTTTTCTCATAAACATTGGAGGGGAAAGTAAATATATTTTGTTTAAATAAGAACAGACAGCTTTCCCATGTGATGAATATTAGCATTAAAGGAAAAGAGATAGTTACTTTTATAGATTTCTTTTATGGTCATTAAAGAAAACTTAATACATAAGAGAATGCCAACTGCAGGACAAGCAACCCAACCATATTGTTTAAGAAACTAAAATTGGTATCTTTATACATCTGAAAGCATCCTATGTTTCCAAGAAAAAAACCCAAACTTTTTCCATTTCTACCTTTTAAAACAATTTTCATGTTAAAATTTCCCAATTTTATTTTTAGGAATTGAAATTTGTTGGGTTTTTGGAAGAGACGTAGTAAAAGTAATTTTTTTCAGCTCTTCAAATCTGTATTATTTGAATATGTGCAAGACTTAGAAATTATCTCCACAAGGGCTGAATTACTTAATGGTAGAGTCCCGCTGGTAGAGACAGTTGAGATGATGGAACAGTGGAACCACTTCTCCAGTGCAGGAATATTGGAACTGTGTACCAGTAAATGAGTCCTAAAGTGGGCATGCAAAACAAGCAGTTCTAGGAGAATCCTGTTTTGCTGATATAACTGCACTTGCACTAACAACTAGGGAATTCTCCCAGAACAGCTGTGTCAGTCAGCAAAGCTATTTTGGTATAAATCTGTACTGTGTACCTAGCTTGATATTTGGGGTGGAGTTGACCTTACAGTAGAAAATGCCAAAAGAACTGGGAGAATGGAAAAATTTACTGTTATCATGTAAGCGGACTGAGAAGTGTACCTGCATTCTTTGTGATGCTCAGAAAATCCAAAACGTATTATTTAAATAAAGCAGAACTTAGAAACACAGAAATGAGGTAGGAATTATTGTAATGTCATGACACTTTACGAAGAGTAGGAGACCACTGAGGGTCAGTGCTGCATGGACTGGGAGCTATTGTCCTGGGATGAAGTTCATGATTATGACAAAGTCCATGAAAAGTCAGGGGCAAACTGTTTAGCAGGGCCTGTTGTGTCTACAAGGGGTAGTGATTTTAAACTGAAAGAGGGTAGGTTTAGAATGAGATATAAGGAAAAGGTTTTTTATAACAAGGGTGCTAAAACTGTGGAACAGGTAGATGCCCCAGCCCTGGAAACATTCAAGGTCAGGCTGGATGGGGCTCTGAGCAACCTGGTCTAGTGGAAGGCTCATCACAGGAGCATTGGACTAGATGACTTTTACCTGTCCCTTCCAACGACAACCCTTCTATGATTCTCTGATCATGATTAAAAAAATACTAAGACAAGAACAGTGAATTTTTATAAGATGGGAATTAGGAAAAGCAGCCATTAATTTGTGAAGGACCTTGTAGATTTCTGGAATCTGCCCCTTCCAAGTGCTGGGCTGGAGTTGGCACATGGCCCTCTCCTTAGGCAATGAGGACAGTCAGCACAGTCCTAACATTTAGCAAATTACAGGCTTGTTACTACATGCATCAAGTTTTCATACATAAACCCTGTTTTACACTAACTGGGCCATGCTTTTAATGATCTTTACAGTATATTGTTTTAGCTTTACACAAAGGAAAGAAAAGTCTAATTCAGTAATAATAGCGGTCGTATATTCCAGTGATACTTAATCTGGACAAATTACTAGAAATTGCTTGAATAATAACTCAGTTGGAGAATAGCATTTCCTCCAACCAATACTGGTATTTATTTTTCCTTTTGTGTCTTCCTAGAATTAGATAAATGCTGGGTTTTCAAACTGGGTTATTTTTTGGAGCGGGAGACAATTCAGTTAAGTCTTTTTTTGAGGCCCTTTTGAAGTGTTTCTTTGTTGACATGTTGGCTGACTGATTAGTGAAGGCTGAGGGCATGAGAGGAGGCCAAAACTCAGTGAAATAAAACTTGGTGTGTATTACACCTCAGTGGGAGGTGTGGGGGACTCTCCGTCCTATTGTAAGAGGAAGCACTGCACTTCTTGTAGTGACACATTGCACAAAGATTTCTTATAAGAGGGAAGCCATTAAGAGTTTGAATTATAATTGTAATACATTATGCCTGATAGTTGATAGGTGTGGTGCAAGTTAAAGACAATTAACAAATTAATTGTGGTGCAAATTAAAGACAGTGTAAAAAGCTCAGCAGCTGAATTGTTTTTTCTGAAGACAATCAGGAACAAAATAAATCCCTTCTGTAGCAAACAGAAGAATTCTGTGGGTAATGCTTGACAGAAGAGGTGACAAAGAAAAGGGCAACAACTCCTTTCCAGTCTTATTCCCAGAATACCTTCCTTAATCGCAGGTTTAAAAGAGTGTGTTCAGAAAATGTAGATCACCAGATCTCCAGACTACCCTGGAGAATCCTCTCCAAAATGTCCATAATGGCTCAAGAACTCTTTTATGGCAATGTGTGTTTTTATCTTGCATAGAGAAGCTGAAGCAGGCTTTAAGAATTAATCCATAACATAGGCAATAATTTAAAAAAAAATAATAATCTCCATAGATATAATTGTATTCTTCACTCCAGGGAATTATGACCTCCGGGTTTAGTACACAGAAGTAGAAACAGGAAGTGAAGAAATTTATTTTTTCTTTTTTTTTCTTCCCTTGAAAAAAGGTATGGTTTCATGAAGGAATAATCAAATCATTATTTTTCCAAAGCATCCCCATTTAAAGTCTAATAATTTATTTTTACTTGAAGCATGTTTGCTGAGATACACCCAGTTACAGCCGAAACATAGAAAAACATGGGGAATACCTAAATTTCAATATTATTTTTTAGATTACCACACATAGCATATCCATATAAAAGAGAAAGATACATTTACTAGATTCAGAATCCTGTTATTGGTTGACTGTATTTATAGTAGGTTGACACCAAAGATCCAGTGCCACAAATTCATCTTTTAGTAATTTTCAGGGAATACAACTAGTAAGCAATTGCTTTCCTAGTTCTTTAGATGAGCCACCAAAATATTTTATAATAAATCCAACCCTACAAATAGAATTTCCTCAGGACAGTACATACGTTTATAGAAGATGTTTGACCTTGTTCTGTTTGACCTGGATTCCTACAACATCGTTTCTTTCAGCAAACTATGAAAATGTTAAAGAAATATCAGATCTGGGTGTCTCTTGCTTTGTTTTAATATTTAGCATTGAGATGGGAATTCGGATGCAATTCCTTTAACAGGAATTTGATTCACTTCCACCTGGTGACACAAATCAATGAGTATCAGTTAAAATTTAAACAATCAGCAAAAAAACTGGGGATGTCGTCAATGTCAAGGTAGTAAACTTGTTTTCTGCAGTTAAGGATGTGTCTAGACTGCCATTGATTAGATTATTTGTATAATGCAATCATTAGAACCTGAGCCTCCCCAAATACCATGAGAATTTATGGATTTCTCATCTCGGTTCTTAGTGTCTGTTTTCATTCTGCCATTTAAATTGTTATCTTAAAGAAAGAAAATTAGGACAGAAGCATATTGAGGAAGCTTGGATGGGATGGTGATCGAGTATTTTATCACAGATTTTCTGAATAGGTGCCTAGTATCCCAACGTCTATTTGGGGTAATTTGTAATTGACTACAGATTGTTGAGGTTTTAAAGTGCTTTTCTTGGTAGAGACTGATTTTTATCAATGACAGGAACAGGTTTTTTATAGACTATACAATGTTAGCAAAAACATCAACTTGTTTGAATGGCTGTGGCTGCCAGGTCTGGTTTCGTGCTGAGGGGCTGAGAGATACTGAGGCTCTGGCAGTGTGGGACAGCCACACCTGTGGCTGCAGCGAGATTCCCACTGAGGCTGCATGGCACCAATAAAGTGCCCCATAAGTGTCTTGTTTGGTCCAGCATGCTATCAGAGCCCTGTGTCACGGGGACACTTTCAGCTTCTGCTGAGGTCAGAGCTTAGGGGGAGGTGGTGGACGGCCTTATCATCTTTTTTGGGACGGAAAACAAGTGCAGAGTGCTTTAAAGCCTGCTGGCTCCTAAGCAGGTGTTATTTCTTCTAAAACAGATACTTCTAAGGGGAGTGCTTACACAAGGATATTTACAAATGTGAGTGAAAGCAGATGAAAGAGATGCTACAAATCAGTTGCTCTTCTTTGAATGTGTATTCTACAGTTTGTCTGTACTTTTGCAATTATCTCCAAGTTGCCCAACTGTTGTTTTGCCTTTCTCTGCATCCTCAATGTCTTTTCAGTTTTATTCAGGCATTTTCATGAAAGTAATCAGTAGTTCATCTGAAATGTAATGAACATTAACTTATTTTTATTATCCAACTTCTCAAAAGCAGTCACAAATTATTATTTAATGGACATTTACTTTTCTGTCATATCTTATAAAAATGTTAAAGGAGGTTATTTTGTCTGCTTTAGTGTTTCTAGATAGAAAATTGCATAGTCACCAAGTATTTTAAAAATATCTTTCGCAATTACTTCAGTAGATTTTATTGGGTTTTGCCAATTACATGATTTTCTATATTAGACATTTATTATTATTATTACTATCATTACACTTTCTTTTAGAGCTGTTTGCTTTATAGTATTTTAGTAATATCTTTTGAGAGTAAAGCGTAAACAGGAAAAGTTCACTCTGCCGCTTGACTATACTTTAGTGGGCTGTAGCACTTGTACAAACGCAAAGGGTGATTTTAAGGGAAGGGGTACTGCAGGCTAACCTCAGACCTCAGCAGGTCTCTGCCATCATGGAGTGCCCATGGGCCTGCCTGTGGCATAAATGAGAGGTGTCTGTCTTGGCAGCTCACCTTCTTGTTAATCTGTAAAATGTCACAGATGTTTTTGGAGGTGGCAAACTTGGGCATGTGGCCAAAGACACAAGATGAGCAACCAAATACACATTTTGGAGCATGACCTGAATGAGACATCTAAGAGATGTCAGAGCTTCGGGAAGTTGCCCTGGGAATCTTTTACAGCAAGTGCAGAGGAAAAAAAGGATTTGTGATCTTCTAAAATAAGTTCCTATGGTGTCATATGAAACATGCTTTATTATAGTTATTTAGAAATCAAATTATTGCATAAATTGTAAAAATAGCTGTCAAAACTCACTGCTTCCCTGTAGATTGAGTGATGATGGGTTCCATCCCTGAGTGCTAAAGTTCCGACTGGTTTTCCTCAGCAGAGTATGTCAGTGATAGTGTTGGCTGGTTTCAATGTCTTGTTATTATCCTTTTCAAACACCAGCTAATGAAATACACTTCAGGGGTGTGAAGCGTATTTCACTCTAGACACTTTCTTCATGAAGAGTTTCAGTTCACTTCACACCATCATTCTGTCTGCAAAGTTTGTTAGATCAAACCCTAAATGTTATTTACCATTATTTTGAGATAATTTTTTTTTATTTGAAGGACAACTGAACATGCCTCCTGCCCTGCTTTTACTATCATTACTGCTTAAAGGCTGGTGAGGTTTGATAGCGCTTTCACACTGTGGTGAACTATAGTGGAATAAGTTACTGATAATGCAGAAGATTGTTACAGTAACTGGTACCTCTTTTTAATCATGTCCAGTGCTTTAATTTCTTAGCATTTTACGGGGAAGGTTGCCAATTGCTATACACTCAATTAATATAACGTATTGGATAAAAGAAAAGAAAAGTAACATTAAACTGTTGAGGAAGCTATGGAAATAAGATTGGATAAAACCCTCAAAATTATGTGTTGTAGCTATAAGCAAATCCTGTGAATTCAGAAAAGGTATGTTTGCTAAGGACGCAGATAAGCTTTAGAGAAGAAATACAGCTTGGCTTAAAGTGGAGGAGTGGCAGGATTTGCCTGTGGCTTGCAGGGTAAATTCTTCAAGAGATGCTGGGCCACTGACAGAAGCGGGAGCAATGGGCACAAGCTCACACACAGGAGGTCCACACTGAACATCAGGAAACATTTTTTCACTGTGAGGATGAGTAACGTTGCCCAGAGACGCTGGCTGTGTGTCTCCATCCTCGGAGATACTCAAAGCCGTCTGGCCCCAGTCAGGACAGCTGGCACCATGTGATCCTGCTAGGTGACCCAGGGACCCCTTCCCGCGTCAGCCTTTCTCCGGTCCAGTGGCTCATTCCCTTTCTTTGCAGACACCACCTGAGAGCAGCCTCCCGCCCGTGGGCTGCAGGTGAGTCCTGCCGGCCCGGAGTGGGGCAGCGCTGCCCAGCCCCGCTCCCCGCCGGGGCCGCCGCTGCGCTCTCCGCTCCGTGCCGCACCACGGGGCCGCCCCTTCCACGGCCTCCCCCCGCCTCCAGCATCGCCGTGAGCCCCCGGCCAGCCCCGGCGCCCCTCCCGCCTCCTGCCGCGCAGGGGCCGCTCGCCGGCCCAGCGGGGACCGGGCGGGGAGAATGAAGTCTGCGGGCGGTGCCTGCGGGACGTCCCGGCGCTAGCGCCCGGCGCCGTGCCCCGGTCCTGCCTCCGCGGGTTCCGTATTTACAGCCGCCGCGGCCGGGCCGTCCCGCCCGCGAGTCTCGCACGACGGCGCCCCGGAGCCCTGCGCCGCCGGCTGAGCGCTCGCCCGGCTGGTAGGCGGCTCCGTGCTGGCTGCGGCGGCCCGCCCCGCCGAGAGCAGCGGCGGAGGCAGCGGGGCAGCGCCGGGCAGAGCGGGGCACAGCCGAGCTCCGCGGCGGGCAGCTCGCCCCGCGCTCCCCGCCGCCCTCAGCCCCCGCGGAGGGCCGGGCTGGGCTCGGCCCCGCGCCCGCTGCCGCTGCCGCCGCTCCGCTCCGCTGCCGCCAAGACGCCGCGCTTCTTGTACCGCGCCAAAGGCGGGTGCCGCTCGGCCAAGATGGGCCGGCAGACGGCGGCCGGCGGCCGCGCTATGCAGCGCTCGCAGAGCCGGAGCAGCCTCTCCGCCTCCTTCGAGGCGCTGGCGGTCTACTTTCCCTGCATGAACTCCCTGGAGGAGGAGGACAGAGGTGAGCGGCCGGGGCAGAGTGGCGGCAGGTGTGCGCGGGGACCGCGGGCGCTCCGGGCCACTCTGGGGACGGGCCGGGCTGGGCTCGGCTCGGCGGTCGGCGTCGGTGCTGGACGAGGAGCTGCGTGGGAGGACGCGAGTTATATTGGGGGGAAGGAAAAGGAAAGGATAGAGGGTCTTCCCTTTCTTTCCATTTCCTGCTCATTCCTACGAAAAGCAAACTACACTTCCTCGCCGGTTGTTTTTTGACACTCTGCGGGCTTTTTCAGGTATCCCTTATCTGTCATCACAGCGTAATTTCCACAGAACCCCAGAGTTGAGCAGTTAAATACTGGCCCTGGGTAACCTTTCCTTAGGAGCAGCAGTGTAGGTGGAAGGCTGTGTACAGATAGACCTTGCAGGTTTCACTCTTCGTTAATCTCTACTCATAAAAGTAAGTCCAAGTCCAACCAGTAAAGCATGTGTGCAATTTTCATATCTTTGTTGCAGGACCAGAACTTTAAATAACAGGAGAAATGCAATGGATTTTCTGTGTAGCCATGCCCCTCCCCCCAAAGATTTGCTGTTTGAAATGTGTGTAGCAAATGTACATGTACTGTTAAGCATGGCACCAAACTCTATCCAGGATGGAACTTGTATTTCATGAGTTTGAGTGTACTGGTCTCATAAAGAAAGTAATCCGGTGTGTTTAAATATGTTTATTTATAGAATGAACTGATGGGCTTCCCCTTGTTTATCTGAACTAATTCAAGGTTTCTAATTTCATTAGGATTAATGGAGCATATTGTACCTTCAATAGACTTGAGCAATGTAAAAGAGATACCAATGTCCAAGGCTGCTATGCAAACATGTATCAGCAGTGTGTGTACACCATTCGTGGTCTGTATTTAAAATATCTGCATATTCATTTATCAGCTTCCACATCTCAGGCGGAGAGTTCAATGGCTAATGTGTCTCCCCAGTCTTCGTGTGTTTCATCTTTTCATGTGCTACAGCCCCTCAAGCCTCTTCTCCAAAGCATCTCTCATTTCTGTGATTTCTGCGGTGTGGTCCCTCACCTTTCCTCTGCTCTTACTCTGGGGCTGGCCAGGTTGCCCCTTTCGATGGAAAAGAGGTAGCTGCCCCATGGGGCAGACTGTGCTGTCCTTCACTACTCTCATCTGCTCCCTGCCTTGAACAATGAAGTGAACTGCAAAATATTGCCAGTACGCTGCAGGGTAGGTTTCAGATGGCATTTTTAGTGCCTTGATGTGCTAATAAACATTATGGCTGAAAGCACACACTGAAAATATCATAAATTATCCTAAACATGTTTAGTTATTCTATAAAGATTATTATTCTTTATCATTCCAGAAGCGTTTCCTTTTCAGTCCGGGTTTTTAGTTACAATAATTGCATTAATCCTGTGTAAAATCGGAGTATTGATTTGTCTTGTTCTACTTTGTTTTCTTTGCTTCTCTAGGAAGCATTTAACTTGTTTCTTGATTGAATCTGTGTATGTTTAAAACTGTTTACTGGTTCAGAGAAATATAAAGTACATGGAGGTCAATAGACAAATATCTGTAAATTTAGGGGTAATTGTAATGATTTATTTAGTTTGTGCTGGCAAGTTATTTAAACAAAAATGTTAAAAGATTGTCTACTGATTCGCATGTTGTGTTGATTTATCTGATCCTGTTTAGATGTAGGCTACACTTGAAAATGCATTTCATTAATTCGCATGAAAAAATAGAATTCCCATAAAAAAACTACTATACAGTTTTTATGGATTTGAGTTGCTGCTACCTGGAGATTTTAGACATACCAGGTTACAGAGGGAATGACAGGCATGACAGCCAAGATCATTTCCCAAGTGTTCTCGCTGGGATTAGAAAGAAAAAATTGTGATATGTTTTTTGAATGGCAAGTCAACTTTGCACTCAGATTGGAATTTGTTGTCTTATGAGTGTTTATGCAATTATATTAGTGTAATGTAATTAAATTAAGTGGGTGTGGTATATGCACTGCCATGTTCACGTACATAATGCTCTTTTACAGTTTAATCTGAGGATAGATGTCAAACCCACTTCATAAGTTACCCACTTCATAAGTTACCTGTCCTCAAGATGTAGTTATTTCTGAGAAAAAGATAACCTGCTAGAGGGGTGCTTTCTTTTTTTTTTTTTTTTTTTTTTTACATTTTGCACTCAATCATATTTTTAATACAAATAGCAAATCTGACCTGTTGAGGCATTTATTTGAGATACTCTCTTGAAGACTTATTTGTTAACTGCTGAAGCGAATGCACTGATCCAGAGGTGTATCTTCCGTTATGAAAGAATATGAGTACTGTCAAATTCAGAAGTAACTTAGTAAGTAACTCAGTACAACGCATTTATAATTTTTGAAGCTATTTTTGAACATGATGATTTATAAGATCCCTTTACATGTCAGCTGATTAAAGAAGGAGACCTCTTAAGCCCGTGGCATCCAAGCTGTGGTGTACTGAAGAAGTGAGCTGTGGAAAGGCTGCTGTGTTCAGCTGGTAGCAATGAACTTGAATCATAGAATCATCAAGGTTGGAAGAGACCTTCAAGAACCTCCAGTGCAACTGTGCATCCCACACTCCCACTGTAACCCCTAAAATCACTGAACCACATCACCCAGTGCCTGATCCAGACACCTCTTGAACACCCCCAGGGATGGTGACTTCACAGTCTCCCCGGGCAACGTATTCCAATGCCCGACCACCCTAACAGTGAAAAATATTTTTCTAGTATCTAATCTGAATCTCCCCTTTCTCAGCTTAAGGCCATTTCCTCGTGTCCACCCACTGCAGTCACAGTAGAAGAGACTGACCCCCACCTCACTACAGCACTACAGGTGCATGTAGAGAGTGATGAGGTCCCCCCTGAGTCTCCTCCAGGCTAAACAAACCCAGATCCCTCCATTTTTTCTCATAAGACATGCTTTTTCGAGCTTTGTTGCCTTTCACTGGACACGCTTCAGACACCTCTGTGTACTTCTTGAAGTGGGGGACCCAAAACTGGGCACAGAACTCAAAGTGTGCCTCACCAATGCAGAGTACAGGGAAATTCACCGTGGATAGTCCTGGCTGGACTTGCCGTGGTTGGCCAGGTTTGCAGCACAGGGAACTGCTATTCAAAGTAGCATTTCTTATCTGCTGATCAGTTGAGATGAATCCTTCAAGTTTATGCACATTCATTATTTAGGAGTTTATTATTTTTAGCCATGTGTGGTAAAAGGTATTAGAAAATAATCCTTTGCACCATCACATTCTTTCTGGCATGTGCGTGTGTGTACACACAGGACTAACGTGGTGCCAGAGCAAATTATTTTGTCAAAGTATCAAGGATTTTAAAGAGTTGTCTTTTGCATTTTTTTTTGTTAGATTCATTGATTATAAAATGTATAGCCTGCATACAGGAGTGAGAATTGTTGTAAAATAACACTTGAAACAGACTTAAATTATATGGAAATTGTTGAAGAGCTGTGGGGACAGAGTACAAATCAGTATCTGTATGAAAGCTCTTGAAGCATTCCAAGCCTTACATTTTTTCTGAAATCTTGGCTTTGTTGAAATTAAAGTTTGTGATTGTCAAAAGATGAGGGAATTTCCAACGTAAATGCATGTGACATCCTTGTAGATGTCTGTCTAGTCATAGTGCAAAATCTCATGCACATGATACATTTACAAGTAGTGCATGAGTATACTAAACTTTCCTATGACCAACTGTAAAATGTGCTAGAGCAAATGAATTCTTATGTACAAGAAGCTTACTGGAGAAGAATTAGACTTATCCAAAATTCAGAGAAAAGGAGAGAGGCTTAGATCACATGATGTGATCACCAGAAACCCTACGTCTGTTTTTATGAGGGGGACTGGTACCGTGGTGCTTCCTCAAATTACACTGTGTATCTTGTTTACTGTAATAAATTTTCACTATGGTTTCCTTTTTATACTCTGTTTATATTCACTTCTGATTTGCATTTACACTGAGGTGTTGGTATAAACAGTTAAATAGGAGGTTGCCAGGAGTGCAGCTATGGAGCTGCTGATCATGGCAAGATCTGTGTGCAGAACTAAGTTTTTGGGTGGCAGTGAAGCTATGAGAGTGAAGGGGAAAGCCAAATGCTTTGCAGGTGCTGAAGACAATTCAAGAGATAATTTATGGTAATTTTAAGACATAAATTAATTCAGAAAGAGCTGGAAAGCATCTTGGTCTCCCAGTATGTTAGAAAAACAAAAGGCAATTAAAAAAAAAAAAAAAAGCCACAGAATGTTCTTCAGTCCAAGACAATCATGCCAAAAATAGAAAAAATTAGTTGCGTTAGCTGAGAAGTTACATTACAGTTTTGCATATTGATGTCTACCAGAAGTATCCGAGTGTTGCCGCAGGAGTTCAGCAGGAATAGAAGCACATTACACTCTGCTGTCACCTGGCTGATACCTAGCTGGGAAACTTGCTGGAGGGGTTGTTGGATCCCACATCGGTGTCAGCAGGAGTGCTGCCCCTGAGTGAAGGCTCAGGACTTATTTAAAGGTATGCTGAGCTGCTCAGTTGAGCACTGGTAATGGCTTCAGTGGCATTTCTCACTGATTAATCACTGCACATTGGTAGAGCTGGAATAAAACTCAGCAGTTCCTGGATTCTGTTGCTGTGGTTAGACCGCCAGATCACAGTGTCCCTCCGGAGGTCCCAGTAGACAATAACAAGCAGACAAAAATTTGACCAGAAATAGAAGATAGGGGAAGTAGTAACAATAAATTCATTAGCGCAGTAATTATTAAAGTGAAGAGAATTCTGCACATGAAGTAGTTATGCTTCTTTTTAAATTACCATCTTAAAAAGAATAAATATAGGAGTATCAGGCAATGAAGAAAATGAGAATAACTACATCATCTTGGGGGAATTGGCCTACATTTTGGCCTTGGTGGTAAAGATGACCTTGTTTACGTGGAATGTTCATAGGCAGAGCCAAGGAAGGATATGAAAGAAAGGTATAATGCCCTGTGACAGGTTATCCACTGCAAGAAATGAAGCTTTAAAGATCTTGGCTTGATTGATGCTAACACACCAGAGATTGTCTGCTGCACATCACATGCAATAGTGGAGTCACTCATCTTGGAGGCTATAAAGCAGTGTGAATATACAATAATAATTGTTCTGTAAGAGTCTGCACAACATTTAAGTTTATAGTTGATTATTTTTCCTGTTTGCTGTTAGGGCACAGGTCAGGTGCTGACCTGAGTCAGCATTTCCATCATGGTGTTGAGTCTCTCCCATTTCTGCAGTTCCATGGGCTGAGTTCCATGGTGGAGGCAGCAGAGCAGGCATTTCCAGCAAGTCACAAGTGTTTTTACCAGTTATACTCAGGTACTATACTAATGAAGTAGCTGTAGATACCAAGATTGATAAGACCTTTAAGAAAATAAGCACAGAAAAAAGTATTTTGTTGCTGGCAAAGTAAAGTATGTGACAAAAAAAAAAATCATGTGTATTTTGGGAAACCTTTGGAAAACTAAGGGAAAAGTAGAAGAAACTGCAGAAGGATTGACATTCAAAGTACAACGTACTTCAGCCTGAGTTAGAAATGCTCAGTACATTTTTAAAGCTGTATTTCTCTTATAGTTGTGTTTCTCTTCTGAGCTACTGGGTACACTGTAGCATGTACCTGAATAGCTAACAGATAACTCAGGTATAGCTGTAGCAGCAGCAGTGAAGCTACAGTGTAAGATAGGTTGTATCTCTCTCTGGTGGTTCCTACATAAATGTGTAAAACCTGTCTCATATCTATGTGCTGTAATCGTCATTTTTCAGTGTCAAGGTTAAAAGTGTAATCAGAGCAGTGACACAGTGTTGTCATTGTTTCAGTTGGATAGGTAAACGTTTAACAGCAGTAGCGTGAAAATAGGTCATTACAGTGTGAAATTTGCTCTGTATTTTGTGAACTGTGGTTATTTAAGCAATGATATTTGCATAGGATCATTACTCATCTTAGACAAAGCAAAGGAGGAAGAGCTGTTTCTAATTTGTGTAATCTCAGTAGCCATCCAAATTCTTGGCACCATCTACCTCATTAAGCCTTAATAGAGGGTGTTGAATTGTTTCAACACACTTGCTCCATCATTCAAAAATGCTGCACAGATCTGTCTGCTAGTATATGCAATGACCCTTGCTATACTAAAAATAATCAGGTTGGGGTGAAGAATAGTGTTTTGACCATTATTCCATATTTAGAAAGTATCTCTCACTTCATATAATGTAAAAAAAAAAGCAGTTCTAAGCTCCTCAATATATGTACTTTTTTCTGTTTAAGCATTTTTTATTGCCCTTGGCAGTACATGAAATAATGGTGATTAATAAGTGCATAAGAATGGTATACATCCAGAAAATTGAATGTACATATAAACATAAAAACATTATCTCTCAAAACTGCAGAAATGGTTTCTCTTTACTTAAGATGATCATCCTTTGTCATTGGCAAAATCAGAGACTGGATGTGAAGAGTTCTGTGATGAAGATGTGCACCTATCTAGTTATTCTTTATATAAATGGTATACAGAATTAGAATGTAATTCTACAAAATTGCTTGCTCTGTTTTTCATTATTTTAATAGCTTGGGGATGAGACTGATTTCCCACTGCTTTGCACTTTTTGCAGTTACATAGATTGTTGTACAGGATGTACAAAGTGGACATAAAATGCTACCATTCTGTTTTGACACATGCACAAAATATGCACAAATTATTATTGACCTATTACATTTGAATGATAAGAACATTTATATGTGTGGAGATCATAACTAGTCTAAATGAGGGCGCCTGAAGAACTGTTCATGTGGGTCACTTGTCACATGGGACATAAAGCTGTGGGCTGCAAAGCCATGTGCTTGTTTGTTGTTGTGTCTCTGTGTTCAGGTTTACAGCAGGTAATGGCTTTTGGCAGGTGCATCCTCTGACCACACCTAGAAAACTGATGGCCTTATCAGTAACAGAAACAGAGAGTTCTGCAGTGGTGCTGGAAAGGCCTGAGTGGCTTTGTGTAGTTCTGTCCTGATCTGCATCTCACTGTCAAGATCTGTAATCAGCATCTGTAAAACAAAGGATCCAACCAGACCTGCATAGCCTGTTCATTGTTATATAGTCAGAACCAGGTAACCAAACGAGAAGTGGAAATTACATCAGTACTAACTTTTCCCTACAGCTATGGTTATTTAGTTTTGTTTCCCTGGAGCAGCTGTCTGTTATCAGGGTGAATTCTTCGTCAAGAGAATGGCCAAGCATCAAACCTCTGTGCTGTGGTTCTGTATATACTTACTGGGGTTTCAGGAGTGTTACTTAGGCACAGATATTGAAAACATGCCCTGGGATATCCAAGGTGGTTATGTGTCCTTTTTATATGTAGCATGTGATTCTGGATAATAATGCTGGGGGTACTAAAATTTTAGAAACGTTAAGTACTTACTGTGTATGCAGGAAAACAGGTCTGTGTTAACACTTCAGTCCTGTAAAAATGTTTCAAAAATCTTTTTGGGAACATCAGACTGTAAGTTGAAGATCCTAAAGTGGTGTATGCCACACACAGACAAAATCAGTTTCTCTTGTTTGATGCTCTCAACAATTGGCTGAAGGATCAGTTAAGACTGGGGAATGGACATCAGAACAGCAGTGAAATTAAAGTGGCAGAATACAGCTTTAGACACATTTAAGATGTGGGAGAGAATAAGGAGCAGGTGCTTGCCATAAACCACAGCATTGCTTGGAAGCTGTGTGTGGTACACTGACTTCACATCCCATGGGCACGACGAGGCATGTGGCTGATTGAACGTACGACCAAGCCTTGCCATGGCAGGGAAATGGAATGCAGACAGAGGATGCTGCAGTCTGGCCAGGAACGAATGAGATTCATGATGGCTGCCTCTTGGGTCCTGTGTATGGTAATTCATCAAGCATGGGGTGCCAAATCTTCTATACCAGCCTTTGACTAGAAGCTCAAGCAACAGTTTTGCTGTTGATTATTTAATTCCGTTCTCTCTTCTACTTTTTCTTAGGTGCTGTCTTAATTAACCTTAATCTTAACCATGCTTCCATTATGGCCAGAGGAAAGAGAAAGAAGGAAACAGAACAGGACAAGAGTGAAGAGGTGTTCTTTGACTGAAAATGAAAAACTAGTGAGGCCTCCCAAGAAATTTTAAAACGCATGGGGCAGACTGAGGCTGTCAGCCCAGAATCTCTCACACTTTGCAAACCTGGCTGCTCCTGAGTGAAGAGCTTTCTTGCTGAAGGCAGCTCTGCTTTGGGCCTATCAGGGCAGGCCATTCCTGTCCCAGTCAAAATTTATCAGTATTTTACATTCAAATACTCATGGAAGGAGGGACTAGAACACAGATCTTCCTGTCTTCCTTAAAAGTAAGGGAAAGCCTCTGGTTACAGTTTCCCCCAGCTCTGCAATGGTCTTAGGGTTTCAGAAATGCTGACAGCATGTGCTGTGAAAATGTGCCTGGGAAGGACGGTAACACAATGCTTCATAAGCTGTTTGTTAGCACTGGCCTATGCGAATCAGTGAAGTGAGCTCAAACTCAAGTGACAACGGAATGGTTTCCCAAATCCTGCTTAAATTAGTAGATCCTAAACTCTGTCTTCCGCTTGAGGAACACAAAGGAAGAAACAACTTGGCTGTGCTTCCCAGTGCTTTAACAAGAGCTGAGTGCCTTGTTCAATGCAGACAAAACCTGGGCTGCTCCAGAAACAGAGCTGTGCAGCCACAAGGGAATTTGAGACCTACCCTGCCCCCTTTTCTTCAGTAGCTTCAAATTTTCTTAGGGTGCCTTTTATCTAGCCAGTTGTTCACATATCCAGAGCAGGTAACTAGGCATGTAAAGAATTTTAGTCTTAAAAGCTGGGCATTTAAAGGCAGCTTATTCTCGTGGATCTAACTCCTGAGTTCAGATGAAAATGCTGAAAGAGTTTTTACGTAGCCTTTCTGGTGGGGCTGGGGAGAGCAAAGAGCCACCTCACGCATGGAAGTGTGTTTCTGAAGCCACAGCTGCTCTGTGCTCAGTACAAGCCCTACCAAGAGATCACATAGCAGCTGGGGACAAGCACGGCCAGCCTGGCTGTGCCTGTGCCATGTCCCCTCGGCTCTGTGCCTGTGCCATGTCCCCTCGGCTCTGTGCCTGTGCCCTGTTCCCTCGGCTCTGTGCCTGCTGGGGAGCAGTTGTAGGAAGCTCCTGCTGAGCGCAAGCTGAGAGCTCTCGCGCTGAGCACCAGCGGTGGATTTCATCTGGCTAGATCCCAGATGATGGAACGTAATCTGTTGCATTCACTGCAGTTTTTGACTTGTCCTCATCTGCTGTTGAAGATCATATCAGTGGTTTCACATCCCTGATTTGTAAGTGATTTGCACTCCAAGTTGTGGGAACAAATTATTCCGTGCGTAACTTAGAAAATGTGGCCTGCGGAGTCTATTTGCAGTAACCATATTAGTTAAATTACCAGTGTGATTAACTGTAAGAATGAATGTGCTTTCATAAATACCAAAGCAATTATTTCTGGTAATTTATTCCACTCATTA
Source organism: Acanthiza pusilla (assembly GCA_036630365.1). Taxonomy (NCBI): domain Eukaryota; kingdom Metazoa; phylum Chordata; class Aves; order Passeriformes; family Acanthizidae; genus Acanthiza; species Acanthiza pusilla. The sequence continues at coordinate 78,740,236 of JAXCHO010000034.1, forward strand.
CAATATGGCTGCAAGAATCTGAACTGGTGTTTTTCAGATAATGTATTCCATATTTTGTGATGGGGACTTGAGAAAATTTTCTCTTTGCTAGGGCAGTTAGCTTATACTAATTTGGAGAACATTATTAGAGTTTAGGAAATTGTGAGTAAAATGATTTTCATTGTAGATACTCAGCAACATAACAACAAAGTATACTTCTAAGCTCTCATTTCCATATCCTTTCATTTGGTAAGATTAAAACAGCATGCATAACATGAGTGTATAAGTGTATACACTTTAAGTTTATAAAACCAACCCCCACTTTTACAGTGACTCCAGTCAGATGTTTATTTCTCAGTTAGTGCATTCCAAGTTACTAATCTAGTTAGAGATTAGTATCACCTCAGTTGGGTTTATTCAATTGTATGCTTGTCTTCACAAACTTTTTTTCAGAAATTATCTGTCTTAAAAAGAACAACTTTAAATCAAATTGTTGGTTTGTTCCTTTTGGTCTGGGTCCGGTATGGAATGCAGCCACATGAGTGGTTGAATTAACAGAGGAGGAGAGGTTTCAATTTTCAGGCAGGAATGAGGAAAAACAGTCTGGATTTACTAGAGTGATAAGATCTTCAACCAGATGTTCTACCAGCTACAGCTTGAAAATATGGCACCAAAGACTATTTCTTAGAGCAGCTATTCTGCATTTTCACTGCTACTTGAAAGCTTTTAAAATTTTTAATGCTGAATTTATGGAACACAAATTATAGATAATACTAATACTGTCTTTGCTTATAAATTGTTTGAGGAATTGTAGGATTATTTTTGATTTATTAATGTTTTTCCAGGGACAAATATATTGTTAGTATTGTGGGCAATCAAGTGGGAGTATTTTTCGTGTATTATTATATATTCATTTAGCCAAGTTTCATCTGAAAGAATATTCACATCAAAAGCAGTTGCCCATGAATCATGCCAGTGTTCTGGGTCTTCTGTAAAGTCTATTCCAAGTTGCCATTTTGCTGTTAAAATCTTCAGTTCTTATTTCAAGAAGAATCAACATCATGATTAGGAGCTTTATTGATGAAAGGTCAGATCTTTCTCTTTGGAGACCATCAGAGAGCCCTGCCTTTTTCTGTTGAAAACTGAGAAATAGTTATTTCACATAGCCTCCTTTCAGCCCTCCTTAAATTCAGTGTTAAGGTCAAAATAATTAGTTTACCACCGTCACTTATACAAAAGTTGGATATCCTACAGATGCCTAACTTTCATGCTGTATCAAAGTATCTTTGCATGCATGTTGTCCTGTGAACCAGGCACTTATTTCAGTTAAAATGAATGTGGGAAAGTAAAACTGCTTTAAAATAAGGTTTAGAGGGGTGCAATGAACAGCTACACATGTGTCTCCGTGAAGACTTGAATGGCAGTTGCACGAGTTCTGCCTTGGTTTCTCGGTAAAATGATGCGCAGTGGATATGTTCATTTATTTATTCTCTTCTTCTACAGTAAAGGCATACAGACTTAATTCTAATTCAGAAAAAAAATCTGCCTTACAAATTAATAAAAGGTGCTATGTACTCCTTCACATATTACACAATCGAGCATATATTTCTCCCAAACTCCCAAATCTTTGAAAGATATGATATGAAGATATTGAAGAATCATTCAAGATGGAGATGTTGTTTTAAATTTGTGTTAGAGACTTTATGTTTACAATAATGAATTGAGAATGACCATCATGCAGCAAGGCAGAATGAAAATAAATGTTTACTCGTCAAAAGAGTTCTTCGAACAGAAGAGTAATATCCTGTAGGGCATCAGGAGTTGTGTGCCTTTCATGTAACTATGATGCAGTGTACCTACAAAACTATAGCATGATATTTTCCTGGAAGTTTTGTGGGAATATTTCTTTGAAATGAGTGCTTGTATTTTAGAACAACTCTGGACCACTGTTGAAGGCAGGTGCCAGCTTTCATTAGTTGAATATAAATAATAAACCAGCAGGCATGTGGAACGGTACAACCCAAAAGAACTTAAATTGTTGATTTCTGCCCTTCATTTTTCATATGTTGTGGTAGCCTGGTATCTTTTTTATTTGTATTTATTGCATCAGGTATTTTTAGAAGTAATTTCGGTGCAGTATTTTTTTTTTTTCATTCTTCTGGGTATTGAATTCATTGTAGCTGAAGTTCTAGAGGAAAATTATTACTTCTATTATTCTTATTGCTGTTTGTATATACTGATTAAAAGTTATGGTTTTAAGGAATATGTAGAAGGCTTGTAATAAGCAATATGATTTGAACCACTCATGATACTGCTGTAGAAATGTCTCGCTGTTGCTAAATATTGCAGAGTTATTAATCTTTCTTGACAGGGAGCCAGTGGTTTTCAAGGTATTTTTGGTGTCTAGTTCCCACTTCACTAAATTTCCCATGTTTTTTATCTGACCTATTCCTCCTGACTGAGGGGCCTGGGAGACTTCAACCCACACTTCAGCCTGTAGGACAGTGGCACTGAGTGCACAGATTGAAATTGATGTCTCTCTCCCATTCCATGTCTGAGGGTGCAGATCCTCTTACTCTGAGCCAGTCCCTGTGCTCACACCTTCTCCCTGGGGTGTGATAGTCGTCATCCCAGAACAGTCTCCTCCTTTTGCTCATTTCCTTTTTCAAATCCCTAAAGCTTCACCAACCTCACAGGTCCATAAGTTCATCTGACCTCGGGTACATGGCAAGGCAGAGAAGGTGTAAAGGGCAGCAGATGCTACAAACTACTGCAGAAGGAATTTGGGGTCCATCGATATCCTACAATATTGGATATTACTCTACCCTCATTGTATCAATACTTAAGAATTCTGTTATTATTTAGTGTAGCGTATTTAAAGTTCTTGGACTTTTATAATATATCACATGTCACTGTGCTGTACTCAGAGGTGTATAGAACAGATAAAAGAAATCAGTTTGCAGAATTTCTTGCCCCAGTGAAGAAAACAGCATTTAAAGTCAGAAATTTTATGGAGTGGCTGTCTTATTTATGAAAGAAAAACTGAGGCTTCATTCCTACTCATTTCTTCCAGCTGAGATCTTGATCAAAATTCCTACACTAATATTGTTTGATATCCAGATGTCTGTCACATTGCTGTTTTTACAAGGAAAATTAAACTATGCAAACAGATTAAAAAATTGCTTTTCTTGGAGGTGATAATAAAGTTTCATATTATGCATTAAGATCAATACTGCATATTTTAAATATAAATTTAAAGCAGCTACTGAATAGAGAAGAAAGCAAGGGAAGGGTTCTTGATTTGTGGTTTACTATCTTCACTAATGGATATCTGTAACTCGATTTAGCAGATAATGAGCGAATGTTTTTAAAACAATAATTCATCTGAATTAGAACATTTCTCTGCAGGTTTTGACATCATGCTAACATTTTAATTGAATTCCTAAGAGGGATTTATTCATCCAGAGAAAATATATTTTAAACACGCTAGACTATGGATTGTTTAAATCTGGTTACATCCATGGGCAGACTTATGTTGTCTGACCTTGGAAAGCAGTCAGTGACAGAACTAAGGTCCTGTAAAAGAGATTTATGGTGCTGTTTGCCTATTACTAAAAAATGGTTAATTTTTAAATGGAAGTTTTGTTTCAGGTCATTAATTTGTGGCTCCGAGTGTTTGTGCCACATGCAGCAGGGTGTGCACGGTTGCCCAGCTGCAACAGCACAGTGCCATGGGGGCTTCTCTTTTGTCTCCACAGAAGCAGGGGGCAAGAAGCTGCGGAGCACCGTCCAGAGGAGCACTGAGACAGGGCTGGCCGTGGAGATGAGGAACTGGATGACCCGGCAGGCCAGCCGCGAGTCGACGGATGGGAGCATGAACAGCTACAGCTCTGAGGGAAAGTAAGCAGTGCTTAAAACTGTGGTTTCCTGACATTTCTCCATGAAATCGGTCATTAGAGAGAAGCACTAGGTCCTGTTCGGTCGGAATTCCCTTCACAAGCCAGTGTCTTGTGGTCAGATGGACCAAGCCTAAGTCTTCTCTGTGACTGAGTCAGTGTTGGTGCAGGAAGGATGAGGATCATTTCTACTGTGCCATGAGAAGGGCACATGGTGGGTCAGACCATCATCATGGGGTGTGTCAGGCAGGGAAGCAGGTGCAGTACACCAGGTAAAATGCAGATACAGACAAGTTTGCTTCCAAAAACTCCTGACATACGTTAGCGCTTTGCAGAGCAAAGCATTTCCAGAGCACTTCCAGGTGTCATTCACTGGGCTCAAGAGTTTTCCAAAGATTCTGCTACTGCAATCCTGAGGAAATTATCCGGGCAGAAGTACAACTCTGTCATGTATAATGGTTTTCATAAAAGCTCAAGTTAAAGATTTCTGAATGGTGTATCTGAGACATTGCCCAGAAAAGTCTTACTGTAGGTTGATTTATTAGTGGTGTTCACAGCACTGGACCATACATCTGTGCTGCACAGTATATCTTGTGTGTCCAAGTTAATGCACTATACACATTTGAGATGGACATTTCTTTATGATTGGTCATTACAAATTTCATTAGTTCTTGTTGCTCTGTAATGGGTCACAGATAATTTATGGCAGGCATTTTAATTTTAAGTTACTTTGGTCATTTGCCACAAGGGATTTCAGTTCCATTATTGAATAATGTCATTCTCAAAGACATTTTTAACAAAATGTTTAGAATGAATGGTGCTTTTAAAAATAGCAACCATTACTCAGTCTAATGTCATAATTTCTCTGTGTACATTTGATATTTAGCCATTGAATTCACAGTAACTGAGAAGTGAGAGCAGTTTTACCTTCATGTAACTAAGTCAGTGTTAAGGGTGTGTGTTAGTATGTTAATGAACTGTTCTCATATGAATACTTCAAAAATTAACAGTGGTCTTTAGTATATTGGAAAAGGAGAACATGATGAAAAAAATACTAATGTGGAAATTATTGAGGATTAGTGCTTTCTTTACCTGTTTGTTTATATGCTGGAGGCTAAATTGCTGCTTGTTGAACACTCTGGAATTTTGATAATTACAGTAATTGTTTTGTAAGTTCCTTGCAGTGCTACCAAAACCACAAACACAAGTGCAAAACGTCTAGAAAACAAAAAACAAACCCAAACCAAAATAAAACAAACTAAAAACCAAATTAAAACCCCAAACAAACAAACAAAGGGCAAATTTACATGTATTTATTTTTTGTTGGTTTTTTCAATATTATTTCTAGTTTGATTTTCCCTGGTGTGAGGTTGGCTGCAGACAGCCAGTTCAGTGATTTTCTGGATGGACTTGGTCCTGCCCAGCTTGTAGGACGACAGACTTTGGCAACGCCATCAATGGGTAAGTGTTTATGTCCTCTAGATATGGTATATTCTATTTGGTCAGGTAATTAGAACATAGAATTTACCTAGCTTCCCTTTAAATATGGATTTCTCTTGTGGTTTTGAACAACTCGGTTAAGACCAAAGATACAACCTCAGCCAAAGTTGAATGTAATTGTGGATGCTTATTATGACATGCAAAAGTAGAAAGGTGCTTTGAAAAATTCAGCATTTTACCTCTTCAGTTTTCCATCTTTAAAATAGAGCTAACGAGACCAATCTTTTCTCTGAATCACTTAGATAATGTTGTATAAAAATTGGTAATTTAGGTGCAAAATATTTTTTTACTATTATTATTATTATTATTATTATGTTTACAGACTTCTTTATGTTTACAAGCTGTCTTTTCATAACTTGTCTTGGACTAGAGGCATGGTGAAGGGATTTCAAGCAGTTCTACAGAGCTGCTTTATATTAATTCCCTTGCTGCCTTTTTTTATATGAAACTCTTAAGAAAGAGGAATTAAGTTGAAGTGATAGAGGTCTGGAAGATGGGAGACAAGATGGTATTGCAGAGGTTTTACATTGTTTACTGACATAAACATCAGTGAGGAGGGTAAGTATTAAATTACCCAGTAGTGTTAAAATCCAGATCATACTTACTGATGAAAAACAGATGATACAAGTCACCACATATTCATCCTAGAAATTCTCATGATGTTTCTTAAAGTAGTTCTGAATTACAATGCTGGGATTTCTTTTTGTTATCTAGGAGATATTCAGGTGGGAATGATGGACAAGAAAGGACAACTGGAAGTAGAAATAATCCGAGCCCGTGGCCTTGTTGTAAAACCAGGTTCAAAGACACTGCCAGGTAAGGAAGAAAAACCTTTGTAACAATCTTAGTGCAGGGCCAGGGGTTGGACTTGATGATCCTAATGGGTCCCTTCCAACTCAGTATATTCTATGTTTCTGTGATTCTGTGATTCTAAGAATAGCATTATGCCAAAAAAATCTGTGGCTTTTCTGTTCGGCTTTGTCAACTCTTAGCAAATCCACATCTCAGTAGATGACAATTTTGTACACTGAAATGCATAACGTATTGAAATGATATACCAAAAATCAGCCCTAGTTCAGGAGGAAAAAACTCAGGATGCCTGAAGATACAAAAGTATTTCTGGTAATAGCAAAGCTATTACCAAAAAAGAAAGAAAGGTATATACTGAATATTTTATATAGGAATCTTAGGAATGAAGAGGGGAGCAAGAGACGTGGAATAGGTACCTACTCAAAAAGTGGACCAGTATTTGATACTTACTCCTTATTTTATAATCTGATGTCCTATAACACTATGTGAAAAGGACAGTATAGTGATATTTTTAGCAGGCTCTTCAGCCAAAATAGAAATTGTGTCAGAGTCTTTTCTTCACTGATTTTCACCTTGCAGATAATTTTAAATTATTAACAATTTAGAGCATTAATCCAAATCTCACCAAAGTCATTGCAAGTCGTGCATTTACTTAATAGGCCTATTTTGCATATTGTACAGTATAGGTATGCTATATATAGGAATACCTGATTGTTCAGGTCAAAATCTGGATTGTTTCATGGCAAAAGAGACATACAAAAAGAAGTCAAGAGAAAAGTATGCCTAAGGAGAAGAGTAAGGAAAATGCATGGATTCTTTGTATGGGAATAATTGTTAATATTGCTTGTGGCGATTTGTTCTTATAAGTTATATATCTGTTAAAAGAAGATTTTTATATGGTGATAGAAAGTGCATATGTTACACCAAAAAATCTGGACTTCTTCTTTACTGTTCTTTATTTTCATTCTTTTAAGCACCATATGTAAAGGTGTATCTATTAGAAAATGGAGTCTGCATAGCCAAAAAGAAAACAAAGGTAGCAAGAAAAACGCTGGAACCACTTTATCAGCAACTTCTATCATTTGAAGAAAGTCCCCAAGGGAAGGTTTTACAGGTAATTTGCATCAATATTCCTCTGAACCTGAAAATGTCAGCTGTACAGTTTTCACTGAATGAGTTTCAGACTTCTTCGAGGTTTCATTTGGCAATAAATTCTCATATTTTATATACTTGTTGAACAGATAAATACAACAGTATTAGCTATTCATGCAAGTAGAAACTGAGTTTGCAAGTAGAACTGAGCAAAAGTCAGTTACAGATTATTTTGCTTCTGCTCTGTGTATGGGCTCCTCTCACTGAGCTTTCTCTGGTATCACAGTAACTGCTCTGTTTGTGCCCAGATCGTTTCTCTCACTGCATCGTGATTAGTATACACAGACTATGTCAGCAGTCAGATATTTCATTCCTTACTGTAATTAAATAAGCAGAAACTTTTGACAAATCAGATCGAAGCTTTTGTAATTTTTGCTGATTTTTTTCTATTTTCTTGTGTTCCTTTTCCTAACAGATAATTGTTTGGGGAGACTATGGACGTATGGATCACAAATCCTTTATGGGAGTGGCACAGATACTTTTAGATGAACTGGACCTGTCCAACATGGTGATTGGGTGGTTCAAACTTTTCCCTCCTTCTTCCCTAGTAGACCCAACCTTAGCTCCTCTCACTAGAAGAGCCTCCCAATCATCTCTTGAAAGTTCAACAGGACCTTCGTATGCTCGCTCATAGCAGCTGTGAAACTGTTGTCATAGCAACCAGCGTTACAAAAAAATGAAATTACAGGTCGCAAACCCTGGTAACACTGCATGCTTAATGTTGTGTCTTCTGAGCCTGTTTCTAGGGCTGCAACGCGATCCTGTGTTCTCAAGGAAGTCGCACACATTGTGCCCTACGGAAGGCCCTCAGGTGATGGACTGAAATCATGAAGAACTGATAGGTTTGGAGTTCAGGGACTCAGTTTTGGTCCAATCTGAAGCCATGGACTAAACTAAAAAAATCAATCTGTTTCATGCAACAAAAGTCCTTTTCAATGGCATATCTGTTTTGTTGCTCCCGTTTCTTTATTTATCTGCCCTCCCCTCCTCAAGCTTGGTTATGCCACAGAAACGGAGTTACCCTCCCATGAAGCCACGTTACAAGTCAGTGGATTAGCAGACATTGGAAGAAAAGAAGAATATAAGGATGCTGGAAAAGTCAACTGACACTTGCAGCAGTTGCTTGAGATCTGAAAACTCTTCATATTGAAAAGGTTCAAGACTTAAAGTGGCGGGCTTCATACCTCCAGCTATTCACACAGTGAAATCCCAGACATGATGGACTCTCTGAAAAATAAAGTTCTGTGGATATACTGTACTGTATGAAATTAAGAAACTTTTTTGCATGGACACAGATTTAGCTGAACACTTAAATTATTTTCTTGGGGCTGCAACTTGCAAAAAAAAAAAAAAGAATAAATCAGCCATTTTCAACAGTTTATATTATTTTTAAAAATAAATTTCACTAGTGCATGGTTTTAAAGGGAAGAGAATGCAACAGGGTGATACAAAGACACACCACGTTTATCATTCTTTAAACCAGTCATGGTCTGTGTTTTTGCAGACTTATATTAAAAATAAAAAATAATTTCTAGCAAATATTTAAAATTCTGTTTATGTGACAAGAAATAAGTGTAATATATTAAATTTATTTAAATGTAAAAGGTACAAGCCTTGTAAAGTTCAACATAATGTGCAAATTGTACACTTCTTTTACCTCCTTCTTTCTCTATCTCTCCTCCCAATCTCCCTTCTTCCTTTTGCTCTTTTTCCCCTCTACCTCCCAGGATGATCAGCATATTCTAAAATGGCTACCTTTTGACTTATTACTCTCTTATGCCCCATATTTGGTTCAGGGTTGCAGATTGTTCTGCATTTCTGAATTATTTGAGAAAAATATTGTTTAAGAGCTTACTTTTTTTCAAGCATGTTGAAAAGGATTTTGCAACATGGCTTGGGAGTACATTAATGTAATTCAGCATGTATTTGATAAAGAAGATATTTGAACTTTTGCAATTTATTGTACAGTGCATGGTAACTTATTTTCATTTTTTCTCACCTTCAAATTGAATTCTACAGCAAAATACTGGAATCATGTGGCCATTGTAAGATGTCTTCAATAAATTTGTTTTCAGCACCAGCATCTTTCATTCAAAGACTGAACTATCATTTCTTGAAGGTTTTTGGAAAGAGGAAAAATTAAGTACCTGATTGATTTTTAGGAAACAAATCTAAGCACTTTTATTTGCACTAAACCAAATTGATTGCTACATTTCTGAAAAAACAAAAGCAACAGAGGTTACAAATTCATACAGTTCTGCTGTAAAGTTCAATTTTCATAAACTACATTTGCGTTGCAAAAGACATAATTAGGTAATATCAGTCTGGAAAATACCAGTCTTTGGTTCATAAAATAGCCTTAAATAAAACTTATCAGTACCACTCTGACAGCTATTTGACACCATTACTAGAACCTCACTGCAGTTAATGGATCTTCAAAACCCTGGTTTTTGTAGCAGACAGTAACTACCGTTGGGTGGTGCTGCAAGTTCAAGCTTCTCATTAAATTATGTTATTTAAAGGGAATGTAACTGGCTAATGTTTAATAACAAAATACCCTTTTTTGTTTTTCCCTGGGTCTTTGTATGCCTTTAATACCTACTGAAGGTTTAATATTGAAATCTTGCAATAATTTTTGAAGTACATTACATTTACCTTTATGGCCACTCAGAATTATTCTGATTTTATTTGAAAATCTATTGAAGCTTCCCATTAGCAAATTGTACATGCCTCTTAAGAGGGAAAAAGTAATAACAGTATCACTTACAATGCCTTTTACTTTGTGCAATATCATAGAAAATGAGATTGTGTCTTGTCTGCAGAGTTTATATAATGGATTATTGTTAAGTTAATAGACAGACTGGTAAAATTATATTTATTGAAATAATTTAGACACCTGTCTACCAGCAGCAAATAAATACTACTAACATGCAGTCTGCAATATCCCCTAGGATATTAAACAAAAATACATAACCATTTTCCGGACACTGTGAGATGTGCTCACGCATTCTTGTATGCATAGTCCTCTATAAATTATTTCAAATTTTAAAATCAAGGACATGACGCATGGAAGGTTTGTACATAATTGTCATTATGCAGTATTTATTTTAAAAGAAATTAATGTATTTTTTTTAATTTTCACACGTCTGCAACTCTACTTATGGTTTAGTCATGTAAATAGTACTATTCCAGTGATCACTGCTGTCTTGTAAATAGTATGTTTTAAAAAGTTAAAAGGAATTACAGTTGGGGAAAAAAAAGGGCAGATTAGGCCTGTAATGAACACCAACTAATGTAAATCAAACTCATTCTGGTGATGGTATTTAACACTTTAAATAAAACATTTTCTTTACAGAATTTGTGTGGAGTGCTTTGTTGCTTTTCTCTGAGGTGTCAGCAGCATCCTCCATATCCTTCAGTGGAGCTGGTGGCCAGCAGCTCACACAGCTGCAAAACAAGCAGGCTTTTCTTCTCGCAGCAGGCTGCAGGTGAAATGCCAGTTTTAAGGTGCCACATTCACTGCCAGGCTTGGGGAGCAGAGGGAGGCCAGGTGTGCCCATCACCCAGCCAGGCTCGGGCTCACACTGCCAGCAGAGTGCACGGCTCCCAGGATGGAGCTGGCTCCGAGCTGCCAGCTCTGCCTGCGAGGCTGTGCTCCACCTCTGACAGAACCAGCACAGTCGGTGTGCTGAGACATGAAGCGCTGCCACCAGCTGGGGCGGAGTGGCTGCACCATCCCCTCAGACTTCCACCCTATCCCTGGATACCAGCTAATATGAGCTGCTTTTTTCTCATGAGCAGGGTACACATGAGGACAGAGTGCCCACCTCCCTGTGGTGGCTACAAGGGCTCGTGCAGCCTCTGCAGCAGGGAGCAGACAGTGGTCCGTGACGGGAGATGGGATTAAGACTTTTACCTCTACCTGACCCTTCAGGGGCAGCATCAGCACAGGCAGTGGTGACTGCGCAAAACATGAGCATTTCACTAAGCTGGATACCTACATCTTGGAAATTTACTGAAGAGAGAGAGGCTGGCTGGCAGTTTGCACAGAAAACGTGTGTGTTTATTTCCAGATACGAGCTGAAAGAAAAGCACTGCAGTACTGTCATGAGACAAAACCACCAAAAAAGTAAGCAAGTGTATTTTGGGCAGAGCAGTGATGGGAACTGTGAAGATAGGAGCTCCATTTGTTGCACTGCATCTGCAAGTGGGCTGCTGGAGGAGCAGACCCACATTTCTGGTGTTTTAAGCCACCAATACCCCAGCAGGTCCTTCTTTTCTGCTGATGCTGACGTTGCTGTTGCAAGGGTCTCAGGACAGGCAAGTCCCTGGGTGGGAGCTGGGCTGCAGGGACAGGTGAGGCTGCCCCATGCCCTGGAGCACATCCCCTCCAGCCTTGGGTGGGGTGGGCAGCAAACCAATCTCCTCCCACAGCTGTACATTAGACCTCATCTGTCTTTGGCACTAGTTAGAAATATACACAATTATGCTCAGCGAATCCTTGAAAAGGCCCATTGATACCACTGTACAGGCCAAGAAAGTCACAACATATACTTTTCTGAAGGGCCCTGTTCTCTGAGACGGTTTCTCAAGATTGCTTACTGTTTGCCCTTTCCAATTTCTTCTTGTCTATGTCCGCATAATTTCAAACCAAACAAAACTAAATCATTTTAATATTAACAGTACCACTTTACTCATGACTACCAAACATTGGTTCAGGTGGCTGGTTCATTTGGTTATGCTGGGAAGCGTTTGTGCCAATAAAAAATACAGTAAAACACCATGCTGCCCTAATTGTGGGGCTCTTCTGCTTCCATGCCTTTACTTCAGGTTTTCAAGTCCTAAGTAGCAAGATGTTCTTGCCATGATGAGGGTGAGCGTGGGGCCAGCACATCATATCCAGTGCACCATTGCCTTCTCACAGTTTCCCACTCCTATCAAATACCTTCACAATACAGTTCACAACTGTATAATAATTGAAATGTAATAGTTTTTATAGAGAGGTTTAATAGGGCATAAAAGGTAGCAAAGCAATAGATTTCATAGCTTCCTCACAAAGTTAGATAATGCTGTGTGGGAGTCCAGAACAGTTCGTACTTCTTCCCTTAGCTCATATCTGTGCAATTCTCACCTCCCTGATACCCAAGCAGCAAAGAGCAGACACCACAGCTGCAGATCTTATAACCACCTTCCAACTGTGACTGTCCTCTCTGTCCCTTCCTTGGTAAGTATTTACAGCAACCCTTTACCAGGAGCAAGCAGCAATGCAGGAAAGAAGATGCACATTTGCCCAGCAAAGACTGGTTCACCTTTAAAAGAAAAGTTTATGGAACCTAGCTTAGCTGGCAAAAAAAAAACCCAACCCAAAGCAAACAGTTATCTGCTACTAATACCAAAGACAAATTAACTTCTGGAATTATTTGCTTAATACCTGCCTATTTTAGATGACTCTTGTTTAGGATGGGATGAGTCACGCTGGGAACATCAGATTCTCTCCCTCTCTCTCCATTGGCCACAGAGGCAGGAAGTGATTTGTGTTGAATTTCCAACTTCACAGCAACTGTGCTTAGGAGAAGCAGATCCAGGCATAGTAGCCAGAAATAAGAACAGAGTCCATGGTCCTTCAGTAGCAAGACCTTTCTGAACTGCCTGTATAATTACCAGGACTGAGGGCAGCAGGCAGCCAATGACTGATGAAGGAGAAAATGGCTGTGAATTAATTTCCCAGATCTGACACGCTGTCATGTCAGGTCACTCCTCAGCCCAGCCCCAGGGGGAAAGAGAAGCAGCCATGTTAATTAAACCACAGGGCACTGATGCCCCAAAATATATTTGACATGAGGTCACATGGAAAGAAAAGAGCATCCTAGATCTGCAGGGAGTGCAGGGTGCAGGACTCAGGAAGAGTTTGTCATAAGTGTCTGTCCTCTGTGGCTGTTCCTGCAACCAAGAACAGTTTACTAAGTGCGATCCAAAATGTTCACATTATGGGACGGGTGTTGGCATGGAGATGGAATGGGTGAGTGTCTCTGGATGCCATTAATTTTATAGACATAGAGATTTAGGACACCTCAATGTTATGGCAGCAGGTTTGGCACTGGTAGAGTGTTTGAAGTGCAAGACTCACGAGTAGTGGCTAAAGTCACTTGGCTTGTTCAGCTCGGAGAAGGATGAGGAGTGACTCCACCACAGCCTAAAGCTTCCTCACGGTGGCCAGTGGAGGGGGAGTTGCTGAACTCCCCTTTGATGAGCAGTCATAGGACATGAGGAAACGGAACAGAGCTGCATTGGCTGAGGTTCAGACTGAATTAAGGAAAGGCTTTTCATCCAGAGGGTGGTTGGTCACCAGAACAAGCTCTTCAGGGAAGCAGCCATGAGTTCAAGGAGGGTCTGGATGATGCTCTTAGCCACATGGTTTAGGTAGTCCTTATGGATCCTTTCCAACTTCAGACAGTCCATGATTTGCCTGGACAGTTGCTGGCAGGGCTAATATAAGAGACATTAGTCAAAGTCCTTCTGTCTAGCTACAGTTTTGGTAAAGGAATGATCAGTGTTTTAAAGATCATATTTATATTAAGGGGATATCATTCACTGAAATGAAAACAGAGCAAAACACCAATACTTGCTAGGCCAAAACTCAACCCGTAGGTCCTGCTATGCTGATAATGCACATGGCACATGAAGAAAAGGTCAGTTCTGCCCTTGCCAGTGCATGTCAGCCTAGTTTGAATGCCAATAGCAGCCAAAATTATCATCCCCTTGATGAAAATTAAAACAGATTTAGGGAATACTGAGGGATTAAGTTGTAATGTGAGATTATCAAAGTAACAGATATTTTACTGATATCCGTTCTGATCCCCCCTTTTTTTTTTCTGGTTAGTTAGTATTTTAGCTACAACACTCCTGAATACTGACAGACAGATCTCTGAAGATGAGGAAGAGTCATTTCTATCAGTCATTTATACCATCTCTCAGGGACCAGCACACGAGAGTTCTGCTGCATGGGAAGAAATTCAGCTAAGAAGCTTGAGGACATTTGAAGTTTCTTCTTACAGTCTCCTACACACCAGAAACCACACAAAGATTTTCTTTATCTAACAGTTTCTCAGCCAATATCCTTATTCCATGCCAAATTCCAAGCTGTGATTTTGTGTTTTGGAATTTGTACTCCAGAACTGCATGCTCTCGGATCTGCTAACCTGGCCTTCCAGACGCCTCAGTCACCATCTGCCACACGCCTGAGGTGTCAGTGCACACAGTTACACAACCTCATGGCACGAACAAATGAGTCCTGTCCTTCACTGTGTTTTGGCTGCACAAATGCTGTGTTTTGGCCCAAGAGTCTGCGAGCCAGCAGCTCTGGCTCTCTAGGAACAGCCCTGGGGTGGGATGGCACTTCACCAATAGACAACTTTATTCCTCACTAGCAAAAATACAACTTGGAGAATTGACTTTTTTTATATATCCTGATGCACTTTGGCCATTGAAATAAAGTGAGAGCTAAGAAGGATAGATCTCAGAGTGAGCCAAGGAGCATTTGGGTCACATGAAGGGAGAAAGGCCACCAAATCATTTAAAATGGAACCGCGTCTCTAAACTGTCCCCTAAACACATGAGTCAGGTGACAGACAAGGAAATGTTGAATGGAGATACAGAGGTGACATATTCCTGTTAGCACCTTAAAGAATCTTAAAACAAAAAAATGTTGGCACAGTTCTCAGCTCTGAAAGTTTCATTAAGATGAAAAAAGAAAAAAAATTAACATAAGAATCCCCATTTTGTATTGCTGTGAATTCTGCTCATTTCCAGCCCAGGATTTCTTGTTTTCAATTAGCATGGTATCAGCCAAGATCACAGTAACTCTGCAGCAGTAGGGTTAGTTTTCTATAGTTTTACATGTGTCACTAAGAACATGTTTTTATATAGTAATGGTTTTCTTTCCCTTTTTAGACACAGTTTTTCTTTCCTTGTTTTCTTTAAGAATGATCAGAACCAAGCTGCTTCTTTGCGCCTTTTCCTCATCTAATACATGTCTAATACTTAAAATGTGAGCAGGTGCCTTAGGCAAAAGATTCAGAATACAGTTTTCTTACACCCTCAGCAGCTTTGCTTTCCTGACCAGTGTTGAGTTACAAACTTAATTGTGACAGCTGGGTGTCAACTTCCAGCCACAGCTACAGTCCAAGATGGATACTCAGGCTGTGTTCAGATATCTAATTTAGGTGAAGCTCAGAGGGCCAAAATTAAGTCTAATTGCACTCAATGGAAAGAGACAGGAGGCCCTCCGTGGTAACTCTAATTTAGGATCTTCTGGAAAGCCATTTTGGGCGCTTTTCACTGTCAGCTGCATATGAAGTCTAAGGCAGTTCATCTTCCAAGGTAGGCCATGCAAATAGCTCCCAAAATGAGGATGCCACTCTCTGGATAAGACACAGAAGAATAACAAACTCTTATTCCCTTCAGTCCTTTTTGCTCCCAGAAAACAGCTGGGAAAATCTCCCTCCTGAGAACTGAATAACAATGAAATTAAACATTGTGAAAGCAAAAATGTGGGGAAGAGAAAGATGGACCCACTGAAAAGTCTTCATCCTCTCGTGCAAACCTCAGGACTTCAGACTAAAACCATGGCTGACCTTGACCTCAGTGAGAGGCCATGACATGAGGTTTAGTCATATTCCTGCTCTCAAAAGCTACTTGAGCTCCCTTTGCAGACAGCAAAGTGCCAGCTGGCTGCTGGAGCTTGGCCCTGGTGTCCCTGCCTTCCTTCGGCCTCTGGTCCTTGTTCACTCAGGTCACATCTGCGCTGCTCGATAGAATGCACCAGCTCCATTTTGCAGGCATGGAGACCCAGCAGCATGGCTTGCGTTGCATCCAAACACCTCAGCTCTCTGCCTTTCTCTTGTCCCTTCCTCTCCTCAAATAAGTTTTCCTCTCCCAAATTTCTGGGAGCAAGGGCTGGCCAATGGCACCACAAAGCATTTCTTGGGAGAGCACTGTCTCCTGTGGGTTAAACCATGGCAGGGACCGTGCCAGTGATGGCACAGTGCCTGGGGGACAGGCCAGGGCTGTAGGGCATGGCCTGTCCCTGCGTACAGATGCAGCCTGGCCACCTTTGCATGTGGGGAGGCAGAGCCAGATGGGAATTCAAGTGGATGAGCAAAGAGTAAATCAGTCCTTTTCAAACTGGGAACACAGCACTTCTTCTGCCAGATTTGAAGCTTGTTCTTTCACTCCATGTGGTCTTAAATAAATTTGTAAATAAATGCAAGTCTGTTAAGGGAGAAAGGCTGAAATCAACAAGAATTTTGAAATTAAAAGCTATTGTAAGATGGCCAAGTGCCTGAGTACTGTGAGCTAAATCAGGAGTTTTGGTCTGAAGCAGGCAAGGAGCTACTGGAGAGGGTCCAGCAGAGGCCACAAAGATGGTGAGGGCATGTAGCATCTCTCTTAAGAGGAGAAACTGGGGGAGCTGGGCCTGTTTAGTCTGGAGAAGACTGAGAGGGGATCTCACGGATACATATAAATATCTCAAAGGCAGGTGCCAAGAGGATGGTGCCAGGCTGTTTCTGGTGGTGCCCAGAGACAGGATGAGGACTGATGGCCACAAACTGAAACACAAAAATTACCACCTCATCATGAGGAAGAGCTTCTTTACATTGAGCATGACAGAGTGCTGGAACAGGCTGCCCAGGGGACTTGTGGAGTCTCCCTCTATGGAGACATTCCAAACCCACCTGGATGTGTTCCTGTGTCACCTGCTCCAGGTGACCCTGCTTGCCAGGGGGATTGGACTGGGTGATATCCAAAGGTCCCTGCCAACCCTAACAATTCTGTGATTCTGTGAAACATCTGGGTGGTATTTAAGGACCACAGTGTGTTGCTGCCACCACAGGAGATATGGGCGGTGTAGGAGCTGAAGAAGGTATTAAAAAGCACCACAGGACATATCCTGCTCCCCATCAGCAGGAAGGGGAAGAGCCAACAAGCTTGCTGAGGAGATGCTGCAGGGAAAGTAAATAACAGCGTCCATTTTCCACTTTTCCAGAAGTTTGCCATTCTGACTGAATATTTACCTTTCTTGAGTTGGTCCTACTAGTACAAGTTTGCAAAAGGAGAACAGACTCTTGGCCAATCAATTAATCATAATTAATAAGGAGAACATGAATGAACTGTGCAAAGTAATTAAAGCCTGAGGAAAAGGAAAAAAAAACAAAACACCTGCTAAAGTGTTAATTATTTCCTCTCCATCCCTTAGCTGCAAGCAGGGTGTTGTCCTGTCTAGCTCAGCACCTGTATTGTCCCATTATTGTTTCAGCTGCTGAAAAACCAAACCAGCATGCAGGTGGGTTTTCTCATAAAGGGCCATCATTGATCTCAGTATTACAGCCACTCCTAACAAATTCTGGAAGTGATGCGGTTACTCAAGTTTCAGGGCTGAAACTGGTCTCCAAGAACCAGAGAGGGTAAGTTCTTTTGTTAGGTCAACTTATCCTGCTTCTGTCCAAAGAATATAATGTACTTTCTTCTGAAGCATTTACCAGGGATACTTGTCAAATGGAAGTGAAACGAGAGGCTGGGATCCAGGATGGTGACTCCCAAGTTCTTTAAGGCCAGCTTTAATCTTGCTGCTGATGCGTCTTTAAGGATGCCACAGATGAGAAGACTTGTTTATAAGTTATTAATCGACACCCACTTTCTTTCTCAAGTACTCTTACACCCAAATGTGATTTTGTTTTATATTTACTATCCTATTATTTATTGGCCACGTGTATCAAGGTCATAACTGTTAATACAACTTGAATCAGTCACGACAAATTCTTCTTAAAAAAAAAAAAAAAGTAGTTTCTTGAGTAAGGGCCAAGAAGAACATGGCAAATAGGATGGAAACAGCTCACAATTCATGCAGAAAAGGAAAGTTAGGGAATAAGTGCCTGCCTTGCAAGGATCCACAATGGGCCATTGTCAACTGATGCCAAACCTCATACATCATATTCCCTGGAAGTGAAGCTCTATTACCCAAAACTCTGCAGGGGAAGAATAAGCTGGAAGAAGCTGTGATGCAGTCATCTCCCACTGAGCTTTCTCTGGAACTTTCCTTTGTTGGGAGAGGAGCTCAAGTCAGCCTCAGAGGAACCACTTACAGGGATTGTGAAACCACAGAGATCCCTTGAGATCCTCTGGGATGATGGGCATGGCTGAGTTAGATGGTGATCAGCATGTAGCTGTGAGACAAGACCTGCCCTCTAATCACCGCTCCAGTCAGCACTGAATTATGTCATATCTACCAAACCCTTTCAGTGCATAGTCTGAGAAGTGTCCTCTGCCAAGTGCTCCACTACCTCGGAAGACTGGGACTCCTCACGACAGGTAAATAAATTGCCCTTTGGTATCTGCATAAAAGAAGTACATTACCTCCCTCTGACAGGTATCCCTGTGAGAAAGGACTCTTCCAGCTTTTGCAACTAATGGCACTAGACAGGTTTTGTGATGGTTGATCCTATTACAGACTGGGCTCTCCACCAGCCCTGACATGAAGTTCTATTCCCTGCTGCATGGGTTTCATAAATGCTTAGTATGGGTTATGCATGCTCCTTAAGTTTATCAACACCTCCACTGTGTTTTACAGTGCCTTCACCAAGACACTGAAGCTTGAGGGTGCTCTTCTGTCTGGCAAATCTCTATGGATGTGACTCATCTCACCTAATTTCAGTGGTCAGCCAGGTGGACATGTGTATTCTGGTCTCTCTGAATAGACAGTGGAAAAGGTACTTTTAAAACAAATTTAGGATGTGTCCTTGTCCTGGTTCTGGGGGAAGTTTAGCACTATGTGTGTGTAACCCAAACTGTGTATTCTACTCCCTTCTGTAATTTCTGATGAGCTGTTAATAATGAGTCGTTTGCAGTCCATGCCCAGTGCACACCCAACACCTCAGGCTACAAGCTGGGTGTTAAATGAGATAGGGGAGAAGAGGAAAACCCTTCGAAGCAGGGCAGTGTTTCTTTTTCTTCACACTAATGACTCAGCAGTGATAATTCCCGCCAGGGAAGCACCAGGACAGTCACACTCATCCTGAGGGGGTCATCTCTGCTAATGGGCCATCGTGGACTCAATGGCACCAGCTGCAAAAACTCGCAGGATTACATGGTTCCATTGTGAAACTGCCCTCCCTGGGAGAGCTACTGAGCGTTCCCACCTGAACCTGATCATATATAACTGGGCACTTGGGACATCACCATCACCACTCGACAGATCCAGAGGAGGACCAGAACTTCCACAGAACCTCTGCGTTCAACTGCAACCGTCCCTTCAACAGGACTGCAGCCACCGCTTGAAGGACTGTGACCACCACCCTGACCCACAGGGTGCAGGTTGTATTCTGACTCTCTTGGTTTAAGCCAGTTTCCCTGGCATTTATTGTAATCTTTCTATTAAATTGTAACTCCCACTTGAAATTTCTCTGAAGGTGTTGGAAAATACACGAATTTAAAAATTTTGTATAACTTTTAACTTTTTTTTTGTCTCTCTAGTTAGGCTTGACTTGACTTTGCTTTGGGGAAGGAAATTTTCTTTATTTAGGAGATACAGCATCAGTCTAAGGAGATGTGCTTAGCATACCGACAGACTGGGAGTAGCCCAAAGATACCCAGAGAGATAAAGGCCATCAGTGGAACATTATCGGAACATCGGTGGCCATCTACAAACAACTACCCCAAACGTCACCTCTGACAGAGTTGAAGACATCTCGCCCAGAAAGGACTGATAAGAAAAATGAAAAATGAAGACCTAATTTACATCGGAGGTGAGGGGATTCGGGTCCAATAGAAAACTGAATACTGAGGGTTGCTCAACTCTGGACCAATGGACTTTGAAACAATACATCCCTTTGGGTTTTAACTGTATAAAAACTGGGGGAAAATCCTGTAAAAGCATGTGTTTTTGGAATACTTTCCTTGGCATATCCTGGCCAGTAAATAAAGTAATGCCTGATTCTCTATCACTTCATATATAGTGGTAGAGGGTTTTTTATTTCTCCTGATTTTCGGTGACAAAGGTAATTGTGTGGGGTTCACTTCTCCAGTTTACTTTCAAACCAGCACATTCCTTTAAGAAGAAAATGAGTCATAGCTTAGCTGTAACTATTCTTGTCAGTGACTATAAAGGGAATAGCTCAGATGCACATCTAGTCCACTGAAACCCATAAATTGAGTCTTGCTATTGACTCAAATGAGCTTTTAGCTGAAGCCTATGTTTCTCCAGCACTGAAGAGGCCCCACAGTGGCACCCACTCTGAAGCCACTGGAGATACATATTGAGTGCTGTAGGACAGCAGCTGAAATAACCTGTGGCTGGGGAAGGTGCTGCTTCTGTCCAGACTGTCACTCCCGGTGCTCTGAGGCTGTCTTACGGTGTTGTGCTAAAGGGAATCTGCTTTGTGTATGAGAGCACAAATCACTGCTACACTTGCAGGCTAAACCTGATTTTAGTGGAGTATTTTTGTAAGACAGAGCTTAGCCTAAAATATATACGTATATGACATTGGTTGAGAAAACTGCAAACACGTAAGGGAGGTTTCTGTATGAGTCTCATGGACAACAACAAGGCAGTCCAGCCCAAGGTGGTCACAGCGCCGTGCTCAGAGCAGAGCTACAGGAGGAGCGGTGGCTCCTGAGGCTGCTCCAGAGGTGTGCAACCAGATCGATGTTTGAAGAAAGCAGGCCAGAACACGCTGAGGGAAATACATTATTTGTATTTCCTGAAGTTCTCTCTGTATGCTACTCCTGGGCTTCCCTTACAAATTTTCCGACCTGGTCTACTCAGCAACAAAACTTCTGCTAATTGACAGGTGTCCAGCCCCACAGAAAAGGCTTAGCAAGACCAAAAAAATGTGCTAAGTCATGGGACACTTTCTGATGATGAAATGGCAACCTTTCTTTTCTTTAACACTGGGATATTATTAGTTAATATGCTGCTACCTTGCAGACATGGTGGTTTCAGCATTACTGTTAGTTTTTAAGATCTGGTTCTTTTACTAGAAGATTACCTTCAACATGAGGGGAGACCAGTGACTTTATAAAGGAATTTCAGAGTGGGGTTCTATGGCCTAAATATACCCATCCATTCTCACATTCATCTGTTTTCCTCTCCATTCAGAGGATGAGGAAATGATCATCCGTTCCAAACCAGATTTGTGCAAGCATGTTGGTAAACAGGCATGACTGTTACCTTGGAGAGCAGATTTGTGCAGGTTTATTTTTATTATTAGATATTAACTCTAAAGCAGATGAAATTAAACTGAATGCCATTATTTCTGCCTAGGCTACTCTCTCTGGCCATTCTCTGGCTCTGCTGTTAACCTTGGTTTGAACTGGCTACTATTTAGTGTCTTAATTTGAACCCAAGTTTGTAGGAAATATGTATTAAGGAAGGTACTGGAATGTGCAAGTCAGTCTCTGTGTTTTCAGTACAAGCTGAGAACACAGAAAAACAACACAGGAATTTAACTCTCTTTTTAAAGACAATTTATTGTTTAAACTTCAGGAGCCCACCCTGGAGATATCTGCCTCAGATCCATTTTTCATCAACAACAAAATTCCTGTTGACTGTTGAGGTTAGAACTGTATCTGGTGGACATCTGTCCATTGACTTTTAAGGACTAGGAACTTGGGAGAGGAGAAAATATGCAATGTTCTTTTTTTAAAATATGATGACTATTAAGATGAGCAACACAAAATGATACTTTCTTGAATGTTTCCCCAGAATATAACAAAGGTAAATAAAGCATTACACTGAGAGGGGAGACAATTTCCAGGATGGATGAGGACAGAGCCACAGAGAGAAGCAGTCAGCTGAGGGTGACTGATTGAAGGAAGATCTGCAGCCTCTGCTCTGAGTCACTAGAGGCCCTGCAGAGTCCCAGGAAACTGGTGGGAGATAACAGGCTTGCCTTGTGCACTGAAGAGTGGCAGGAAGCCGAAACGTAAAACGTTTTATCTCTACTAAAGCCTCTCATTTCCTACATTAAAAGGTTTGATCTCTAAAATAAATTTCAATTTTAATGGTGGTCTGAATATTTTTGCTTTTCCTGGCCCAGGAAAAGAAAATTGGAGAGTTATCTATCATCGGTTTGTTCTTTGCAAATTCCTTCTGAGGGCTCTGCGCCACATGTGGAGAAGGAGGTTTTCCTTCTCATCTTTGTACTGGAGGATTAATTTATTCCACTGTAGATCACAGCATACTCGAATTATAGGAAAAAAAAGTGTTCTGCATTAGATGCTTGTGCTAAGTGCTGCTGGCACAGGGCAGCAGCGGCACAGGCTGGCAGCAGCCTCTCCTGCCTGGCTGCTTGGCTGTGGCAGCCTCTGCAGTCACACTCCCGGGCACATGATGTGCAGGACAGAGGTGAATTTCAGGTTAGATTATCTCACTCTTCATGTGCAAGGCTCTATGGAAAGTGCGGCTGCAATGAGACACTCAGCCATCACAACACTGCTCTGAAAAGCCTTTTGCTGAACTGTGCTGCATCCACTGCTGTTTTCCAGCTAGAAAAGAGAATTATTTAGCAATGGGCTTTTATGCCTTTGTGGTTTTTTTTCTATTCTGCCGTTCCCTGTTGCTCAGCACTATCTTTTGCATGTACCGCACTTGACAGACAGAAGTCAGCCGTGCACACACAGGGACAGTGAGGACACCAGTGTACACACAGGCTATGCAGTGAAATTAATCTGCTCCATGGGGTCTTGACATCTTCTTTTCCATCCTCTAGCTCCGATGGCATTTTTCCTTCAGTAGATATGAGATGCATCACTGTCCCACTTAACCCTTTTATGTGACCACTAAACTACGTGGATTAATATTCTGACCTTTTTCTTGGAAGAGAATTCCATATTAACATTTACTAAAGAATCAATACTTATAAATGAGGGCCATGAAATAATTAGATAAAAGACAGAGGGAAGATGAGAAACAATTGTAGTCTACTCAGGCTGCATTACTTTCTGTTCAGTTATCCATCTCTCACACAGAGCAAGCTAAATCCTAAGATCTACAAACCACTGATATTAAGGTGGTACAGTTATTTCTCAATCACTGTCCTCTGCTAATTGCAGCAACCAGTTTCACTTCTCAGATGTGTCTCCCTGACCTCTGAGGCAAGAGTGACTGTGTACAACACATACGCAATACTGGACCAGATTTCAAATATGTTTTTAACTTCAAAGGATTTGGGTATCAAAAATCTCAAAACGCAGTCACATAGCATGGACATTCAGTGTTTTACATGTTTCAGACTGATAAGTATCTGGGCTATAATATCAGTGGCTGCTTCGCTGAAGTTTCCTGAATGCTTTGCTCAGAAGGCAAATGCCAAATCACAACTTTCATCACTGAAAATTGCATGAGTATTCACTATGCAAAGAGGTTTTGGCCCTTCATCATCTTGTTGGATCGCCTTGGATAATGAAAACTGATTTCACAAACTACTCTGGCCAACACTGAACTGAAGCTGCTGGAAACATACTTAGAGCCAGCTCAGTTGCCTTGGACATGGAAGTTTTGCTTTTACCCACTAAAGCAATAGTAATACAAATATCCCCACATGGCCTCTAAGTGCTGGTAGGCTTTAAACCACTTATGCTGTTTCCAAAAAATATCTCATGAGCAGTCTTGTGCTAAAACCTTGGCTCCAGACCTCCCAAATGCAACAGAAATCAATAGGACTGTTTGTGCCTATTGGGACTTTTTTGGGAACTGAATGCATTCATGAATTGTTAAGGCTGAGACATGAAACAAAGTTTTCTGGATGCTATACAGTAACCATAAAAAATACTATCCACGTATTTCCTTTGTGTCAAGAATATATTTTATAGTGTTAATAATATTAATATCAAGTCAGAAAATATAAACATTCACTGAAGGAACTGAAATTCTATGTCAAGAGGGAGGAATGACTAGTTCAATTTTCTCCAAATGGAGAAGTAATTCTATGTGGACAGACCATGAGAGGTTTCAGAGCTATCTAATAGGACTGATGTGGGACCTGCAACTGGAAGGACCTTAGTCAGTGGTCCTTTCTGGGATGTCTGAATTTCACAGACTTCTTGTGAAATCATGAAGGTAGTCATTGGAGCCATATGTAAGTACACTAAACATTCCTGTGGAACTCAGTTCCCAATTTAGAAGAAAATAACAACAACAATAATGACACCCCTCAGAACACAGAGAATTTCTGTGTGCCTTGCTTTTGTCCCTAGAGGGTGCTTCCCAAAACCAGAATCCAATTAAAAATTGTCATACACATACGCATTATTTTCTTCCCTTTTTCCCTCTTGCCCCTCTGCTGCCCCAATGGGTCTTAAGGCTGGTGGCTGCATTCTGGTGTTGGTACGGGAGATTTCAGCACCTGGAGTGCCCCTCTGAAGAACAAAATGTTCATGTTGATGGTTTCTTCTTCTCTGCAAGATCCACCCGGGTCCTCCGTGCTGACATGCTCTTGCACATTTGTCCTTTCTTCACCACTGTGCAGCTTCATGTTGTGTCCACATTTACTGTAAATAGTACTTTCACGTAGGTTAGATGTAAATACCATTTATTCTCTTTGTTACCCTTAAACCCAGTTTTCTCCAGTTTTGTCTCTGTATTTCTTTAACTGATCATTAGAACACTGCTTCTAGGCACAGGGTCTCTGGTGACAGCCTACATCCCATCTCTCACCATCTCTTGCCTGTGCTTCTCTGCGCTGCTTCTCGAGATCTCTGCTGCTGCACCAGGTCTGCATTTCTCTGCACTACATCTGGAGCTGGAGTGGTGCATCTCACCCAGTGCAGAGGAACTGCTTATTGCTCTGACTGTGTCACACAAAGTGAAAGGCATTAGCCAGCGACATCTGAACAGCCAGAGATGCTCTCTCAGCCCAACCAAGCGAGCCAGAGCTGGAGGCAGGTGAGGGAGAGCTCAGCCAAGGCCAGCCTGACCAGCCTCACTCCTGAGGATCTGCAGGTTGGTATCAAAGCTCCTGGTCTGATCCTAGGGATAGCAATAGCTTGTGTTAGTGAAAACAGGGCAAAACCAAAAGCAATTGCAGAAGCAGACGTGATTCTTTTTCCTGTTAAGGCATGGGTGACCAACATTATGCTTAGAAATTGTGTTTAGGTAAATGCCTCTATAACCTAGAGAGAGCAAATAGCTTGGAAAATCACCTTAAGCACCACAGCCTACAAAGTCCTGAGGCACCAGCTCTTCCATTTACGGAATCACAGACTGGGTAAGGTTGAAAGGGACCTCAGTGGGTCATCTGGTCCAACCTCCCTGCTCAGGCAGGGTTGTCCTAGAATACCTTACACAGGATTGCATCCAGATGATTCTTTCTTATATTTATATTTTGTTATTTGTATTTTATTTATTTACATTTACATGTGTTTGCTCCCAGTCTTTCCTCCCATCTTTATAAATCATGATTTCCTGCTTTGCTAAGTCAGCCGTGAAAACAGAAAGGCTATTAAAAAAACTAGAGAAAGATTAGGGAAAGGTTCCTCCAAAATACAGCAGTGAGAAGCCTAAAGCCACGATTTATCTTGCACACACATGTTTTATGTTAATGTGCCTGGCTTAAGGAATTACTTTTATCAGCCTCCCCCAGGGCTGTGAGAGCACCCTGTGCTTGGCACCACGGTGGTGACAGACGGACAGTGGCACACAGGAGGTAACTGGCAGGGCTATTGACTCTCCTTCATGGTGCTGGGAAGGTTTCAGAATATCATTGAGTCTCATGCAGTAGGCTGGGGACAGCCTGTTGTAATGCCTGGTATTATGAACTTACATAATAAAAATAAAGGAATGTAATAGCTGAATACATAATATCCTGGTTTTAATAGGAAGGAAAACCACAGCTATGCTGTGCAGCTGAACGTGTTCTGCAGCCAGACCAAAAATGTGAAGATTGCCTCTCTGAGCCAGCTATTGTGTTTTAAAGCAAAGGGACAAAGATTCACAAGCCCCACCACAATCTGTGAAAGCTTGTCTTCCTACAGGGTCGAATGAAATGCAACACTTCCATAACTGGTGTTTCTCCATAGACTATGAGAAACATCGGAAACCAAGTACTTGCCACTGTAATGTTTCCCATACCCTACCTTTGACTCACCCGAGACAGATCTGTATCTCTCACCCCGGCAGTCATAGCTACCAGCAGAGACATTTTTTAAGTTCCTCTCATTGTGTTATTTGTCAAACATAATCATTAAGGGATTATAGCAGATAAATGCTACTCAAAATCATGTTCTGATGCCACTCAAAGGGCTCACTGCAATTTTTTACCTATACCCTTGTAATTTTATGTTTACCTGAGGAACTATGCTATACAGACCTTATTTGGTTCCCTTTAAAGTTGTTTTTCTTATATGTTAAAAGGAGGAAAATAAACCCAGAAGAGGCCTTATAAATCCCTGAGCAGGAAGCTGAGAAAGGGACTGGCAGAGAGAACTCATATGAGAAATCTGCAAATTTTCTTGGTAATTATTCTGGTAGTGGGGAAAGATGAGTTCCGTTATTATTCACACAGTCATCATGTGATCTTTTGGAATGGTAACAGGTCATCCTTGCCCATTTTGTATCGAGTTTGACACTGGGTTTGAACAACCCCTTGCTCCTCAAGGCAAATAATGTAAATGTGAGTGGGATTTCAGGTCAAGTTAGGCTGAGCTCTGTTATACTGCAAATAAAAATGAGATGTATTATGCCTGAGAATAAGTCTCATTGGTTCTCTGATCCAGTAGTTGTGTGAATCTGGGGCTGGCAGAAGGTGGAGTTGAGAATACATGGGCACAGGGAGGAACCACCTCCCCTGGAAGCAGCTTGGACTCTGGCTGCAGAGCTGCTCTTTACGGGTGGGTCTGCTCTGGGATTTCAGTGCTGTTCCAGGGACCTGGCTTCAGGCAGCACACTGGAGCAGCTTGCATGTACCTCCTGAGCAGCAGAGCAGAGTCCTGGGGCACACGTGCCCTTAGTCTCTGGCCTCTATAAACACGGGATCCCATCCTGGATCTCCCTGTAGTAACATATATGGTTATCCTCACTCACAACACGGGGCAGGCAGGTTTTGAGCAATTAAGCTGCATTGCTCTCTGATGATTTAATTAAACCTGCTTGCTACCAAATCCTACCTGGATTCTCTGTCTCCACTGGCAGGGGACTCAAACTAAGAAGCATTTTCAGAATACACTACTGGTACTATTAAGTGTCCTCATTTCGGTGTGTAAGAATCAATATTCACCGACCAGAGAGAAGCGCCAGACCAGGGCACTGCTACACAAATGTTAAGATCTGTGCTCTAGGCAGTCCTTCCACAAATCCTGCCATTCCTTCTGCCTCTGCACTTATTTAATTGCTCCCATTCACGTCTTCATCGCCACTACACACACAATTTCTTGCTCTGTGCTGTGTAGTAACACATGCTCACACGTCTGTATGTCCTACTGCCAAGAGTTAATTCCAGAGAGCAGATGGTCTCCAGCTGTATGGTTGTGTGCTCTGGTTTCATCCATCTTTCTGGAGCTGAGCTGTGTCTGTTTGAGTGGGATATCTCAGGGTTGGCAGGAGGGTGGCAGGAAAGCTCTGAGCAACAGAGCTGAAAAGCAGCACCATCAATGTAGGGCGTGGCCTTTTCCCACAGAGAACTGCTGCACTGATGCTATGCAGGGACTCATGCACAGCATTCTCCTAAAGGGGTGCACTTGGTTATGGGTTTGGAGGCAAAGTGGCCATTCGGGCCACTGGGCTATGTAAGTAATGTGACAGGAACTCTGCTGTCCCAGGCAATTGCGTCTTCCCGGCAGAGGGATCCTTGCAGGTTCAGCTGGGAAGAGAGTTTTGCGTGCCTCGTCTCCATGTGAAGAGGCTGATGTGATAAAGGAGTCACTTATTGCTCCTGTTGAGCAACCTCACTGGTATGTGACTGATTTGTGCCACTGTCTGTTGTGCCACACACATAAAAACACGAGTATAGGCACTTAAGTAATCCGTGTTAAAAATTCAGACATAGTATCTGACCTGACACTTCTATAATTTCATACTATATATTTTTCTGTATTATTACTATTGTATACTTCTCATACATTATTATATTGTTTTAGAATATATTACTAATAGAATATATTTATTATTAAATATTAAGCAATCATTTAATGATAGTAATTCTATAAGTAATATATTTTTCATATATTGTTTTCTATACTTAGTCCTTATGTGAAATTCATTGATTTTAAGAGGCTTAGGATCAAGTGCTGTTAAAGTGAAATTCACACAGAATTTAGAAATCCATGGGCATGATCCATTGATTTTGGTGATATCTGCTCTGATTGACTGTAGTGTGTTCTCTGCTTGTAGTTGAAGAAAGAAAAAATCTGCCTTTACACGTCAAGAGCACACCAGGAATTTCATCTACTCTCAGATAAGGCCTGAAACAGAAACATTGTCTCTGGCTTGGTCATGGCATCACAGAGCATGCAGTTTGGGACCCTTTTGGTAATTCAGAAGATATTTTTGGATCAGTCCTGACCAGCTGCTCTTAAAACCTGCAGACACTGTGCATCCTGCAGCTGAGTCATTGCAGCTTCTTCTATGTGAGGGAAACTTCAACTTACCGAGGGGGTGCAGCACTGCTGCACCCTTACCCTGACCCTCAGGTTTTGCAATGCTCAGTGGCTCATACATATTCCAGGAAAAAAACTCCAACCTTTTGTCTTTGTTTCAGTATGTTTAGACATTCCTGAATGTACAGTTTCAATAACACAAATACTTTATGACAAGAATAGTCAGAATTTGTGGAGTTTTTCTTAGCAGTAGTACAGAATGTGTATCTATAGAAGAACTTGTAGAGTGAGATGCAAAACAACAGAAAAAATTGGAATTAGTTTTCTTGTTGATGTTCCCAGATATGTCAAGGTGACATTGCAAGAAAAGGAAAGCAAAGAAAGCACAGAGCATCAGAAAGTCATCACTTTATTAAAACTGTTCATTACAAACCTGGAAAATGGTATTTGGATTGCAAATTGAAATGAAGTAACTTGTAATATCTTTAAAACATCCAAACATCTTTGCCTCTGCCCCGCAAAGATGAAATCTTAGAGCCATCCCCCTTGTCTTAAGAGGGAGATGACAACAGTACACCAATCACAGAGAGGAAGGAAAAGGGAATTATGATTCTGAAGAAGGAACTGACTTTTTTTTCCTTTTTCTCTCTTTCTTTCCTCGGCAGAAATGCCTGCCTGCAGCCTTGAGGTGCTCTTGTGGGACTGGGTTTTGCACAGTCACATTCTTTGGATGGGAATGACTGGCTTACATTTCTTCCCCTAAAGAGTGAACTGGAAAGAAGCCATTGCGGGTATTGTTTCTCCAGCCGCTCAGTGGAAGGAGGCTTTGTGTCAGTTCCTTGCACTGTCTAAGGTGATAAAAATAATTTTTTTTTTTCTTCCCCATAAGACGTTCAGCACAGGGCAGCTTGGGCAAGGGCTGACGAGTGAAGGAGCAGTGACACATTCTGGTGCCCTGACCATTACGGCCACAGCAGTAGCATCACACCCGCAGGTTTTGTGCAATGTGTTGTCAGCATGAGTGAGACACTCAGCACCTCTAAAGAAGGCCTCTGAGATGACTTTAGTCATTTGCCGAGTGGTACCCTTATTTTTTTCTTGACAGACTGAAAGGATTTTCATGCACCATCACAGGCTGGAAGCCTGCTGGCTGGGAAGCAACTTTGCAGAGAAAACCGTGTGAGTGTGGACAAGAGGCTGAGCATGAATCAGCTCTGTGGGAAGGAAGCCAAAGCATCCTGGGCTGTGTTAGGCCAGGTATTGCCAGCAGGTAGAGGCAGGTGATCCTTCCCCTCTGCTCAGCACTGGGGAGGTCTCTCTGGAAAGCTGTGCCCGTGCTGAGCTTCCCAGTACAAGAGACAAGGTCATAGTGGAACAAACCCACTGAAGGGTCTCAAAGCTGACGAAGGAACTGGAGTGTCTGTGATATGAGGAGAGGTTAAAGAGAAATGGCTCAGGGAGATTAATCAGTGTGTGTAAACATCTGATGGCGAGTGGGTGTAAAGAAGAGGATTCAGACTTAAAACCAGAGGATCAAAGAATCACTTAGGCTGGAAAAGAACTCCAAGATCATTGAATCCAGCCTACTTCTCAGTTCAACCTCTTCTCAAAGCCCAGCTCTTCTCAGTGGTGTCCAGTGTGGGGACAAGGGGCAAGGGGAGTACATTGAAATGGGAAATTCCACTCCAGCATAAGGAAAATAATATCTTTGCTGTTCAGTTGGTCAAACAGTGGAGCAGATTATCCAGGGAGGTGGTGCACTGACCATCATTGGAGATACTCAGATCCTGACTGGACATGGTTCTGAGGAGCTTGCTGTAGCCAAACCTGCTCTGAACAGGAGGCTGGACTAGATGGTTTCCAGAGATGCCTGTCAGCCCTAAGTACTCTTTGATTCTGTGATTTTTTAAAGACTTGCTTTTGAAAGATTTTCCTTCACGTTATCATTGCTCGGAAGCATTACGTTTTTGTGGACGTCTCAGTGATACACCACTGGTAGTTAGCATAGTTCAGTTAGCTCAAGTTTGAATTATCTGGGTTCAGAGTAGGTGATTTGCAGTATGTGTTTCTTACCCCAATCTTGCCGATGAGCAGCTTTATCTCCATTTTTGTCTAGAAATGGCTTTGGACTTTAACAACTAGCAATGAGTTTATAAATAAACACTGAACAACATCCCTTCCTATTTTTAATGTTTTGCTGTTATGGAGTCTGGTGGCAAAATCCTTCAAATTTTTTCAGCTTTTAAGGAAAGATTCAGAGCAGTCCATAACAGGCAGAGTGCACTGGCCAGCAAAACCATGCTTGCATTGTCAGAGCGGCAGAAAATCAGCCAAGCATTACTTGTCTCCCGTCTCCAAATGCCTAATTTCCTTAGCACAGTGTTACAAAGACCAGTATTTTGTGAGGGACAGAATAGCGTCTTGTTCACCTGTCCTTTAGTTATTACAGAAAATACAAGCATTGCAGGTCAATGGTAACAGACAGGAGAAAGCTCTCAGCTGTCCACTACATCACATAAAATAATCACTGAAACAGCTATTGCCTAGAGTGTTTAAACCAATGTAATTATTTTCTAAACCTAGTTGACACATAAGATTACTCTGACTTTCAACTCCACTTAAAGTTTGGATAATCAGTGATTCAGACTAATTTGCGACAGATCCAAGACAAGGAAATGGACATGCAATGAAGCTCTTAAAGACTGTAAAGTTGACATGAAAAATGGATCACAGCAATTCTTAGAAAGCTCAAGAAGTAAGAGATGACAGAGCATGTGCTCTGTTTTGCAAACATTAAGTCCATCAAGCATCAGAGTTAGGATGTGACAGTCTAAATGGGCAGACAGCAAGATGGGTAAAAAAACTGATTGTGTGGTCAGGATCAAAGGGCAGTGGTTAATGGAATATAATCCATGGAATTCTGGATGTTGCAGGAGTAGAGTTCAGGGGTCTGTCCCGGGACCTGTCAACTTAAACATCTTTACCGATGACCAGGTGGAGTTTGCTCTCAGCAAGTTTGCATTCAACACCAAACTGGGGGGGCAAGAACCAGCCAAGAGCTCGAGGGCTGTGTGCCATTTGGCCAAAAGCACAAATTCAACAAAGGCAAATGCAAAGTCCTGTACCTGGAAAGGAATAGTAGAATCATAATAGGCTAATTCAGGCTGTATGGGACCTCAGTAGGGCTTCAGTCCAGCCTCCTGCTGGAGAGGAGACTTGAGGGGGTAGGGACATCACTGTACAGGTGATGTGACCTGGTGGAGCTGGCTGGGATGGGAGGGTCCTCAGTTCGATGTAGCACATGTTTGAGAAACCACATACTTTTTATGAGATTCAAGTTCTG